>ML677360.1:13333807-13756922 GCA_007922305.1 Dermatemys mawii | reverse complement strand
TCTTCAGATTGTATAAATCTTTCACCTTTTACTCAGAACATGTTAGTCTACAGGACCGTAGTTTAAAATTTGCTTTAAAAATATTTCACTAGTGTTTTGCTGAAGATGATAAAATCACATATCTAAAAATTCTCATATAGATTTTTAGATGCACAGTCTGAGTATTGATCTTTAGCTTTAAATGCTTGGATCTTCAGACATATAGTTTTTTTAATAAATCCTTCAAAAGACCACCCTTATCTAAAATACACATTTTTATTTTAATGACTATAGTACAAAAAAACTTGCTTCCAAAGTCTTCCTGTCCACCCCTTTCTCCCTTCACCCCTCTGTTGAAGAGAGCCCTTAAAGCAACAACACCCTTTCCTGCCAGATAGGTGGACAAACAAGTTTCCCTTTCTTTACTTCTGACTATTTGATGAATTAGTTTTAAGAGAACCCTCCAGCAAAATCAGTACCTTAATAAGATATAAAATCCTTTATTATGCCTAAAATCCTTGGAAACATATTTTTTAACATTGTTGAAATTCATAAACATGTCTATTGTTATGGAGATCACACAAAGTAAATTAGTGTTCCCTGTTTCTAAAAGCAATGAAGATTGTTAAGAACACACTAAACCTCTGTGACTGGTTAATTTAAAATAATGTCTTTGTTTCAGAGTTAAATATGTAGTAATCTGGAATGATTACTTTATGAAAGCTTAAGAGTACATTTAAAATATGAAATCAGCTTAGAAGTACTGATTAAGAAAACGTAAAACAGAGAAGAACTGAGTCATGTATTCCATAATATTTAATGTTGTATTCAGCAGCACAGCTGACTCGCACTTACTACAAAGTTTTTGCAAAATAAATCTCTGACATCTTCAGGGTAGATCAAAACACCCATGACTGACATTTTTTATTCCCAAGTTTAGTGCTTATAATTAGGTACCTTCTGCATGTCCAGTCTTCACCATCTGGCATGCAGTGGAAAACATGCTCCATTTTCTTTAGAAAGAAATTGCAGATGAGTGGGTTTTTTTCAAATGTCATTTGCTTCATTTGGGTCCATGGATTTGGCTGGAAGAGGGTGAGCAGAGTTGGGGAGGGAAGAGAGGATGTAGACAGTGGGGAGAGAGCAGGGCCTGGATGGAGTGGGGTGGAGTCTGGGGCAGAGCAGGAGTGGAGTATGGGCGGGGCTATGGGCAGAAGAGGCGGGCTGGGGACTAGCCTCCCCAGGGTCTTTTCGGGGATTCTGGGGTAGGACCTGGGGGAAAGGTGGAGAGGAGTGTCAGTCATTCAGGGTAGGAGCATCTCGTCCTCATGCCAGTATGGGAGAGTCAGGCGAGCATTTTGCACCTCTTTACTGTCTTCTGTGCAAGTAGGATGACCTTATAGTAAGAGAGAGCCTGATAATATCGGGACGGCTGGTCCCTCTATGTGCAAGGCTACCTGCATTGTGAGTCACAGAGCAGGGAAGGAGGGAAAGCAGTCTCTGTGGGGTCAGTAACCCCACTCCTGTGCAGGTGGGCAAGGAATGGGCAAAGTCTTGGTCCCTGTCCCATCAAATGCTCTGGGGGCCAGTGTGTATAGAACAGTAACAAGGAGGGTACCAGGGACATGGTGACCAGATGTTCCGATTTTAGAGGGACAGTCCTGATATTTGGGGCTTTGTCTTATATAGGTGCCTATTCCCCCTTCCCCCACCCTCATCCCGATTTTTCACACTTGCTGTCTGGTCACCCTAACCAGGGAGCAAACTTTGATTCCGACTGTAGAGATACAATCTACCCTTAGAAAGCATCACGGATACCCTGCGGTGAAGTGAGGTGCTGGAATACCACCCTGCGTCCCGCCCGCCTCTAGTCTGGGCCAAGTGGGCTCTCGGTGACAGGAAGAAAGAGCAGTTCATTAGAAAGAGGAATGGGGCCCTTTCCACCTCTTCTTTGAGCTGTGATTGCAGTGACTGAATCATAGCGCCAGAGGCCACTCATATGACATCAGGGAAAGTTTTACCAGGAGACATTTCCATGGTGATAATTGTGGATATCTACCATTTAGGAATCTGGGAGTCACCAAAGCAGAGCAGATCAATGGTTCATGTAGTCCAGTGTTCTGTCTCAGAGAGTGGCTAGCGTTGGATCCATAGGAACTGTGGTTTATTATTTATTCAATGCCCAAGTGTGTTAGACACTTGTACAATCACACGGGCCAAGAGCATGACCCCGGCTCTCAGCAGCAGTCTCACTGGAACTGCGCCCCACATTGAGTAAGGGATTCACAAACTGGGATAGGCAGACCAGCTTTCAACGCACAGATACATTTGAATATCAAAGAGTAGGGTCGGAGGATGGAATGCAAAACCAGATTTGGTTTTAATCAGTTCTGTTTTCTGTTTTAAAATGTATTTTTCCTTTTTTATTTTTATTAACCCTTTCCTGTTCTGTGTTTAAATTCATGCCCAGTTGCTTTTTAATTGTCAGTCAAGACATAGGCAAACATAAATCACTTTGGGACCCTCTCCAGTTTCAATATATTTTTTATCCCTCTACCTGTTTTTTCATTTTTTCTTGTTTTTTAGCTTTCCCGTTTTAATTATTCCCCTCCCGCTCCCATCCCTTTCCTTTTTGGGATGCTCCAGATGCATGTGTAATCCTCCCATCACACAAACAAACGGGCAAGTCTACATTTCTTCCTAGGCACCACTGGCAAGCCAGACACCTGCGGATTGAGAAACTATTTAACTTACAGGCTAGAGAGTGTGACTGCAGATGCCATTCTTTGCTAGAAGAGTTTAATTTTTTTACGACTCATCACCTCAGACAGTTTACCGCTATTACAATTATTGGGGCAGCAGCTGCTAGGACCTCAGTCAGGATCCTACCACATTGTGCTAAGCAGCATATGTCCATGTAAGTGTATTATCACTCTCAATCACAGCCTGAAACCTACTCACATTTTTATCTTCCAATCTTACCAAACGTTTACACAGTTTAATTGTGATTGTTACATTGCTGAGTTGCTATTTTTGTACTCATCAAATTGTGGTTGTTTTTTTTTTTTTTTTTTCAATCTTCCTATTGAATCTTTTATTTTGTTTGTTTCAGGCCAAAATAATCATTCTGCCCTTTATCCGGAAAATTTTCAATGACGTCTTTTCTGTAGAACAATCCATTGAGAACTTTGAAAGAACCTACCAGCAGAATCTGACCTTCATCTCTGCTGATTGCACAATGAAACTGCCAAGCCCCCCAAACAACTTTGTGGCCCTTGCTCTTGGAACGCTCTATTGCATCATCTATGCCATGATATTTCTGGAAATCTACGCACAACGTTTGTGCCGAAAAATCTCTGCCTCCTTCTTCGAGGAACAAGAAAATCAGAGAGTCCAGTACCTCTACAGGGAACTATTAAGGAAACAGCAAGAAGGAGCAGCAACGGCAGCAGAAGCTGAGAACGGAGTTGTAAATATCCTGCATGCTGGCATTCCTGGGATGTTACGAGAGAAGATGACAGAAGGCGCTAGGCCATGACAATCTTTTTTTGGACAGTTCAGCCTGGGTTTTGTCTTCAAAGTCAGGGTACGGAATATATGAAATATGGGAACAAAACACAAAAATCTCAAAATCGGAGGGTTTTATATTTTGCTTTGGGGTTGCAAAAATAGCCACGTTTTATGGGGTTTTTTTTTTGCTAAGCTATAGGACCATTTTACAACAAAAATGATCCTATTATAAGCAAAAAAACCCCAACATGTTCAAGATTTCAAATTTTATCTGATGCAGAGCAAATCTGGCCTCAAAACATGCAAAAATGAAAACAATTTTGCATATTTTTATGCAAAAACCATAAAGTCACAAAAATTTCAAGAAAAGCACAATTTGACTCTAATAAAATGTTCTGGAATTAAATTTTGCAAAAAGATCATGCTGTTTTTGCCCAGCCCTAGCCAGAATGTATTTATGCAGAGTTATACTGTTTTACTTGTGCTATGTTAAGTATTTCTACATTTTGAGAGAGAGAAATTGCTTAAAACTTTATTGATCTATGGGGAGAAATATGTAACTTCCTGTCCAATTACTGGCATTGGCATGGAATGTCTTGTCTGTTCTGAATTGTCTGTTCTTCACTAGGGGTGATTTGACCCACAGCCACCTCAGTGGCTCCTCCTAGTGGTGACTGGGCCACATAAAGAAGTTGATGAGCCTGTTGCAGTCTCAGTTAACACATTTGGATCAGGCAATAGAAGCTTTTAGATCCAGAGATCCCAGAGGCAGACCCACCCAGAGATATGGCATAACTGACAGTCAGTGAAAATGGGGTGTCAACAACTGACCTGACATTATCAAGCGCTATGTAGAGTATGTCTACACTGCAATTTGGAGTGAACCTCCCAGTGCAGGTTGACAGGCTCTGGTTAGCAGGGCTCATGCTAGCACTCTAAAAACAGTGGTGTAGACGGCTCTTTAACCTTGCAGCTTGAGCTGGAGTTCGGACTGTGAAGCCCACCACCCTGGCTTCAGACCTGAGCTCCAGCCTGAGCCACAACTTCACAGTGTTGTCTACACTGCTATTTTTAGAGCGCTAGGGCAAGCTCCTCTAGCCTGAGTCTGTTGATCCAGGCAGGAAGGGAAGACACCTCTGTCTTCACACCCTCCACACTATTGTAATCATCTCTGTACAAGTATGCCTTGCAAGGTGTCATTTATGAAAACTCACAATTTGCTGGTCAGCATTGTCCCAATAAAATATATATGGCAACACTGGACGCAAAGTTGCAAGATTTCCCTGTATAATGTTATTAACACATGTTTCAAACCCCACAGCCCTGCCCAGACAGAGGTTGACAAATAGGTCTGTCTTAGACAGAGGAATATGTGCTCTGCTTAATTTGCATTTAAGCAGTAAACAGTGTCATCAAGCAAGGAGGGAAACAAATAAAGCTCAAACAGGTGAGAGAAAGCTGGCAAGGAACCTCCTTCCACATAGACTCTTTATTTCCTAGTGCCAAGCCAGAAATGTTTTTTTCAAGAGGGGGACTGGAACTATAAAAAGGAAGGACAAACTCCCCCAGGCATCCCCTCTCTCCACCCACTGCTATCACTGCACCTGAAGTGACAAGAGAAGCATTCGTTGGACGCTGGGGGAGGGTCCTGGCCTACAGAGTTTGATCAGCAAGACTGCTGAAAGTCTGTGGTGCGAAACTGCTTGAATCTGATATAGTATGTCAAGTTAGATGTTAGCAAACATTCAATCTTTATTAACTACAAAGAGATAGATTTTAAGGGAGGACAAGTAATGAGGCAAAAAAAGTCAAAATGGGTACAAGAAAAAGAACCTCGTTTTACTGTTTTATCTAATGCAGTGTCTTTAAATTGGAGTGTCTGAATAATTAGCTGAGATAATAAAATGGCATATTATGCCCTTTAAATATTTTGTACTGTCCAGGAGAGAGCTGAGCAGTACAAGAATACATTTTTGAGGGGGACCGGAAGTGTATTGGGGTCACCCTGCTGCATAACCCAGGCTGGTGAGAGCCAGATTGTAACCCAAGTGTGGCTGGCAGGCTGCAGCTACACACACACACTCAGGATGTGGCTTGCATGCTGGAAGGCTGTTTCTGAGTGGCCCAAGTGGGAACTATGTCAGCAGGGCATTGTAAAGCACCCATAGTTGCAAGGCGGGGCGACACAGCTACTTATTAGTCAGGATTGTACCCTGGTATGCCAAAGAGGTTCACGCCAAAATGCAGTGAAGATATAGAGTATTCCCAGGGCTTGTCTACACTAGAGTTAATTTGGATTAAATTAAATTAAATTCCTGGTAAAAGTGGATTAAGCTAATTTGGAATAAGGCACTCTTATTCTGGAATAAGAGAATTCACACAGGGAGATAATCAGAAATATGTCAACTAGAATAACTTCCCATGTAGACAAGCCCTAATATAGCCTGAAGCCACAAACTGAGGTTGGCTGCCATTTCAGCGCTTTGGTCTACAGCATAATATGAACTTCTAAAATCAGGTTGGGTCTACTGAACTTAGGAGACAAAACCAAAAGAACAGGACGTAGGTTCAAAGTAGCTAATAATGAGCTACCCAAGGTTGTCATGGCACAGGTGTGAGAATCCTTGAACATTTTCCATGTGCGGCGGGAACTCTTGCTGTTCACACCAGATCTCTCACTGGAAAAGCACCAGAAGAATTTTAACACTATCACCAGCAGCGGAAGTAAAATCCATAACTTAATGGCCCCCATATATGCATTGTGATAAGGGAAAGAGGGGCGCACAGAAAGGGTCAATCAGTCTATGACATCTTCCCTGAACGATTAGGTCTGACACCTCCGCCCTTCCCCTTCTGAGCTTTGCATTCTCTGTCATTAAGAAAGTAAGAGAAAGGGGGGAGTGAAGGAAGATATCACACATTGGATATTCAAAACTCCCATTCCCCTGGCTACCCATTTGGGAACCTCGGCTGCATATACTGTAAGTTACCTAGTAGCGTGCACAATTGGAAATTAATCTGATCCTCTAGCAGTTCTTGCGTGAGTGTTTTGCCGGGAATGAATTAGCCTGATGGCATTTTTTGCTAGCAAGTTCAGTATTTCTCTAATGTGTAGAATTGTATCCATACAGTGGTGAGCATTAGGCATTCTCAGACCGTGCTAGACCTTGGCTACATATTCAGCAACTATCAGCTGGACAAATGTTGTCATGGGAATATTGTGTGATACATGGCATGAGTTATTGCTTTGCTGAAGGTATACACTTATTCCATATAAAAATCCTGGCTTTATGCCCTCTGCACCATAAAAATATCCAAAAAGTATGACTCAGTGAGTGAGATTCTCCCTTGAAAAATTTCCAAAGCCATAATATACAGTTAATTTCTTACACTATTGCCCCTGCAAAGATACATCAGCACTAGAATACATCTAGCACCCAAAAGGGCTCGGCGATCTATTAGGTTGTGTCTGTTTTGACAATCATAGTAATCATGTTATAACTAATTTTAAATGTGTTTCTCAGTAATGACAGCTGAGGACACCATCTTACTCTGGAAAATTCTTTTAGCCTCTTCCGACTTAGCCAGATGAATCTCTTTCACTCATCCCCTAAGGAGAGACTTGGAAAAAAAGAAAACACGGAGCAGAAGAGCAATCCAACATTGTAAAATAAAAAGGGATTTAGCACTATCTGGGAAGAGGGCACTTGACAATTTGTTATGTATATTTTTTTAAAGGACCTAAGGGCCCCTAATCTTTTGTTTCAGTTCAAGCTAATATGCCTTAGATTTCACTGGCTCTTTTCATTGTGCTGCTGGGGAGGTGAGAAGATTCAGCATGAGGGATTGAAAATGCAGAGTGGGAGGCCAATATTAGAGGCAGATGACAATGGGGAGCAATTAAGTGTCAGGGCTGAATGACTCCAGGTGGGCAGATTCTGTTGTTTCCATGGGGCGGGCACATTTATAGAGCATCAGAAAATGACTGTGAGCAGGAGCTCTGAGTGTCAGTTGGGAAAATGTACCAAGGCTTGACATTTCAAGGGGAGGTTTTAAGAATACCTATCTCCCATGGAACCATTGTGGAGAGAGGCCGCTTCAAAGCTGATCCTGTCAGCAAGATGATCAGGGTATGATTAGCAATCTGAAACATGTACATGGGCTGCTTCCCACCTCCCCTAGGTAATGTTATATATATATACACACACACACTCCTGGGGTGTGAGTTGTGTACAGGAATGGGGCAGTCTCTTTAAGTAGTCTGTGATCCCTCCTAGTGGTGCTCACTGTGGCCTCATCTACACTGGGGGATGAGGGGAGATCGATCTAAGTTATGCAACTTCAGAAGTCGATGTACTTAGATCTACTTACCACGGTGTCCTCAGTGTGGTAGGTCGACTGCTGATGCTCCCTCGTTGACTCCATGTGCGCTTCTCGCTCCGGTGGAATGTTGGAGTCAATGGGAGAGCACTCAACGGTCAATTTGTCGTGTCTTCATTAGACGCGTTAAATCAACCCCTGCTGGATCAATTGCTCTGGAGGTAAGTGTAGACATGCCCTCTGTTCTGTTTTAGAAGCTGCTGGACACCAGCCAGGCGGTACAGAAGTTGATGTGACATTTCTGTGTGTATTTAGTAAATATGGTTATTTGGATCCCACTGTGCCGATGTGATTTTTTTTCTTATTATATTTCTTGTGTAAAGAGCAAAAGGCACAACAGGAGACATTTCCAAGGCACAAACAGCAGTTAGGCGGTTAATGCCCAATGGCTTTCAATGGAGATTAGGCACCTAACTCATTTGTGCCTTTGAAAATCTCACCTATAAATCCCACAAGGTATTATGCCCCATAACAGAGCCAGTAGCACAGCTGGGGCTGCTAGAGAGATGAAGCATGGTGTTAAAAAGAAACAAATAAATTTTCAAAATGACAAGTAGTTTTGGCATCTAAAACTGAGATCAGTGTGTATCTTGTTTTCACCATTAGTTTTTGTGAAGGTAGAAAGATGGATTTGCACATGCAAATTGGGTAGGATGTCGTGCACTAATCCTTGATTACATTTACAAAAATTAATGGCATGCCAAATGAAAAATGTCAGGTGCCAAATGTCAGGTGCCATTTCAGTGGCTGTTTTTCAAAATTTGGCTCATGCAGTCCAGTGTATTTCCCCTTGGGCTCCTGTAGGAGTCCCATTAGTGTGGTTTGTAATTAAGAAGAGATTTCAGGCTAGCAGGTGATTTGGGAGTGATCAATTCTCATTATAATGTTTCCCACTCTGAAACACTACTGACTCTTGAAACTGGAATAATATGGCAATGGTTAGTGCTCTGGTTTCAGACTATGCTAGCATCACTTCTACGTGCGTTGCCAAACCCAGTGGTTTTCAAACTTTTTAGGCTGCATTCCCCTTTCCAAATAATGGAGTCTACGATGTACCTTCTGAGACAGGGTCATAATATACCTGTGATTAGATTACCAAGTTTTACTAAATAAAATGCTTTGTCCACGATTACAAGATTTTTCCCATGTACCCTCTTATGAGAGCTCGCATACCCTAAGGGTACGCAATCCCCCCATTTGAAAACCACTAATCTATCCATCTAGGTTTTTGTATGATACCCATTACCATTGTATTTGCGTGGTTCTCAAAATTACAAAGTGTTCATACATATAGGCATTTCTCTCTATCTCACTCAGTCAGAAATGGCTCGATTTTTTGGGGTTGGTTTATTGTTTAATGTTTGGGAAGGTTTCCTCTCTTTCTGCGGGGAGGGGAGTGTAATTGTGGATAGGCTATTAAAAATGGATTTTGTATTTGGCTGTCAAGGTTCTGAGGTCCACAAACAACTTGATTTCTCCCGGCACTTAGTTCCAGATTCATGAGCCAGTCACAAAGTTCTTGTGTTGAGGTGGACGTTCCCTCGTTCCTGTAGAACACAGCTGCAGTGGGAGGTCATCATCACTCAGGGAGAGGGGGTCCCTTAGGTCATTTTGATCAAATCCCTGAAGGGCTTTTGAAGTTGAGGGCCAAGCTTTTGACTATGATTCAGTACTACATGGGAGCTGGTGCAGAGAGCAGAGCGGTGGCATGACAGTGTCATGGTGCGTAGCCTGCATTGCTGAGCAGGTGAACTGAAGTGCTCTGAACCAATTGCTTCTTGTCCAGGCTTGACTGCTTCAAACCTAAGCTCAGAGAAGTGCACTACTCTAGCTCAGCCGTCCCACAGACATAGATCACTGCAGCTACCTCTGAATCTAAGAGGCGGCACATCAGCCCACCTTTGTTCTGAGAAGACTGAACCAGAGCACAAAGCAGGGGGAGAATCTGTTAAATTACTGAGCTCGGTTACAATGAAACTGGGCAGCCTCCCTTTCTTCAGTGCGTCTTGACTCTTTCCTTCACTTCTTCCACCCATGTCTTCATTAAAATACTGCGATTACTTGCCATAATGGACTTTATGAGATTAAATTGCAGAAGTGAAGAGGCAGCTGGAGCCAGATGCATCAGACTCTTTCAGCTTCTGGGGTATTTGGGACAAAAGAGTGTGGAGTTTTTTTATTTAATAGCTACCTAAGGAAACAGTGGCTGTAACTGTCTCACTGGGTTCCCTGGTGCCACATCATTATCTTGTTTAATTCAAGTGCCTTTCTGCCTCTGGAACAATCAAGGGCTTTGAGCCTGGTGTTTCTTTAGAAATGTTTTAAACTCTCCTGCATTTGTGAACCACAGAGACTTCCATGCTCCGTTTGCGTAGCTGAACTTATCTGGAACCAGTGGCTGGAGTAGTGGGGAAGAGAAGAGGACAAAAGATTTCTTTTAAACTAGAAACCATCCCCATTAGCGTATGGAGTTCTGATAAGCACTTTTCACTGTAGTCATTGAAGTAGATGGCTTAGTTTTTCAGAATGGATCCTAATCCTTTTAGTCAATGCCTAAAAATGGTACATTTCACACAGTCCAAGTTCTTTTTGTACCATATCCTTAATCTGAAACAAACTTCCAGTTCCTGTCTGTATCCCCCAACACAAGGAGGAGTGGTTATAATAGGACCTGCAGGGAAGATTTCTGCAGAAGGAGTGGAAGATGAAGATAAAGGCAATGGTCAGTTCAGAAGGTGAATGGCAAGGGGAAAGTGGAGGCACAGTGATGGGGATTCATTACATTTAGAGATGGGCACAAGTGTCAAAATTCAGATGTGGATTTTGACACCTGACTCAAAGCCAAGGGGATGTTTGGGTCTGGGGTTTTGAGTTGACTTTATCTGTGAGGAGAGAGGACAGGGCCCATGGGAGTTGGAAAAGTCAGAATGTCAGCTGGCAAGGCAGCTCTTCCAGAGGACAGTGGGAGCAGATATTGAAGTGCTGCATTGCAGCAGAAGAATCTCAACAGAAGAGAACAGAACATCACTGCAATAAAGAATCATACATCTCTTTTGTACCGAGGGGTTGGAGTTTCTGTTCAGAAACACAATTCATTACAAAGGGTGAGGCCCAGCTAACTAAAGGCCTAAAATACACTTATATTTGTGTGAATCAACTTCCCTTTGTCTTTGCTGAAGTTACATCGAGTTGCTTGGAAGCAATAAAGTCAGAAAATAAATAACAGCTTGAAAAGGTCTTGCAAAATTTCACCCAGCATGTTTACCAGGCTGACTTTTAAAGATTCAGGCCCATATTCTCTGCTGCTCTAATGTGAGGCAGTTCCATTGACCGCAAGGAAGCTGCACCAGTTTCTACTAGCAGAAAGTCTAACCCCCAACATCTGCATAAGGCTCACACCTTCCTTGAGTTATGTAAACAGCAGCTACCCCCCCCCCCCACTCTGCCAATCAGTGACAGCTGAAGCAGCAAGTTCTGTTTTTTTCTGCCATTAAATTAGGGATGGGAGAGATCTCAAACCCAACCCATAATGTTTTTGTTTGTTTCAAACCTATGTGGTTCATTTCCCCGCTTTGGATTTTATTTCTCTTTCCTTGTGTTAAATGCCACCTACCAA
Organism: Dermatemys mawii; assembly: GCA_007922305.1. Lineage (NCBI taxonomy): Eukaryota > Metazoa > Chordata > Testudines > Dermatemydidae > Dermatemys > Dermatemys mawii. Next base: position 13,745,437 of record ML677360.1, on the reverse strand, counting down.
ACAGCAACATTAATTTTCATTTTTGTCTTGACTAAAATCCAATATAACCTGTCTGAGGCAAAAACTCTGCCAGTGATGATACGGATGAAGATAAGTATGCATGCACACGCTCTATAATCTGTCTGGGCACAGAATCAAACCAAGGAAATCCGTGAGCGTTTTAGCTGAGTAAAGACTACAAGATCCAGCTCGCATTCTTGCAGGGAAATGCCGTTAGCTGAAACGCATTTATCCTATGCCACATTTATCCTCACAACACCCCTGCGTTGTAGGGCAGTGCTATTATCCCAGCTTACAGATGGGGAACTGTGGCACAGAGAGAAAAAGTGACTAGCGCAACATATGCAAGAAGTCTGCTGCAGATCAGGGACTTGAACCAGGTCACCCACGTGACAGGCTGGTGCTGTTAACACGGACCCATGAAACCATCCCATAGGAGATGTTTCTATATCACAGGAAATCTCCATTTTGCAAGAGCTCAACTACAGATAATAGCCAGTGGCAGAGCAGTCACATTACTATTGGCTCTAACCAGCACAGCCATAGACTGTGACCTTCTTTATGTGTAGCTGAGTCACATTTGTAAAAGGGATAGATTCTCTCCTGTTTTCTTGAAACCATCAAGGAGTGTCAAATACATCTCTTCCCATCTGATCCTTGCAACCTAAATTCCTCCCTGACCAGGCAGGGTCGGTGGCTATACACGCCAGTTGCAAATGGCTTTTGGAAAGTGACCCTTACAGCTGAAAGATGGTGCTAAGGGAAGATTAAAACCAAAATGCCCCTCTAGGTAAATCCCTGCTTTCCTTCCAGAGGAGCAGAGAGGAATCTCTGGTTGAGTGTAACAGTTCACTCCCCACCCATCTTGTGCAGCTTAATTGCACAACATTTATGTGACGTTTAATTAACAAGCAGATTCTCCTGAAGCTTGACCAATATTTCCAAACTCCCACAATGGCAGTGACTCAGAGTCAGGGTGGGATAAGGGTTATCACAGCATGATCAGGATGTTCTGAATCAAGGGGAAATGGCCTGACTAAGCCAGTGGAACATGTAGATTGCATAGACCTAGCAATAGCTGGACAACTTCTTGTAGCCAGGCAGTTGTTTCCGCTCAGAGCCAGCTGAAACAAGATCCCTTTCCTATTGATAAGGTGAATAAGACGCCCACAAGGGGCCTGAAAGCTGAGATTTCTCCCTCACAATCACTGGGATTGATTTATTTATTAACTTTGGGGCAGATGCTCAGTCGGGTGTAACTCAGCAAAGCTCCACTGAAATCAATGGAGCTGCACCAATTTACACCAGCGAAGGATGTGCCCTTTCTTGAAAATAACTATCACGTCCACTGTACAGACAGTGACATACACACACACACACACACACAGCCTGGCAGGTGTAATTCCCATTTCACAGACAGGAAGGGTGAGGTGGCTTGCCAGGGTCACACTGCAGAGCTGGACCTGGAGCAGACTGAAACCACAAGGATCACACGAGCGCTGCACAGAGAGGGTGAAATCCTCCCATTCCAAGGGTTTACACCACTTAATTACCCGCACTGGTTTCCAGGGTGTGTAAGCTCTGTGTGGTAGTCTCCTCACAGGAAGTAGTGTTACCCCAAGAGAACAGGGAGGGGAAGTTGACCAGCAGCAGATGTCATCCTTTTTGTTAGAATGGTAAGAAATTAGTGGTCTGTATCCCTGCTCATTCCAGCTCAGGAGGCAATAGCAACATTTCTGAACCAATGTACATGAGGTGCTGTCAGTGCAGCTTGTCTGTCCCCCACTTGCTGGAATGCTCTGCTTTGAAAGCACCTGGCCCAGTGCCTCCTGTGACATGTTAATCAATTCTTCCCTATTTCCCCTTCCAACACACACTCAAGTTCTGAGGTCAGAAGCAACAGGTCTGTTCTCTTGCAATGTGTGCACCATTCAGCTGACTCCGTACTGCTGAAGCATTTTGGTTCCTTTGTCGGGGGTTTAGAGGCCTCCAAATGTGAAGAATCAGTCTGGGCAGAAGCAGGAGGCACGGATTTCTGTTTCTGAACCTTTCCTTTCTGAAGGCCTGAGAACAAAAAAAACCCAACACCAACAGCCCTGTGTGGAGAGCACCCCCTGTCCGTGGGGAGTGTATTCCAATCACAGCAACAGAAGAACTCCAGATGGGCTTTGCTTGAGGCACAGCGGTAATGGTTTACTAGCATGCAGGAAATATGCCATTGCAGAGGACTTCTAGTTTGACTGATAACATACCTCCAGCCCACATGAGATGCCATTTCATTTTATTGCAATTAATTTGCTGTTCAGCTGCTACAAAAATGTTTTAAAAGTCTCACAAAATTCAGTCTACTGGGTCTACAAACCTTCATCTCCAGCATTACGTCTATTTATTGCTACAGTAAGTCTCATTTTCCTTAAAGTTGGATTTTTTTGTCTCATGTGGCACATTGCAGCAGCAGAACTAAAAGTGAGCTAGCAACTGGAAATCTCTTAAAACTTGTGCTTTGCCCTTAGCACCTTCTACTTGAGGATCGCAAAGCACTTTGCAATTAATTAATCCCCATGACACTCTGTGAGGGAGGGCAGTTGTTATCCCTATTTTGCAGCAGGGGAAAATGAGGCACAATGCGGTGAAAAATGACTTAACCAAGGCCTCACAGCACATCACTGGTAGAGTTGTGAATAGAACCCAGGAGTCCTGACATTTTAAAGCAGTTGGTGATATTCACCCCATCAGAGGGTTAGCCCTATATTTTTGACATGACAAACCAATGTGTGAATGGTTAAAGTGGTGCATTGTAGAGTCATGCACTGTATCTGTTGTTCTATCTACTCCAGTTTACTCAGCTTTGTAAAAGGAGGCTGGCTGCTATTATTGCATCTCTTTTGTATTTAGAACGGTCTGGCTGTTCAGAGAAGAGCTGAGCAAGGCAGGAAGTTAATGTAACCAAATGGGAGATTTCTGGTGAATGCTCAACCCCAGGTTCTTCAGGGAAGTGTACCTATGTGTGACATTTCCCTGGTTGGAATAGAGAGGTACCCAAGATTTACAATGGGCAGATCCAAGTGTATGACTCACTCCTCACTATGTTCCGTCTTGAAAGGGCAGGTTCAACTCAGCACCCGTGAGAAAGGAGATCAGCCAGCTTCAAGGGTAATAAAATCGTAGGACTGGAAGCGGGAGGTCTTCTAGTGTAGTACCCTGCAATGAGGCAGGACTAAATATTATCTAGACCTTTCTTGACAAGTGTTTGTCTAACCTGTTCTTAAAAATCTCCAATGACAGAAATTCCATAACCTCCCTAGTAATTCATTCCAGTGCTTAACCACCCTGACAGTTAGGAAGTTTTTCCTAATGTCCCAACCTAAATCACCCTTGCTGTAGTTTAAGCCCATTGCTTCTTGTCCTGTCTACAGTGGATAAGGAGAACAATCATCCTCCTCTTTATAAAAACCTTTGACATACTTGATGACTATTATTGTGTCTTCTCCAGACACGTGTCTTCTCCGTTTTTTCAATCTTTCCTCCTATGCCATGTTTTCTAGACCTTTAATCATTACTGTTGCTCTCCTCTGGACTTTCTCCAATTCATCCACATTTTTCCTGAAGTATGGGGGCCCAACACTCCAGTTGAGGCCTTTTCAGTGCTGAATAGAGGGGAAAAATGACTTTTTGTGTCTTCCTTACGACACTCCTGCTAATACATTCCGGAATGACTGACATCTGTCAAGAGCTATGAACATTTGCAAAGAGACATCTAATGACGAAAACTGTGTGCTGATACAGAGTACCCAGTACACTTCTAGGCCCCTTCACACGCCCAGAAACAGACCCCCCACCATACACTGTGTGGTGTGTTTTGTTAATTACACACCATCCCATAAAGTGTCATAATATAAATATATTTGTGGCAGAAAGTATCTTTTAGAACAAACACATTATAATTAAAAATACAAAGAGGAGCGCAATGTGATTTCTTTATTATTATCATCACCGTCAATCTGTTTTAGGGACTAACGCTAGTGTAATAAAGCAAAGCGCTTATTCAAATGTAAATTGCATTCAGGAACAACACAGTATTTTTAGATTTATGAATCATCAGCAGTTGATTAGACGATTCTTTCTCCAGCCACCAAAGAGTGCTGTGATGCAAATCACTTCACACAGTCGATTATATCCAAAGTCCACTTATTGATTTTTAAATTGCAATATTTTTCTCATTCAGCTTTTCCACGTATAGTATTTGCAGCTCAGTACTGACAATAAAAGGCCTCGTCCTATTAGAATAGAGCCAGTGGTCTAACGTATGTCTAGCAAGTATTTTTAGACTGACCACATTATAGTAACCAATAATATTTTTCTTGCACTATAAGGCAGAGATTTAAAGGTACGTAGGTGCCTAAAGGTACAACAGGTGCTTAGTAGGATTTTCATAATTGCCTAGATACCTAACTCCCACTAAAATCGAGAGGAGATGGATGCCTAGGCACTTCTAGAAATTCCACCTATCTATGCCATTAGACACCTACGTACCTTTAAAAATATGGCCCTTTGCATTTAGGGAGCTGAAAAGATACAACAAGCCCCCCTGTATATGTTCTGCGTCAGAGGAAAGTGGGCTTGTTCCAGTGTAACCCCCTTAAAGGTTTGCAAGCCCACACAGAGAAAGGCCAGGTCTGGAGATGGGTTCATCACGGGAAGGCTAGGGATCCAGATGGCGGATTGGTTAGAGGATTTAACAAAACCCTTCAATCTCTCTGCTCCAAGAAGGACTCCAACCCAGGGACTCTAGTTACCGTTGGGTGGCTGTTTGGTGCCCCAGCTCTCCATGGACAAGCCACAAAAACACTCATCCCTGGAAAGGGCAACACAGCTGACAGTGTCAGGAGAGTGGCCCAGGCCTGACTAGGCCATGGAGACTGAGTGCAGGTTATATTGGAACCGTGGGGAAGCCAGAACTGTCACTGCCCATTGCTATACCTCATCTATAGGTAAAAGAAAGGACTTCAGCCTCCAGCCCTCTCAGTCTTGAGGCTCAGAGGAGCCCTGTGAGTTACTATTATTCGTACAGCCCCAGGCGTGCAGGAGGTACTTCACAGACTGATGTGAAAACATGCACCTTACTGCCCTTCCCTACCTCCATCTGACTGGCCAGCTCTGTGGGCTGGTTAAATGATGGCACTGAGCTTAATTAGGTGACCCTGCCCCTCCACATGCCTTTCGGGGTGGTTTGCTCTCCCTGGAGCAGTCCCAGTGCTCCCGCAAGCGTCGGGGCTGCGATAGTCTCTGACATCAGCGCAAAGTTCGCAGTGTAAGGTGCATTCCTACATAGTCACATGAGAGACAGGGAGAATCTAGAGCAAACCCAAGGGGGAACGCGACACCCAGTCCTTTCAAACGAGCTGGAATGTTCTGATCATTATACGGGGTGGAGAGATGAGGGGAGATAACGTTAGTGAGGGTCATAAAAGGCAACAAAAAACATTTTACAAATACACTAGAAGCAAGAAAACGAAGGACATGGCAGGCCCATTACTCAATGAGGAGAAAAAGACAATAACAGAAAATGCAGCAATGTCCGAAGTGTTCAATGCCTTTTTTCGCGTTTTCACTGAAAAAGTTAGCAGTGATTGGATGACCAGCACAGTCAATATCAGTGTACATGGGGAGGATCTGAAGCTAAAATAGGGGAAGAACAAGTTAAGACTTACTTAGGGCAGATCCGACATTTAAAACATTGCATTGGCGTAGCTGCATTGGTGTAGCACTTAAGGGCACATCTTCACTGGCTTTAATGTGGCTTGTGTGGTCGCAGCAGAATGCTGGGAGAGAGTTCTCCCAGTGCTCTAAAAAAACCACATCCAGGAGGGGCATAGCTCCCAGTGCTGGTGCACTGTCTACACTGGCGCTTTACAGCTCTGAAACTTGCAGCGCTCGGAGGGTGTTTTTTCACATCCCTCAGGCAGAAAGTTGCAGCGTTGTAAAGTGCCAGCGTAGACAGTCCCTAAGTGAAGACATTCCTAAGCCAAAGGGGAAAGATCTCCTGTTGACATAGCACTGTCTACATGGGGAGTTAGATTGGTCTGAAATAAATAGGATGAAATTCAAGAAGGACAAATGCAAAGTACTCCAGTTAGGAAAGAATAATCAACTGCAGAACCACAAAATGGGAAATGATTGACTAGGAAGGAGTGCTGCGGAAAAGGATCTAGGGGTTAGAGTGGATCACATACTAAATATAAGTCAACAACGTAACACTGTTGTAAAAAAAAGTGGACATTATTCTGGGATAAATTAGCAGGAGTGCTGTAAGCAAGACACAACAAGTAATTTTTCCACTCTACTAAGCACTAATAAGGTCTGAATAAGAGTATTGTGTCCAATTCTGGGAAAGATGCAGACAAATTGGCGAAGATCCAGAGAGGAGCAACAATAATATTACAGGTCGAAAAAACATTACCTAGGAGGAAGGATTTAAAAAATTGGGTTAAGTTTGGAGAAGAGATTGAGAGGGGACATGATAACAGTCTTCAAGTATGTAAAGATTGTTACAAGAGACGTGTGATAAATTGTTCTCCTTATCCATGGAGGACAATGCAAGAAGCAACGGGCTCAAACTGCAGCAAGGGAGGTTTAGGTTGGACATTAGGAAAAACTTTCTAACTGTCTGCGTAGTTAAGTGCTGGAACAAATTACTAGGGAGGTTGTAGATCTCCATCACTGGAGGTTATTAAGAACACCTCTCAGGGGGCTGGCCTAGTTGACCTCTCGAGGTCCCTTCCTGTCTTACATTTCTATGATTCTATAATGGAGGTGAAGATGAAAAAGGGAGGGCAAAAGGTTAACTAAACTAATAACCAGGCAGCAGCTCCAATTACTTTCACTACTGATTGACACATCCTCTGGGCCAACCATCCAGACTGAACGACGTAGTAGTGATATGATGGGTTAATACCCACTAACCAATGGTTGGGAGAAATAGACCAGTCCTTCTGGGCAAGCTAGCACATAAATCAGGAGCAGCGGACTGTAGCACATTAAAGCAGCAGAGGTAATTACAGCACTTCCAAATGCAGCACACTGGGACCTGATTATTCAGGAGTTTGTTTCTTGTTCCTTGCTTACGTGGCCAGGATTTTTAATTTCAAGAGAGCAGGTGCAGGTAGTCTGTAGCAGAGGAAATCTTTGGGAAAGACTCCTTGAGTGGCCACACCTGCAAAGTTTGACAGAGAAGTTATGGCTGCATAATTGATGCAAGCATCTTTTATGCATATAAAAGAAGCAGCATAATCCAGTGGATTGGGCACTGGACCCGGACTCGGGAGAACTAGAGTTCTATTCCTGGTTGTCAATGACCTGGTGTGTAACCCTGGATGTGTCCCCCTCTCTATCCTGACTCTTTTCCTTAACTCTGAAGGAGATGGCAGGGATGATGATGTTCCATAGGCATGATTGCCTCACCTGCATTCTCTCTCCTCTAGTATGCCAGGTACCTGAGTAGCTGCAGAGAGCCGTTTATATGATTTTTTATATATACACATGCACACACGTAATATTCGAACCATTAATTTGGACAGCAGTCTGGAACATGTCAATAGTTTTAAAGATGTCCAGGAACCTGATTCATTCTAAATTGTATCTTGTTTGCATTGTGGGACTTAATTTGATGATGAAACATCCTAAGATGTTCATATTAAGACTGCCCCATAATGAGCTACACTGATTGACATCTTGCTTTGTGTTGAGTTCTGCTTGATAAGCACCCGGCACATACATACAAAGCAGATGCTGAAATCCATATGCATCAGTTTCAACAAAAGCATTCACATCTAAGATGTAGAATGTGCATCCACTATCTGATGCAAACGCCTTTATAGTCCTTTTGTATTCATAGAGCCATTATGTGTGTCACTTATAAAACTGGGACAGTGAGATTGTGTGCTAAGAGCCCAAAGCAAAAGATACAGGAACCCAGTATGATCATTTTATTAGTCCAGAGAATCAGCACAAAAACAGACAGAGGAAACAGCCAATTAGTCAGGCCAGTATTAATCACAGAGAACAAGAATTCATTAATCTAATTTTAACCAGACTAATTTCAAAGTATATAATTATAATTAAATCATAATATAAAACATAAACTCTTTAAAGTCTACTCTCTGTAAAGGCAATGGTTCCTTCCGCATTCACAACATTAAGACTTGATCAAGAACAACAAAGCCTTCATAATCCTTACAATATTGATCCAAAAGTATGTTCCAGCTAGAGTAAATGGATATTTCAGAGGACCAGGAAACGAGAAATTCAGTTCATACCTGAAAGATTGCACTGAAATAAAAAGCATCGATTTTGTAGTTCAGAGATGGGATTATTGATCCAAAAGTCACTGAACTACTTTGTGAGCCAGATCCTTGCCTTCCCAGCCAACTGCTATGTGTTGCTCAGGCAAACAGAAAGCTGCCTTGAATGGGGAAAGCTAGGAATTTGGCTGTCATAAGGGAATCCCTGAATGGCAAGGAGCCATCCAAATTCCAGCCCTCCTAAGATAGGAGATGTGTTGAGGCAGAAATGCATGAGGCCAGAGTGTGCCCAAAGGCTGCTCTATGTTATGTCAACAGCTAAAATAGTTCATTTCAACCTAGAGTCAATGGAGTGTTAAGATGGCTTAGAGCCATCATTTTCCCCCACTCCTATGTTTTTGCAAAAACAGAGATGATACAATTTATCTGTGGGTGGCATTCTGAGGTATTGTAAAGTAATAGTTCTGAAATACTTTGAAGAGGAACAGGCTATACAAACAGACCTGTTTCATTGTCCTCATTAATAAAATCGATGTAGGTGCATTTGCAGAAAATCAAGCAATGTACTCGTTTTTTATCTGAAAAACAAAAAGTGCGATGTGGTGTACAGACCCTACCAGGGAACAGAACCTGAAGGGTTAAAAAAGGGAGCACAGCTCTCTCCATCTGCAGCCTGTGGGCAGGCTAACAACAGAGGGATAAAAGGTTGCTGCCTGGGAAGAACAGGGTGTGACCTGTGGGCACATGAAACCAAGGGGAAAAACAATCCTATGAAGAGTGCCCAATTGTTGAAAATGTTGATGTAATCCAAGGCCCACCCCGACCTCGAGAGGACAAATGAAGTGTGGCTATTCAGGCCATTGTGGATTAAACAGTAATCGGTGTCTAATAAACAAATAGTATGTGACACATGTAAGGGCCAGGAGACGATAGGTCATCTCTTAGATGGAACTGTAAAGGCTGCACCAGCGAAAGGAGTTATTTATATGGAAGCACCAAGGTCTTGGAATAACAAAGTTTCCTTTGCAACACTATCTGGAATAGAAGGAAAATGGAGCCCAATTAAAACAGTTGTTCTGCAGTATTGTTCTTTAAGAATACTGGGAAGGGTGACAGATTTTAAGTGCTAACCTATCTACAAAACCCAGTGAGTGGCAGCTATGGACTCAGGAAGTGAGTCTGCTGTGCCTCCAGAGCCAAGAAGAACAGCGTGGCTGTGGAGAAACAGAGAACCACAGAGAAGGGTTCCACAGGACAGGCCAGAGGAAGCTGCCTAGAGAAACCAGTTTTCTGCCAGAAGTGATCAGAGAAGATTACCAGCAGAAGGTCCCTGCAAGGTCCTGGAGATAGGGAGCAGCCCAGAGAAACAGCAGGCGATGTAAACAAACAAATCCCTGACTGCATCACCCACAGTTCCTGGGTTGGAATCCAGGGGAGAAGGCAGGTCTCTACCACCCCATATGGATGGGGATAAAGACTGCAAAGAACCCTGACCAGGGGTATAACAATCACAGAAATATTGGGCTTTGCCTTTGTGTTCCTGCTTTAACTTACTTTATTTCTGCCCCGTTGAAGAGAGAAGGGAAGAAATCTGTCAAGCACTGGAACAGAGGTTAGGAGACACTCTGGGTTGAAGGTCCAAACTCCTAGTAACTATTAAACAAAGGTCCACAAAAGGGGCTGGTAAAAATTTGGGTGCGGCCAGACTCCTTTCTGTCCCAAAATGGGAGACACAAGTAACCCAGCTGGAGAATTGGATTTACAGACCAAGATTGATGGACACGAGTTCCATCCCTGATCCAACTAGGGGAAACAGAGGCAGGGACAACTGCAGTTCCACAGCAGACTGCCAGGTGATGCTACAGGGCTGAAAGCTCTCAGTTACAGAAGGATTTGCTCACAGCGTCTGTGCAAAGAAGACAGACGTGAAAATGATGCTTCAGGTGTGATGTCAGAGGGTTTTGATCAATACAGAAATACAAAGAGGAGGACATTTTAAGGCTTGATATTATGAGGAATACAGCCTAGATTACCTAGTGAACTCTGGTCCTTTCTGCAGTAAATGGAATAAAAGTTCTCTCTTTATACTGTCCCCACCAAGGTGCCTTTTAGGATTACTTTAGAAAAGTAACCATTGCTAGCAGAAAATTAATATGATTAAATAAAGGTAATCACACACATAAATGGTATGGACATGTGAGGTCCCTGAGACCTGGAGAAGGGCAAACATAGTACCTGTCTTTAAAAATACTGGACATGTGGTCTAGATTAAATTATTATGAGGTGGGTACATAACTGGATGAAAAAACATACTCAAAGAGTAGTTATCAATGGTTTGCTGTTAAATTAGGAGGACGTATCGAGTGGGGTCCCCCACTGGAGTCAATCCTGGGTCTGTACTGGAGTGGAGAGTAAGCTTATAAAATTCGCTGATGATACTGAGCTGGGAGGGGTTGCAAGCACTTTGGAGAACAGGATTAGAGTTCAACATGACCTTGAAAATTAAGAGAATTGGTCTGAAATTAACAGGAGGAAATTCAATCCAGACAAGGCAAAGTACTACCTTTAGGAAGAAAAAATTCAACTGCACCACTGCAAACTGGACATAATTGGCTTTGTGGTAGCACTGCAAAATAGGATCTTGGGGAAATAGTGGAACACAATCTGAATATGAGACAACAATATGATGCAGTTGCAAGAAGGCTTATATCATTCTGGGGTGTGTTACCAGAAGTGTTGAAGGTAAGACATGAGTGATAACTGTCCCGGCTCTACTTCTCACTAATGAGGTTTCAGCTGGAGTATTGTGTCCAGTTCTAGGCACTAGACTTTACGAAAGATCTGGACAAATTGGAGAGGGTCCACAGGAAAGCAACAAAAATGAAAAAAGGTTTAGAAAACCTGACCTATGAAGAAGGGTTAAGAAAAGTTGGATAAGTTTCATCTTCAAAAAAGAAGATGGGGGAACCTGACAACAGTCATCAAATATGTTAAGGGTTGTTATAAAGAGGACAGTGATCTACTGTTCTCCAGGTCTGCTGAAGGTAGGACAAGTTATGTGCTTAATCTGCAGCAAGTGAAATGTATGTTAGATATTAGGAAAAGCTTTCTAACTATAAGGGTTGTTGAGATCTGGAATAGACTTCCAAGGGAAGTTGTGAAATCTTTGTTAGTGGAGGATTTTAAGAACAGGTTAGACAAAGACCTGTCAGGGAGCATCTGGGTATACTTGGTCCTGTCTCAGCATTAGGGGCTGGACTAGTTGACCTCCTGAGGTCCTTTCTAGCCCTGCATTTCTATGATTGTTTGGTATATCCATTAACTCATTATAATTCCTCCAATGCATCTTTGCATCCAATTACTTTCATCCTTAATTAGAGCTTATAGATTCCTTTCACTCTGCACATCAGAAATCTCTAAGTTTCAGTACACAGGCATAAAGCACATACACCATAGGAATGACATTGCACACAGAACTTGAGAAATTCATTAAACATGAATCTCCCTAATTAACCAAACAATTTGTTCAATAAATCCTAGAAACTCCTTAGACAGAGGTGCTTTCTTGGGATAAAGTAGCTCTTTCAAATCTGAAAAACTTTTTTGGCCCTGTTTTTCCACCCTAGGATTTAAAGGAACACAATCAGGTGGTTTATCCTCAAATTTCATTCCAGATTTTCAAAACAGAGTGCAAAACTTTGGATGTCTAACCTGCCAGGGCCAGATTCTCTTCTTATTTCCATCCATATTACACAGGAGTTTCAAACACTTTAGTGAAAGCAGTTTTCACAGTGTTTTTTTAAAAAAATAAGGCTCAGTGTACTCACAAAGCCACACCAGTTTAGACAAAAATATGTTTCTGTGCCAATATAGCAACACCAGCGCAAGTTTGTGTGTGGATGCTCTTACATCAGTTGAAACCTGGATTCTATTGGTTTAGTTAGTGTCAATAAAATTACACAGGTACAAGCTAAACAATCTAATTAGTTTTAAACCAATGTAATTGTGTCCACATAAGGGTTTGCACTACATCGGGTTTTAAACGGATTGAAATTAAACCAAGACAACTTCCTTACATAGCTATGCCCTAATTTAACCATACCCCACAGTTCTGAAACACCAAACATAATGACATTGTGCTAGTAGGAAAGACCAACAAAGAGAAATAGCACCAAGCAGTAAATCTAGTTTCATTATGCAAATTCAGTGGGGAATAAAAAGTTCTCTCAACTCACTGCTCCTCAAGTGCATTTAGCACCCACAGGCGAGCACTTGTTCACAAGATTGATTTCAATCTCGCATGACTTCGGAGTCACTTGTGTGTCAGGGAAGTAGAGAATCTACTGTGTCACATTATATATCTACCAAATATAGATATTCAACAGCTTTGCTTTTAATGTGTTAGTGGGAGCAGGGAACATATATCTGAGGAAATGACAGCTCATCTGCTTGGCAACCCATAATATGTCCAGATGTTCCTGCTTAAAAGAACCAGAATTGTTAGCATGGAGAGACGTGTATGAAATGAATCTCTCTTTGAAGCAACTTGCTAAACTGCCATCTTTGCAGAAAGAAGATGGAACTGCTGGGATAGAGGCTGACTAGGTTTCTATTGGGGATCTTTTCCACAAGGTGTGTCAGCAGTATGTAATTTCTTATCTTGCTCAGAAATCTGTCCCATTACTTTCTCCTTTGGCATCTTGGAGGGTAGCCTGGTTTTCCACTCTTTGCTTAATGGTAGAGCAGTGAAATATTTCACAGGCTTACCCACTGGGCAAATCCAATATATCTGCATTGGTTAATGAAGTGGGATCAATACAAAGGCTTCATTAAGTGCTAAGGAATTGCCATTGATTTCTTTCACACTCTTCTTTCAATTTGTGCCCCTGCCAAACTCTTGCCCATCCCTCCCCTCTGCTTTGTTTTTATTCAGCACTGATCCTTCTGTCTCATACACAGAAAATAATTAGGAAAGGAGGGTCAGACTATGATTATACTTTTGATTGCTTTTGGCTCCTGCCACATGATATGCCAGCATACAAATAGATACCAGACTTGGGGGTGGGGTGAGAAGAGAAAAGGGTTTCTGAAGAGTTGTCAAACTAAATAATATTTACCAGTAGGATCTTAAATTTAGAACTGGGCAAAAGGAACCATCCTGGCACAGATCTTGGTCTTTAAAACGTTTGTTGAACAGGGACACGGTATTTAGCTCTTTTAGTCTTTTCCTCATAACTTCGTTCCTTCAGAACTAATATATGGAAAAGTAGTTGTCATCTTCATCTTCTTCGTCTTTGTCTTCTTCTTCTCTGAACTCCCTCTATCCAGTTAATGTCTTTCTGTTACACAATGCCCAGAACTGAAGTGCAGCTGGGACCTACCCTAACGCTGCTCTCAGGGGAGAGAAAAACGTCAAGCTTCTGTTAATGTACAATAAAAATTCAGTTAAATGTACCATGAATGATGGTACAAGTTGCTCATGCTGTCTGTAGTTGTCCATTGCTAGGCATCTCTACAGTGCTCATCACCGTAATGACTGGTCAGAAACCAAATAGTGTTGTTAAAGTAGCATCACTTGCACTGATTTAGCATTTGTTATGTGGCAGATGTTAGCAGTGGAAGTGGAAGAAGAAGCTGTCAATCTCTTTTCTGTGTCCTTGCATCTTTTAAATGTAGAACAGTCTCCGTGCCTGTCTGCAATGGAAGCAGCTATGATGCAACTGCCATTTTGTGTTACAGGTCAAATGCAGAATGTTACAGCACAAGTCGCTGTGATTGCTCTCTCTCACAGGATAAATTTTCCACTCCACTGAGTCAGCTTGATGCCTCGGGGAGCAAAATGGACTTAAAGCATTCAGGGATGGTCAGCAGAGAGTTTCCCCTGTGCAGAGGGACTCTGAACTAGTGGATGGCTGGTGGAAGTAGCTCCACTGCCTCTGACACCAGCCATACCCCCCAGCCTAAGAAGGGCAAAGGGGCCTGTCAGGACATTGCAGGGCAGGGGCAGAGTAAGGTAACAAAGGGGTGGGTCTGCGTTACGCTGTGCCTGATGCTCCACTGGTGTACATCCGAGTTTCCTTGCAGCATTAGCTTTCATCAGGACAGGGTAGTGCAGGATCAGGGGACCACAACGAGCTCCCTGATGAGCCCCATTTCAAGGGATGGAGCTCACACACCTTTGAGCATCAGCCTGGAATATTGTAAAGCTGATTCTTCTGTGTTTCCACCTCATGCCTGTGCAAAGAGAGTGAAAATGGGTACTGTGCTATTGGTACAGTATTCTCCTGCTATGGAAAGCTGTTGTGTGGTAATGAAGGACCCTGATGTACTGAGATGCGAATTTGTACACAAACAGAGCTGCTCAGGCAGTGAAATTGACAGCCCTAATCCTCAGTCTTCCAAAGAAAACACATTTTAATGTTTTCCCAGGAAATAGAGTCACTAGCAATTTGAAATCCAGAACGCTTTTTGGGTTTTTTTATGCCATCTAAGTTATATGTATTGTAAAAAAATATAATTATTTTGGGCATCATACATTATTTCAAAAATACATCTTGGTATTTAATAGCATCTTGCACATTTTTTTCAAGACTTCCTCTATTCCCTTTGACGTGTAATGTGCTCTGCTGCTAAAATACTTCTAGATAAGTCTGTCCTCAGAAACCTGCCTTCTGACCATAAAGAATTAATGTGGCCAGCACCTTTTTGTACAGATGACAGCTGAGTTATTAATAAGCTATGTGTTTTGTTGATGGGACTTACCTGGGAGACAATAGATAGAGCTCCACCAGGAGGAGGAAGGAGCTCACTGACATGGTGAGGGAAGCTAAACAGGGATAATTATATCACTGAAGATAAGAGAACATTTAACTTCTGCACTCACAGATCTTCATTCTTCCACTCTCCTGGCTTTTGAAAACTGAATTAATTGGGCTGTCATCAACACTGAAGAGGGAAAATAATGTCACTGAGAATGAGACTTTCTATCTAAAGGCTGTATCAGTGACTCATGTGTAATGAGTTGATGGTCTCAGCCCAGTTCCTAGTGGGCAGTTCTATGTGTCACACACTCCCTCCCCACCAACCACAACACACATACCAACGTAGCCATTCTTAGGAGAATGCAAGATTTAATTCTCTCCTTTATCACCAGAGATCATCCTTCCATGGCAGGAGTAGGGCATCCTTAGGTAATATTTGCATTGTGACTGCCCATGCTGTTCGAATTCCAGCAGTAGATAACATTGATCTCCTAGCTTTTCAGTCAGCACTATCATTCTTTGGAAAAAACAAGCCAAGAGAGTGAAGTCATGAAGCATTGCCAAAGCCTGATGCCCATGAAGTCTGGGAGCTGCTGGAATTTCCTAACGGCTGGAGTGGGGATTTGATTCATTTGCTGCAGATTTTCCAGATTCACTTGAGTCTGAGCTTCTGACAGACCATGTGGCTGGCAGCCCTCCTTTTGCTGCTGCATCTAGAGCAAGGTTTATGTCCTGGCCAAAAGTGCCCAAATTGCTGCCAATCCCATTTTAGTGGATAATCTTAATTAAAAGAGGAAAGTGGAAAATACTTGTGAAAGGCATCTATCTGTGGGAGAGGATCTGTATTCCCTCTCTGTCATCTAAGGAGCCCACGGACACTTACTTCGAGAAGAAACTCACTAGGGCTAAAGCACTCAGCAAGAACCTGCTTTTAATTTCACCTAAATTGATCATTCACATAATTCTACTGGATGAAAGCCAATAGACAGAACTAAAACTAAACCAAAACTAAAATAAAAAATACACTACAGTGAGCAGCAGGATGGGTTAGATATAAAAGAATTTTATATCTGCTCCATAACTTCTATACATATCTGAAGATTTCCACACACTGAAGCAATAAGAATGGCCTAAAAAGAAAATTGCTGTTACCAGTAGCTATAGTACATCAGCACCTAGGAACTGCCATCAAAGATCAGGGCTCTGAATAGACAGGCAACAAATTGTAATATTTTATCAGTTCTGTTTCCATTAAAGCTTCAATCCATAGACTGTTTATTATGTGCATTATGGTAGCACCTAGAGGCCACAATGTGCTCAATACTGTACTGAGAAACAGCCTTTGCTCTGAAGAGACAAGACAGATACAGAGTGGGAGCTGAAACAGATTGACAAAGAAGGAAAGTGACTAGCCCAACGTGTCACAGCAGGTCAGCAGTGAAGCTAGGAGTAGAACACAGGTTTCCTGACTCCCAGCCCAGTACTCTCTTTGCTAGGCCACTCTGCTCTTAGAAACTCTTTGCTGCTGCTGCTTAGCTTTTCTGCAGTGCTGGTGTAATAGCAAAAACCCAAGATGCACTTTGAAGATGTTTCAAATGTTCAGGGCTAAGGTGTCAAAACCTCCAGAGAAGATCATTAAAGAAACTGCAGACTTGAGCTAGTAACACAGAATAGGTTACTATTGTCCTTTGACGCCCTTCGTGAGTTCTGCTCTAATGGAAAATTAAGGTCTATCTATTGGCAGATTATGAGAATGAGGTTCTATTAGCTGGTAAGTTTTAGACTGAAAGAGACTTGGTAATGTGTGCTAAGGCTGCACTGGATCTCCTGGCAGGAGCAATAACCCAGCACAGTTACACTCTTCTAACAGCATCCCTAGGGTGGCGTGTCAGGCACAAAGCTGAAGGCCCTGCACTCACAGACAAGAAGAGCCACATCTGAGCTCAGAACACATGCTGAAGTAGTAAGACCAGTCTAAGGCTGGGTGAGTCTGCTGCAGCCAAGCAGCAAAGCAGTCGGGTGTGACAATTCTTCTCATTAGTTTGTGAGATTATTCCTGACTCACAGTGAACAAATAGCACAAGTCTGCTGAGTCAAGTGTCATATCTGTCTGTCTCCATTCCTTGGAGAAATGAAGCCTAACAGACTGAGTGAAATCAGAGCTGATAAAGATTTGCTAGGCCAATGAGTGTAAAACATTTCCAATTACAGACTCCTTCGTAACTGAACTAATATGGATGTATACAATATAATTGGAAAGGCGGCTCTCCATGGTTCTGGGTTAAGAATGCAATCAAGAGTATCTACAAATCCAGCAGCAAAACCTTGCCCCTTTAAACCAGCATAATCCTCCAGAGAGCGACCAAATCCACTGCACTCCCCCAAATGCTCATGAAAACAGAGAGGCGTCATAGCATGCTAGCTACAAAGGGGAACAGATTCAAGCTACTTCAGATCAAGGTGGTGCGGATCATTAATTCCAGACCAGGGGGTGGTGATGAAGGGGATGTCCATAGAGAACACCTTGTTGTCTCTTAGACCATAGTTGTGCCAGTTTCAGCATCTCTGTAGATTGTAACTGTGGCAGGATGAAACAGGGAGAGAGGCACCTCTCAGATAGGGAGATACCAGAGTCAAAGCCAACACACCTGAGACTCTGCCCAGAAACCAGCTGACAGCCAGGGGAAATCACAGAGCATTGATGCAACATGCTCAGAACAGAGTACTGCACTTTAACAAGTGGGCCATTGCATTTTGCACCGGCTTCAGCTTCCAAGTGCGTTCAAGCTCTAATCCCATGTCAACTGCACCTCACTTGTCAAAGAGATTGGCTTAAAAAGACCAGGAGGCTTTAAGAAAATAATTAATGTTGGATTCCTAGTTACCTTCTGGGTTTTGATCCTTTACAGTTCACATTTTCAAACTTTTCTCCACAACCACGGGAGCTAGAGCTTCATTTTTCTGGTCAATGAAATCTGAGATGTTCACATAAGCCCATGATTCTAGCAGCTGGGACTTTAAGAGAAACACTAAATATCATCAGATTCATGTTACCATTGTGAGAGTTGGCAGGACTTTGGGTGCCTTTAAGAATCTTATTCTTGACACATTTTTTTAAAGACAGATCTTCTAGCTATTTCCAGTGGAAAACCAGACGTTTTAATGTCAGATTGAGTGATCAGGCAGCTGCACTGAGAATAGGATCAATTTGCATTTCACTAACAGACCAGTCCTTGTCATTGCATTTTTGAATTAAGATTTCTATTTGCACTTTGATGTTTGAGTGTTGAGTAGCTGAAAGCTAGGGCTGGGCTTTGGCCAGTGCTGATGCATAATGTGTACATTCTTTTGACCTTTGGAGTCAACGAGAGGGAGATAAATAATAACACACAGGTCATTTCACATTTTTTGGTAGTGAACTGGGTCAGGTGTTTTTTTTAAAGGAGGCTAAAGTTAGACACTAACCACATATTTAGGTGCCTTAAAAAAGTAGCCTAACCGTGAAAAGTGCTTAGCACTCAGCAACTCCCATTGACTAGAGGGGGAGGTCTTGGTGCTGAGACTTTTTGAAATCAGGTCACTTTCTAGGGGCCTAGATAAGGATTGAGGAGTCTAACTTTAGGCACCCAGTTATTAAAATTGTGACCCTGATCAGCTGTCACAGCACCAGAGTGCACTAGGGACCTAACATCTGCTGATCTGAGGTTATAAACTACTGTGCAGTGTGGCCAGGGCTATTTTACAATAATACCCTTTGACGAATTATGAACGATTAAGGAAATTTTGATTGAACTAAATCAGTTAGACATTGCATTGCAGCCCAGCAACAAACCATTCAATGTTATTTGCAGAGAAAGAGTAAACAGATTGGAGTAAGTTCAAGGTTGGCTCTCTTCACTGATCCTGAACTGAAGAGCAAATATACATACAAATGTATAATGCCCTCCCCCGGGCAACACTTATTCATATGCTGTTGCAGTCTAACCCTCTTAGTTTACATATAAATCACAGGCAGAATATGCTCTTTTACTCAAGGGAGAACAATTTCTCAGGGGAGATAGAAAGCAGCTCTGCAGATTTGTTTTCCAACAGAGATTCTGAAAAGATCATTTAATTCAAGGGAAAATTACACTTGAAAATACAACAAAACTTCCCACAAGGGAGTCAGGGAAATGCAGGTAAATTCTAGCGGAGAATTGAAAAACCAGGATACTGGAGGAGCATATCCACCATCACCCAGCTCCATTCACGTGTGTTCCAGTCACATCTGAGCCACAATAATATGGCCCAGTGAAAGATTATTATATTTGACTGGAGGATGATCAGCACCTATGATGTTAATTAATCCTTTGAAGTGATCCAGAAACTGAAATGACCAAGTTCGAAAGCTGAAAGTTTCTCTCACATTAGCTTAAAATACACTGCAGCTGTTAATTCAATATGGCAGGGACATGGTAAATTGCGGTAAGGACCAAATCCTTTGTCATGGCACAGCAGTCTGAGGACTGAAGAGAGCATGGCAAATGAGGGGTTCATTTGTGGTTTTCATATAATAGGGAAGTGTCTCCTTGCTTGTCCCATTGTACAGCAGGTTTACATTACAGCGGGGATCGACGCTGTGAGATTGATCTACCGGGGGTCGATTTATTGCGTCATCAGTGCCCAAGCACTCTCCCATCAACTCCTGTACTCCACCACCGCGAGAGGTGCAGGTCAAGTTGATGGGGGAGCAGCAGCAGTTGACTCGCCGCCGTGAAGACACAGCGGTAAGTCAATCTAAATACGTTGACTTCGGCTACGCTATTCTCATAGCTAAAGTTGAGTATCTTAGATCGATCCCTTCCCCACCCCCCACAGTGTAGACCAGGGCGTAGTATATTCCGCATTGCAGAGGGCATAGCTGTAGGCTGAGTAGGTGATAAGGCAGGGACCATAGTCCAAAATCACCATGTTTTAAAGAACAAATCTTGTAGGAGTCTACTGGGCAGAGTGAGCCCAAAGCACTAATTGGAGGTGAGGGGTGTGTCCTCTGGACCTGTCAGAATGTGTAGTACCCAGCTGCCCTGGTGGCAAAGGGGGAAAGTGTGACTCTCATGCCTATCAGAACCCACAGGCCTCATGTTCATTAATGGCTATTGTATGCGTTCAGTATTGTCTACTGTGGGTGACCCTAAGGAGCTCAGAAGAACAACCAAGGTTTGGAAGTTTAGCATCAGTCTAAGGAACTAATTGCTTGCTCTGTCGTAGTGTCTGAGCAGCTAATAATTGTTAATATATTTATCCTCACAGCACCCCCGAGGTAAGGAAGTACTATTGGTCCCATTTCACAGATAGGAACTGAGGTGCAGAGGGGAAAGATCACTGACCCAAGCTCACACAGGAAGTCTGTGGTGGAGCAGGGACTTGAATCCAAGCCTTCTCAGGCCTAAGCTAGTGCTGTAACCACTGTAAGAACAGTTTCTTTTGTAAGATTTTTGGTACTTCCTACTTCTGGATGGAGACAAAATACCATAGGAAAACCCTTTTGCCTAAGGTATTGCTGCATTTCCAGTCCTGATCCTGGCTGGATTCTGGAAGGGCAGAGGCCACCATGAAAATAAAAAATAACCCAACCCAAGAGTGAGTCAAAACTTTTTAAAAACCTCTAAAAAGCTTGAGGTGAAGGCTCCAAGGTGGATTCTATTTTAGTTTAACTCCTTTGAACATCCCTAATTGTAAGGACTGTTTCTTTACATCCACTGTTCTTTCATCCTCTATTTGTCCTCAGTGAGCAGAAGTAACTTTTCCAAAAGAGACAGAGTGGGAGCCGAGGGAAGAGAGGTGACCAAGATTCAGGATTGGTGAGAATTAGTGAGTCTGGGGTTCGGTGACCTTCCCAATATGAGTTTGCATTTATGACCCTTCCCGTCCCTTCTTCTCCTGTACTTTAAATCCATGTAATTCAACTTATGTTGGGCTAGGAAAAGGCAGTCTGTGCTGTGTAATACAGACAATTGATCCTCCTAGAAATTTGGCTGGCACAACTGCAAATCTTATAAATGGTGTGTAGCCTGGGGCCAGCTCTCCCCTGCTTTGCCTCTCTGCAAGGTGAGCACAGAATGTTACCCTCTGATCTAGTCATATTTTACACCCCGTCTGCACAGTGTAAATGATTACACACAGGTTGCATGGCAATAGAGGAACCAGACCTCTGCATTTTTTTTACCCCATTTAGAGTTTTTTTCTCTCCCTCCCACTGCTCGTTTGTTCACGGTGCTGGAAATCTTCTTGCTCTCTCTGCCTCTTTTCAGTCTCTTCTCAGTGGCGTGTGAACCCATCACATTTGAGCTCAAGTGGGTAAAAGTTAGAGCAAGCAGCAGAGTTGCTCCCTCAGTCAGTAGGGTAGATAGATTTCAACAGGCAGTCGGACGGTATGAACCGGAGTGTGAATGGAGCAGAATTAGCCCCATCTGCTGGTGATAAAGCTGCAAGTTTGCAGGAAGCTGTGAAAAGTGGTTGGTTTTTAAGATCCAGGGCATGATTTGCCCCTGCTGGTGCATAGCATGCAAATGGCACTATGGGTGGGATTTGATTCACTGAAGGGGAGGCCATGCAGTGTTAGCACCCTCCTTCCCCATGTATTCAATTGCAAATTAAAGCTGCCTCCTGGAGTGGGAGGTCTATGAAAGCCTTATCACCAGAAATCATTAAGTGCACTTTGAGGGTGCCCAGGCAAGGCCCTCTCCACAGCCACCACCACCCACTGTTGGGGCTGTTCTGCCTAACTTCAGGATGCCTCACAGAGTAGGGATTGTGAGCACTTTGTACTAGCATGTGTGACACTGCACCCCGTATTCTTCATAATGACATGATTATGATACCATTATAGCATAATTAAGATGTATTTTATGCAAGATAGGTCATGTGAGGTATCATTGGAAAAGTTATGATTTGCTGAATATGATTATTCTATTGCTATGCATGTATCATTTTTGTATCCAAAGTTATGAATGTGATGTTACACTCTATATTCTTTATGGAAATATGCTTATGATATGGACTTGACATAACTGAGATATACTTTATGCAAAATGGGTGTTGTAAGGGTATCATTGGAAAGGTTATGATTTACTAAATGTGATTATCCAGTTGTATGCATGTATCATTTCTGTATCTAACGTAAGGAATCTGGACTATGTAACAATTACAACTGGGTTTGTATTGGGAAGACACCCACCAGATGACA
The DNA here is from genome assembly GCA_007922305.1 of Dermatemys mawii. Classification (NCBI taxonomy): domain Eukaryota; kingdom Metazoa; phylum Chordata; order Testudines; family Dermatemydidae; genus Dermatemys; species Dermatemys mawii. The sequence goes on along the minus strand of ML677360.1, from coordinate 13,723,151 downwards.
GGCCATAAGATTTGATGGGCCATTAGGAAGGAACAACAAGACCCTGAAGATACTAATCCCCTCTGTCCTGAGAGGCATCTGGGGATGTAACTGTGACACTACTAGATCAACTGGCCTTGTCATGTGATATTAAACATTATCTTGGACTTCTTGTAACTTTCCACTAAAAGGGAAGGGGGGTGGTCAAGTTTGGGAAACAAAGGTTTCCTGCCTTATGTAAATCCTATTTAAGGGTGGGGAGGAAAGCAAACGGGACTCCTCTCCATGGCTGTCTGCCCAAGAAAAAAGACTGCTAAAGACACCTCAACGGAAGGCCAGAGGGGAGTCCAGACTGAGACTGGGGTCCATCTGAAAGAAATATAACCAGAACTCTAAGCTATAGAAACTTTTCAACTTGCCTAAAATACCATTTAGGGTAAGATATTACTTTTTGTAACCTGTTTCTTAAGTTTATTTTCTGTTTCTTTTTTGTTTATTTGCTAAGTAATCTGCTTTGATCTATCTGCTATCCCTTATAATCACTTAAAACCTATCTTTTGTAACTAATAAACTTGTTTTAGTTTTAATCTAAACCAGTGAGCTTTGACTGGAGTGCCTGGGGAAAATCTCTGCTTGGTTACCACCAGTGTGCATTCTTCTCTTCACATTGAGGAAGAGGTGGACTGGGTATTAAACCCATATTCTGGCCACATTTTACCAGGGCTGGATGATATTTCTCTAGGGTCCCTGGGATGCTGGTGGTTAGAGTCTGCATGTAATGCAGCCCACTTTGTCCCTACCTGTATGAATGCTGGTGAAAGTGCAGGCTGGAGGGCTTTGCAGCTTGTCACAGCAGTGCAGTGTGAGAGGGAGCCCACGCAGGGGGATCAGTGGTACCCAGATTCTAGGTGGTACCCTAGGGGGAACCCATCACAACCCATCTCTTACCACATAATCAAACAATGGAGGCCCCATCCCGAGGTTACATTGAATGGCGCTCAGGTGTGTTCACGGTGCATCTTTCAACATTATGCCAAATATTCACTCAAACATCCACCATCCTTCCAGTTGCGCACATACAAAATTTCATGGGTACCCTGCTTTGGAAGCACAAAGGCCTACACACACACACACACACACACACACACCCCGCTGCAACACCCATTTGGGTAAATGTTCAAGTGTGTGCCTAAGTGTTTGCCCCAGCAAGATGTGAACCCGTGTATGCAAGTGTGCAATTGTGTAGGTGTGTATAGTGAGGCCAGGAGCTGAAAAATCAATCCAATCTAGATGTTCAGTAACTTTTAAATGCCCATGCTGGATGCATTCTCATTTCCCAGCCAGTTAGCGGTATAAGTGGGTTTTGCTTAAGCAAAGATGAAAAGGATTAAGGCTTGGAATTATTGATTCCCTTAAAGTCAACTATGAATTTTTAGTGACAGATTATTTTTATACAAGTAAAGCACTTACTATGGAGATTTCAGACTATCTTAGCTTTCTCCCTTATAAATTGAGATAGGCAAAGGGGCATGGCTGGGCACTGCAGAACACGGGTAAGTGGAGAGGGTGTGGTTTGTGTAGTGTGATCAGCAATTTTTTTTTTTTTTTACCCTTGACGCCATAGTTAAAGACCATTTGGAAATAGCACGCCTGTGAGAATCTCTTCTGGATGGTAAGGCATGGGGTTCAGAGGGGCTTGTCTGGTGCATGCAGTTCTTAGTGGGCATTTTGATTCTATCCCATCTCTGCTAATGGAATTTATGGGCTGTAACATCTAACATGTGGCGGGAGGATGCACATTTAGCATCGTGGATGGACAGTTACAAGCCAGACAGGTAACCTCTGTTTCCCTCAGAAGCACTCATTTGTAATGGATATTGACATTTTCACTCTGATGCCATCTCTAGCCTGAATTGTGTGTGGCAGCTGAAGTTTTGTATTCAATTCTAGATTCTAATATGAGCAAGAGCATACAAATAATAGCTGTGAGTTCACCTTCCTCAACAGTGATATAATCAGCCGTGTGTGTGGTATTATTCTACCTAAGTGCTTGTTGTAATAGTGATAAAAGGTTGACACATGTTACAGGAACTGAAATCACCCACAATTACAATCTTGTTATTCTGCCAGGGTTTTCTTCTCTTGTAATATTGTATTTAATCCTTGCATTAACCCTCCTATTATCCCTTCAGGACTCCAGTCTAATACTCAAGCAAGCTGGTTACTATTTCAGGAACTGACTATTTCTGGCCCCAAACCACTATATTTTGACTTAGCCCGTGCATTCTCCTCCAGGACAGGCACAGGGTTAGGTAATTCAGTTCACACACAATACATCCAGCCTGAACCATTGTCCTAAAGATGAATCCCTTTAACATATTGCACTTAAAACTTTATTGAAGTTTGTAAAGGCTTTGCTAACTATTTAAAAGTGTATTGTAGGCTCCATGAGCCTCTGTACCTCCCCCATTTGGCTGAGACCAGAAGCAGAAATACACCAGGAAAAGGTGATTTCTGTTGTATTTCTTGACCTGGGCAAAAACAAAGGAGTGTTGAAAGTTTACAAGAGAGTCTGTCCTCATACAAATTCAACTTTGATTCCCTGGCCAATGTGGTTGGGATAGATTTGGATGCACTTCAGAGAAGCCAGTGGATGAATCTTATGAGCTTTGCCCAACACCCATTTGTCAGCCTCTTCTCTGAAATGTACACATGGTCTCTGGAGTTGGCTACATTTCCACTATACTTCAGTCAATCCAAAGTTTTGAGAGTTTAACTATGTTACAAAGCAATCAAACAGAATCGCCCATGTTCTTCCTTCCCAACATCGACTGGGGACACAAGTTGGTGGAAGTCTCTCTTAACCGAGGTTCCACAAAGAGGACATTGGCTGGACCTCTGCATATTATTTCATTAGCCATTCACAAATCATCTAGGGTACCAGATCTGATTGTCATTTGTAGGGACCATTTCTAGGGATCTGATGGAGCAAAACATAGCTGTTCATAGAGAAATGGATTAGATGCGTCAGCTCTGCCAACAGTCACTGATGAATCCCTGCTGTTATATCTATCACAGCATGTTAATTGCTTAATAAGTGATTCAGGAAGCAGGAAAAAAAAGAGAGAGTGATGGAGCGTACCCCAACTCACATTACAGACCAGTTCTTTTCAGGACTTGCAGTGTTGTGTTCAATACAGGATGGGAGCTCATCATGTTTTCTGCCAAGTACAAGTTCTCTTGCTTACTTAAGTGTGTCAAATCTTAAGTAGATTCTTCTTGATTGATGAAGCACCATTGACAAGGGGAAGATTGTGAAACTTTCACAATCAGTATTAAAGCAGGTGAAACTCACGTGTTTTCGCTATAATTGTGAAACACAAGCTAGGCTTATTGAAACTGCAGGAGAAAATGTATCAAGGTATGATCCTGAATCTTGCTAAATATGATGACAGCTTAGGTTTGCTTAAAGTTCCGGAGCCTGGTTCTCATTTACACTGAGGCCTTGCATCTGGCAATGTAACAGGTAAGGAAGAATCAGGCTCTGGAAGCTTGTTTAAACCTCATGTTGAACGGAGCTAGATAACAGCTTAGTATGAGCCTGAAGCAAACCAGACCATGGTTTCACAAGACATCTAGGTATCAGGCCTGGCCGTTGCACTCACAGCATTAATGGCCTGATTTGGGAGTGTGGGACAAACTAAGTGCATGCTACTGAGCACCTGAAATGTGCACCTAAATCAGGTACTTGTGCATGTCAGTGGTCAGTTCTCTCTCTATCCTTGATGTTTCTAGAGTGCCTATCACTACAGCATGATGTGCCTGTATATGTCTGCTTGCAAGTGCCAATCTCCAATACCTTGCATGGTGACAGATTTCAGAGTAGCAGCCATGTTAGTCTGTATCGGCAAAAAGAATGAGGAGTACCCAAATAAATGTGTTAGTTCTAAGGTGCCACAAGTACTCCTCATTCTTTTTGCAAGCTCCAATATGTGCATGCAGTCATGACAACTGAATATGGCGCATACACAATTGCAGTCTCAAATTGGGACATCCAAATGTACTTCGTTTCCAATAGGGACTGTAGCAGGATGGTCACCCCACTCTGGCCCTGAAGGGGTTGGAACAGCCTTGCAAAGGGTTGTGGCTGGGGAAAAACAGCAAGCCTGGGTTGACTGGAGAAGTAGCCCCAGATGGGCCACGACCCTATCAGGCCGCAGCAGGCCCTTATGAAAGGACAGCTAGTTTGGAGCTAGGACAGTCTCCCTCTAGCGCTGGAGGGAGATGGATCTAGCTGCCTGAAAGCTAAGAGCACTAATGGTGGAGCAGTGCTGGGAAAGAGCAGGCTGAGCTGGAGAGCTCAGGCCTGGCGACCTCCCAGGCTGTGGCCTGCTAGAAAGGCCTAAAAGGGAACTGGGCTGCAGGGAAAGGCAGCAGATCCAAAAAAACCCTTGCCTATGATGACTGGCTCTCACACTGCAGTCTGCCCAGGAAGCGGGGGCTTGTTGCTGATTGGCAGTAGCCCTAAACTGAGGCAAGGTGGGGACAGAGGGTTGGGGGTCCCCCAGGGAGGGGAGACCCAGGCAGAGTGTGTGCAGCACCCCAGATAGTGGGGCACTGGGGTCTGGGAGGGACACAGGGGCCAGCAGCAAGCGGACAGTGAGGCACTGGCCTGAAGAGGGCACTCAGCTGGACTGAGCGAATTCCCAGACAGCCAGCAGGAGGCACTGCAGTGATGAGTCATCACGCCGCTACAGGGACCCACACAGCACAGATCCAGATGACACATCTGCTACAAGCCTGTATTTCTTTCAAAATAACTACAGTCTGTTATGTTTTTCCAAGCACAGAGAGAAACTGTTTGCTTTCAGCCTGACTAGTTTTTATTATAGATGAAAAGAAAAAGCAAAACATGAAAGAACAGAGGCAGAGGGAAAGAAAGCAAGCATAGTGTGTAGCTCCTTTATAACATGGTGTACCAATTCTGTGCACAAAAGTAAGGTGAAAATAAAGCCATAACAAGTAGCCCACAGAGCACTAGGCTTCCTGCTTTTTGCAGGGAAGCAAGGTTGTGATGGGAGGTTATAAATTGGTGGCAATAAGACTATTTCCTTTAAAGATTTCTTGACATTGTTGACACTATCTATTCAGTTTCCACTCACAAATCCTAACAAACTGAAGATTGGCCAGACACATGGTGCAATCTCTGTACAGCTATTTGTTCTCTTGCTGCAAAACAGGGTTTGCCAATAGCTACAGGGCATCTTCCTTGGAAACAGAGGCAATTGGGTGGGTTTCTACTGTAACAATTACCCCAGCCAGCTGCTCATGGGCAGGATAGAAGTATGAAACTCATTGTCTCTGCCAACTGGTGACTAGGCATTAAAGCACACAGGACCCACGACCAATTAATAATTATAAGTGCTTTTCATCAGTATTCCCCTTAATCTGCTGTGAGTGTATCTGCATGTGATGACAAACTGCGACCTTGTGATCTTTAAGTGAAAATTCTACCAGACATTAGATGGTCCCAAAACACATCTCCACTTGCTCTGTGAGGAGGTTCAGATCTGGAGACAAACTTTCCTCTAATCTTGACTAGAATCCAATCTTTCTTTCTTTCTTTTTCTTTTTTCCTTCCTTTTCAGGAACTACACGTCGGAATTGTTCATAGGCACTGACTCCATGGTTGCTCTAGGGTGGAAAAAAAATAGTGGGTACTCAGCACCCCAAGTCATAGCTGATACTAGATACTAGTGTTATAAAAAAGTGCTCCGTGTTTAGAGTTTAATTAATGCTTGTAAATTGCTGCATGTCTCACCCTCACTTATATAATCTCTATCCCTTGGTACTATAAAGTAATATTTAACGGTTTGCTCTGTAACTGTAAATCACCAGACAGAAGAGAAGCTTTATCAAGTGTTAATAACAGGAGGTGTTATATCCTGCCCAACAAAGAAGGCTTCTCAACACCAGACAAACCACTGTGGGACATCAGAGTACGAAAGACTTTGTTGATTGCCCCCCTCATCCCATGAAGAGGAATTCCTCCGATCATCTGAACTGACAGCTCTGCGAATGTGATAAAATCCCTAACAAGAAGAAACTGGATCTCTGTGCTGCTTGGACTCTTCAAGGCAAGGTTTTCTAGGCATAAGCAAGAGATCCTCAGTGTTTGCCCTGGGTTAGCCCTCAGGGGCATATAGAGCTTGCTTATTGTAGCAGTTTCTATTATCTGTAGAAACTTAAGATTGTAACCCATTTGTTTGTGTGTGTTCACCTGCTTGAACCTTGTAAATAATTGCCTTATTTCCTTTTCCTTATTAATAAAGGTTTTGGATAGTTTATCATAGGATTGGCTACAGAGTTGTCTTTGGTATGAGATCTAAGGGGCAATTGACTTGGGGTAAGTGACCGATCCTTTGCAACTGCGAGTAACCTGGATATTGCTGTGATCTTTGGTGTAAGGGACCATCTATCACAACGGCAAGCTTGCCTAGGTGACAAGACAGATCAGTGTGCCCCAAGAGATGGTTTGTGACTCTGTGGTTGGATTGTTGCAAGGCCCAAGGAGTTTGTACTTGATAATTGGTTGATGAAATCTAAGTATAGAGCTCACAGCCCATTTGCCCATCTGCCTCCGGGCAGACTGCTTCTGAACAGTCTGCCTGGAGGTTGATAGTAAGACACTCGAGCCACTTCAGGCCAGTTTGACAGGGCAGACTCCCCATTGGACATCAGCCTGAGCCCAGAAGAATCATTGAAACACCGTGAGCAAAGGACAATATTTCCAAGCTCACTGAAGCCAGGAAGAATCAGGAATCTCCCAAAAAAGCCTGTGTCAATAAGACTGTCCTATCAGACGTGATGCTTAGTGACTGAGCACAGACTCTGGTGCTTGGTACAACCATAGAGGGAGCCACAGTCCCTGTCCCAAGAATTTTGTGGTTTGGGGTAGCAGGTGCCCTCTCCTGAGCTGGCTGACTGGGCTGAACTCTCTGAGGCACTTCCTGTCCCTAGTTAGAAAATGCGTCTGGCTATTTTCATTGTCTATTTTTGTTTGTTTGTTTTTGGATTTTTTTAAATAATTTTAAAAATTTGCATAAGACATTTGTAAGACTTAAGCTGAAAACTGGTAGCTTGGTAGCTGCCAATCAAATTTCCAAAAATAATGGCCTTTCCTCTCCTCAGGTTCCATTAGAAAGGCAGCAACAATGTAAGTGTTGGGCCATTCTACGACATGGCTCAGGCATGTCAAATGGGACCTAGCTAATCTAGAGCCAAAATTGCAGGGAAATACAGAAGAAAGGAGAGGAGCTCTCTGTGCAGAAGATGCCAATGCTGACATTCACAAATGTCTGATTTAACTAGGTTGTAAAGATACACCGTACACAGTCTGCTTAGCTTTTAACTGTATGGAGATAGAAATTATAGGTATTGGAAAGAGGAAATTGGTATCCATAGAACTACATAATGCATCCTCGTTCCTGAAGGTTATTCTGTTCAGAGCTGCATCAGTCCTCATGTTTCAATTCATTGTACTTATAAAACCAGTCTATAATATATCACACTAACAAGTGCTTTTCTGCTCTTCATAGTGTATTCACAGGATCTCAGTCATTTCCGAAGCTGGTCAGAATGGATTCTAAAATGTGCACTGATTATAACTGTAACATGCATGATCAATATATTCAAAGGCAGAGGAAAATAGCTTAATTTCTGGATGCTCCTGGATATAGGAGGCTGCATCAGTGATGAATTATAGTGATTTACATGTCTACAGTGGGCAGAGAATATGAGAAAGTAGGGGGAAGAGGGACATCTGTCTGAAAGTTCAATTCAAAGCCCAAAAAAAGAAAAAAAGAAAGACAAGATAGGTTCTTTTTTTGCCATTAAAAATTACTTATCAACCTTCTCCTGTTGTTTTGTGTCACATTAAACCTGCTAATTTCTTCTATTAGAGCAACATTTTTATTAAACATGGATTCAGAGCAAAATCCGACTAACATCTGGAATGAGCACAATGTGGTCAAATAGCATGAAGGGTTCCTTTGGTGCATTGCTGCTGTGGTCTACAAAGAGAACAAATCTGCTGTGGCGTTGCAGTTTTAAGGAAAAAATATCAGCAACAAAATTTATTTTCTGTTTGGCTGCCAATTTATGCTTGAGTCCTGCTGTCCATAAGTGGGCAAAATTCTCACTTAACTAAGTCAGTGATGGTTTCCATTATTTATTATTATGGTAGGACGCAGAGGCCCCAACTGAGATAGGGCTTAATGCCAGGCACGGTGCACATATATAGTAAGAGACGGGGCAAAAAACCTAATTGTCTTCAAGACTGAGCTTGATAACTTTATGGAGAGAATGGAGTGATGGGACTGCTTATAATGGCATGTAGCCGATCTATGACTGCTAGCAGCAAATATCTCCAAAGGTCAGTGATGAGGAGGGCTCTGAGTTACTACAAAGAATTCATTCCCAGGTGTCTGGCTGGTGGGGCTTACCCAAATGCTTAGGGTCTCACTGATTGCCATAGTTGGAGTCAGGAAGGAATTATCCCCCAGGTCAGATTGGCAGAAATCCTGGGGTATTTTTGTTGTTGTTGCCTTCCGCTACAGCATGGAGCACGGGTCACTTACAGGTTTAAATTAGTGCAAATGGTGGAGTCTCTGTAACTTGAAGTCTTTAAATCATCATTTGAGGACTTCAGTAACTCAGCCAGAGGTTATGGGTCTATTACAGGAGAAGATGGGTGAGGTTCTGTGGCCTGCAATGTACAGCAGGTCAGACTAGATCATCCTGATGGTCTCTTCTGACCTTAAAGTCTATGAGTTGGTTCCTGCCCCAAAGAGCTTACAGCCTAAATAGGCAGTGTAGGAAAAAGAAGCATTGTTATCCCCATTGTACAGATAAGGAACTGAGACACAAAAGGTGAAATCCTGGCCCCATTGTCAAGTCAAAACTTCTACTGATGCCATGATTTTCCCTAGAGAGATTAAGTGATTTGCTTAAGGTCACACAGGGAATCTCCAACAAAGCCAGGAAATAAACCCAAGTCTCTGAGTCCCAATCTGCTGCCTTAACCACAAGACCATCCTTCCCTGGTTCTCGTTGCCCTGTCATTAGGAGTGCAAGGTCTGCCCCTTGGTTTGTTGTGACAACACTGCTTTCAGTTAGGCACACAGTATAATGATACATTTACTATCCTTTCTATTTTTCTGCTAATGGCTGAAAGTGTATGAAGTGACCTGTTAGTGCTGGGTAGTACTTTAGTAAAATCAGATGTGCTGCACTTTCAAAATCCAAAATGGCTAGTCCAGCAACTGTGCTCCAAGTGAGACTTCCACCGGCTTTATGTTAAACGAACAAAAGTGTAATCATTGTCTTTTAAAACAATTACTTTAGCTGTGAAAAATGACACCCGGACTTCAGAAGCACGTATTCTTAATGGGGAAATAAATCACAGTCTTGGAAAGTTTTCTGTAACGCTTGTGTGCTGTTTTGCTCCTGATCCCCTCCAAACCAGTCACTTGTAATGCCAGAAAGGGCTGCAGAAGACAAAGTGACTGAACGCAAGCACCTGCTCACTCATTTGCATTTGATTGGCTAGTGGAAATGACCACCATGTCCTCTGATTTTAGCTTCCCACGCATCTCTTGAGAGACATACTGGATTGATTGTGCCTGCAGCCTGTGGCCATTTGCACTGCAGAGAGACACTGCCCTGCTCCAGAAAGGCTGAGTCTCCTCATCAGCATCCTCCATTTCCTTGTCAAGAGCCTTCCATATAGGGTGACCAGATATCCCGATTTTATAAGGATAGTCCCGATTTTTTTTTCTTATAGGCCCCTATTACCTCCCCCCCGCATCCCGATTTTTTACACTTTCTGTCCGGTCACCCTACTTCCATAGTTGTTTTCAGCGTTCATGTTCTATAAATGGCAGCCACCAGCCTAGCTTTGGAAATAGACCTGCTCTGAAACCACTATCCACAGACTTACTTTCACATTCTCTAGACTAGAATCCATGACCCTCGACTCTCACTTTGTGTCCTATCCACTGGCTCATGCTCCCTGATTGCCTCACCCTACTCTGGCGCAATAAATAAGTCACCTTCTTCTGTTTGCTGCTCACTTATCTTTCAGAAGGTAAAGCCCTGTGCTTTTAGAATGGCAAGCCTTCCTGTGTGCTATGTCCTATTACCTCTGTCTGTAGTAGGCTGGTACGAGAGGGGAGTATATGGCTATGTATTAATGATTTAGTTAGTGATTTATACAATGTATCTGTCATAAGTATGAAGTAGTCTAGAATTAGTGTTTACCTGTAAGGGGTTAAGCTAAAGGTAACCTGAGAGGTGGACAACTGACCAATGAAAAATTCCTCAGGAGACAAAGGATTTTGAGTTTCAGTTTCTCTCTGGGTCTCTCTCTGTTCAACTCAGCTATGGGATGAACCACACCTATTTCTTTACTATAACTATCAGTTTTTATCAAGTAAGGTAGTGAGTAATTTTACCTTCTTTTTATCACTTGGAAAACTCTTCAGTTGGTAGAAATTTATCTCTGTGTTTCTCTAATACTGTAAGCTTCAGCAGGAGGAGAAATTCGGGGAGAAGGTTGTCTGTAACTCTTTATTGATTATTGTAGATGCTGTTCTATTGATGGTTATAAGGGATTTATTCCTTTCTTTTTTTCTTTTATTAAAATCTTTCTTTGAAGAATCTGACTGCTTGTTTCCCATTGTGTAAGATCCCGGTTTTGGATCAGGCATGTCTCGCAGGATCAGGAGAGATTTGTTTTTTTTTCTCTCCAGCTTCCCAGGAAAGGAAGAAGTTTGGGAGTTTAGTGGAAAGGGAAAGAAGGGTCCCAAACTACCCTAGCTTTAGTTTGGTGATGGCAGCATATACCAGTCCAGACACAGAAGAAGTTGTGTTCTGGGGAAAAACATTTTAACCCAAGCTGGTAAAATAAGCTGGGGGGAGGGGGGGGGCGTTATTTCTTTTTCATGCGGGTCCCCACATCTGTACCCTAGAGTTCAGAGTGGGGAGGCAATCCTGACAGTATCCATTGCACATTCTCCAAGGGTAAGTATAAAAGCTTAAACCAATAATGATTTATTGGCAAATGACACCTTTGAAGGCTCTTGCCATAAATCATACTTGCTGCATTCCCCATCATTCAAGCAAAAGCCTGCTTCAGCATATGAGCCCTGATGTCAACACCCACAAGAGAAAATGGGAACAAGCCTATATTGGCCCCAGGACACTGACTGGATGATATAACAGATTTTTTTCTTTCTCTACCTTCACCAAGAAAATGAGAATTACTCGTCATCTAAGTAGGAAATTCAGGCTCTTTCACATCTGCAGGAGGAAGTAAATTCCAAAATCGAACACCCTGAGCTGAGACTTCACTGTCTCCCAATATGCAAACACGGGGGGTATAACAGAGATTGCCTCTCCCCCTAGCTGATACCTGCCCTTGTGACTCTCAGGGAGAGATCACAGAACCAGGTAATCTAAGCAAACCTCTAGAAAGAGAAACAGGAGCATCATGTCAGACAAATTCGGAGGGGGTGGAGTTATGTCAGCAAATAGAACATTATAAGTAATTATGTTATATCCTGCAACGTCAGGGGTTGTGGGGACAAGAAATGGAGTGTATAGTGTGACAAAGCTCCAAGTTTGTACTTGTGGGTCCTGCGCTTCCTGGCAGATTTAGGGGCCTCAGAAACTCATCTAGGCCCCAGAGTGACCTCCCTTTCTCAGTATAATTAGTAAGAGTCACCACCTAGTGAGTTACCTTCATCACAGGCCAGTATGGAAGGTGGAAAAAGGGAGGGAGCCCGGGCCCGCCCTCTACTCCGGGCTCCAGCCCAGGGACCCTAATAGTATCAGCTAAGATGGCTGACCTTTTATCCACAAAACACAATACAATTCCCTGGGCTACTTCCCCACAGCAGTCCCTGCTTCTTCAAACTCCACTTCACCCTTACCTCAGGGCCTCCTTCCTTCTGTATGATATGTTGTCCACCACTCAGTCTCACCAACAGCACAACCTCCTTCCACAGCTCCTGACACCCACAGCCCACCTGACTAACTGGGAGGTTTTTATCTGGTTTCAGCCAGTCTCTGATTGGCTTCAGGTGTCCCAATCAGGCTAGCTGTTTCTACTCCTTTCTAGAAGGTTGTTAATTGGCCCCAGGTGTCTTGATTGGCCTGGAATAGCCTTTGTTTGGCTATCCAGGGAACAAGGACCTGCACATCCTGAGACTAATATACCTGCCTTCCAGCACTCTCTTATACCCTTCTGGTCTGACTCCGTCACAATAGATATATGAAAAGTTGTGAGGAGGACCAAGATTGGGAAGGGGCAACTGCCCCCCTTATCCCATAGCAAATGATGACCCTACAGAGAAACAAAAAGTTGCAAGGTAAAGCCGTAACTTTCTTTTGTATAATTGTTAGATCAATATTAAAGCAGGAGGGAGAAAATGAATCACACTCTCTGACGCTGGGCTGCTCCCATAGTGATAGACCCATAAACCTTCAGGTCCTTAGCACCAGCAAGAGGCTCAGAATTGCCTATTCTAATTAAATACTTCATTTTGGAAAGACATTTCCCATTTCATTCCAGGTGAAAAGGTTTTCATTTGAGAGCTTGAGGGGTGTGAAAAATAGAGGGCAGGGGAGATGGAAATCAATTGTTTTAATTTAATGTTGTAGCCGTAGCCTTATATGGGTATCTTAGGCAGATCAGCTGGAAGTTATTAAAGAACAGTCACTAACGTCCACAGGCAACCAGTTCCTCTTTTGTTTTTACGAAGTTGTGAAACTCCTATGGTGGAGGAGAGGGGCAATGCTACACAGAGGCGTAGAAGCAGCTGTGGAGTCACTGGAATAGATTATGCCATGTAATATATATTTATAGAAGTGATAATAGAAACCAGATAATGACATAAAGGAGCGGGGAAGTCAGTGAAGAGACCGTTTGGAAGGGGAATTGCCTAGCTATGCCCTACAAATAAATCACCAGCTCAGTCATTCGCACATTGAAGACTATGAGAGTTTTGCCAGAGTTTCACCCCGACTTCGTTCTGCAGCCTTGGAGTCAAGGTTAAAGCTCCCATGGGTGTCAGTGGTTCAGGATCAGGCACTTAGGACCTGGATCAAAGCTCATCAAAGTCAATTGAAGGCTTTTGGTTGATTTAAATGGACATAGGATCAGGGGGTAAGTCCTCCTGGTGCACGTGGGAGTATCCCAAATCCTAGATGGGACTGCACACCAATCCCCTTTTGTGGGTGCAAGGCCCCAGTCCTATTCAACATCTTTACAAATGATCTGGGAAAAGGGTAAACAGTGAGGTGGCAAAATTTGAAGATGATACAGTTAAGTCCCAGGCACACTGCAAAGAGCTACAAAAGGATCTCTTAAAACTGGGTGACTGGACAACAAAATGCAGGTGAAATTCAATGTTGATAAATGCAAAGTAATGCACACTGGAAAACATAAATCCCAACTAAACGTATAAAATTATGGGGTCAAAATGAGCTGTGACCACTCAAGAAAGAGATCTTGGAGTCATTGTGGATAGTTCTCTGAGAACATCCACTCAATGTGCAGTGGCAGTCAAAAAAGAAAACAGAATGTTGGGAATTATTAAAAAAGGAATAGATAATAAGACAGAAAATATCGTATTGCCTCTGTATAAATCCACCATACGCTGACATCTTGATTACGGCATGCAGATGTGATCGCCCCATCTCAAAAAAAAATATATTAGAATTGGAAAAGATTCGGAAAAGGGCAACAAAATGATTAGGGGTATGGAACAGCTGCCCTATGAGAAGAGATTAATAAGACTGGGACTTTCTAACTGTCAGGGTGATTAAGCACTGGAATAAATTGCCCAAGGAGGTTGCGGTTGTTAGACAAACACCTGTCAGGAGTAGACTAGATCAGGGGTCAGCAACCTTTCTATAAGTCTATAATATAGAACTAAACTATTATTGCATGTGAAGTAAATAAAGTTTTAAAAATGTTTAAGAAACTTCATTTAAGATTAAATTTAAATGCAGAGCCTCCCAGACCAGTGGCCAGGACTCAGACAGTGTGAGTGCCACTGAAAATCAGCTTGTGTGCTGCATTTGGCACATGTACCATAGGTAGCCTACCTCTGATTTAGATAATACTTAGTCCTGCCATGAGTGCAGGGGACTGGATTAGATGATCTCTCGAGGTCCCTTCCAGTCCTATGCTTCTATGATTTTACATTTGACCATATTCAAAAACACATTATTTGCTTGCACCCACTTTATCAAGCGATCCAGATTGCTTTATATCAGTAACCTGCCCTCTTCATTGTTTACCACTCCCAGTCTTTATGTCATCACAAACTTTAGCAATGATGATTTTATGCTGTCTCCCAGATCATTGATAAAAATGTTAAATAGAATATGGCCATGAGCTGATCCCTGTGAGACCCCACTAGAAACAATAATGATTCCCTGCTTATGCTTACACTTTCAGACCTATCCGCTGGCCAATTTTTAAACCATTTAACATGTGTATCTTTTTGGGCATCTAGTAACACGTTCTTAAATAGTTCCCAGTTATTGTTCACCTTTTCTGTTTAATTTTTTTACTCAATTTTTTAATTGATTTGGCTCAAAATTGTTTTCATCTTTGTGAAATTGGCACTTTAAATGCACCAAATAGCTATATTACTGGTCTGGGCTTTATTCTGTTTGCATATAGCAGATGTACTCAAATCAGGACCATTTGTGTCTCAGCTACTATTAATTTTTAGTTCTGTGATCAATTCTCTTTATCTGTCAAGGTGAGGTCTAATGGAATTCCCCCTTGTCACATGCAACACCTTTTGAGTTAGGAAATTGTCATCTATAATTTTTAGAAATTCCAAGGATGTTTTTGTATTGGCAGTTTGAGGCCTTCAACATCTGTGACTCAGACTGAAATTACTCACGATAATGCAGCTTTTTTCCCTACACATTACAGATACGTGCTTAAGGAACTGGTCATCCTATTTCCTAGCATGATTTTGCTTAGCCTGTAATAGACACCAATTAATACCCCATCTTGTATTTTTTCTGTTCAGTGTGTGGGCGTTCAAAGTCATTTGTCAATGACTCGGAAGTAGGTAATGCCAGTTTTGACTGTGCTACTCCCCCTTCCCTTCCCTTTGCCCATTCGATCCTTCCTAAAGAGGTTATAGCAACTGAGTTTAACATTCCAGTCATGCAAATCTTTCCAGCAGGTTTCAGTACTACCAAATAGGCTGAATTTATGCTCATGAGGGAGCAATTCCAATTCCTCTTGTTACCCAGGCTCCTAGCATCAGTATATAGACAATTAAAGAATTCCAATATCCCTGAAAAGCTTTACTCTGCAATGCCCTTGTCAAGAGGTTTAATATCTGACTGAATAGACAGACCAAGACACATAAATAGGGCTCTACCAAATTCATGGCCATGAAAAACATGTCATGGGTCATGAAATCTGGTCTCTCTCGTGAAATCTGGTCTTTTCTGTACTTTTACCCTGTACTATACATATTTCACAGGGGAGACCAGCATTTCTCAAACTGGGAGTCCCAACCCAAAAGGGACTTCCTGAAGGGGGTCACAAGATTATTGTAGTGGGGTTGTCATAGTGCCATCCTTACTTCTGTGCTGTCTTCAGAGTTGGGTGGCCAGAGAGTGGTGACTGTTGGCCAGGCGCCCAGCTCTGAAGGCATCACCCCAACAACAGCAGTGCAGAGGTAATACCATACCATGCCTTCCTTGCTTCTGTGCTGCTGCTGGCGAAGATGTTGCCTTCAGAGCTGGGCTCTTGACCAGCAGCCGCTGCTCTATGGCCACCCAACTCTGAAGGCAGCGCCACCGCCAGCACCAGTTCAGAAGTAAAGGGGGCAATACTACGAACCTCTCCCTCATCTCCTTTTGGGTCAGGATCCCTACAGTTAAAATATCTGAAATCATGAAATTTACAATTTAAAAAATTCTATGACCGCAAAATTGACCAAAATGGACCTTGAATTTGGTAGGGCCCTACATATAGACATAACAAGCCAAGTTCATTCCTGGTATTAAATAGGGTAGAGTAAAATTCAGTGAACTAGTTAACTTTCCATACTATACCCCTCTCCCAGCAATCTGAGTGCCCCTGCCATGCAAATATCTGGTAGGACAGCAAAATGGACACAGAAACACTCTCTTGTTTGGTCACATTGGCTTCCTCATGCAAGTCCCTCTTTCAGGCACCTCATAGTCTCTCTGAACCCCAGTAGTGTCGTTCATAGTGTGATTTAGACACAGCATAAATCCACCAATTTTTAGTCTAATTTCACAAGATTAATGGTTTTAATATTTTTAGTGTACCCAGTCCCCCCAGAGAATAGAAAGATGCTCATCCAAAGTTTAGACAAGTGGATAAACTCTCTCCCCCCTCCTTTGTTTATTAAATATATTAAAACATCACAGGGCTTTCTGTCCATGGAGCTAATCAAATTGCTCACTGAGGTCATATTAGAGGAATGAGTATTTTAGCGGTTATTAAAAAAAATAGGAGAGTAAAGATATTTATTGTCTATGTGAGATGTAATCTTATTAGCTCCTCAGCACAGGAATACACAGCTGTTGCAACATGAAATAACATACTACATGAAGGATTGAGCACTGTTGGCCTTTAGGTGGCCTGAATATGTTTTCTTAATTATTTTGGTTACAGTATTACAGTAGTGGCTTGAGGCCTCTATTGAGAGCAGGGCCTCATTGTTCTGCATGCTGTACAAACAGACAAAACAGACTTTGGGGTGGGAGGGCAAACAGTATCCTCGTGTCCCCCAATGTCTGTGTGGCAGGGTCTCCACTGCACAGTTCAGGCTCCATTTCACCCCTTTCCTTTAGTGCTGTAGTCTCTGCTTTGGCTGCTTCTGCAGCTGCTCCTACCAGCTATCTCCTGAAGCTACCAAACAGGAGGCTAGCTATTGCCACCTGCAATGATAGCTTTTACATTGTGGACATTTGTCCTTTACAAACTGGACTGAGATCCCTCCCTCCCACCAAACTAATTTCACAGAGGCCATTGAACAGCTGTCAGATGATAACATTTGCTTTTTAAGGACTTGAGCTAAACTTTAGCATGTGCCCGACTGCAAAGGAGAAAGGCTCTACAGCCCATTGCCTGAGCTATTCAACCTACACCCCAGCTCTGCTCCATTTGCAAACCTCCACTCTGACCCTCCCCGGTGTCCGAGCACATAGCATGCTCACATGTCACATTTTAATTGTGTGACAGCGGGGTCTAGCTAAACATCCCTTGCTTACTCTTCCTGATTAATTTTTATAAACTGTCGGCGCTCTCGCTCTTCCTGACACCAGCATCTTCTGCTTGGCTTTCGCATCCTCTGCCACCAATGGACATGATGGACAGGCCTGGTTACGAAAAAATTAATACTGATTGTATTCATGTGGGGTCAGTGATAGCAGAATAAATTCCTGTGCATGCCGTGCTCTCTTTGCTAATGTCATTCACTGGCCTCCACAAGACAAAGCCAATGACAGATCGTTGAGAGTAATGAGGCAGCGATAACTCCCCAGAGAATGCAACTGCAAACTAATTGCAGTTTCATTACTTGTCCTGCTCAACTACATTAATTACGGCAGAAAGGAGAAATATGTTTGCTCAGCTATTTTCACTGTCCGGTTACAGAAAACGAATGCTCTGTACCCAACCTGTTCAAAGAAATTAGAGAATGAAGGGAAAAAGCGTCATGGAGTAGAGCAACACCCTCATAATCCATAGCATAACTTAACAGTATGCAAAGCCATTAGCAGAGGGAGACACGCTCTTCCTAGCAATAGCAGGTGCTTGTAAATAGTGCCAGAAGTCACTGAAACCATTCAGGGCTGGATTTTCAACTATGTCCAAGGAGAGCTCAGGTGCAGTGAGGAGGAGTAATCATGACACCAGTTTTGAATCCCCAATGCTGCATCACTGGCCCTGGGGTAAGGTCCCTTCAAGAGCGACCCTGAGTGGTGCAAAGTGGATGAAGCAGACCAGAGACTCAGAAGCATCTAAACTAGAGGATCAGTCACAGTTCAGTGGAATTGCACCTGTATTTCCCTCTCCGTGGTCCAGCAAGGGCACCTACTCTCTCCTCTTCAGCTTCCAAACTGCCTCTGCACACTACAGTGGAGATCTGTGTCTCTTTCTCCCTCCTGGCCAAGGTATTTCCCTGCCTACACAGTGAATTCCTTTGCAAAGTCAGACTGCCTCAGAAGGCCTGCTCTACTTTTCTCCTCAGAGGCTATGAACAGGATATTACCCACCGTTAAGTTACCACACCGCTCTTTCTAAGCAAGCACATGCATTCTTAACGTAACGGTATTACTGAGAAAACATATTGCAAACAATAAAAGAACTTTGTCACATGCCAATACGTTTACCAGAGATCATCCCACTCCGCTCCATCTCTGCCAGGGCTCTCGTTGGTGTCAGTCCTTCCTAAGAATTAGGGCCATTTTCCTTGAACAGAAGGTTCTGTCCATTTGCTGGATCAGAATGAAGGCCCTGAGTCAGTGTAAACTTAGGTTATTTGTCCAAAAGTCTTTTCTTTGTCTGCTGGTCTCTGGAGAATCCCGTTTGAACCATTGTATGCAAGTATCTGCAGGTGGTGGTGCCTCTTTGGAGGTGTTACAACCAGAGTATACTTGTGCAGTCACCTCTCAGTGTTCTTGGTTCTTTGTGTGCTGTCGTTCCTCCCCACCATGGAATTTCATATAATCCCTGGTCTACAGTGATACATAAACTTAATTCCATTATTTTCTCCCGAAGATTTTGCAGGAAAATGCCAAATCCATAACAGCTTTTCTGAATTTACCTGATCAGATTTGCTTTGGACAATGGGGACTAAATATCTCAACAGATCAGACATTCTTTCAAGAGTTCAGTTTCTTCTTTCTGGTTTTAGTCAGGCTCAGAAAAATCCACAGAGGTTTTCTCTGTCATGAGATAGATAGTTTTGCTTCTGTGTGACACTAGCAAGTTCAGAAGTACTGTATGTGGAAATGTCAATTACAAATCAAAATTAGTCAAGCTTCAAGACACACACACCTTTTGGATTTCATTCAGATTTGGGGTAAATAGTTAGGTACATTCTTATTTAATACTCATTGGTTGGCCAGATCTTATTTATAAACATCTCATTATACTGTTATTTTTGTAATGTCTGAAAAGTTAAAGTTTGTCTGAATTATAAGCAACGGAAAACAGGGAGTTATAAAGGAAATTGTTAGGTAATCTTAATAATAAGTGCTGCTACTGCATTGCTTATAACCTTATGAGTCTGCATTATGCTTGTGTGTGTGTAGACACATATTTTATGTTCACTTCCTCCGGCATTTGGGGAAAAGGTGAGTTGATAGTTTGGGATCTATGGGTGTGATCTGGTGCCATTATTATTATGGTTATCATTATCATCACAATTACTAGGGGGTTATTTATTGTTAAATGGGCTGTTCTGTAAGTAAACTGAAATGTGGTTTGTTGTATGAGGGAAAACAGTTAAAAATGATGATCCCACAAACAGTTTGCTATTTGATGTGAAATAGCAGCAATATGTTTTATTACTTAATTTTTCTGTCCTGGTCATAGCCACTGGCTCTTGGACTGTGTTTGGGAAACCAGTCAAATGTGGAACCATGCCCTTTGCTTTCTGTCAGTGTTATGCTTTGCCTTCCTCTCAGCCCACTCACACACACTTTACCACTGAGCCTCCAGCTGTCCCTCTCTTTCTGTATTTTGCAATGCAAGTGATGCGTCACGAATAAGTTACAGAGGCATCCAAATTAGGAAGACATGTGAATAACTTCTCCCATTTAGCCTGTTCTGGGAAGCAGTGCTGGTTTGGCTGATGACAATGCTCAGCATACATTTTTTTGCTGCACTTTTAACACCCTGGATTGTTTTTAATCAGATTCTTGATTTGATACATCTGCTGAGCTGCATAGCCATATGATACAGCAGAAAACCACATGTATTATCACATGAAACATACGGGAAAAGAAAGGGGAAGTCTGGTACAGTGGTTAAAGGACAGGAGAGATGCAAGAGGTTCTATTCCTCACCTGGCTACAGGCTAGCTGTGTGAATTTAGGCATATCACTTTGAAGATCTTACCCTAAGGCACAAAGGGCGGTTAAGCAGCCAGCTCTCAATGAAAAGCAAATGGAATTGGGTACCTAAGTCCTATTTGCAGACGTGACAAAGAGTCCTGTGGCACCTTAAAGACTAACTAAAGTTTTAGAGCATAAGCTTTCGTGGGCTAATGCCCACTTCGTTGGATGCATGCAGACAAGTCCTATTTGTGCCTTTGAAAATTTTCCCTTGTATCTCTTTGGGCATCATTTTCTCCACCTGGGGAATATAGTAGGGATAGGAGTACTCACTGCAGTAGGGGATGATACTTACCTATCTGACAGCAGTGAAGGCAGGGGTGAAAGTAAAATTGAAAACTTACTGGTACAGGGCCGGCTCTGCAGGGAAGGAGCGAGGCCTCGGGGAGAAGGGGCAGGATTGGGAGGGGGTCAGCGTCCCCCAGCCAGACCTTCTAGTTTGTCTGGCCCACGCCACCTGTCATACACAAAATTTGTGTCATATGCAAATTTTATTAGCACATTCCCACTATTTTTGCCAAGATCATTAATAATAATGTTAAATAAGATTGGCCACAAGACCGATCCCTAAGGAACTCCACTAGTACCCTCTCTCCAGCCTGACAGTTCACCTTTCAGTATGACCCATTGTAGTCTCCCCTTTAACCAATTCCTTACCCACCTTTCAGTTCTCATATTAATTCCCAAGATTTTTAGTTTAACTAACAGTGTTCCGTGCGGAACTATATCTGGTGCCTTGCTGAAATCCAGGTAAATCTACTGCATTTCCTTTGTCTCAAAAATCAGTTATCTTCCCAAAGAAGGATATCAGGTTACTCTGGCATGATCTTCACTTTTTGTAAAACTTTGCTGTATTTTATCCCAAATACCATTTAGCTCTATGTCCTTAACAACTTTCTCTTTCAAAATTTGGTCCAATACCTTACCTAAAATTGATGTGACACTACCAGGCCTACAGTTTCCTGGATCACTTTCCCCCTATTTCTTACAAATAGGGACTATATTAACAATTCTCCGGTCCCAGGATATTATCCCCCAGTTTACAGTTTCATTAAAAATTCTTGCTATTCAGCTTGCAATTTTTTGTGTCAGTTCCTTTAATACTCTTGGATGGAGATTATTGCAATGTACAGCGCACAGTGATTACTGAGCCTATTCTTTTGATGTTCCGGTGCTCTTTTTTTCTGTACCTTTTTCCTGCATCTGCCTCAAAATTATGTGACAGTTTTTACCACAATGGATTTCTGTTTTGAAGGAGGACATTTTAATTACCAAACAAAAGACCAGGGGTGCAAAATTACACTGCTGCACAGCAATGTGGTGTCAGCTAATAACATCCATGTCTAACAGTGGACCCTCTGGTATTGCTAAGATAGAGCAGTGTATTGATGAGCAGCAGCAACCATGTTGGCATTACAGTCACTATGTTTAGAATAATGACTTGTGTCAATCCTTGAACACCATGACCTAAATGTGCACGCACACACAGACATGCACCCACTCCAAGGAACCCCACTTAGCAGACCAGAGAGAATCTAATTCATGGATTTCACTTGGAAGTAGCTTATGGAGAAAAATCATAAGGCAACACTAAGACCTTGTCTACATTGGGAATTTGTCTGATTCCAGCCATCAGCAGCTAGCCACTGATTCCTACCCCCTTGTTTCAAGCAGGGGTAAGTTCCACTGGGCAAAATGTAGCTTTTCTTGTTTACATTAGGGCAGGGGTGGCCAACCTGTGGCTTCAGAGCCACATGTGGCTCTTCAGAAGTTAATATGGGCTCTGACTCTGGGGTTGGAGCTACAGGTGCCAATTTTCCATTGTGCTGGGGGTGCCCACCGCTCAACCCCCTGCTCTGCCCCAGGCTCTGCCCCCACTACACCCTTCCTGCCCCCTCTCCTGAGCCTGCCACTCCCTCACTCCCTCCCCCTCCCCCAGAGTCTCCTGCATGCCACAAAACAGCTGATCAGGAGGTGCTGGGAGGCGCTGATTGGAGGGGCTGCCGGTGGGCAGGAGGCACTGGGAGCAGAGCAGGGGAGCTGATAGGGGGCTGCTGATATATTACTGTGGCTCTTCAGCAATGTTCATTGGTAAATTCTGACTCCCTCTCAGGCTCAGGTTGGCCACCCCTGCATTAGGGGTTTGTACCTGTGTTGACTTTGTAGTGGCTGGTTACTAATGGCTGAAACGGAGACATATTCCCATTGTAGATAAAGCCTAATTGATGGACTGCATTTCAGGTTAGTGCCGTGCCAAATATGGGACTGAATTCAGTAGACTGCCCACTCCTACAGTGCCAAGCACTTAGTGAGAAAGGATTATGTAATAAATGGTGATCAAGAAGTTCACTGGAAACCTTGGTCAGTATAAGGTAAAGAATAGGGCAGAGGTCATGATGGAGAAAAACAAGGAGTGTATGGCAACATTCAGTGCCTGAAAATCTGTGGTTCTTATATTAAGAGGTTCTTCAGGTGGGAAGCTGAAAGTGAATGAGGAATTTGCTGAGTCTGGCAGCATTGGATGAAAAATGCCACTGAGAAAATGCTGAATGGCAAGAGGTAGAACTAAATCATCCAACAATTAGAAAATAACTAAGTAATGACATGTGCTATTAAGCAATAAACTCTGAGGGCTGTTTCAGTGGTGAAGACATGGGTTCCTGACATCATAAATCTCAGATCTGGACAGTTACCCATATAGTGTCCTGCTGTGGAAGATAATGATGATGTCAGAATGATTTCTGAAGAAAATAATGGTGAGTGGTGGACACAATGAGAAGTAATAGGAAGAGAATGTTTATTATGGTGGGAGCAGGGCCAAGAGAGAAGAAAGTGGAGCAACAGTGCTGCATTCAGGGAGGAACAATGCACTACAGCCCTGCTAATGATGGCAAACAACAAGTAACCAGGAATGCTGTGAACCTATAATGAATATGTGATGTTCTTGCCCATCTACCAGCGGACAGCAATCACGATGGTAATAATTATTATGACTAACAGTTCACTAATTAGAAAAGTATTCTACAAACATTGCAAAGCAATTTATTATATATATATAGATATATAGTCTAATACATGTTGATATACATATATCTGTGTATGTTTGTTATCTAAATATAAAACATAATAAAATATGTTAGATAATGTTCTTTAGATTGTAAAGTCAAGAACTCAAAAGTTAGGAAGTACTAGGTGTTGTGGTTATCTGCACCCCGCAACCTTGTGTGTCTGTTCTGTGCACTGACTGGCCGAGGCGGGGGGTGGGGGGGTGTCATTATGTGGTAAAATAGTATTTTATTACAGACGCTCCCGAGTTATGCGAGTTCCATTCTGGAACTTTTTCCGTAAACTCAGAATTGCCTAACTTGGATTTGTGTAACTTGGGGAGTTTCTGTATGTGCTTACCTAGCTATAATGCATACACACAAAGGGGCAGGATTAGATTTGCCTGGGCTACCATAAATCTGACATTCCCTAACTTTCAAATACTTGACTTTGCAATTAAACAACATTCTTTTGATGTATTTTTGGTGCATAATTTCTTAGGGAGCTTTTTAAGGGGAAAAACAAATTCTGTTATGTGCAGGTTTACAGAGGAAGGTGAGCCTGCCTTTTTACTCCCCTTACAGATGCACTGGCAGCTCTCTGCTGTTCCCAATGCAGTGCCCAGTGTTGCTTCTGCTTTGGCAGTAGTGGGAGCCCAGCCTTGGAATGGTTAGTGATTCTGGCAGGCTCCCAATATTTCCATAAGAAAAGCAAGTGGAAGAAGAGAAATGTTGTTTTTTTTCAATATCTTAATGTTAGAGCCAAACTGACTGGAATTCCATGAGACCCTCCACCAAAAAATCTGTAGCCTAAAAGGATTCCCCTTGCTGCATATCAAAGGCCTGATGCAAATGATGGTGACATGGGAAACTTGCAAAGAAAAAGTAGCAAGAATCATAGAATCGTGTGACGTCGAGAGGGCATCTAGTCCAATCCCCTGCATCCATGGCAGGACTAAATATTATCTAGACCATCCCAGACAGATGTTTGTCCAACCTGCTCTTAAAAATCTCCAATGATAGAAATTCCAGTCTCCCTAGGCAATTTATTCCAATGCTTAACCACTCTGACAGGAAGTTTTTCCTAATGTCCAACCTAAAGCTCTCTAGCTGCAATTTAAGCCCAGTGCTGCTTGTCCTGTCCTCAGAGGTTAAGAATAATTTTTTTCTCCCTCTTCCTTGTGACAATCTTTTATGTATTTGCGTGTAGACCCTTTACTATGGAAAGTGTTAAACCACTTCATGCAGCCCTGACTGTACATGCTCAGGGTTTGTGTGTCTCCTTCTTCATACAGGGAAGAGTTGATAACTGATGGGACCCCTCAGCTCTCAGGAGAAGCTCAGAAGAATTGTCATGAGGGCCAGGAGCTGAAGCTTCAAGGGGAGGTTTCAGTCCCTGTTTCTGTGGGGACTGAAATGCAGGGCAGAGTGGAGTTTGAACACGTGAACGGTTCAAATCGAATTGACTCTGAGCGACACACAGGCCGGTGCAATCCGGATCCCCCAGGGAGAGGAAAAATCCCCAGGAGCGTGAGTGAACTGCAGAGAGGGGCATATCGCCACGCTGGAGCTAAGAGCGGGTGGCACAGACCCCCGGAGTCAGGACCGGGTAGCTGGGGGACGGCGCTCCTGCAAGTGCTCCCAAAGGAAGGGGGCTGAAGAAGAGGGGCCGGGAGTTGAACATGCAGAGGGCGCCGGGGGTGGGGGGGGGGCAGTCACTAGCGCCCCGTATCCCTGGGCTCGAGGCTTCCCCTCCGGCTCCGGGGGATGGGGGACGCTAGGACCCCGCCCCGCCCCCGGGGGGGTAGGTAGGTAGAGGCTGCCCGCGGCTCTGCGAAGAGCGGCAGCTCCAGGCGCCCGGGAGAGCCGGCGGGCGAGGCAGCGCGCGGGGATCGGAGCGCGGCCCCAGCAGCAGCGTCTCGCCCCGGGACGGCTCCAGCCACCCCGCCCGGCCAGGGCGCTCGGAGCTAGTAAAGTCCGCGCGGCCCGCTCGGTCTCTCTCTCCGGTTTAGGGACAAGAGGAGGCGGGCGGCGTGAATGCGACGGGGCCGGGGCTGGACAGTTTTTGTGGGGGGGACCTGTCTGCGCCCCGGGTTTGCGGTCTCCGAGTCCGGAACCGCTGCTGCTGCGCGGGTGCGGGGGTGTGTGCTGGGGTGTCTGGGGGTGCGAGAAGGGGTGCGGGGGTGTGTGCTGGGGTGTCTGGGGGTGCGAGAAGAGGTGCGGGGGTGTGTGTGCTGGGGTGTCTGGGGGGTGCTTTGTGTGTTGGGCTCTGAGGGGTTGCTGGGGGGGTGCTGTGGTATGGGTGTGTGTGAAGGGGTGCTGATGTGTGTGTTGGGCTCTGTAAGGGGTTACTAGGATGTGTGTGAGAGGGGGATGCTGTGTGTGTGTGTGTGTGAGAGAGAGAGAGAGAGAGAAAGAGAGAGAGAAAGGGAGGGATGCTGTGTGTGTGTAAGAGAGAGAGAAAGGGAGGGATGCTGTGTGTGTGTGTGTGTGTGTGTGTGTAAGAGAGAGAGAAAGGGAGGGATGCTGTGTGTGTGTGTGTGTGTGTTGGGGCAGGGAGGACCAACCTTTAGATGTAAAACAAAACCCTGCCTAACTCTTGAGCAGCACAATCAAAGGGCCCCTGGTGTTTTGGGGGAAGACACTGGAAGTAATGGGGGGAGGGCTGATCACCTGATGGGGAGTGCAAGGGAGAGACCAGGGCAGTTCCTTTGAACCAACTGACTTTCCCTTGCCTCTCCTTGCTCAGGACCCCTGAAGTGCAGCCAGGCAGCTGGTGAGAGCATCTAGGAAGCCCGTGGGACCAGCAGCAGATCTCCCAAGCAAGGCCCCATGGAGAATGAGACCTTGGCCTTCAGACCCGCTCTGGGCAACAGCAGCATCAACCAGACCCTGGGGAAGATGCCCCAGCACCCCCTGGAGCTGCAGGTGGTGACCATCCTGCTGGTGTTGCTGATCTGTGGGGTGGGCATCGCGGGGAACATCATGGTGGTACTGGTGGTGCTGCGCACCAAGCACATGGTGACCCCCACCAACTGCTACCTCGTGAGCCTGGCCGTGGCGGACCTGATCGTACTGCTGGCGGCGGGGCTGCCCAACATATCGGAGGTGGTGGCCTCCTGGGTGTATGGCTATGCCGGCTGCCTGTGCATCACCTACCTGCAGTACCTGGGCATCAACATCTCGGCATGCTCCATCACCGCCTTCACGGTGGAGCGCTACATTGCCATCTGCCACTCCATCAAAGCACAGCTGCTCTGCACCGTGGCCCGGGCCAAGCGCATCATTGCTTGTGTCTGGCTCTTCACCTCCCTCTACTGCGTGATGTGGTTCTTTCTGGTGGATACTGCCCAGGCCACCTTCTCAGATGGGGCGCAAGTCAGCTGTGGCTACAGGGTGTCCAGGAACCTATACCTGCCCATCTACTTCCTGGATTTCACCATCTTCTATGTCATCCCGCTGGGGCTGGCCACTATCCTGTACGGCCTCATTGCTCGCATCCTCTTCATGAGCCCCCTGCCTGCCACCCCCCAGGACTCTGGCAGGCTTAGCTCCATGCACCAGGGCAAGCCACCCAGCTCCAGCTCCATGAAGCTCTCCTGCCAGGGCAACAAGGGGGCTCTGAGCTCCAGGAAACAGGTACAACCTGAAAGCTGCTGCCCCCCTCCTGCTGCACCTGAGAGGGGGTGGCATTGGGAGGGTGGGGAGCACGAGACAGGTGGGATGGGGCAGGGACTGGAGGTATGAGAGAGGTGGTGTTCCTGTGTTCCTAAAGAACCCTTCACTCTGTCTCTCACTCGTTATAGAGACTCTGGGAATTGGTCTGAATGACATCTTTTTCTTGGTTTTTATAGATGGTTGGCATGGTGCCATCCTGGAATGGGTATAGGCGAGTTAGCGCATTACCCCCATTATGGTCAGGATACATTAAGGAACCTGCCTAGTGGCTGCTTAGAAAGTCACCATCTCTCTAAACAGACAAGCCTGTGGAGTTGCTTTACTCTGGGGGTTAGCAACAAAGGCCTTCTGTGTAGGACAAAATCTTTAGAACTGCGACTCTGATCCTGACTTGGCAGGGGCCCTGGAACGCCATTTATTCAATTACACCTGATGGGTGCTCAGGGATCCTTTTCTCCTGGAACATCCCCTAAAGCTGGCAGGCTTCCCAGTAGAGCCCAAAGCTTCTTGGATTTAAAGGAGTGATCGCCCCTCACAGCAGACAGCAAGGTTGTGTCAGGGAACGGGGCTGAGCAGAGAAATAGTGCTATTGCCTTTATTGCTATTTCTGGGTTTTTTTTCCCCTCCCTGTGTAATGAAATCGTCAGGGGTAAGAGGAGAAAAGGAGTGAAAGCTGATAAGGCTGAATTCTTTTAAAAGGACCCTGACTACACAGGGTCCCACAGTCCCTGTCTCAGCGGAAAAAGCAGAGGAGTGCCTGCCTCGTGCTACACACATCACAAGAAAGGGAAGCATTCCGCAGGAATGGTCCAGTCCTGACTAGAGGAGGATATTGTTGCAGGCTAGCTACGAATTCGCTCCATGATTAGAAAGGTGTTCGATTACCATAATGTGACCTGCGCTTCACTCCCAAACTAGAATCAGGATTAATTAACCCTTCCACTTTAAAATGGCCAAGGAAGAGGAGATCTGATGGGACACACTTCGACAGGAGCACCATTACCCAAACTCCCATCCCTTCCCTCTGAACTCCTTTCCGAGCCAATAGCATATGAATTAATCCTGGGGAGCAAACTCTCCTTGGGTAAAAAGAGGAGCTGTCCTCCAGCAGGGGGAGACGTTTTCCTTTTCTTTGCTGGTTAGTCCCTGTTTGGCTGGTTCATTCCTGTTAGCACCCACCATTCTGTCTGGATGCACATTCATTCTCTGCCTAACCCACACTTTAGCTGGACAGTAACGATCTGAAACCTTATTATCTTCCTTTCCTTAGCAGACAATCACAGTCTCCGGCTGTGGGACTTCTCTTTTTACACCTGCACTTTTACTTTATTGTGTATTAGTCAACTTTTCCATTGGTGCAGGGAGGTGGGACTGGATTGGAAGAGGTGCCATTTCTAGAGCTGCTAAGCGAATCCAAGCAGGGAGTGAATCCCTACATCTCAGTGAGGAGAGAATTTTAAAATACCAGGTGCAATAGAATAGAGCTCTGTACTTGGATTTCTTAAATTGTATGTGTGTGTTGTTTCTAGCCTTTCTCCTTTAACTCCTGGTCCCTTGTCTTCCCATGGTAAGGTTTAGATCACACACTGAATCCTTGTAAAGTAACAGGGTGAAATGGTAGCATTTGAAATAAAGGAACTGGAGTGGTTTAGACGTGCAAATGAGGCTCTTTGAGATTATGCTTGATAATTTACAGCAGAAATGGACAGGCAGACTGGCAGAGGATTCAGATGTGGATTTGGAGACTGCAGTTTGCAAGGCCAGTTATAGCCTGGTGTAAGTGGGTGCAACTCCATTGACTTTAAGGGCTTAAACCAGGGCTGACTTTGACCTTAGGGTCTACAAATTGTAAGGGTCATATACTCTTGAGGCATGAATGCACTGATACTGATAAGTGCTGTGTAAATGCTGGTCAGGAAATGGGGCTCTCTTTTGGTGTCCCGTTTTTTCCATGGTGTCCCCTTTTCTCCATCAGAAAATTTCAAAATTTGAATTTTGTCAACCAGTTCTAGTGCTGTGTGTGCGGCGAGGAAAGGTATACAACTTGGCATGCTGCAGACAGCCTCTTGATCTTTAAAGCCCTGGGCTGATATTAGCTAGTCCTGCAAGCACCCTTGTAAGTAAGAGGAATATGATCAACATTTCATGCCAGCTCAGCATTTAAGGGTTTTTAGAACTGTGCATGTGTTTTACACACACAGGGTAAAACTCTTATTGACTTCACTGGAGCCAAGATCTCACTCCTAATTTCCTGATTGTAATAACAGAAACTCCCCCCTTGCTTATAGCCTGTTCTAACGGGCACTTAGCCTAGGATTTTCAAAATGAGGTGTGTGTATTTGTGGATGTACCCTGCATGTGTGATTGTTGTAAGTGTGTGTGGATGATGATTAGATGTCTAAGTGATTTACCTAAAGCCAGTCAGTGGTCAATGTAGGATTGTAACACAGGAGTTCCTGGCTCCCAGCCCATGCTTTTTCCTAGACTACGCTGTCTTAGATAGTAAGGCATTCAGCCACATTGGAACTGAATTCTGGTGGTTGGAGAGTCCAGAAAATGTTCTTCAAAGAACAATTGCTACACAAGTTGCCTCTTTATGAGGTGCCTCCCCTGACTGATGTCCATCAATGCCTGAAGTGGGCTGTCTGTCTCCTCTTCAGCACAATTGCCTTGTCTTTTGTGGAACTTTTCATAGCACCATGTAACACTTTCATCTCTCCTTAGCAACAATTTTCAACTCTGTAGTCCCAGCAGAGACCTGTTGATTCAGCTCTTGCAGACAAGCAGACGTGGGATACTTACTATAAGAACACACTCTCTCCTTTAGATCATTCCAGAATGTGTTGTTTGTAAGGAGGCACAACCCATAACATTCTGGGACTTCTCAGCATGCAGGGGCTCTCTGGTTTGCCTCAGGTTTCTTATGGCCTTTCTGATCTGTTGCTGCCTGAGGGTCCCTGGATGAGGCTGAGATATGAACAATAATATAATTAATTAATATAATATAATAATATAATATTTCCACCTGTAGCTCTTAAATCTTTTTAAAAAGGTGAAAGTGTCATTATCCCCCAACACAAATGAGGAAAAAGAGACACAGAGAGATAAAGAGTAGGGCCCAAGGTCACATGGCAAGTCAGTGGCAGAAGCAGGAAAAGAACATGCCTCTCCTGGTTCCTAGCCCTGTCTGATTGCACTGCCTCCCTCGGGATCCATCTGAATTATGAAGCTGCATGGACTATCAAGTGAGTCGACTTGGTGAGACACAGGGACCCCAGAAAGATTGTGGTGGGAAATAAACATTGGAAATATTTGTCTCTTTGTTTCCAGAGAGAGATGGGCTCCTGGGAGACAGTGAGCAGGAAGGTACTGTACCTTCCAAATGCAGTTCAGGGTTCACTGCCCTGTTACTGACAGCCAGAACGTCCTGTTCAGATTTACTGCATGGTCCAAAGATCACTTTAAAGGTCTTTCCTCATTCTTTGTCTCCCTAGAACAGACTGTCAGCGGACCCGGGGCAAGCATTGGAAGCAGTAGGATAACTGCAGCTATAGGGGAAACTCCACAAAATACAGTTGGGAAGGACCAAGTGGGAGAATACATGAGATCTGCAGCCATATTAGGGGGACATCAGCAAGAGGACAATAAGATGTGGGAAAGAGAGGATAAGATATGGTGTGTGCCCCTCTCAGACACACATCACAGCTCCAGTGCGTGCATCTCTTTGCCGTTCATTAGCTGCTGCAGCTGAAAATGTCTCTCTTCCTTTGCTGACACTAGTTCCTTTTTCAGAAAATCATAACTGTGAATGAATTTGAAAAACCTGCTTTTTTCTTCTTCTAACTTTTCTGTCATCGTCTTGTTAAATTTGACAGGGGCCATTGCTATATGTGTGTAGGATGTGAAGGCTGCTGTGAAGACTGGCGAGAACTATAGGGTCTTGCTTCTCCTCTCACTTCTAATTGGGTAAATTGGGAGCAGCTACACAGAAGTCAAGCAGCATGAGAAGTGAATCAGGCTCATAGAGTAACATGGTCCATTAGCTAACAGGAGACGGGCTGGCCAAAGTTCTCAAATGGAAATCCAAGTCATTTGTGTCAATGCCAAACTTTGCCTTAAATGTAGTCATGCTTCTTGCTCCCACTACTTTCCCCTCATTAGATTCTTCCATTATCCAATGAGTCTCTGTAGTAGAAAATCTTCCCATTAACATTTAGCTGAGAGCCATTCAGTTTTTCACAGCAAATTGCTTAGAGCTTAATACATTTATTACAGTTCACAGAGAGCAGCGAAGAGGAAATAGAGACAGATGAGTTTATCAGGCCAGAGTCTGTGAGCTAAATATTGTTTTGTGGAATTATTCTCTAGCTTTTCTTTGCTTTTTTTTTGAGGCGAGGCGGAGCATTTGAGAGTCTCCAGTGGGTGTGAATCATTTACCTGGCAGAAAATAAATCTGTTTAATTCATACATACTATTGGAAGCCTCTCTCAACAAGGATGCCAGGATTATTAGCATGCTTGATTGCATCCAGCATAACATTTGGAACCATTACGGCTTCTCATTCAGTGGGCTTTGGCAGAAGACAACGAGCTATTCACATTAGAACTCTACTAGGATAGGTGCTGTACAAACATCATAAATGACAATCCTTTCCCTAAAGAGCTCACCATCTATTGTAAAGGTTACTGTCAAGTGGATGAGGAGAAGCTGTAGACATGATATGCCTTGTTTTTAGTAAGGCTTTTGACACAGTCCCATATGACATTCTCAAAAGCAAGCTAGGGAAATATGGTATAGGTTATATTACAATAAGGTGGGTGTACAACTGGCTGAAAGAGCATTCTCAAAGAGAAGTGATTAATGGTTCACAGTCCAACTGGGCGGACATATCAAGTGGGGCCACACAAGGCTCTGTCCTGGATGTGATATTATTCAATATTTTTATTAATGACTTGAATAATGGAGTGGAGAATATGCTTTTAAAATTTGTGATGAGACCAAGCTGGGAGAGTTGCAAGCATTTTGGAGGACAGGATTAGAGCTCAAAACAACCTTGACAAATTGTCTGAAATCAATAAGATGAAATTCAGAAAAGACAAATGCAAAGTATGACATTTAGGAAGGAAAAAAAATGTGAATGCACAGCTATAAAAATGGGGAACAATTGGCTAGATGGTAGTACTGGTGAAAAGGACGTGAGTTATAGTGGATCACAAATTGAATATGAGTCCACTGTGATGAGCGCAAAAAAGGCTAATGTAACTCTGGAGTGTACTAACAGGAATGTCATACATAAGACACAGGAAGTAATTGTTCTGCTCTGCTCAATACTGGTGAGACCTCGGCTGGAGTATGGTGTCCAGTTCTGGGTGCCACACTTTAGGAAAGATGGGGCATACTGGATATAGTTCAGAGGAGAGCAACAAAAATGATAAAAGATTTAGAAAACCTGATCTCTGAGGAAAGGTTACAAAAACTGGGCATGTTTAGTCTTGAGAAAAGAAGACCGAGTGGAGATGTGATAACAGTCTTCAAATATAAGGGCTGTTATAAAGAGGACTGTGATAAATTCTTCTCTGTGTCCACTGAAGGTAGGACAAGAAGTAATGGGTTTAATCTGCAGAAAGGGAGATTTAGGTTAAATATTAGGAACAACTGCCTATCTATAAGGGTAGTAAAGCTCTAGAATAGGCTTCCAAGGGAGGTTGTGGAATCCCCATCATTGGAAGATTTTAAGAATAGATTGGACAAACACCTGCAAGGGATGGTCTAAGTTTCCTTGGTCCTGCCTCAGTGCAGGGAGTGAACTAGATGACCTCTTAAAGTCCCTTCCAGCCCAACATTTCTATGATGCTGTACATGCCACCTAAAATATCTTAGAGGAAAAATACTGACTGGGAAGACATGCCAAAAATCCCAATTTCAAATTTCTGTATGTGAACTGTATTCAATATATATGAACTCCAAATACTTATGTGCTCTATAATACATTGACTAGGAGTTTCTGCCATCACACCAGCCTAGGTTGTGATCTTACAATTAAGTAGAGTCAGTACAAGGATGAGAGATTTCCATGGCTGACTCCAGTCCCTAGAAGAAGTGAAGTTTTTCAGTAAACAGTAAAGCTAATACTCTACAGGTGCCCCAGTGGCAAAGCCTTCCCTATGGATGGGACTACTGAGAAGACGGGCTATATAACCCTATAAGAGTGAAAAAGATTCTGTGGGGAGGCAGTGGAAATGCCTCTTCTGTATCTGAAAGTTTGGTACGGGCAAGAATATGTAACACAGCTGGCTTCTGATTGTTCTGCTAATCTCATTCTGTCCTGCATTGCATAAGGGCACATCTCAGGAATGAGAAAGGATGCAGGTTTTGTGATATTTATTTCCAGATGCTCATTTGTGTAAAGGACACAATCAGTCTCAAAATGTTTGCTGTTCTGTTTTCTCACAGATGGTTCTGTTTATCATGGAAAAGGAGAGAGGACAGATATATGCAGGAGGCTCTGTGTCTGGAAACATTTTCTTATGCTATGGTTTGTGGATCTTTGTATTTCACGTGAATTCCTGATGCACTTTGTTAGATGCGTCCTGCTGAGTGCAGACAACAGCATTTGAAAGGGGTCTGTTTAAAGAGACGCTGATGGAGAGGAAGCAGGCTAGCTACACTGTTAGCTCAGTTATCAAACAACTGTCTGACAAGCCTTCTAGTGAGGCACTATAGACTCATTAATGCCTGCTTCAGAAATGTATTAGTAACCATGTTCTCAGGGGTGAGACATAAAGCCAAAGCTTATCGTCATTAAAGATCCCCTTTCATCAGAATAATGGTGCTAGTCTGAATGTCCTGGCTGAGTTTCCACTCTCTGCATTACTCAGGCAATTTCAGCCGGATCCAGACTTCTTCTTCACTTCCTGATCCAAACACTTGTATTGTTGTGCAAGATTAAACAGTTGCTATGTTCCACCCAAAGGTGGCTGCACTTCAGTAGTAGGGTAAGTGAGCCCAATTTCTCTGAAAAAACCTTCACTGATTTTTAGGACTAAACTCAAATGCAACCATTAAGGTTTTGAGGTGATACTTTTGTTTTTTCTGCTTCCCAGATAGGGTCAGAATTATCAAAGGCAAGGCTAGTCTCATAGTAGTTTCATGTGTGGACAGAAACGCCCTCAAATCTCACGCAAAATCTGGTTCACCCAAGCTTGCCAACCCAGGTCTGCAGACACACATGGTACAGAGAGTACTGAAAAGTGGACACATCTGGAGACTTATCTGCACCAACCCTGAACTCAACAACTTTGGAGGTCCATTCAGCACTCAGAAAATGAGTCTCTAGCATAAATACTCATCAACATTCTGAGTTCAATCAGTAGGACAAGAAATTATGCCTCTAGGCTTAATTGATATGCAACTTCCTACTTCATAGGAATATACATAGGAAATGCCAGGCTGGATCAGAGCAGGGGTCCACTTAGTCCAGTATCATGACTTCAACAGCTGTTGGCACCTGAGCTTAAGAGGAAAGTGCAAGAACCCTTACTCTTGGCAGTCAGGGGGAAGTTTCTTCTTAACCTCCACTAGTTAGTTTTGCTTATGTGCTGAAGCATGTGTGTTTATATCCCAAATTCACTTAGGTCCTGGTCCTGCACCACTGAAATGAATGAGAGTTTCATCATTAGCTTCAATGGGAAGAGGATCAGGTCCCTATACCAGAAACAAAGTAATCAATCAGTCTGCTCTCTGGAAGGCAATAATCTTTGTGGGGTACCAGGGAACAGGTTGCCATGTAATCTGAATGTAAGTGCTGGTTAGTATGTGCTTCACATTGTTCTTACTGGTATTGAGGCAGATGATTCGAGGTGAAATTAAACAGGCAGTCTGCATTTCCTTGAATCGCAGCATATGTTTTCAAGTAACAGTTTTTCTTGTATAACAATGAAGAGATCAAAATTCTACTGCCTTTTTCCTATCTATATTTATACTCAGCCAAAGATCTCAAAGTGTTCTACCTACTTGAAATAAGTGTCACAAACCCACATGACATATGAAAGGATCATTACACCATTTTATATAAGATTAATTTGAGTCATAGAGAAGCTTAAATGGCTTTACTGAGTGAAAGAAAGAGCCAGGAATAGAACCCAGAAGTTCAACTCCCTGTACTTTACTCTACCCACTAGGGTCATTGTGAAGCTATTTAACTGTGTGCTGTTATCCTTAGCAATAAATTATCTATGCACCAAAATCATGCCAGATAAATTACATAGCTATTTTGATGCAGCTGCAGAAGAAATAAACAAAAAGAATGCTCCGAGTATCATAAATCCAGGCTTTAGTAGAGCATCAGACAATGCCGTCTGAAAGCTAACTGGATAAATTTGATCTAGATGCAAATTCTGTGAACTGGATTGAAGAACAGCTAATAGATCATTCATAAATGGTGGTGATTCATGATGCTTCATCTACTTGTGAGGAGATGAAGGTGTCTAGTTCAGTGTTGGGGCCAGGTTTGTTTACATCTTGCTAAGTGATCTGGAGGAGTAAGGAGCACCTGAATTACATTTGCAGTTGATCTTGAGCAAGGAGATGCTGCAAACACCTAAGAGAGCTCAGGTAGTATGCTGAAGGACAGCAGTATAAAACCCTGAGATACAGCAGAGAAAAGACACAGACAGAGCTCAAACTGGGGAAGTGGACAGATAATTAATAACTAGGCTTCCGTTTGGAAAAATGCAAAATATTAATAAGGAGAGCCCTAATACAGAGGTAGCGGATGGAAGGGAGGAGCTTAAAGAAGCGATAGGTGTAGCACTGGGTGATAACTGGTTCCCTGCAATGGGATCTGGTTGATAAGTCAGTGTATATAGAGTTGTCTAAGCAGAGGCATCAAACTATGTGACAGAGCGGTAACAGTAGTGCTGCCAATGCTTGCAATTTTATTGCAAGTCTCATGATATTTGATGTTTTTCATAAGGCCTCAGCTCCTACAATCAGGTGATTATGTGAGAATCTTAGTTTACACTTCTAAAAAAATAAGTTTCTAGCCCTCATGGTTGTGGAGAAAAGTCTTAACATGTGAAACAACTGCACCCTAAAGGCTCAGACACCGAAGGCAAATAACCTCCCTTCCCCCCAAAATATATGACTTTTTAAAATCTCATGACTTTTAAACTAACCTTGGTGCTATTTCAGGCCCCGATGTGATTTCTGAACAATTGGCATTGCCAATGCTGTAACAATCCCTCCTTGAGCAGGGCTGATGGAGCTGCATTTGCAGCTCAGTCTTGCTTCTAGTTGAAATCAGAGACAAGACAGCAACTGGAAAAGGTCCAGGGAAGGGTAACAAAGATAATGAAGGAAGTGAAGGGAAGAACCTCCTGGGAGGAAAAGTGAGGAGGAGTCTATGCAAAGCTTGGTGAAAAGCTGGCTGAGGCAATAGGGATATTTTCATGTCTCTTGCTCTTTACACAAAAAACATAATATGAAGGAACTACATGGAGAGAAGGATGATCCAGTGGTTAGGAACCTAGACTATGACTTAAGAGATCGAGGGTCAAGTTCCTGCTCTGCCACAGACTTTCTTTTTGAGCTGGGGCAAGTCACTTAGTTTTCTGTGCCTCATTTCCTCATCTGTACAATGGGAATAATAGCACTGCCCTGCCCCAAAGGGGTGTTGTGAGGCTAAAATAAATTAAAGATTGTGAGGTGCTCAGATATTACAGTAGTGGGGGCTAGAGAGGTGTCGAAGATAGGTAGAAATAATCATGGTTACAACATACGAGTCTCAACACAGTGTTGTTCTGGTGGCTTCTCAAAGCAGACATTGGTGAGGGCCACAAGAAGGCCCTCAAACTACTTAAAGGGATACTAGCCTATTCTGATATGCTACGAGGAGCTTACATTATTGTGGAGGGTCTGTCTTAATTTCTCTCCAGCCTCCAAATCTGACTTGTAGTTGTGCATTTCCTTAAAAAGAAATTATGTGTCTTCTCCCAGCCTTACAAGTGCGGCCTCCCTCATGCTTAACTCATAAAAGGTTGCTAACGAAGGAGTTCAGGTTAGACCAGTGGTTCCCAAACTGGGGTACGTGAACCCCTGGGTGTTCGCAAAATGTTACAGGGGGTTCTCGGGAAAAAGTTCCCTAATGGTGGACAGAGCTGTCCCTAGGGACTCAGGGCAGCATGGGGTCAGCAGCCCAGAGCCCCTGGACTTCCAAGAGCTAAGCAGATCAAAGCAAGCAAATCTATCACACTGAGGAGATTTCAACTTCAAGACTCCTTATAAGAAATGGAAAGGGAGATGGATTTTTTTTTTGCTGTTTTTAAAATTAAATAGGCAGCTAATATTGTTTTTTAAATTATTATAAAGAACAAGTTTAAGCTTTGTTGTAACGTGTATTGTTTGCCTGGACTGCTCAAGACCTGAATGCTTGTGTAGGAGGAACTCTTTGAGTCGGCTTCTTAAATACCTTCGTACTGTTTCACATCTGATACTCCTTGATGAAACACAGGAGCCTTGTCTTATAACAATTCAAAGTGATACAAGCTATGAAAGTGAGATCTTGGAAGAGTGTTGCCATTTGCATAATGTAATAAAAATACTGTAATGAGAAATATTAATTAATAATAAATAGTGTGTAATAAGCATGTCATAAAAATAACTTTATATTTCCAGGATCACTGCTTTTATAATTTATACTCAAGTAAAGGAGAAAATCCCTGTAAATATTCATTTTTAGGAGGGGGTTCGCGATACTTGACATTTTAGTGAAAGGGGTTCACAGATTGTTAAAGTTTGGGAACCACTGGGTTAGATTGAGTCTGAAGGGATTTGTTCTTAAAGGAGGGGAGGAATTGCTGGGGGGAGAGAGCGGAGAGGTGGGGAAGGAGGGAATAACAAGAAATGGGGGCATGAAATGGTATAAAATAAAATGCAAGTTAGACTGCAGGAACAGGTAGTTTCATTAGTCTGTGGGAAACTCTCCCAAGGAACATCAGTGAAGCTCCCACTACTGGAGTTCTTCAGTCTGAGGCTGGATTTGCCCCTTAGGGTAGTGCAGTAAAGGCTGATATTACCCATGGCAACAGGTCTGTTCCATCTCTAATAATTGTGCTGCCATTAAGTTGTGACTGCACTAGCATGACATGGCATCTAGCCTTGGTTTATTCTCAAGAACCCAGTCTCTGGGCCCCCCTTTCTGTGGAATAGCACTGAGATATGTAAGGTGACATTCCATCTCTTTACAACCACAAGGCAACCCAGACGGCTTTAAGAATTTGTGTCTCTTGAATAGCACTAGAGAATGCTGCTTCATAAGTAATACCGGTTCAAAACCTGTGAGGGGCTTATTTGCTTATGAATCATTTGGTGTTTGTGTGGATTATTTGCCTTCTGCCATTCATGTTTTCCATAGGCTGCCCAGAAGCACCGACAGCTTTTTGAAAATGTCATAGAAAATATTCCTGGTGGCCTTCAGAAAGCTACTTTGTCATTTGTGTCAGAAACTTTGAATAGCATCAGATGCTGCTATTATAATAAAAACAATGGGGAGAGGTGTCTTATCTGCAATGGTAAATACTAGGATAAAAAAACCAGTAGACATCCTAATGATGAGACTTCTCTGCTTCAGTACAGGAGCTTGTTTAAAAGCACAATTGCCAAGTAGGTACAAACACAAGGGAGGCAATTAGAAATCAGCAGATATTCAAATACAAATGTGCTTCTGCAGGTGGTGCTAACATAGCAATTAATATTATTGTATTTATTATCTCCCACTGTTCACAGGTATGCTGAGCATCTCACAGGAAACAAATAGAAGGCAGATCCCTGCTCTGAGGAGCTTACATTCTAAGACCTGGATCCTACAAACACTCATGGATGTTTGAATTAAAGAACATAGAAATGGCCACACTAGGTCAGACCAAAGGTCGATCTAGCCCAGTATCCTGTCTTCTGACAGCAGTCAATGCCAGGTATCCCAGAGGGAATGAACAGAACAGGCAATCACCAAGTGATCCATCTGCTGCGCCCGCTCCTAGCCTCTGGCAAACAGAAGCTAGGGACACCATCCCTTCCCCTTTAGGCTAATAGCCATTGATGGACCTATCCTCCATGAATTTATCTATTTATTCTATGGGCCTACTTTGTGTAAGCATTTTTAGGATTAGGGCCTATATGACTAACATGACAGATAGGAACAAATACAACATGCCCCAGCTATTTGATCTTGCAGCAGTCCAGAGGATGGAAACTGAAGCTAGACAGATTCAGACCAGATATAAGGTCCAGCTTTTCATCAGAGATCTGGCAGTAATTATAAAATCACTGCTGATAACACAGCACATGACACAAGGATATGCACAGAAGTAAACAATGAGGACAAGGCAGTCATACAGAGCAATCTGGATCACATGGTAGTCTGGGCCCATTCAAAAAAAATGTGTTTTAATACCACCAAATACAGTTATACATGTAGGAACAAGGAATGCAGGCCATACCTACAGTATGGGGGACTGTATGCTAGAAAGCAGTGACTCTGAGAAGGGCTTAGGGGTGATAGTCCACAAGCAATGTAGCATGAGCTCCCAGTGTGATACTGTGGCCAAGAGTGCTCATGTGATCCTTGGATGCACAAACAGCGGAGTAGTGAACAGAAGTAGGGAGATGATTTTACCCCTTTGTATGGCTCTACTGATCCTGGAATACTGCATCCAGTTTTGGTGTCCTTATTTTTAAAAAGATGTTGAAAGGGGAGGGAGCAGAAAAGAGCCACAAAAATGATTTGAGGGCTGGAGAAAATGCCTGATAGTGAAAGACTTAAAGAGCTCAATTTGTTTAACTTTTCAAAAAGAAGATTAAGCAGTGACTTGATTACAGTCTATAAGTATCTTCACAGGGAGGAAATACCAGGTACTAAACATAATGCCAGACAAAATCAAAATAGAAATTAGGCACAAGTTTTT
Source organism: Dermatemys mawii (assembly GCA_007922305.1). NCBI lineage: Eukaryota > Metazoa > Chordata > Testudines > Dermatemydidae > Dermatemys > Dermatemys mawii. The sequence goes on along the minus strand of ML677360.1, from coordinate 13,683,292 downwards.
AACAGTGAGAGTGATTAATCATTGGAACAAAGTACCAAAAAAAGTGGTGGGTTCTCCATCTCTTGATGTCTTAAGTCAGGACTGGATGGTTTTCTGGAAGATATACTTCAGCAAAACACAAGTAATGTGTTAGTCAAACCAGTTATTGGGCTCCACAGCAGTTATGGCCAATTTAGTGGCCTGCAATGAACAGGAGGTCATAACAGATGATCTGATGGTCTTGTCTGCCCATAAATGCTATGAATCTATGAATTATTAATAGGTTAAAAAACCATTTTGAGCATACTAAGGGAAACTTGAAATCTTTAAATCAAGACTGGACATCTTTCTGAAAGAGACATTGTACCTCATACAAAAATTTTGTGCTTGATGCAGAAATTAAGGGGTGAGATCCCCAGGCCACCTTTAAACAAGAGGTCAGATAAAATGATCATAATCGTCCCTTCTGGCTTTAAAATCTATGAATCTATGAAACCTGGGAGTGGGAGGGGCAAGGGAGGATATGTGGTACAGCCAGTTTAGGCTGCACGTGCCCGAGTGGTTCAAGTGATGCAATTGGCTAGTTTTTCAAATGTAATGTGTTAACAAGCTCATTTGCCTAAATTAATCTATGTGGAATCCACAGAGACAGAGCAGGGATTAGTATGACTTTCATAAGGGAGGCTATTTTGTAAGGCTTATGTTGGAAACAATGTGCTTAGGGATAATTTCCTGATACATAAAAATGTAACATCATTTTATCTGATAATAAATAACCACCAGTGGGCAGCAGAGATGTTCTTTAAACCATAGTGGCCAGGACTAAGAGGCTAGACGGACGTCCACATCAAGTGGGGCTATAGGTGTGTTGGAATGGTAGGACAAAAATAAGGCAGGCGAGAAGGTATCAAAGGGGAAGTGAGAGGGTGTGGAAACTGGAGAACAGCAGCAAGGACTCAGAAGCAGTTGCCTAAGGTGAGACCATAGCAGATGGAAGGGGTGATAGAAAGCATTCAGCCTAAGGAACTCACTGAGGCCAGATGTAAGAAGGAATGGAGATACTGAGTGGGCTTGCAAAACAGTAGCCATCTCCTAAATGACTAAAATCCAGTGTAACTGTAACTCCAGTAAGATCTGTATGGTGGGAGTGGTGAACTTAGACAGAATGGAAATGCATTCACAGTGAAGGAAGATGAAAGCCTTTCCCCCCCTAAATGTATTGCAGCACGAGGTGCCACTCTCATCATGAGGGCCTTGGCTTAGAGAGAAGTTGTTCTGTGGATTAAAACTGACTTCATTCCTAGAGCTTTCCAGTGTAGTTCATTCCATCCCCCTTCCCACAGCACTGTCTTCAAAAAGATGCTTATGGAGGTGGTTGTGCTCATTACAGCAAACAGCTCTCATTGCTCCAAGAAGTCACCAGTGTATAGAAAGGCTGTAGAAAAACTGGAAAGGATCCAGAGGTGACTGACAAAGATGATCAAAGGGATGGAATACCAGCCATATGAGCAAAGGCTGGAGGAACTGGGTATGTTTAGTTTGGAAAGAGATTAAGGGGGTACACTATAGTGGTCTTCAAATACTTGAAAGGCTGCCATAAAAAAAGATGGAGAGAAGTTCTTCTCTCTTGTCAAAGAGGGCAGAACAAGAGGCAATGGGTTCAAACTACAGCATTACAGATTTAGATTAAATCTCAGGAAACACTTCCTAACTATAAGAAAATTAGGACAGACCCCTAGGGAAGTTGTGGAATCTCCTTCATTGGAGGTTTTAAAAAAGAGGCTGGATAGCCATCTGTCTTGGATGGTACACACAACAAATCCTGCAACCTAGCAGGGGGCTAACCTAAAAGATGACGCTTGCGGTCTCTTCTAGCCCTGTGATTCTACGATCAGTAAGTTGAGTGCTCGGAGACAGCTATAAGTATTTGTTCCCATTTCTGAGACCCTTTACATTTCCCCTCAACACTTTTAAATGGCTTTGCATGCTCAATTATTTCACTAATGCAGAGTGTATGAAACCTGTAAGCAGCTGTAAGATAAAGCACAGAGTGTGTCAGGGAAGTGTCTAGACTGGAATTAGACACTTGCGGCAGGCTGGCACATGCCAGCTGACTTGGGCTCGCAGGGCTCAGGCAGAGGGGCTGTTTAGTTTTGGTGTAGGCGTTCAGGCTTGGGTTGGAGCATGAGCTCTAGGGCCCCCGGGTCCTAGAGTCCAGGCTCGAGCCCAAGACAAGGAGCTGATTCTGTAACTGAGATTCCTCCCCCCAGAGGCAGGGAGCTGACTTTCATCTGAATTTCTTCTGTTGAGCAATTATAACTTACGCTATTAGCTATCGTCAAGAATAAGAAGGTGGGATCAGAACCCTGAACTGTTCATTTCTCTTTCAGCTCTAGCTTTTAATCACCCAGCATCTTTTATTCTTGAAATAATAAAACAAAAACCAAGATGCCGGTGAATGCCTAAGATCTGTGAGGGAAAGGTGCCTGGGCAGAAATCTTTATCCACAAAGCATAGTGCCTTTGGCTTTAGCCGGATGTCCAGGGGAGTGACTGGGAGCCAAGGACTATTTCAGTTGAGCCGGTTGAATAAAAAAGGCCCTAACTCATCAGACATTCTATTTGATCTCTCCCTCCCTGTCTGCTCCTGACTCACTTTTCCCACTTTATCTGAGATCTGACACAATAATAGTTTTGCAAGACTTTTGAAGCTGCTGCCAGCCCAGCTTCCTCAAGAGACCCCTGCTGATCTCGCGGCCTGCACTGCCGTGGCTCCCCAGCCTTTCCCTTCCAGGGCAGGGAGCAAGCACTTTTGCTGGGGAAGAGGCTGTAACAAGAAACAGCTTTTATATTGAGATTCCTCACTGTCCTTCAGAGCGCTGTCTCTTTAGCCGACACCAACAGCTGTCTCCCTGAGGGGATAATATCCCCAGATATGCTTTAGTTTCTCACTTTTAACCTGTGTGTCTTTTAAATATCATTTAGGGCCCTCAAGTGGGGATGAATTTTTACAAACATGCTTCCAGGCCCACATATACACATGCACCCTACACAGCTGCTTATACTTGTTTTTCATTGAAATACAGTGATGAGCCCGTAGAAAGCTAGAAAGCCTTCGAGGGTACTGATGTCCTTTCTCATTTTGCCATATCTTCTTGTACTTGGCAGGGTAGCTCCATTTACTACAGCCTGGTACTTTGTAGTCACTACAGGAACAGATTCTCTCTTCCCCTGTTAGGCTGGAAAAGAGGGTAAGTTTGACATCTTCTCTGATGTTCCCACTGGTGTCGCCCCAGCCCCTTCCCCCCCTTTTATTATTAAGCAGTGAACTAGTGATTCTTTGTAGTCTAATTTTTCCTCAGGAGGATGGTTGAGGGAGCAGCCTAAGTAACTGCTTTGCTTCTGTGTGGATAGGCAGGAGACCAACATGGTTCTCTGTTACCCTGCATCTCGTAGTCACCTAATGCCAGTGCAAAGCATTGCAAAATGCTACCCGATCAGGAGGGTAGCATCTGAGACTCGCTTTGCCCTAGTGCAAATGACAGGCTGTGAATGAAGTGGGGAATCAGGCCCACAGTACTAGGCAGAGCTGCACATCGACCAAAACAGACAGGTGTTGTAACCGGAATCTCCAACAGCAAATGTCCGGTCCACAATGGAATAGAATTATTTTTAGCAACTGGAGATGGTTATATCTGGGATGAAACAAGCTCAAAGTCACTGAGGACATTTGTGACTAAAACCATTCAGATAACCCTTGCTACTCATGACATATTATTAAAGGTATACCTAACTTTCATAAATTCTCTCTTGCTTAACAGTTCTACTTATATTCTCCATTTAACCACCTTACCCAACATGCGGTACTTACAGTACATCAATTATTTAATGAATGTCAGAAAGAAAGGATGATCACTCACTGTGTTCTGTAGTCTCACTTTACCAGGTCAGCATGAGGTAAGTCATTGACTTAGGAGACCTGGACTATCCAATAGAAGAGGACAGCAAAAGATTCCTGTCAGTCATGCACTGCTATGACGTAGGACCTTTTCATTCTCAGTGATGCTGGGAGAGACCTGAAGGAAGTGATATTGTACTCAAAGGAGATATGTATTGCATTAGATGCAGCTTTGCTTAGGTCTCTATCTGTGATATCGTGATCAGTAACAATTGACGTGATCAGTAGTGATTGACGTTTATATCCTAGAGAACGACTTTCAGCTCTGCTGCCAGACTTATTGGGGGAGTCGGGATGCAAGGTCCTATGATGAAAGACAGAGATTAGTGTGCTCAGTATGTGGGAAAAGTCACACAAAAAGTGATTTTATAAAGGTAATGAAATTCTTCTCAAGGTTAAATCAGAGTTGGGTTTATGTGATGGGACAAAGATAAAATTGCAGGTCTTGACCAAAAACTGAGGAAGGGTAGATTCAGACTGGAGACCAGGAAGAGGTTTTTTGATTACAGAGTGATTGTGACATGGAATCAGGTACTCTGGGAATGAGTTGAAGCTGTGAATGTTAAATCAAGTAAAACTAGAGTGAATGAGTATTGGGGACACCTCGCATTTCTATAAGCACCTGCTGAAAAAGGGGTAGGAGGGTTCTTCTGGTAAAAAGACAACTGAATCAATGGTTCATTCCATCCTAATTTCTGACAGCTTGAGAAACCATCAGTAACCAGATGTTAATTTCCATCATATTGGGAATATTCCCTTTTTATTAGTGACTGGTACTGTTACTTGTGAATGAACAGGTCACCCTTCACAAACATGATGGTGCTTCAAACCAAAGAAGAAGAGAATTACAAATAATCAAAGAAAAAAGTTATCTTAGATATTTAAATGAAGCTCTAGTTCCCAGCAGGAAGTGAAGTTCACCAGAGAGCATAGCTAAACATGCCAAAGTTTGTATTCAGAGTATGTAAATGAAAGGGATTATTGTATGCCATTTGGAATCTGATAACTCATCACCTCAGGAAGGAATATCTGTGCTTAATGCCCAGTCTGCCTAGGCTGGCTAACGAAGGTTTCTAGGTCACACCTTCAGGCAGTTATCTTGCATAGGCCCAATCCAAAGCCCAGTAAGGCAATGGAAAGTGTCCCATTAATTTCAGCAGCCTTTGGACTGAGCCCCAAATCTCTAATACTGAATTTTCTGCTTATCCCAGAGGCCAGTCAGGGCCTTAATGGAGTTCCTGTTCAGACACAACAAGGATGCTTGCAGCCTGTGTAAACCAAATGAATATACAGCCAAGTCTGCCTTAACCACCCAGGAGACCAAGCTAAATAAATTGTTTAGTAGAGGTGAACTAAAGGTTGAATGAATTTGTACTCAGGGTTCTTAAGACAGGCAGTTGGTTGCTTCTTGCTGTAGGTTTCAATTGATTGTTGCAGCTTTGTCCAAGGCGAACACGTTCAAGTTCTCTTACAGAATCAAACCTCATCAGTACCAATACACAGCAAAAAGCAGTCCTCTTTGCAAACTTGACAAGCAGGTAAATGGGAAGTGTTCAGACCTTACAGATGTACAGAGAGATGATTGCTAGACATTCCAGGTCAAATCCTTGGCATACCTCCATTTACTTGAAGCTACACCACTTTACACCAGCTGAGGATCTGGCCCTCTCTCTTGCTAAAAGGATACAAGTGTCTTCTTGTGAGTGCTCCCTCTAGTTTGTGTCTCCCTAATGACTTTGTTCTGCGCACAAAACTGGCTGATTATCTGGCCTGACCACTACTTTTCCAGGAGGTGTGTTGGCCTCCATCATGTAGAGCAGTTTCTCTCAGTCAGTTGCTATAACAATATTTATTATATTCATACTTTTTTTTGTATCCATTACAAATCTTTAGCATCAGGTTCATCGCCTTCATTGTCATTATCTAAAGCAACATCCCAACTGGCACCTGCAAAGCTTAACATCAAGGTTACCATCTTCATCCTTTGAAACTGTGTGAAACCCACCCTCATCTTCAAAACGTCATACATCTTCCATCTCCAGCTGTGGTAAAGAGAAAATATTTTGGAAAACTGTCTTTCAATTATATTGACCTTAACAGATTTGTTGAATGTTATATTACTAACATATAACATCTGTCTATAGTCACACTGATGCACAGCACTGTAAGTACCACATATTGGGGGTTGGTAAGGAAATCTGTCCTTTACTGCATTGGTTTGATAGGTCTGGGGACTAAAATTCTCCCATCCCAGATCACTGACAGCACAGATTGCAGCAATGTGGGACTCCATCATACCATTCCGTGAATGTGCCTCAACATTGACATGAATACACACCCTTTATTCAGCAGAAGATAGTCCAATCTCTATGGCTCAGTCACTCCTAATCCTTGTAGCTGAGACAGTGGTACTAGTTATGGCAGTTGGTTATAACTGGAACTGGTTAGACCCCAGTGGATTTCATGTGGGGCACCAAACCAACTGCCAGACTATAATCACTACTGGTCATTACCAAACTATTTCTGGAGTATTTCCAAAAATTACCCATTAGCATGGCATTTGGTGCTAGATGGAATAGATTGGAACAGGAAATCTACATGACACTACTGTCGCCTGAGCCATCCTGTTCCTTGTAAGTAAGGATTTCCATGGTAGAATTGTGTCAGATATAGGTAACTTCACACCTACTGCAATCCTTCATGTGTATTTCCCAGAAGAAGTAAGACACAGGCTACATCTACACTGCAGCTGGGATTGACGCTCTGAGATCGATCCACCAGTGGTTGATTCAGCGGGTCTAGTAAAGACCCACCAAATTGACATCAGATCACTCTCCAGTCGACCCCTGTATTCTACCTCCAAAGAGAAGAGTAAGGTAAGTCGACAAGAGAGTTTCTCCCATCAACCCCCCCATGGTGTAGACCACACGGTAACTCAACCTAAGGTATGTCGACTCTAGCTAGAGTTGCGTAGCACAGGTAGACATAACCACAATAACTGGTCCGTTGGGTTCTTAGCTGTGATACAGTAACTCATAACATCATCACACTATCTCATGTTGCGACTTGTCCCTGTGTCACCACTGTACTGTCCTCTGGCTTCTAGGCTTGGTAGTAATCCCTTTCTTGTTTCAGGCATTACATTGTGACAGGTCACCATTCTCAGCTCCCACAGAGAGTGTTCTAGAGGGTATGGTACCCTGTAACCAACTGAAAACCATACTTCAAGAGAACCAGGGGATCAGACCTTGACAAAAATATCTATCTTCCTGCAGAAAAGCATAAATTCTGAACTACCTCCTTTAGGGCTGCCTATCTCCTTAATATGCATGTCGTACTCCCGCTAACATATATAGGGCATTCTGAAGAGCATGTGTGTTCAATAAATATGTGCTGAAATAGAATCATACATAGAAATGGCTATTTGCAACTGCCTGATTCAGATTATTGTAGAAAATCAATATAAGAGAAATGCATTTAAAAAAAAATTCTGGAGTACAGCAGAGAGGAACCACAGATCATTTCTGAATTCTCATCACGTCCTTTTTCCTAATGTGCCAATATAGAACTTTGCAGATGCTTCAGATTTTAAAGATATTCACTAGCTACTCTGTAAAAAAAAAAAAAAAAAATTGCTCTTGGAACAGCTCTGGAATTCATGCTGGAGTCCGGGCGCTCTCATACCAGTTACTGGCAGAATCACTTGCATCTGAAATGTTTAAATTGAGCGGAAAGTCAACAGAGTCCAAAAGAATCATTTAAATGTCTGAGAAGTAATTTGAATGCTTCCTGCATCAAATGCTGTTTGGGATTTGGTCCTAGCCTACAGGATAGTTTTCCCCTTCTTCTTTTTTTTGTTTTTGTTTTGTTTTTTTGTTGTTACAAGCAATTTTCAAAATTGCATCCAGTCAGAAATTCTGACCTCTTCAGTCCTTTCTATCTAACTCATCTCCTAGCCAATGAATGATTCCAATGGGGTTTTAAGTGTCTTCAGTGATCATGGGAGACCTGTTATGTAAGTGTGTTATTTATAAAAAAATTACTCAGAGGAGTGAAATTGGCCCCTTCCAGAGGGGTTGCCCAAGATCTACGTGCCACTTAGCCTTATTTTGAAGACTTGACTTAAATGGGAGTCAAGTGATACACAAACCCTGAGCTGGGCCTCTGCAGTTTCAAAAGTGGGAAGGTCCTGTTGGAAGAGGTGTAAAACCAGGTATTTATTTTTTGTCCTTCCCTCCCAACTCAACAGGTGACCAAGATGTTGGCTGTGGTAGTGATCCTCTTTGCCCTGCTGTGGATGCCATATCGCACATTGGTGGTGGTGAACTCCTTCCTGGACCCTCCTTACCTCAACATCTGGTTCCTCCTCTTCTGTAGGATGTGCATTTACCTGAATAGCGCCATCAACCCCATCATTTACAACCTGATGTCTCAAAAATTTAGAGCAGCCTTCAAAAAGTTATGCAAATGTGAACAGAAAAGGACTGAGAACCCCACCCAGTACAATGTTCCGGTGTACTATAGCGTCATGAAAGACTATTCCCATGACAGCTCTGATCATGACATCACAGAACAAGAAGATCTAAATGGTTTTCCCGCAACGGTGAAGAAAAGTAAACTTTACAGATAAACGTGGTGACCGTGAAACAACATAGACTTTGGGAAGTATGTGGTTGTATTTTACACTGTCGGGAACCTCCTATTGAAAATTGTTTCTGCCATATGCGAAGAGCATACAAGGTTAATTTAAGAGCTCTCTAGGGCATTTAGCAAAATAGATTAGTAAAGGGCAAATTAATTTGCTTTTCCTGAATGCTAATTTATTCACAATTAGTATTGTGTGTTAGACTTTTGCCAGCATTTTGCATGGTCTGTAGTTAATGTGATGGTGCAATTATATTTCCTGTTATGCACAAATATTTTTATTTGTTGGGCGTAGTCAGGGCTTGCATAGGAAACCTAAGAAAATCCAGGTGCTAAAGGGGGTTGTACGGGGTCTTCAGTAGGATATCTTTTCTCTGAACCAATGCCTCCCAAACAGTAGTAAGGGGCACTGTATCGCTGAAATGTCATCTTTCTGGTGGGACATAAAACTGAGACCCAGGCCACTTGAACTCTTTAAATGAAGATCCCATAAGGCTTTCAATAATAGTAGAGGTGTCAGCTCCATTGTCCTGGTCAAATTCCAGTTTGGAAAATTTTATTCTTCCTATTTAAAGTCTCTCCAGCATCTACAATTGCATACAGTACTCTTCCTTTTCTATTCTTCTGTAACCTATAGTGTGGTGTTGCTGTGTACTGTTGAACAGCTGCCACACTCTATTCCAGAAGTGGCTGCATTTCAGTGGCAAGCAAAATGATTGTGTTACATACCATAAATAGTTTGTAAAGTGGTACGGGACCCTTTGTGATGAATGGTACTATGTAAATGTATAATATTATTGTTTCAAATTGTTGTTACACTCTTAAGAAGAGAATTGGATATTCAGAATTGTACAGTTCAATGAAATCATCCAGTGGAGCATGTCCCATATTGCAAGCTATTATTTGGACTAGACCAAAAATACAGAAGATTGTACATGATTAAAAGGAACATTCTGAAACCTGGGAATTCCTAGAGAAGATTTTGCTATATAAAATAAATGCAGCCGTTGGTAATCCTGGTGAGTGATAAGAGACTTTCTGTTAGACTCTCACCATATTTTAGAGATTGTTTCGTCACTGTGTGGCATTTTTAATTAGAAAGGGGCTGTACAGAATGTCTAGAGCACAAATATGCAGTTATCCAGCTGTACGCCTACAAAAGAGAACTGTTCTGAGAACCAAATCTGCACTTCATTCTGAACTATCTGAGGACTATACAACATATATTTGTTTTTGGTCTGACATGTGGCTCTGTGTGTGTGTGTGTGTATGTGTACATATAGTACAATCTTTTATTTAACTATCTGGTCCAAAATAATTATAAGGCAAAGAAAATGTTTAAAAACTGCAAATTGTTGTTTCAGATGCATAGTATGAGAATGTTTGGGAATTTATGGACAAATGTGTTTCATGTGCTAACAGATGGCCTGTCATTAACGTATGTTAATAGGAACCATGTTTCTCATTATTGTTATTATCACTGAGAGTTCTGCTCACTGATTTTAAATCACAGCTTCAATTGGATTCTACAAAGAGAACTGGATAGGATTACCATGGCTACAGCATGTGAAAATTGTACCAAAGGAGCAAGTAAAGGACACATCTTACAGGGGACAATTTTTCTCTAATCTTAATATTTTGTGGCACTAAGTAAAGGTTAATAGTAAGATTAACATGCAGCTCAAAGCAGAACAGCTGCCACCACACAAAATCATCAAGTGTAAAGGTCTCAAAAGCAATGGTAGGCATACACATGGCATAATAGAAACTGGGAAAGCTGCTGTATACATCAAAATGTGCCAAGATTAATGACCTCACATTAAAAGTAATCCAAGGACCACTCCAGAAATTAATGACACTACAATTCCAGCTGTTTTCCTATTCTATAACAAGACAACCAATCATACAACTCTGCAGGTAAACAAGTTTCATTTGTATGTATGATCATAGAGAATAGGAAAATATTGTGATTATAGCTATTTATTTGTATTACAGTAGCAGCTAGAGGCGCTTGCCTTGATATGGGTCAGGGCCCCTCTACATTTGAAGGTGTGCATACATGTAATGAACAGACATGTTCATTACAAGCTCACTGTCCCAAAGAGCTTACAGCGCCTAGCTGTGTAATATAGAGTATACTGAAGTATGCACCAGGGATGATAGAGAGGGGGTCCCCAGGAGCTCAGAGAATGAATGCCATAGGCATTAATAAATGCACTGAAGAACTGGGCATAATGAAAGACCAGTACCAGGCTTTACTGGCTGAGCTGGGATTTGGTTGTAAATTTGTTTGGAATGTTTGCTCTGTCAAATCCTGTATTTCTATACAGCAAAAGAGCACTACTGACCTAGATGGGACTTTTCAGCCTTTCCCCTATCCCAGTCACCTCTTGGTTAATCGATAAAAAGCAGATATAATCTAGAGATGAGTTCAAACCAAACCCCTGAATCCAAACACTACTTAAATCTTAGCCCTGATCTGCACCCTAATTTTATGGCTGGTCCCTGTATCCATAACAAGCCAAACCAAGAAAGCAGATCCACCCCTTGTGGGATTCAACGCCTGTTAGTGAATTTTGCAATTCTGTGTAGCCTCAGGTCTTATTCTCCTATTTGTGGCTGATCCACAAACTAGAATGATTCTGGTCTGTTGTGCCTGGCAGAATGGACATACAGAACAATTCCAGTTTAGCAGGGTAGAAGGTAGGTATGTACAGTAGTTTCAATTTGTGAGAGCAATAAACCCAAATATTAATAGGCCCCCAAGTTCTAATGAGCCAATAGGTTCCAATGGATATATTCAGCATCAAAATGATAGCATCTGCATCTATATTCAGTCACTAGTGGACCATTCATCCACTGGGTTGTGATGTTGTCCCCTCTCTCTCCCCCCGTCCCCCACCAGCATGGGGTATAATACCCCCAGAAATACCCTTGTAACAAATTGCTTGGTGCCAATGAAGCAGTGGATGGAGTTCGATGCACAAGAAGCACTACACATGTTATCAGAATAAGTTTGGGATTGTTGACCGGCTGTGGTTGGTCATTTTACCTAATCTTGGTGGACATGCTGAGTGAAATCTAGATCAAAGTGACCCTCATTAACAAACCTCTACAGAGGCGATGCTTAAGGTATTAAGATAGTGACTCTAAACAGATTTATACCCCACACTGGATCAGCTCTGCCACTTTCAAGAATAAAGCAGAATTACCAGTAACTCCCTCTGCCTCCTCTCAAGACAGCAAGAAAGTGCTTGAACCCAATAGATGTGCAGTGGGCATCGGCTGAAGGTTAAACTCGACTTAGACCGAAATGGCTGATACACACCAAGAAATGAGCCTGAAAATTGCAATATCTAGGCAACCTTTAGAAACACATTAGTTTCCTTTTAAGTTTGGACTCTGAGCCTTGCAGTTCTGTATGAATAAATAATGATAACTTCTAAGAAGTTTCTGTGAACGTAACAATTTTGTTTCAGGTTTTATTTACTACTTTCTTTTGACAATCATCAGAATGCTCATAGGATACTAGAATCCCTGGGAAATTAGACTTGATGAGGCAGTTTGAATCAATCAGCATAGCTCCAAATGAGATTGACAGAATTGCCCTGAGTTACACCAGCTAAAGATCTGGCCTTACATTGAATCATTCACCTCAGTAAGTAGCAGAAAATAGTGATGAGGATCTAACACATACCATCTTACTTAGAGCACGTGTTACATAGGAATCATAATTCCCAGGATAGGACTGAGGTATTAGAACCTTATACAAAGAATTTTGCGCCTTGGCCACTCATTTTAGAATAGCCAGTGCTCCTTTCTTGAACCCTCTTAAATTATAATACCCCATGCTTAGGCATTTAGATCGCTGTAGCCTAGGGGGTTATCTTGAACTTGAAACTATGTGGCTCACGTAAATTCTTTACAAACATTGCTAGCCACAATCAATATCCTATGTCTATTAAATTCTGTTTCCAGTCAATCTCATTTCAGCCAGGAATTTCTTTCAGTTACTGCTGGGTTTATATCATTTTAACCAATTCTTCATTCTGAATTGTTTTAGAGGGAAATTGTTGATGATTGAGAAGCCTGGATTGTATCTGCTGTGTTACTGACTTAGTTCTCTTAGGACCTTTTACAGATGTCTACTCAATCTGATTACACTGAGTGCACTGTTTCAAAGTACTGGTAGACTATAGTGGAAGTAGCATAGTGTATCATGTACAGGTGCATGAAGACTGTAGAGCAGAGCTTCTGCCAACATTTATTAGAATACCACTCTCTTCTCTGAATGCAGGAGAGCTTTTAGGGCCCAATGGGACGTATCTATCCCCTTAGGTGTTTCAGTGAGTCAGGGATCGTGCTTTTACTAGACAAAATGGTTCAACTTCCTTCTGTTTTCTTTAAGAATAGCAGCCGTGTTGTCTGTTCCGTTCTACGCATCCGATGAAGTGGGCTATAGCCCACGAAAGCTTATGCTGAAATAAACTGGTTAGTCTCTAAGGTGCTACAAGTATTCCTCATTTTACTTCAGTTTTCTGTAGCTCAGTTCCCAGGCTGAGGTAGATTGCCACAGCTGAGACATCCCTCATAGATGGGCGCTGTCTATTCAAGATCTCTCATTGGTCACCCAGCCAAGCTACAGCCCACAGTCAGAGGTGGGTCTTCCCGACCTCATGCAACTTGTCCCTTATTTTTGGTGGTGATTCTGTATGTTCTGAAAAGTCCCTGCAACACCTTATGTGCTGAGCTGCTATGGTACAGCAGCACACACACTTATAATTATCACTCTTTTGAAAGGCCATTGCTCCCAGCAATCAGATTATACCCATGTAGGTGCGAGGCAAAATGTCACCTGGTGGCTTCATAAGAGGCAATTAGCTGGGATAACTGTACAAGACTGAAATTTCCAGCCACGTTCCTGAGCTCCATAGAGTTATTCCATTGATGTTCAGCTTTTATTAAATTCAGCATGTTAGGCTTAAAGCACATGCTAAAAAAGGAGGTTTCTATCAATCTGGGGCAGCAAATGCCTCATGCTGCCACTCACGGCAGAAAATGACAAGAAAGAGCTGAAATGCATTTGCAATGCTCTTCCTTTCTGTTTGCTAATTACATTCACCACCATCTGACTGTGCTACAGTTCTCTTCGCTGACACACCTGGAACATGGCACCAGGAGAAGTCTTCCTACAGAGTCTGCCCCCTATCAATTAACAGTGAACTTCATGTCCCTCTTGATTTCCTTTATAAGGGCAGAGATCTGACATCAGCAACTCTTGTGCATGACTCTCCTCATCAACCCTTTGATCTCTTAGCCCTCCTGCCCCATTACACCCATAACCCTTATGTGCTACCCAGTTAGTTTAACCCCAGTCAATCTCAGGCAGCATTTAGTCACAGCTCAGGCATGGGTACTGTGGAGATAGGAGCCACAGAAGTAGACAAAGTGAATTACCTTGTGTTGACCTTAGCATCTGTCCTTTTTAAAACAGTGCTCCACTGGACACTGATCCAAAGTATTTCTGTATTTTATAGGCACTGAACTCAGACTGATGTTCTGTGGGGCAGGGAGTCTGTTTTCTCTTTATCTGTACAGAGCACAGCTCACCTAAGATGCTCTAAAAATGAATAAAATAATCCTAGGGGTTCTCTTTTTGTTTTCAGTGGGAGAAACAGCTATTTGCACCCTCTGATCCCTGTTTGCAAAGCAAATAGAAAAGCATCTAAAAGGCAGAAGTACCAGGAGATGGAAAGGTGCACAGATTTATGGCCAGAAAAAACCATGCCAGTCAACTAGTCTGACCTTGTGCATAACACGACACTTGAACATCACCCAGTCAATTCTGCATCAAACCCATAAGTGCTACCTGAGTTACAGCATGAATTTTAGAAAGAACCCATGTCTTGCTCTAAAGAAAGATGAGACTAGGCCTTTTAGAAGTTGCTTTTAGGAGAAGGCAGAATCTCTAGGATACTAATACCAAAAGGCAGGTACCAATATGCCCAAGCTGGCCAGAGCAAAAACCTCTGAATGAAATTACTTTGCAGAGAGCAGGAAAGCAACCTGTCTTGCTAGCTCAGGGGCTTAGACCACAGATTGCTAGTGTTTTGTACCCAGAATCTGGCACTCGCTTCTATATAAATATGCATCCCCCCTCTCTATTGTGTCCGTTTGAGAGAAAGGTGTTCCCTGGACAACCATTACACTCTAAAGTATTAGTGTGCCCTGGGGTAGACCTTTCAGCAATGTTTTCATGCTGCAGCAGCAGCTTTTGGGTCTAATAGGCCTTGAAACAGGTCCAAAAGAGGACCAGCAGTCCCCCCCACAGACTCAGGTTGGATGTCTTGGTAATGTTTGAGAACTCTTAATGCGGACTGTGGAGGGAATAGGCTGTCTGCAGCCAGTACCCAGACAATGAGAGAGGAGCAAATTCCGTTTTCCTAATTCCACCCACATTCCACCCACCAGGCTTGGGAAGTTCAGCTCAAATGTTAGTTGAGTCATGTGGCCAGAAGCAAAGTAACAGACAGGGAGAGAGAAATGAGATGCAAAACTGATCAGGAGGAAAACACTAAGGGAGATGAATATTCTAGTGTCAATATCCCAGATCATGGGCATCCCTGATGCCAGCTTAACTTTCAGGGGACTTCTCTTCCCCTGCTACACAGTACAAGTTTCCCTTGAATGACAGGAAAGCATGTACGCTGGTATTTTCACTCTTTAAATTCAGAGGCTTAAGTGACAGGAGAAAGCTGCTTTTGCAAAACTCAACAACAACAAAAAAAGCAGCTTGATGGGGGGCAGGGAGACAGGGGTTTACAAAAGCTCAGCCTCCCATCCCCCACTCTCATCCTGCAACCATATGCTACCACAGACACCTCACCCCTCCAAACTCCAGCAGCTTCTAGTCACAGCCCCCAGCTCTGGTTTATATTTCCTCTTGGAGATGGTAGGGCTAATTCATACTCCCGCAGCTGAGCCATTCACATTGGTTTAGTAGATTGCAGGCAGCCGGGTGGCTTCATTCTCCTGCAGTTCTGAAAGCTTTTTCAAGGCACTTGTTTTGAGAAGGATTTTAACCCCAACCATGCCAGAGCTTCATAGAGGTCCAGTCATGCTACAATCCGGAGCTTTTCAAAATGGAGCTTTTACACCTGGGGTGAAGCTCAGTGCTCTGCTCTATGGAGCTGTGGCGTGTGTGGTGGATTTGGACATATTCTATTCTCATTCAGGCATAAAAGGAAACTCTGAAGGTAGATCCGGGGAGGAATATGAAGTCAAAATCTATACATGTGGTTGGGAAGGGGATAAGAAGAAAACAGGGCAGACAATTACTTATGCAGTTATATTGTAGAGCCCTAGAGCAGCTAGGAGATGTGCAAATGGCAGCATCACACCCAAAGATGTCATGTGAAATACTATTACTGTTAAAGTCAATTTGGCCGTAACCTGGATGTGGAACCAGTGCTTGGGGATTTCAGTCCTTCAGCAGCAGGCCTCCCCTTTCATATTGCTCATTCCTGCAGCGGTTCTCATCAGTGGATCCTCTCTTGCACATTTACACTTCCCTTTCAAAAAGATCTGCTTGTGTGTGCAAATACTAGCAATCTCCTCATTTACCAGGACAGGCTCTCAAATTTATATGACAAGAAGCCCAGCAGTGCACACCACAACTATCTAAAATAATAACAATACTGAGTTCTCATCAGTAGATCTAAAAAAAAAAGTGCTTTATAAAGGAAAGCAAGTGTCATTATCTCCATTTTACAGATAGGAAAACTGAGGTACGTAGCAGTTAAGTGACTTAGCCAAGATCACCCAGCAGGCCAGTGGCAGAGTCAAGAATAGCACATGGTACTCCTGCATCCCAGACCAGTGCTCTATCTACTAGGTAACACAGCCTTTCACTTTACCTGCTGTAAGACTTGGCTTGTAGATTTTGCAGGAGAAATTTAAATGTTCTCAGGACAAAACTTGACATTTGCCTCAAGAGAAGTTCTGCTAACTCATCCGAGGCATTGCCTGAATTGCTCTTCACCCAGGCAGGCTCCTCATTTAGGGTTTGTTAGTTTTTTCTGAACGCTGCTTTGAAATAGTTACAGCCTCTCATCAAACTCTACAGTCTCTAATCGCTGCTATAAAGTGGACCAGAGACAGTTTGACAGCTGTTTTGCAGCACCTACCTATGCATGTGTCAAATAGTGTCCACTGCCCTACACACTCCCCATTGCTGATCTATAGCCTGCATCCACAGAGGTATGGAGGCACCTAAGTCCCATGTTTACCCAGGTAAAACTCCCATTAAAATCAGTAGGAGTTCTGCCTTGTAAGGTCTATGTGAAGACTGGAGTGTATGGCCTCAAAGTAGCTCTAATGTGCACCAATTCCTTCTGAATGAGGCTATTGGGCCTTCATGCCATCAAGGTAATTACCTCCCTGGTGTTCCAGGCTGGCAGGCGAGGAGAATATCCTCCGTTCTGAATAGCTAGTTTAAAAATGTCCAGTACTTAGCTCAGCTAATGCATGAGCCAGCAATGTTATTGCTCTCCAGCTACCGAACAGTCAGCCAGCCAAGAGAGCAAACGTTAAATAAGCAGCTGTAAGAAAAATACTGATGAAGATGCAATTGAAATGAGAAACTGAGAAGGCAAGGATGGATCAGTGTTTGTCAAGTGCAGCTGAGCCAGTAGGGAGCGTGTTATATTAAAGCGTATATAAGCACATATATTAAGGCATATATAAAGCACACCATTGGGTGTGGTGGAGGTAGATATCAGAAAACATGGAAGCTAAAATAAATTCATAAAACTATGCTTAAAATGTTGGCAGCTTCCCTTTAAATAAGAGGGAGGAAGAGCTCTAGGGACTAACCATTCTCCCTGCAATAGGAACAGACCATCACAGCTCGTTTAACTGTGCCATGGAGGCATCTGCTTTGGATGTTCAGACCTCATCCCAGTAAACCTTTCCTCCCACAAGAGGCTCGTCCCCCTGGACATTGCCCCACTGACCTTATTGGGGCTGCTCGCTTCTGGCAAGCTTGGCAGAGTTGGGCAGTTAGTGACTTCGAGAGGAATCGATAACAGAATCAAGTCAGAGGTATTCAGGGTTCAAAGCTGGCATGTTTTTTAACCTTCCCTCCCGCAGGTAAAGATCCCAAGATCAATCTGCCTAAGAAATTAAGCTGGTAATCATGATGCATTTTAACTATTGGATTTACTTCCTTGGTCCCCTCAGTTATTCCATGTTCACAGTACTTCTTGAAAATGGGCCGAGCACACTCCTTCCCTCTTGCATAACAAATAGGACAGTCCCTCACCAATATTTGCTCTCCCCATAGAGCTCTGTCTTCATTTTCTATTAACTGTTTCACTCTACATCAGTAATACATTTGGATCCTACAAACGCTTCTTCATGTGATTACTTCCCATTGTTTTATATCCCTGCAGCCAAATCATCCCCTCTTTATTCATGTCAAACTGTTTAGTGGGTGACGATTAAGGGCCTGATTCAATGCCCATTGATGTCAGTCAAAAGATTCCTATTGACCTCAGCGAGCACTGGATCACTCCCTGAGTTAGGTAGGCTGAATTTGGCCTATGGTGCCTATAACCGCAACAGAGACTCCAAGCCCCTGACATCAAGGATCTATAGGCAGACAGCCAAGAGGCAAACACTGCTGAGATCCGCTCTGTGGGACTCAGACTGCAAATTTAATAGCTCTCCTTGGTCCATTTGAAATCCCATTAAAATAGGCATCATTAGCAGAGACATAGCCACATAGGAACAACTCTCAGAAAGAGGAGGGAGCACATTATTAAAAATAAGTAACAATCCAGTTCAATTAAAATGCTCAGGCTCCATAAGGCTGTGCTGGAACCTGAATAACTGGACAGGCACTAAGCTTTGTAGTGGGGGAAGAGTGAATGTACCTCAGGTTCAATAATAAAGTAAAATATGGCTCATCTGAAATTATCCAGTCCTAGATTGGTTCTCTGGGCTAATTAGTTTAAAGATACAATCTGGGAGCAAACTAAATAGCTGCAGTTTAAAGAGCAGCCATTAGGCTTGGGAGGTGTAAACCTGTTGAGTGGAGATGATCCCAGGCATATTAACGTAATCAATCAAACATTATTTGTTTAATTTGCAATCCCTACTTTGAAAGAACTCCCCGGGAGCTTTCAATCAGCACCTCCACCTTGGCAGCCTTGTCCTTTGATTCTGAGTGCGCAGCAGTAGCTCTTCAGCACATTTTTTAATCAAGGTGTTCAGTTTCACAAGTATATTTAAATATGCCATGCGTCAAACCGTGTGTATATATAGGAGCCTTTCTAATAGAGAGTAATTTAATAAAGGAGTTGACTAGTTTTTCTGAGCACTACAGCTGCATGAGCAACACTCCCTGACACCGAGATCAAGAGGCAGTTTGTACTCTGGGGCACTGGTAACATTCGGGCTGGCTGATCCATCTGAGCAATGGCTGGCTATGTAGAACTACAAGTGGAGAATCACCACCTGCCGGGGGAAGATGTCACAGTATCAGCCTCCCTTGCTGCTGTGTTGCTGTCTCACTGTACAAGCAAGTGACTGCTCTGGGTCTCGCGCCTCCTCCCCAGTGGTGTGTGCATGTTGTACCCCCACAGAGTAGGAAGCACACACTGTCCCCCCTGCACAGCTGGGCATTGTGACACCTGGAGGTTACCTCTCCACACCTTGACCATGTCACTGAGATGGCAGGGGTTGGCGAGACTCCAGTGGAAATCTGCTTTCTATCGGCCTGAGCTGGAGCTCCTTGATGTTAGTGTATGTCTTTCCATTAGCTTTAAAGGGCTTTGGACCAGCCATGTATGGACTGGTGTGATGCAGCCTGTATACCATGCATTGCAGCAGAGCAGCTGAATTTCTGACTGCTTCCAGGGCACGCCTTGGCTCCTGACTTTAAGACTCTATCATTGTTGTGCAGTTTGTATCCCGGACAGGGTTGTTTCCCTGGCAGCTTAAAGGCAGCTGGAGAAGCAGAGTCCATGGCACTTCTATTGTTCCCACCATCACAATATTTGAATGTCTCTTCCCACCTCCTTTCTAGAGGGAGGAAACGCTTCTCTCTAGCCCCAGACGTCACCCAGAGCTTGGCTCATGCTCACCAACATTCCCCTGAGTCATGCGCACACATGGTGCCCCGTTCCTTGTGTTAGCTCGTTGGGAAATGGAAGCCGGAGGTGACGCTTTATAGAAACGAACCCCACCTCATGGCAATCTCTCCCCTCTGCTCTTTTCTTTCGATCCCTGGGACCACGGACTCCCTTTCCTCGCTGCCTTTGGACCTGGTTCTCCCGCTTGTATGTTGAGTAGCACCTTCCCTTGGGACAGTCCCATTCAATCATAACCCAGGCTCTTATGGAATCTGTAGGGTGCCTTCAACAGTCAGGTACATGCTACTCGGTTTAAATGATGGTGGCTGAATCAGGTCCTTTGAGTCTCAGTGAGGCTGAGCTGGAAAGTTAGGAACACAGGAACTGCCAGACTTGATCCGACCCAACATCCATCCAGCGTGGTGTCCTGCCAACACCGCCTGTTTCAGAGGAAGGTGTGAGAATCCCACAGTGCACAGATATGGACTAATCAAAGTTAACACTGGTAGGGGCCAAGGAGGGAAGAGGTCTTTAGAGGGCTGAATAATGTGAGGGGTTGTTATGGATACAAGCATCTCTTGTCAATGTTGTCTGATACACAGGCAAGGATAGAAAAGCACCTGCACTATCTTACATCAGCAGCATGTTCACAGGTGTTTTTATTGACCCTCGGGCTGGAAGCTCCATGTCTAAGTAGCAGCTTCACTCTAGTGCCTCTGGCCAGCCAGCGAACCATGTTAATGAGGCTTCCCTCTTATAGCTGTTTTTCTAAGTACACAATTTCTTTTAATATCCTCTCCACAAGTTGTGCACGACTGGGCTGTTGCTATAGCGATGGGGGGAAAGGACAAACACTTTGCCACTTCTCATTATTTCTCTGAAAGGGAAGGCATGTTGCCATTAGCAGTGCAGTACTTTAGACAGAGTAATAGGTTCTCCAAGCATCTCAGAGCAATACTTTTAAAGGAAGTTTTATGTTCCATTTTACAGTGGAATAAATGCTTATGCCCTTGCTTTCCATTGTACTCTTGTGATTAGCCCTGATTCTACGCAGCAACACTCCCCAGTTGCTTTACAACAAACATGATTTTCAAACGGTGAGGAAAAGGTTAGGGTTGTGCATGAATAGCCAACAGTCTGAATAACTAGCTGTGTCAGAGTCCGAGTCTTTAGACTATGTGGGAAGCTGTCAGCATCTGGAAAAGTTGGTCCAGTAAAAGATATAACCTCACCCACCTTCTTTCTGGAAAAAGAATCAGGTCAGAAGGAGATGTCTGTCTATCTGTCTGCCTTTGCAGACATGAGACTGAGGCTGTTCCAAAGAAATAAGATAATGGCAACTCCATCCACCTCTGCTAGGGACTCTAGACACCCCTAAAATCCTCATAGTCAATGGCATCAAAAGCTGCTGGGCTGTCTCATAGAATATTAGGGTTGGAAGGGACCTCAGGAGGTCATCTAGTTCAATCCCCTGCTCAAAGCAGGACCAACCCCGACTAAATCATCCCAGCCAGGGCTTTGTCAAGTCTGGCCTTAAAAACCTCTAATGAAGGAGAGTCCATCACCTCCCTAGGTAACCCATTCCAGTGCTTCACCACCCTCCTAGTGAAAATGTTTTTCCTAATATCCAGCCTAAACCTCCCCACTGCAACTTGAGACCATTAGTCCTAGTTCTGTCCTCTGCTACTACTGAGAACAGTCTAGATCCATCCTCTTTGGAACCCTGCTTCAGGTAGCTGAAAGCAGCTATCAAATTCCACCCTCATTTTTCTCTTCTTCAGACTAACTAATCCCAGTTCTCTCAGCCTCTCCTCATAAGTCATGTGCTCCAGGCCCCTAATAATTTTTGTTGGCCTCCACTGGACTCTCCAATTTTTCCACATTCTTCTTGTAGTGTGGGGTCCAAATCTGGACACTTACTCCAGATGAGGCCTCACCAATGCCGAATAGAGGGGAATGATCACATCCTTCAGTCTGCTCCTACCTAAACAGCCCAAAATATTGTTAGCCTTCTTGGCAACAAGGGCACACTGTTGACTCATACCTAGCTTCTCGGTCACTGTACCCCTAGGTCCTTTTCTGCAGAACTGCTGCCTAGCCATTCAGTCCCTAGTCTGTAGCAATGCATGGGATTCGTCTGTCCTTAGTGTAGCACTCTGCACTTGTCTTTGTTGAACCTCATCCGATTTCTTTTGGCCCAATCCTCTAATTCAGGGGTCTCCAAACAACGGCCCGGGGGCCGGATTCGGCCCACGGCTTTGATTTGTCCGGTCCCCAACTAAGCAGGCATGTGGAGAAGCCACTGCTGTCCCCCTTCTCCCCACACCGCTCAAGCTGCTGCCGGTGGCCCCATGTGTGGAGGGGTCAGTGCCCCATCGGTGCAGCGGGAGGAGCAAAGGGGCGGGGGACAGCAGCGTGGCAGGAGGAGCAAAGTGTTACATTTTAACTGCAGCACTGAACCAAACAGTTCCAACCAACAATGGGAATCTGGAGCTTCTCTTACCAAACTACAGCCAAACTTTTGAATATGTATATTTGTATGATACAAATTTGTGAGTTTTTAGAAATAAATAAAATAAAATAAAGTGAAATGATTTTTAATGTATTGACAAATATTTCGTGTGCTTTCATAATACCTGCATTGATTATACAGCTACTTTTATACCTGATTTGGAATTTAATGCAACACTGACACAGTATAGTAGTGTTGTTTTTTTAATGATTTTGCATATATTTAATTTTTTCACAGTCGCTTCAGCCCATGAAGCCCCTTCAAAAATCTAATATGGCCTTTGTCTCCTGAAGTTTGGAGACCCTTGCTCTAATTTATGTAGGTCCCTCTGTATCCTCTCCCTATCCTCCAGTGTATCTACCACTCCTCTCTATTTAGTGTCAGCTGCAGACTTGCTGAGGGTGCAGTCCACGGCATGCTCCAGATCATTCCGTCCATCTCTCATTAGCAAGAGATCAGCAACCAAAGCAGGGAGTGATGTCTCCGATCGCTCAGTACTCAGGCCTGAAAACCTGATTGACTGAAGTCAAGGAACGTTAGTGGAGGTGCAGCCAGGCTCTTGGGAACAGCTTTGGGGAACAGTTCTGGGCATGGAAGAGGAGGGGGAAGAGAAGTGAGTGGGATTCTAGGCCTAGATCATGCTCAGGGTTCAGTGGCTGTGAGGGTGTGGGACCCCCCCAGCAATGCAAACACTCGCCGACTGATACCATTCGTTATTTAAAATAAAAAGTGTTTATCTCAGACAGGCAGTGGCAGGGATTTGCTCCGCTTCTCAGACACAGAAATAGATCAAATTCAGACAGCTGCTCTCAGTGCCAAGCCCCTTCCGAATGCCTCATAAGTTCTAGCCTGCAGCTAGTCTTTAGTCCATCAAAGGAATTAATTTGTCAGCTCTGGGCATCTGTGAGGGGTTTTGCTCATGCTGGAATGCACATATTTGCACGTCACCCATGGCTGCGGTTTGTAGTGCAGAGATTAGGGGGGAGGGCTGTCAAACTGAAGGGGTTAGCTCTTTCACCAGCTATTGGAAAGCAGCAGGTATCACCACAAGGAGCCCTCCCCCCTCCCCACCACATGGCCCCCGGGAGGATAAGAGCAAAGAGCAAAGCAATCCGTCCATTTCATATTTACTGTTGTTCTTTGTGTTATGGTGACACTGAAAGGTCCCAGCTGAGATGGAGTCCCACTCTGTGCTAAGCACTGTATATACACATGATAAGAGACAGTTCCTGCTCCAGAGCTTATAAAACCACTGCACAGTAAACTGCTGGTGCTGCATATCTCTGCTAGGTAAAGCTAACAGGGGAATAGGTGACCAGACAGCAAGTATGAAAAATCAGGACAGGGGGTAGGGGGTAATAGGAGCCTATATAAGAAAAAGACCCCAAAATTGGGACTGTCCCTATAAAATCAGGACATCTGGTCACTCTATACCCAGATTTGAACGTATAGCTCTGGGGAGCCTAGGTTTTCTGAAACTGATACGTAGGCCACAAAGCCATCCCCTCTGCAATCTCCAGCTGCCTGCCTGATTCCAGCAGGCCTGACCAGTACTACTGCACATTGGCCCTCTCTGATCTTGCTACAGGCACACTCGTTCCCCCTCCAGATGGACTGCTAGTTGGCAGCCCTGCACTGGCAACTGGAAGGTTGGCACCTCCAAGGTAAGTTGATGTCAAGCCAGGACTCCCTTGGTGGTTGATTATTGTGTTGTAGCATCCATGGGGTCATCCATTCCCAATCCCAGTCTGCAGCAGAGGGTGTGAGAAGCAACATTTGCTATTTTTCTCTTCTTCTTGCAGCTGGATTCCTCACCCCTCCCACCTCGTTGCATTTGCAGGAATTTGATGCATGCTCCAGTTGACTCCTATGGCTTCTCCCACTCCCTACTCCCTCACACAGCGGCAGGGGGTCTGTTGTTCCAACTGGTTGCTCCTGCTGTGGATCTCTGGGCATATGCCTGACGCTGGGGCTGTCTGCTCTGAAGATCTTCCGGGGCTCCTTATAAAGTTATTAGATGGCGCCAGAAATAGCGTACTCTGTTTATACGTTAAATCCAGGAGGAGAAAACCCTTAGATAAACACACACTGAGTTGCCAAATGGAAGAAGGACCATGATGGAATCTCGGGGCTGAATCCTGCTCCGTGCTGGGTAGGTGGGAGAGATGGGAGCCCTCTTCCCTTTTCCCCCTCTACCCTAGTGAAGCGGCAGGGCAGGAGTCCTCCCTCAGAGAATGCTAGGAAGGGAAGCTGGCTCTCTGGCCACTGGAAGCACCATGGCCTTTTGAAGAAAGCGGGGGACTGTTGGCTAGATGGCATGGCCAGGCTCTTGGCTGACCAATGCTCATGTTGTAGCTAGCAGCACATTAGCATGGGAGACATCCTGCTCCTTTACAAAACAAGTGCAACGTGCACTTCCCCATCTCCCTTGCCAGGCTAACCTGGGCCAGCAAGCACCTCCCTGCACAACAGTGTGTCCCCAGGGGCGTTCAAAGACAAAGAAACAAAACCACACTCCATCTTCTGCCATGTTTTCATTCTGTCCCTCCATTCCCTGGGCCTGTCCACATCCTCCTGCATGAAGTTTCTCTGGACGCAGTGCGCTGAGCTATGTGCTGACTCCTTAGCTCTGAGCACGTGATCCCCTGGTGCCTAGCAGAGCTGGGTGAAATGCTTCAGTTTGCCTTGCAGGGGTTTGTGCAAATTATTCTTTGTGAGTTTGTTCCACTGGGTTTGCAGTGGGATTCTCTTTTCCTCCCCCTACGGTCTCATCACCCATCCCTGGCTCGTATCCACTGAAGTTTTACACTGTGTCATAAACCCAAAAAATGCAATCAAAACTGCCAAGGTTCCCCAGGATTCATGTAGCAGCCAGAAACAGGTAGGATGGAGAATTTCATCTGGGCTGGTGGAGATGTGAAACTAGCAATCAGCCCCAAAGGCCAATCTTTGGACAGGCCTTGCCTGGTCTGTGTTGAAGTTTATAACAGGACATGAAATCAGGCAGGGTTCACATGGTTTTACTATAAACATTCCATAGAAACAAAGAGACAATAGGCCATCGAGTCAGTAACATCTCTGTGACAGGACCAATGCCAGATGCTTTAGCGCAGGGGTTCTGAAACTGGGAGTGGGGGTCGCAGAGCGCCTCCAGGGGGGTCGCGAGCTCCCAGCGCCACTTTAAAGCCGCCGAATGCATTACTTCCGCATTCGGCGTTTTTTCGGCGGACATACAAGGGTCCACCAAGGGCACAGGAGCAAGGTAAAAAGGGTCGTGGTCTCAAAAAGTTTGAGAACCGCTGCTTTAGCGGAAGATACAAGAAGCCCAGGCACGGACGTTTATAGTATAACTTCCCCTTGTGGGTGAACCGCTCCAGGGCTTAAGCTCAAGAGAAGAGATTGCACGCCTGGGACTGAACGACGTTCAGGTCAGTTGTTTGCAGAGGTCAGTGTTCCAAGAGCTGCAGTTCCATGGGGCACTGTGAACAGCCATTGCCTGCACTGCTCAGTGTGTGGATGGAGTCCTGGCTTCCACGTGCTGGCTGATCCCTAGGTTGCTGCTGTGATTGAGGATTTGGGGCAAGTCTACATCCAGCCACCACAGTAATTGCAGATTCATGCTACACTCCTTGTGTCAGCATGCACAGCCGCACCGGGAGTGTCTGCAATTAGGTTGACATGAGCTACCTGAGACACAAGCCAGGCCTGAGAAATCAAGATGGCAAATCTCTCTCTCCACAATCTATATCCTGAATAAGTATCTTAAGCTTTTTATACAGTGGTGCTCATCATTTGTTCCCAGTCTGCGTAGCTCTGCTGCACGGAATTGTCTGGCTGGCCCAATCAACCCTATTGCCATGCCTACGGGCTCTGCATCTGGCAGCTTCTTTAACTGCAGCATGTGGGGAGAGGATGCTTTGTCTGGATTTTTTTATCCTGACAAGTTAGGAGGCTGGTTTCTAAAGCAGCCAGGCTGGGTGGGGCAAGGCAAGACATTCCTTTGTGCTCAGTCACCTTGGAAATGAGCTGTTGGCACCCAAAGCAACATAACCTCCCTGAGATGGGCACAGTTGACTCTGCTGGAGGCTACCCTTCACCACCATTTGAAGACGACACCTACTGCAGCACATGGCTGTTCAGTTAGGACCTGGGCCAGCTCCCATGGCATGTCTATGGACTTCACTGGGAGCTGGGCTGGGCTCTTGGATAGCCATCAGGACCATATCATCCTGTTCTCCAGAGAACTGGCCTGCAATTCACTGCAGCCTGGAAGCCAAGAGGACTGATATTTCCCTGGACTAATGCCTGTTTATGCCACTCTGGTGGCAGGCCCGTTCCTTGGTGAATGTAAGGGACCTGTCCCTTGGCGCCGAGCTGCCAGAGTAGCCCTACATCAGCGTAGCCCTAGCCCATAGTGTAAGGAGCATGTAGAGGAGGGAGGGGGCAGGTTTCATAAGATAAATAATCAATGGTCATTGTTTCCCATAGCCCTTATGCCACAGCTCTGTTGACGTGAAAGCTCACTTCTGCCCCAGCTCCATTCCTGTGCTTAGTGCAGGGAGTGAGTGACTGGGATCGAGGGATGAGGAGTGGATATTGATATATAAGCCCCTCGGTGGATTGAGCCCACGAGAGACCAGCTGACCTCCTTATGCACTGTCATGACAGCTGAGGTCAGCTGTTGAATTCCCGAGGTTGGCTGCTCAGGGCAGAGCATTCTCAAAGGGCAGCAGCTCTGACATTCACCCCACCTGGACGGTGCCTGGGGCAGTTGACCTTCAGGGCTAAGCTTTTTTCCCCAGCTCTCACTTGCTGAACTCCTTGCTCGCCTTCTCTCCCAGGTGGCACATTGGCACGAAGCAGCGTGGGAGAGCTTCCCCTCAAGCCCTCAGCTGCAGGGCTAGAACCCAGCACTGTTTTCCAGCATGAAAGTCACAATTTTTCACTGCTTTAGTAGTAAGCCCAGTCCTCGCCCATCCTCATACCCTGCCTTGGTCATGGGGAGCTGCAGTGGCTCCATTCACCAGCATGTGATTTATTAGGTGCAACCCAACTCATATTACTGAGCCCTCCCTGCAGCCCTTCTCACATGGTGTGGATGGATGAGAGGCGGCTGGTTGCTCTGTTACTTCAGGACAAACGCTCCTGAGAGGGAGAGAGAAACGATAGTTCCATGCAGGGTGAATGATTTCCTCTCCTCTCAATCTTAATTAGAATATCGGTCCTCCTGCCTGACCTTTCCCCGAGCCCCCAAGCTGCAAGTGTACCTCCCTCCCTGCACACGCTAAGCCTGTGTCCTTAGAGTCACGCTGCACGGTTACTCTGTGTCGACTGGCTGGTATCCGCGTCGGACGCTCCAGAAATAGAACATGAATCTGAGGTTCCAGCTACTCTGGATTCCTCCCCTGCTGTTAGCTGATCAGCCCCTGCTGGGTCCAGGAGGGCGGAGCTAAGCATTGCTCTCCTGTCCTCACCCATAAATCGTCCCGCCATCTTCATGTTGCCGTCACTGTTGCTTGGAGGGCTAGCCAACAATTCACAGCCGTGGGGTCGTTTGGCAGATCGGTGTAAAAACCATCTCCCCAAGAGGAGCTGATAGAGCGGCGAGCGCGATGCCCTGCAGGGACTAGCTGATCTCCCAGATTCATCGCTGCCTAGTAAGAGCAACGGTGATGTCCTGTTGATTATTAACAGTGCAGATTGGCTACTGGACTGACACCAACCCCCCAGGTCCAAATGCTCCAGACGAGGGTATGAATTCGATTAGCTCTTCCGGCTGCAGCTCATCTCCATCCCTGTCTGCAGAGAGAGCCATGTCGGTCCCCTGGGCTCACAGCACTGCACTCACTCACCCCGCCTTTCCCTGCAATTTCACCCAAAGCTTCCCATGCTGCCCCTTGAATCTGTCTGTTCGGGGGGCCCCTGGTGGATCTGATCAATGTCAGCCTAGTCTGGGGCTATCTAACTGGACTAGGTGGACCACCTTGAGAAGTTGGCATGACCTGGACGTGGATCACTGAGTTGCGTGCCACTGGCTGAGGGTGGAAAAGCACAAAAAACAGCTGATTGCTAGGAACCAGTGCAAGACTGGGCAGGGAAAGAAAGAAGCAGCTTATCTGCTGCCCCTCCCACTTGCTGGTAGACTTTATCTAGGCACCACTATTCAGTGATTAGAGCAGGGACTGGGAATCAGGGTTCCTGGGCTAAACTTCCAGCTTTTCCATTGATTTGGACAACTTACTCGCTCTGTGCCTCAGTTTCTCTATCTGTAAAAGGCCTGGATAAGGTTCAAGGGTAGCCATCTTGCACCTGATCACACCCCTATCTTGCAGCTGCTGGGGACGCTATGGCCCTAGGGCAGGTTTCCTAAATTAAAGACTGTCCTAAATTCTGTCCTGGTAGTCACAGCCCCTGTGGGCCTTGGAGCAGCTGGGAAATTGGTGGGGTGTAAGAATATCCTGCCTGGGCCTTCTCCTGCCCCTGGTCTGCCTCCAACTCCCCCTCACCTCCAAGCCCCTGCACAGACATATACCCTGGGACAGAGGTGTGATGCCAACTCATGCCAAGTCCCCAGACCTCATTGAACACTGACAGATGGATAGCTGGAACCAATCTGGCTCATTTGTGGGTTAGTATAGTTACAATAGATATTACTTTTATAAGAATGTGTTCAGACTTCATGAAATGCCTGTAGGTTCCTACGTGTATTAATCTGACTTATAATATCTGTATTCCGTGGTATAAGATAATATTTAAATGTTTGCCTGGTAACTTTAAAAATGTTTGATAAGATTCTAAATCCCCCCCAGTCAGAGGAGAAGCATTTCCAAGTGTGAAATACTAGTTTACACAAGAGGTGTCATCTCCTCAACAAGAGAAGATTTACACAGACATCAGAGACATAAGTCTTCCTCGTCTTAGGTCCACAATGGCTTGTCTGATGTCTGTAAATAAGACTTTGTTATTTGCTTCCCCCACACACCAGAAAAGAGGGCATGTGCACAAACCCCTCTCCTCTCACAGACTGAGCACTAGGGGAAGAGAATAAAAATGCCTGTTAAAGAGAAATTGTTATGCTTATGCTGCTTGAACTCTCAGGGGTGAAGATTTCTAAGTGTAAGCAAGGGGTCTCCAGCTATTAAGCTTGGGTTAATCCTGAAAGACATATAAAGCTTGCCTATATATTATAAAATGCTAACAATATTTTGCCCTTCTTTGTCAACTTGATTCAGAGGCTTGCAGACTTAATACTCCCAGTACAAACTCTCATTAACTTGAGGCAATTAATGAAATAATTTCAGAGCTCCCCTGTGAAGTAAGCAAGTTTTATACCCATTTTACAGAGGGGAAAACTGAGTCATGAAGCAGGGAAGGCTCCCCTTTTCATAAGTGGCCACTGATTTTGGTGTCTCCATTTTTGGGTGGCTAACTTGAGACACCTACAGCCTGATTTTCAGAGGTGCCAACCACCCACTGCTGTCATTGGTTTCAATACAAAATCATTGCCTGAAATATCTTTAGTGACTAATTAGTGCCCTAAATATGGCTATGATGTCTTTAAGAAAGCACAGATCCCACTTACTGTGAGGAGCTAATTCCAGGACCGCTTATTAGTATGGGGAGGGGAGGGGTGGAAGAGTGAGGGGAGGACCTGATGTATGGTGGTAATATTGACTACCTGAGGAACCAAAGTAGGTGGCAGTTAAGGGTAGCACTTGGCAAAATAACCTGTTTTCCCTTGATGAATATGTGCATAGTAAAAATGACCATTTCCCTCCTAGGAAACTGCCTGCCACGTTCACCAAACCATTCCAAGTAACGACAAGAAACATTTTGCTTTTGTGCAAACATTTGTCTCACCTAATCAATTCTTTGTCATTGCAGGGACCACGGTGTTGATGGCACCTCTGCCTGTGGCACACAATAATATTTTAGTCTCCTCCTGAGGACTAGAGAACTTTGAGTTAACTGAAGTAATTGGGCCCAACATGGCCTCAAACTCTATGAAACTATGACTCCCCTGAACATTTGATGATAAATGATTATTCCTGTGCAGACCTAGCTAGATGGGCTGGTTGCATGAAATGTGTAATGTGCCATCTTACCCTTCAGCCTGGGAGAAAACTCAGAACCTACAGAAGGAACAGCTTGAAGGGAAAAGATTGTTCAAAATGAGCCTAGAGGGAACCCAATTCCACCCCCACAGAGTCTTGTGTCCCACTAATTTACCACCTGCACTCTTGAAAATCTTGCATACAAGAGAAGTAGCAACTAATTGCTGGTCTTAAGTTTGGAGTGTACGTGATTACTCCTCTTGGTGCACAATGCCTGTGTGAATAGCCACAGCACACTTCACGGGCTCCGAACTGCTGTGAAAGCACCAGAGGAGGAGGTGGGAGCACTGGATTTTCCAGCTGGGCTGGCTGAACACCTCATGCAGCGTGGCAAGAAGAGGCCAAAATGAACATGAAAGCTTCTGAACACTTGGGACTGTCATCCCCAAAAGGTTTATCCAATGGGGTGACTTTTTCATATTGAGCTCATCAGTCCATCTGCTCATTCCATTGATTAATGAAAAGCCCTGTGTCACTGCTGGGGTGCTGTGTTGATAAACATGGTTATAACAGAGACACAAGGTGGGAGAGGGAATATTGGACTAACTTCTGTTGGTGGAAGGCAGAAGCTTTTGAGCTTTGCAGAGCTCTCCTTTAGCCCCCCAGCCCAGAAAAAAAGCTCAGTGAAGCTCAAAATCTTATCCCTGGCCCCGGTAGAAATTGGTCCAGTAAAAGATATTGCCTCGCCTACCTTGTCTCTCAAATAGCCTGGGACCAACATAGAGACAACACCACTGCAAATGGCATGATTGTCAGGGCTGGCACTACCCATCAGGCAACCTAGGTGGTTGCCTAGGT
Organism: Dermatemys mawii; assembly: GCA_007922305.1. Lineage (NCBI taxonomy): Eukaryota > Metazoa > Chordata > Testudines > Dermatemydidae > Dermatemys > Dermatemys mawii. The sequence continues at coordinate 13,652,153 of ML677360.1, read as the reverse complement.
TGGCAGAATTTGGAGGATGGCTTTTTGCCCCCCTCGACGGCAATTTGGCATCAGCTCAACGGGTCGTCGGCTGAACAATCTCTGCGGAAATCAATGCAGCTCTACAAGCCGACTCGTTGTCGGTGGCAATTCGGTGGACACTAGATGCTGCTCTTCGGCAGCCGGCGCCCCTTCCTGCTCTTGCTGCCTTGGGTGGAAAACTAATTACCGCCCAGGGCAGCAAAATACCTTGCGCCGGTCCTGATGATTGAAATAGGTAGATCTGCTTCGATTATAGTGGTAATTAATTGAGAATAGTAATTAGCACACGACACAGAATACCCTAAGGGCTGGTACACCGGGAACTTACATAGGCATAGCTATGTCTCTCAGAGGTGTGAAAAATCCACACCCCTGAGAGACGCTATGCCGACATAACCCCTCAGTGTAGATAGCACTAAGTCAATGGAATAATTCTTCCATCAACCTGGTTACCACCTCTCAGGAAGGTGGACAAACTACAGCAATGGGAGAACCCTTATTGCTGTAGTGAGTGTCTTCACTGAAGCTCTACAGTGGTACAGCTGCAGCTGTGCCATTGTAGCTTTTTAAGTGTAGACTTACCCTGAATTGAACACACCAGCCTTTTGTCTTGTAAAACACATGACCATAGATGCTTTCCTACTGCAACCCTAGGCCTAGTCAGGTGAAATGCAGCCAAAGCGTATGCTTTCACTAACAAGTCTGGAAGGTACATTGATATTAAATTAGATGAGCAGGGGTTTGCCAAGAACTGGTCTATTCACCACTGGGAGAGCAGGTGTGGATTCCAATAAGCTCTTACAGAAAGGCATCTGGATAGTTTATTTTTCTTCTCATTCATTCATTCCCCAGTTGTTTTACCCAATGTTTAATTAATTCCCTGAATCATTAGTTTTAAGATGTGGCTATACATTTCCAGATTCAATTCGGCAAGCGTCAGAAAAGATGTTATTAACCCATTGACAGCTCTGGAGTCTCTTCAGTCTGTGTGTCACAGAGATTCCCTCTCTTCCTTTGTAACCTAGGAATCAAAAGGATTCAATCTATGAATACCCTTGTGTTGCACACAAGGGCCAGTTTCCCTATGATGGAGACTCCCACTTCCACCAGTACTTTGCAGGTATATAACATATACCTCTGTGTATTAACATCTGTTTGTGCACTGTAGTCTAATCTTGCAGATGTGCAAGAGTTAGAATTGAAGGGGAAAGCTTTGCAGATGCAAGTGCTACTATTTCTGTGTTTGCAGCTGTTGGGCTGTAGATGTTTAGCAACAAGTATGTCTGCATACAAAATTGGGCAGTGATGTGGAGCACAAGTAAGGCTCCCCACTGAAAATCAATCTCTCTGGCTTTCATATGAGATGCAAGACTCAGGCGCTTTTCACAGAATGAGAGATGTGGGCAAGCAAGGCTAAATTCCAAGCCAGTAATTACATGCTGCCGATCAGCTTTCTTGCTGATTGAAACTATCAAGGAGATTATTTTCCATTTCCCCTTGTAGCAACAACTGTGTGGTGAATTCTTGCTCTATTCCACTCCAGAGGATTGTGAATTTCAGTGGTGAGTGAATAGTCCCTATCTATATTGTGTGTATAGCACTTTGTGATCTTTAGAATGAAAGGTGCTTTACAAGAATATAAATATATATATATACGGCTATGATTTTAAATTGCAAGTACCTCAGGTGAAATGCAGCCGGAGCATTGCTTTCACTAACAGTCTTGAATGTGCATTGATATTAAAATCTAAACTAAGATCAAATTTCTGTTCCTGTCTAAGGCCTGGTCTACACTAGCGGGAATACCGTAGCTGAAGTTGACACATCTTAGGTCGACTTACTTGCCGTCCTCACGGTGGCAGCAGTCGACAGCGGGCTCCCCCATTGACTTTGCCTTGTGCCTTTTGGCGAGCTGGATTTCCGGAGTCGACGGGAGTCCCCCGGGGATCGATTTATCGTGTCCTGATAAGACGCAATAAATCGATCCCCAATAGATTGATCTCTACGTGTCGATCCAGCCGGTAGTGTAGACAAGGCCTCAGTTTGACCAGTAGAGCTGTCTAGTTGGTTGTCAGTACTGTAGGGTATTGACTACATCACAAGGCCCCTAAATCAACTGACAAACTGGCTTTAAGGTAGTAGTTCAGAAAGAGAAAGAAAATTACTGTACCACTTTATCTCTTCTCTGTAAATCCAGAGAGATTATGGAGACCAAGGAGTAAGATGAGAGCCAATGGTAAATTCCAATGTAATAGAAACCAAAGCACAAAACTGTCTCAGGAAACCAGAGAGCAAGATTCTCAGGAAACTGGTTTATCAGCTTTGGGATTGTTTAGTCCCTGGCTCTGGGGTTTGCTGTGTCTAGGAGCCCAGTAGCAGTGAATTTGAATAACAGTTTTAGATGTTAACTCCCACCTATTCTGCCAATGGTGCCAGCCTTCATTGCCCACTTAAAACATTTTCAAACCGGCGTTTTCACACTTTATCGCATGCTGCCCGTCACATCTCCCTATGAACATGTGCAACGCCACCTCATTGTGCTCTTTTAAAACCCCTCCTAAAAGCTCTCCTGTGCAGGAATGTCTATAAAAACTTGGCAATGGTTAGACAGCTGGTGTGCGGAGACCACTGCCTTTCTCCTCACCAGTATTGTCTTACTGTTTCCTTGTGTTCCCCTGTCTATATGCACCTGCTGTATCTTGCATTATACTTAGACTGTAAGCTCTTTGGGGGAAAGAACCATCATTTTGTTGTGTTTGTACAGTGCTTAGCACAATGGATCCTTGGTCCATGACTGAGGGTTCTAGGTGCTACCATTATACAAATCCTCTTCTTTCGAATGTGTCACAAGTCACTATCTAGACCAGGGGTTGGCAACCTTTCAGAAGTGATGTGCCAAGTCTTCATTTACTCACTCTAATTTAAGGTTTTGTGTGCCAGTAATACATTTTAATGTTTTCAAAAGATCTCTTTCTACAAGTCTTTAATATAAAACTAAACTATTGTTGTATGTAAAGTAAATAAGGTTTTTAAAATGTTTAAGAAGCTTCATTTAAAATTAAATTAAAATGCAGAGACCCCTGGACTGGTGGTCAGGGACCCAGGCAGTGTGAGTACCACTGAAAATCAGCTCGCATGCTGCCTTTGGCACCCATTCCATAGGTTGCCTGCCCCTGATCTAGACTGACCCAGCAGTCAGATGGCTGAACATTGAGAGTGGCACGAGAGTGCAGTCCACCCATCTGTCAGGTTCTGCGTGTTCAGAATAGGCACCAAAGGTTGAAGCTGGATGTGGAGTCAGGACCAGGCCAAGGGCAGTGCTGAAATTGAGACCAGGGGACAGACTGTGGGTCAGAACTGGGGTTACCATCCATAGAGAAGCCCAATCAGGATTGTAGTTTGGAGTCCAGGTGCAGGCCAAATGTCAAAATCAGGCTGAAGTCAGGCCAAGGGCTTCAGGGTCAAGGGGTGGGTGCCGGGCTAGAAGGGTTCAGGAGCAGGGCTGAGTGAGTTGCAATAGGGCCTGGATAAGGCTGATGCATGCTGGAACAAGGGGTGAGTCATTGAAGCTGGATGAGCCATCAGGGGCTTATGCATCTGCAAATCTACCAATGTGATATATGCCATCACGTGCCAGCAATGTCCCTCTGCCATGTACATTGGCCAAACCGGAAAGTCTCTATGCAAAAGAATAAATGGATACAAATCTGAGATCAGGAATCATAACATTCAAAAACCAGTAGGAGAACACTTCAATCTCCCTGGTCACTCAGTAGCCAACCTAAAAGTGGCAATTCATCAACAAAAAAACCTTCAAAAACAGACTCCAACTGTTGAACTGGAATTAATTTGCAAACTGGATACCATGAAATTAGGCTTGAATAAAGACTTGGAGTGTCTGGGTCATTACACACACTGAAATCTATTTCCCCATGCTAATTTTCCCCCTACTGTTACTCACACTTTCTTGTCAACTGTTTGAAATGGGCCATCCTGATTATCACTACAAAAAGGTTTTTTTCTCCTGCTGATACCAGCTCGCCTTAATTAATTAGCCTCTTAGAGTTGGTATGGCAACCTCCATCTTTTCATGTTCTCTCAGTGTGTGTGTGTGTATGTATATGTATATATATATATATATATAATCTTCCTACTGTCTGTTCCACTCTGTACATCTGATGAAGTGGGTTTTAGCCCACGAAACCTTATGCCCAAATAAATTTGTTAGTCTCTAAGGTGCCACAAGTTCTCGTTCTTTTTGAGGATACAGACTAACACGTCTGCCATTCTGAAACCATGTTCCATTAATCACCTGTAGATTGTCCACACTGCTCCCCTGTCCCATCAATTAGATTCTCCTATAAATATGCAAATGGTGGGATTAGGCATCCTTGAAGACCACATACCAACTGAATACATTAGCAGTTTAACACCCTATTAATGCCATTATCACCCAAAGAGTGGTATGAATTGAATGACAGCAGACCAGTGAGATCTGAAATATTCCTGTTATGATGGAGGAGGGGCAGTGAGAATGACATAGCTGAAGAGAAAGATGTATATGGTAGAGCTGGTGAGAAAAACCTCAGTGGTGCCATCAAAACTAAAATGTTTCCTGAAATTGTGTCAATGTAGCTGAAATTTTGGTTTGGAAAAAGAAAGAGTTCTGAAGGATATTTCAATATTTCATTTTAAAATGACTTTTTGTTTCATTTTATATGATACTCTATACTATTATAATATTAAAAAATTTTTATAAGTCAAAATGAAACATTTCAGTTGACCCAAAACAATGTAAAAATAACCCCCTTTTTGCTTTGCGGAGAAATGTCAGGTTTTGTTCTGATTTGGAATGAAGCCAAATTTTGAAATGTCAAAATCCTTCTGGAGCTGGAATTACCATCCTCTGCACAGCTCTAGTATATCTTATCCAGAGTTATAGCAAATGAGTCAGAATGTGGGTGGTGGTGGCTATGCACACACCGCATGATATGATATTTCCTCTGTGTATTATTGCTGTCATATATATATATATATAATAGAGACAAACACACTCACACACACACACATTTGTGAGTGTAACCCAGCACCCCATATTCTTCACAGTGATATTATTATGATATGATTATGGCATATTTTATGCAAGCTAGGTCATGTGCGATATCATTGGAAAGGTTATGATTTACTGAACATGGATTTGTATGCATGTATCATTTTTGTACCTGAAGTTAGAAATATTGACTATATATCTGTATTATAAATGTATTTACACCTGGGGAATGCCCACTAGGCAAGACTCTCAGGCCTTGTCTACACTGCCACTTACAGTGCTGAAACTTCCTTCGCTCAGAGGTGTGAAAAAACACCCCCCTGAGTGATGCAAGTTTCAGCGCTGTAAAGTGGAAGTGTAGACAGTAGCTATTTCCCTCGAGGTGGTTTTATTACAGCTGCAGCAGTGCTTTAACATAAGCTGTGTAGACATACCCTCAGTCTAGATGGCTGGTGGGGAAGGGCCCATTCAGGTTAATGAGTCATTAGGAAAACAATAGGCCTTAGAAGAAGCTTATCTTCCTGAACCTGGGGAGTCTTCCTGAGGAGGCTTCGAACAGCCTCCGACTCATGGCCACTGTGACATTACCAGATGAACTGGTGCCGGACTCCTTCCTGGGATACCAGTGTTTTTCCACTGACTGGCGCGGGAACCAAGCTTTGAAACAAAGGGTTCCCACCACATGCAAAAGCTTTATAAAGCAGGAGAGCGACATCATCAAGGTTCTTCACTGACTCCGCACCCAAAGAGACTCTTGGAAACACCTAAAGAACAGAGAGACTGAACTGGGGGAAGTGCTGGACCCAGGCTAAAGGGAATTTTAGCTTGCGAATGGAACACCTGGGGATTTTGAGCTGTAAATTAGTGCAGCTTGCCTCTTAAGAATCTGCAGCCTACTAGTATCATCACTTAGGATGAGAATCTGCTATTCACATCCAATCTCTTTAGTATGATAAGCTTAGTTTGTGTGTTTGTTTATTTTCTAGGTAATCTGCTTTGATCACTTTGCTATCCCTTATAATCACCTAAAAGCTATCTTTTGTAGTTAATACACTTGTTTTTGCTTTGTCTAAAACCAGTGTGTGTGGAAATCATAACTCCTGGCAGAAAGCTGTTGTATTCCTTCCACATTGAAGGAAGGGGTGAATATCATGAGGTTACGCTGTACAGTTCCCTGTGCAGTGCAAGACAGTATAATTTTGGGTTTACACTCCAGAGGGATGTGCTTGCCTGAGTAGCTGGGAGGTCCCTTAGCTGAAGCCTCCCCATGCAGAGCTGATTACAGTGTCTGTATGTAACTTCAGCTGGGTGTGTCCCTACTTGTATGTGTGGTGGTAAAAGTGCAGGCAAGAGCCTGGGGGAGGGTTTGGCAGCTGGTCACAGCAGTACAGTGTAAAGGGAGCCCAGGCTGGTGAGTCAGGGGGACTAAGTGGTACCCCACTTACTTGTGCAGATCAGCCACATGGGCATGTAGTGGGTGATCAGACCTTTAAACTGTTTGCATTTGCAAGTCCCCTATGTAAAAAGGCATGTGGACCTTGGGTCTCACTGTACATTCATAGTGAAGGAAAGAGAAGGGAAGGGACAGGGATAAGAGTTAGAATGAGCTCTACAGAAATGCACAGTGGACAAGAAATAAAGTCAACTAACTGTAACAGGAAATAGGATTCATGACTTAATTAGAGGCCTGTTTTGGAGCAAAATATGCTGGATCAAGGGAGAGCTGTAAGTTTAGCCTGTTTTGAGGCTACAGTGAGGTGTTTCTAAGATTCGGATTCCACTCAGCTGTTTGGGTTGGAGAATGTACATACAGTCACAACTGCTGCTAAGAGCATGCCACAGGGCAAACATGCTTACTCCTATACATAAGAAGCTGCTGCCCAGAGACACCCTCAGGCTAGAATCTGCTGTAGGAAACCGAAGTTCTGTACATTGGAGAGTGCAGTCTGCGAAACATCTGTTGTGCCACCCTGTGGCAAGGAAGGGGAAGAATCCAGCTTTCAGACCAACGATTTCAAAAGGCAAGTGGTGAACACAAGGTTCACCCTGAAAGGCTAGAACCATCAGTGGGTGTATGGGAAGAGGAGAGGTCACCTTTTCAGGGAGTTAAGGATGGAAGGTCAGCCTCAAAAGTTACCATCCAGTTGCACGTTTAACATTACCCTGTGTTGTCCTGTTTGTGGTTTTATGGGGTGATTTTTCAAAAGGCCTGAAGCCTGACCACCTCCCGTTATGGGGTGCAATGAATTCACACCCATGTTATTCTGCCTGCAAAAATCAATTGTGGCTGCCAATCAGACCACCTGCATTGTACAGTATTTATAGCCTCTTTAGATTTAATGTAAAAGCCTATAGGCAAGCCCTGGGCATCGGGACAATGCACAAAATTCATAGTCCAGTTGGAATGATCACCCGGCAACATAGCAGCCTTCCCATCAAATAAAGCAAATTAATCTCACTGGAAACGATGCCGTGAAAGGAGAAAGTACCCAGATTTGTTTCTTTAAGTACAAAAATGTGGGCCCCAATTACACCCATGTGAAGGGAGGCGGGGCCTCAGCTCTTCTGAAACTTTGGTCCTACAAATAAGTATCAGAGATGCCTCTGTGTGTGTGTGTGTGTGTGTCAGATATTAGGAGAAACTCCAAGGACAGTTCCACACTGGAATAGGTTACCCAAGGAGGCTGTGAGATCCTAGTCCCTGGAGGATTTTAAGAACAAGTTAGACAAACACCTGTCAGGGATGGACTAGGTTTACTTTATTCTGCCTCCGCATGGCGGGCAGGACTAGAGGACCTCTTGAGATGCCTTCCAGCCCTACATTTCTATGATTCTGTGTCGTGTGTGTGCGCGCGTGCACAGGACATATTTGTACAATTGTGTGTCTACACACTCATTGTCTGTGGGTCTCAATGCACAGGAAAGGTTTGCATCTACGAGTGAACGTCCTGTGCTCGCCACCGTAAAGTTGAACACCAAGTATATGAGTGTTCTAATTATATTTACTGTCTCTATTCTTATTCTAGTCACTACACTATTTCTCATTCTAAATGTTGGAGAGCTCTGAGCTATAGCACATCTCGCTGTGTGGCAGTTGTTGGTAAAGGCTGATTTTTCAATGGTGACCACTTTATGTGTCACAGCTGTCAAAATATGCATGTGTACATGGGTGCATCTCTATGCACGGCTGCATAAGACTAGCAGCCAGTGGCCAGGATTTAGAGTCCAAATAACTTATTCTCCCATGGTGCACATTATGTGGCTAGCCAGGACTTGTAAGGAATCCAGAAAGGCAGGAGGAGGGGCTGGTGAAATCACCTGAGAGAGGCGAGGCACCGGAGCCCAGGTATGGAGTCTGCAATGGTGCCAGCTCACAGTCTCCTCTTGGGGCTGCTTCACTATCATCTGTCACCTTGACTAGGCACAGAAGCTGATGGCCAGGTTTTCAGAAGTGCGCAGGTCCCCGTCCCCCATCAGAGACTGATGGGAGTTGCTGCAGGCTGAGTGCTGTTCAAAATCTGGCCGTTGGGTTTTTAATCCCAGTCTTACCAGGCTCAGTTCCCATTACCTATCACTTCACTGTTTCCATTAGCATTCTGTTTTGCAAAACCTCGCCCAAAGCCAGATTCACACCCTGCTCCTCTCTCAGTGCACATCCATTGGCTGTGCGTGTTACCACACTTGAGTCTGTCATGGCATCACCTTTCCAGCAGAGGGTTCTAGAGCCCCAAATATAGGGGAATAGGAAGACAACTGCTGCCTTTGGTTGGCCCGAGAGTTATTTTACAGCCTCTCCATTCTCTACTGCAGCTGGTATTTCTGGGCTGGAATCTCTGTGGGGTATTAGGTTTGGAATCTTTCCCTTGCAGTAACATGTATATCATCTCACAGCTTTCAGATATGTCTTGATGAGGGCGAGAGTCTTCTTTATTTCTCCCAGACTCTTTCCCCCGACTCCCCGCCCAAACCAACAACCAGCATTAGGCTGAACCAACCCTTCTGCTGGGGAAGGCAGCAAGTGTTCTGCACCTGGGGATAACACTACAGGGGAAACTGAGGGCATGTGCAGGCCAATGGACAGCCTTTGACTCTAAAAATACACAATAAATAAAGTGAGCAGATAACTGTTTATTATTGCACGTAATCCAGCAGAACTGATTGAAAATTCTGGCTGGTATTACACTGATCACGAACAGTACACATCTTGCAAAACCCGTGAAGAAGGCAGCCCTTGTGAAGAATGAAATGTCTCTCTATCGCTGTAAGACCGGAAAAGTTTATCAAAATATCCTAGTCATTTTTGAAGGTATGCAGTTTGAGGTAAATCTGTTACTTTGCATCTAAAGAAACAGAAGCCCTAAGAGGCTATGTGTATATATATATATATAGCCCCTTATGGCTTTTGTTTATAAAAGCAAATCTACCTACTTTTCTCAGAACATTACTGGGAATAAAGCACATTATTTAGTGCACATCACATGCATACAAACTGGGAGATAAACCACCTTAGCATTTTTTAAAAGATCCATTTTTGTGCTTAGAGATAAATAAAGATCTCCTAGATCTCTCAATCATATATGTGGTTAAAAAAAGCAACAGCTGAAACTGTACAGCTGGCAACTAAGTGCCAGTAAATGGGTTGTAAAATTTCAGAGCAACTGAGCCTGGTGTTTACAATACCTTTATATTTAGAAAAAGAAGACAGGTTCAAAAAAGATGAATTGCTAGCACCCAGTGGTCTGTGCAAGTTCCTAAGAGATACTTCTCTGCTTTCTCAGGGCTGTTTCCAGACAGGGATCAAATTCATTTCTCCTCCCACAATTAATAGCATGTAAGTGCTACTGTGGCAACATTCCTGAGCTAAATAAAGTCACAAAATAAACGTGGTTGCGGGGGGAGTGGGGGGAGAGAAAAGAACTATCACTCCTGTTTATCTAAATTTTATCTTCACAACTGATAAATTAACCTAAACTGCACAGAGGATTTTACCCCTGTGTCTCAAATCCCTGCACATTTGCCACATTGTATCTGAAATCCTTAAAGATGGCATTTGGAACTGTTTTTTTTTTTTTTCCCCCTTTAACCATCAGTTTTCTGCCATTCTTTTCTCTCTCTCATTTTCTCCCAGTCAGTACTGTGCTGCAGGACTTCAGGGTACATGAGGTGCATGATCCATTGTAAATACATTTTTAAAATACCTTAGCAATTGATACAAAATACATAGTGATTTTAAAAAGAAAGAACAGTCCAAGCACTCAGTCTCCCACTAAACTGTAACTTCATCTGTGCCATCTTTATATGCTTGTATTGCTAAGGGTAGAACATATTGTGAAGGAAGTATCTCATTACAAAAGTAATGTCAGTTTGTAGTTCTTTGTAAGGATTATTGCATATCGCTAAGGCCTTTATGTCTAGAACACCAGAACAATGTCTAGAATTATCCCCTTTATTTTATTGCTGGTTAAAGCCTATGTGCTGTGTCTTTTTCAGCCTGAGGCCCAGATACACTGGAATCTGTCCGGATCCCTTGTTTTGTTTTCTCACAAAAAAACCTGACCTCTTTCATTTTAATGGTGCTGCATACGTGTGAAAAATCCATTCCCTTTTGTTGGACCAACAAGGTTGGAAGGCCATGCCTGCAGCCCAAGGATGAGAGAGAGATGACACTAGAGATGAGCAATAATGGTGTCTCTGTATTTGGAAGCTAGTTGCCTAGTTTAATAGCAGCTTACATCAGGTTCCTAATGCAACATTTTAACTGTTTTTTGCTTATTTGTTTTTTAAAAAGGAATTCAGGCCTAACACTTATTCAAAAATTACAGCTGTGGAGTAATTTGCTGCAAAATGATCCTATCTAACTGCTGGTGACAACTCTCAGCAACAAGACCCAGAGGGTGGGTGATACGTGGTCCTTAAGCGGACAATACATGGTCTCCATCTGCTAGTATTTGCTCATTCAAGTGAAATAGCCTCTAATTAGCCTGTCAAGCATGTACAATGCAATGGAACCTGCCTACTGGTTCTTCAGCAGCAGCACGTGTGACCAGTTATCAGATCTGAGCTGCTTAGTTGCTTTACACTCAGTCCAATTTCAGTTGCCTCTCAGCAGGAAATTATTACGGAAGCCAGGAGAGGAAATACTTTTGATTTCTTCACCTTGGATGATATTAGATTCACTGACTTCCAGGTATGGATTCTCTCAAGGCTATGCCTTGTTAGTAAATAATTTAACTCCATTTCCACAGCACCGGGGAAAGCAGCCTCAGGCTTTTGCTAACAGTGGATGGATAATACTTGGATTTAGTGGAGTGGTTGAACATCCCCAGCTTTGGCTAATGTGTGCATTGTATTATCTCCTTGCATTTACTGACATTCCCTGGAGAAATCTCCGACATGGCATCAGTCAAAGGAGTCAAAGAACACAGGGCACTTAAGTGTACATGCTTCTACAACTACAGATAAATCTCTCTTCCCTGGCACGATCAGTGACTTTGGTGAGAACATTTTAAGGCACCAGCTAGTTCCTGCAAAGGAAAGAATGAGGAAGAGCTGCAAAAATCCAGGCTTCTTTTTGTTGGACTGGAGAGTCATCCACTGATTAGGAGCAGTGATGCTAACCAGATCATCAGAAAGCTTTATTTTAAGGTTCATGTCTGCTGTGCAACTTTAGGTTCTAAAGTCCTCCTCTTTGATGTTTCCATATGTCCAAGAGTTTAATCCCTGCCAAGGTCCATGGTCTACATCAATGGTAACACCTGTTCTGGGCAAAGATCAATGGAAGAGTTAGTGAAGAGCAATATGTACAACCATTCCTAGGTATGTTGTATTAGAGCATGAGGAGCTTCTGGTCAGAGGGAGTGTGCTAGAATGGCAGCTCCCTTTCTGCCTGGATCCTTTATAAGGAAGGAAGTCCTTGAGACCAAAACACATGCTTCACATGCTGCAAGCTGTCTGTGGGCAGAACTAGAATGAACTTAAATTGCTCACTTTCAAAAACATCTCTCTCAAGAGCCTTTTACCAAACCTGGCCACTACGAACTGCTGTTGATCATACTGCAAAAGGCAGTAAAGACTGGTATTGTACTCCCTGCCCCAGGTTTCATCTACGCCACTGGAATAATAATTAATTCATTAAGCTAAATAAAGCAGAGTTTAGCTGAGCTGTTTTAGCTACTGGTCGTCCCAACAGAATGGGAGCTTGAATTAAGTACTGAATGGGCCTGGGCATGGGCCTGTGAGCATTAGGTTCACATCTGAGGCCAAGTCAGGACTAAGGTTAGGATGCAGATTCAATAGTTTTCTTGCATATTTTCAGCCCAAGATGATAGAAAGCCTGTGTGAACGTATAAGAGATTTACTGTTTGGGCCTGTAGCCTCATAGGGACTGTGTGCAAGATTTTAATGCCACCAAGCCTAAGCTAAACCTTCATCCCCATTCAGTGTCTAGACCAGTCTCTGAACCTTCGTTTAATCCTAGTTTGAACCAGGCTAGCTCGGCCACAGCTGGAAATCTTACTCCGTAAGGCATGCTCATCTAACTGGGGTGGGAGAGGGAGGTTAAAAGTATATCGTGTGACATACACTCAATCAAAACAATTCAGATTTGAAAGGTGAAAAATGAAGTCCCACCCCCATGGAAAAACAACAGACCATCTAAATTAAATAACCTCTTAGAATTGGTATGGCAACTTCCACCTTTTCATGTTTTCTGTATTTATATATATCTCTTACTACTGTGTGTTCCATTCTATTCATCTGATGAAGTGAGCTATAGCCTATGAAAGCTTATGCTGAAATACATTTGTTAGCCTCTAAGGTGCCACAAATACTCCTGTTCTTTTTAACTGACCAAGAATTCTTCAGCTAATACTTTTGATAATGAATACATTTGAGAATCCCTCTCAGTTTACAAACTAATTGCAAACACAAAAAGAGGTGACACTTATTGAATAAATTATTGGCTGTAAATTATTGGCCCGGCTGGCAATATTGGCCATTCAAAAGAGGAAGAAGTTGGAGTCTTTCTTTAAGGAAATATTCAAAATGAGCAGGGAATTTTCTCCCACTGAACTCATTTCACGGTTTCATTTCCGTGTATTTGTCGATCTTACCTTGACTGAGGGGCACATCATGTCAGAAAATGTACAAATAAAATGGCCAGACCAATATTCAATAAGATGACCATGCAGATCATAATTGTGTTAGGTCCCTAAGGGAAAAAAGTCAAAGCACAGTATTAATCACCATAACTCAAATGCAGACATAGATACAGTTCCCTGAACTACTATCCAATTGAAAATACACTTTTAAACCAATTTCTTTCAAAAATGGATGCTTAAGTTTAGACACCTAAATAACTGGCCTGATTTTCAAAAGTGCTGAGTATCCAGCAGCTCTCACTCTTGTCTTTTCATTAAATCTTTTTAGCTATCTGAGCAGACTGAAAAGACGAGGGGAGCCTCTCTGGTCTTGTGCAAACAACTAGTACATTTCATTTCAAGTTGTTTTTCAAAATTTCTTTGCCTCTGCCATAAATTGTCCATGTTTGCAATGCTGCTGTTTTTAAGAAGAAAAACTTACTTTATTTTTGTTAGATTGTCTTAATTTGGGACTAGAAAAGAAAATAGCACGTTGAGAAAAGAAGAGCCATTTTCTCATGATATTGATTTTCCGTTGTTGTTGCTTTATTGTATTATTTGATGTTCCAAAACTGCATTGGGGCTAGGAGAAAACAATTTTAGTTTCCTTGTGGGTGGAGAGATAGATGAAGCACAGGCTTATTTTACACACCAACATCTGATGTGTGAAAACTATTCCAGGAATAGAGAGAGACAAAGACATTTTAAATACAACGTTGGACAATAATTTGCTGTATGACAATTTCTTTTGCATTCAGAGGCAGGACTGGCTGTGAAGGTTACTTTAGGAGAAAAAAACCAAACCAACCTCTCTTACAAATGACTGTGGGATTTAAAAGGGAACTGGATGCATGTAAATGTTTACATTGCACAAAAGCCACTAGTTGTGGATCAGTTTTGGTCCCTTTTGTGTCATGTGTGTGAATTGCATAGCTAGACTGCAGCAGCAGTTGGTGTTACAATGACCCGGGAAAGGAAGGCCATTACCTGAACTGGGCAGGAGAAATGAGCTGCTAACAAAAATCAACAAACTGAATGCATATTACTTTCAGGCTGAAGAGTAACTGGATTCATCTTCAGGGGGATACTTTTCGGCCTCACATGCCTGTCATCAGGGCTGCCTCAGACTGGATTAGAATAACTTTTAAACAGAATTCTGCCTTGAAGCCATGAGCCTAGATTCAACTGCCCCCAGGATTTGGGATCCTGATCTGCTGGCCAGTCCCTTCCTCTCTAGTGGGCAAACTTAAACCTAGCATCGGAACACAACCAGGAGCTTCAGGGAATATTCAGATCCCAATTTCAGGGCAGGGGCCTGTCCCACTATCTGGGAGGAATGACAGTCCAGTGGTTAGAGTGCTAGCCTGGGGCACAGAAAACCTGCATTCAATTCTCCACTCTGTCACAGACTTCCTGTGTGACCCTGGCCAAGTCACTTAGGCCAAGATTTTTCAAAAGCAACTAAAATCTGGGGAGCCTAGCTTGAGATACTGGAAATAGGCCTGATTTTCAGAGGATCAGTGTTCAGCACTTTCTGAAAATGAGGGCCCTTTACATTGTCTCAGGTTGAGACACCCCAAATTGAAGCGCATGAAATCACCAATTACTTTTGAAACTCACAGCTGGTCTCTCTGTGCCTCAGCTCCCCATCAGTAATGACACAGAGACATCGCGGGGTTCAATATCATAAAAAGACTGTGAGGAGCTCAGGTACAATGGCAACGAGGGCCCTAAAAGTATCTTATATAGATTATATGGACAGGGGTTTTGTGACGTGGGCATCTGTCCACTAGGCCACTATGTTGGCTTTAGACCACTGGTTCGCTTGATACAAGCCACCAACCCATCTGGTGGTAATAAGGACTTTTGATTAGGAAGAGGTAAGCCAGTGAGGATAAAATAAGAACCCACCCTATCAATCACCCTAACCTTGAGGCAGAAAGTCAAACCCAAACTTCATATGACAGTCAAAACAATTAATATTTGTAACAAAAGATTCCAAGCACCTCTTTCACCTGAGACTGGAAGCAGAACTATCTTAAAATAAGATGAGAAACACCATCTTTGTGGTATTAGTGATCCAGCTTAACCCGGGAGACACTGGGAAAGCCGTTTCTTATGAGGGTTCCAGCCTAATTTCTAGGCCATAAAGGTTTGAAGAAGCCTCTGAAACTGTAAGTATCTAAATCTTCAGACCCTTTTAAGGTTCACCTATTAATATTCACTCCCCAGCTGTTCCAGATACAAACCAGTGAACTGGAGGTGAAAGGTCAATTCCCAATCTCCTGAGCAACCCTGTCACTAGAAGGAAACCCCACATTACGCATGGATAAAACTATCCCAGAGATCTTTCATAGTTTCATAGATCTTAAGGCCAGAAGAAACCTTGGAGCATCTGGTCTCATCTAAAGTTATATTAAATTTAAATTACCCCCAATTACCCAAGACACTGGAAAGATGTTTCACTAGAAGTTGAACTCTCAAACCAGCCTTCCAAAGTGCATGTGCAGATTTTGTACCCACATGTGCACATGCAAATTGGTAAGAAGTGTGCAACCACACCAAGTGAACACACAGGTTCAAAGGCTGCTTTGAAAATCTGGCCCCACACACATAAAATTCCCATTCTAATAAGGCTACCATGCAACGTCACCTCTTCAAATTCATCCACTTCCTGTGTCACTGCTTCAGGGGAAGGCTCTTTCTTAGCTACCACTGTAGGTTCGGGTTTAGCCAGAGCCTTAGTCTCAGTCTTTTGCTCAGGCTTGGCTTCAGTTGCAGCTTCTGTTTTCACGGCAGCCTTGTGCTCGGCTATATGGTGTTGCTTCAGCTCTTGTTTATGTTTGGGCTCTGGCGTGAGCTGCTCTGGTTTAGATTCTGCTTTGGGCACTGGTTTCTCTTCAGGTGCTGGTTCCTGCTGAGAGACGGGTGTATCTCCCCTCCTCTGAAGTTCTGCTTTGTGTTCAATAGCTCTCATGTCAGTTTTTGGCTCTGGGGAGACCGACTTGGTAGGTGATTTGGAGACAGGGAATGGTTCTTCCTCAAAGTCTAAGGGGGGAGTGGCCGGGGAGGTCCTCACTGCATAGCTGTGATAGCCTTGGTATAATTCGACATCAGGTTCTTGCACTATCCTCTGAAGGGGCTTGATCTCCATCTGGTCTGCTGAAGTCCTAGTATTTCCGAGCCGAATGGAGTTCTGTGAGGCTGGTCTGCTACTGGCTGCTGCCTTCTCCCCATGTGTCAACAGCGCATTGGACGGCGTGCTGGGCCTACTTCCTGTGAGGCTCCCGTCTCTGCTGTGATCCCCGTTCCAGCTGCCGGGGCTGAGGAAGCCATCTCTCTGTGAACTCTGCTTTGCCCGCTTTGCCTCCGGCGGCGTGCCAGCGGGACTTGGAGATGGCATTCGGGCTGGATTTTCCTTGCGGTGGGCAGAGTCTTTCTCGTGAAGCTGAGGGCTTTCTGGAGGGGTTGACGGTGGTGGCAGTTTGGGTGGTGGTGCTACCTGTTCCATGTTCCCCACATTCTCAACATTCTCAATGATCTCTTGGAGCAGCTTCCTCTTCTGGTACTCAGGGCCTGAGGAAGAAGAAAGGAAGAGATGTTCAGCATCCTCTATGAGTAGTTGGTCACCTTCTGCCTGCCTCTTTGTTCTCATGAGCTAAAGGGTCTGAGTGAACACATGCTCAAGACCCCCTTACGATCATTGTTATCATGTGAAAACACAAGGGATCTACTTTTCTGATGCCCCAGGACCTGGCAACTGTTTCTGAGGGTGCAAATTTGTGCCTGCAAAAAACTGCACTTACATTTTTGAGTCTGCAATTCACTGCAGGGGCAAATACTACACATCAAATGACTTGATTTGTAGGTACAAACAGGAAGTTAGATTCTCTTTTCTAATATGCATCACAGACCCAACTTTGCACCTCAAAAACTATATATCTGAAAATCAGGAACAGGATGTTTTCAGAATCATAGACTTTATAGATGGGAAACATCCTGTAGTCTAGTTGGATTGACTCCCATCAGTTAGAAACAGGACCTGCTCACAGACTGTAGTGTCTACATTGTCACTTTGCCAAGATCCTAGCCTAGGATAAGGTAAATGAGTGAGACAAAGGAGTGAAGTAATACTGCTGTTTGTGGAAGAGACAAGCTTTTGAGCAACACAGAGCTCTTCTTCAGGTCACGGTAAGGTAACTCACTCTGCATCTTCTTGCTGGTTCCTGCAGACCTCCTGCGTGAACTTGGCCATGCCAGCTCTGTGCTGTTTCTGACATGGGCTCTATATAAAGCACCAAGTTCAAGTAACTAAGCCTTTACCTTAAAATATACTGAAGCCCACTTATGGGGACTGTCTAGTTCCACAGGAGACTGTCTAGGTCTGTGATGTGACCCAGCAGGAAGACTGTGTACCACCCACAGTATATTTTTAAGGATAGCCCTATGTTCTGCAAGGCCAGTCTGACATAGGCACCAGTCGGTGATTCAACACATTCCTATCTGAAACAGGGTTCCACTGAAACAATAGATAATGTGCAGAAAGACAAGAAGGTTCTTCTCACTTAGAGAATATTATTGTATTTCATTCAAGTTCCTCCCAAACTGGCCTTTTGTTGCATTTCCCAGCAACTAAACAGTCCTGCTGCATTTCTCCGAGTGACTTAGCTGGGACTTTTGCTGAAGATGACCCCCCGCTCCGGGTTAAAGGATACACTGAAAAACCCAAGAGAAGATTCTCTCCCTCTTTGTTAATAAACCTGTCGGCTAAAGAAAAATCCCTGCTATTCTAGGGAGAGGGAAATAAAAATTCTCCCATATACCTTTGTAGCTCCTTTCACCCAAGGAGCAGCATATTCTTTACAAACAAGCAGTATCACAATCGCAGCTCAGTCAAAACACAGCGAGGTAGCTGCTGTTCTTTCCACTACGCAGATGGAGAAGTTGAGGCATAGAGACTGAAGGTGATGTTCCCAGGTCACATATGTGAAGAGCTGGAATAGGATCCCGGAGTCCTGACTGTGAGGGGTTTGTACTTGACCTGGCTCAGCTGTGCCTTGACTGCCGCTACTAGCAGGATGGCAGCAAATGCGAGTATGTGAACACGTGCAGGAAAATCAGTGTAGACATAGCCTGAACCTCACCTTCCTGTCTTTCTCCAGATCCCTTCACCCCCCTCCTTCTGAAACAAATGTGAACGTCTCTTGCTCTTATATTCTTTTTTCTAGTCGCTTGCCATAGAAATATGTTCCATGCATGGATTTCGGTTTGCCTGAAGAAAAGACTCTCTAACCATCTCATGTGAAAAGAGCCAGGTTGGATGTTCTGCAATACATCTAAACTCCTAAAATCGCAGTCTGTTTTCAGAAGAGATTCACACACATTGGAAACAGATGCTTTTCTCGATCTCTGACACTGCCCTTCGAACACGCAGCTAAGGGAAAGTGGAGACAAGGAGCTAAAACAAAGTCATTCCCTGAATGGACTTCCCTGCACCTGTATGGGGAAAGCCAAATGAGGAATCCAGGCAAACGGCCTGCTGTAACAGCCAAGTGTGTAGACGAAGCCTGGCTATAAGCAGATCCACAGACCTGTGCAATGTCCAGCTAAGTGACCTCTGGCATGGAGATCCTGTTCAGAACAGCAGAGCAAAGACCCATCGCAATTCCACAAGGTGACTCCAGGATTTAGATTTCACTCTGACGTCTGACCTCATCTGACTTGCTAGTGTCAACACAGCGTAGATTATTGTTTGCCTCTCTGAAGCCCTGCACAAAGACTGCACTGCAAATCCCCACCAAACAAACCTGCTTACATTTGGAAGTACAGTAGTACAATCTGGCCTCTTTAAAACAAACAGCTAAACTCTACCAACCCAATGTGCCTTGCACACTCTTCTCCCTGTGGGGAGATGGTGAAAAGAGAAACAACAAACGGATGTGTGGTCTAACGCACTGCTGGAAGGTACGATACCCAAGGGCGCAAGTGTAGGAATCTGAACGGAATGCGATAGAGTCATTGGCCTATGCCGGTTGTCAAAGTGCAGCTGGCAAAGGTGAGGATGCAGGGATGGTCTACAGGAGCGTGATTATTGTTATTGATATTACAGTGGTGCCTAGAGGCCCCAACTGAGACCAGGGCCGCATTGTGCTAGGTGCTGCACATACACAGTGTAAGAGACAGACGCTGCCAAAAGCACTTGCAGTCTAAATAGATCAGACAGACAAGGGGTGGAAGAGGACACAGAGGCACAGAGAGAGGAAGTAATTTGCCCAAGGTCGCATAGCAGTTTAGTGGCAGAGCCCTATTGCCCTATGCAGGAGACCTCGTCATGTTCCCACTGGTTGCAGTACAGCTTCCTTCCACTCCACATGGTCCCAATCCAACACCCCTGCTAAGAATCCTTCTGAGAGGGGGTGAAGAAGATGGAGTCTGTTTTGTCTAGTACAACTCCCAAAAAATCCTGCCTACGCTAGAGCAAACAACCCGGATTTAAATTAGAGGTGGGTGCCTATGTGAAACATGTGTGGCTATTCATATGAGTAAAAGACTATTCACTCGGAGTTCACGCCCCTTTTGTGGTCACTTTCTGCCAGTAGTTCAGCAAACAAGTGTGCTGGCAGAGACAGTGAATTTTTAGGGACTATTAGGGTGACCAAACAGCAAGTGTGAAAAATCAGGACCGGGGTGAGGGGTGATAGGAACAAATATAAGAAAAAGACCCAAAAATTGGGGTTGTTCCTATAAAATCAGGACATCTGGTCACCTTAGGGACTATTCGAGCATATCATTCATGTAAAGCAAATTTTACATTTGTAATCCTGACTATGCAGACCAGAAACTGGATTCCAAGAGCTCTGCTTAGCTGGTCAGGGAACAGAAATACACCAGGTGTCCAATTTGCGTTTTGACATTGAATGCAACATGCTGCCTGTGACTGATCAGCAGAGCAAGAACCACTGGCAGGAGTTATTTGGCGAATCTTTTTGAACAATGAGTTTGTCCAGTGTTTGTCCAGCACCTAGCACAATGGGGTCTTGGTCCACATCAGGAGCTCCTAGGTGCTGTGGTAATACAAATAATAATCATTCAAGTCAATTTTAAGCCACAGTCTTGGCACAGACCAAAGCAACACACATTAAAACATGATTTGCCCTGAATGATGCTTTTGGCTCCTGTTCAAGTCACGCCACCTACCACTGTCTTTGGGAACAGCATCCCCTGTGTGGCTCTGCTGAGCCTGAAAGCTCCTGGGGAACACAGATGTATGTAGCAGAGTATGTGCTCCAAAGGGAACAGGGCCTTTGCGTCTCCCTGCAGTGGACTATCTCACCATTCAATCTCTTCTTCTCCCATCCCCCAAGTATTAACTGAAGTTTTGAGCCTGGCCTGGAAGTTGGACTTCGATGATTTACTCTGTCTAAAAAAATCAATGGGGTGAGCAGTATGCTGCTAACTCTGGCCTGTATAGGGTGACTCCTACCAAAGGTGGGGGTAGGGGAGAGGTATAGGAGGATTTATTTTAGCCACCCTGCCCTGCCTGCACGCTCCTGTCAATCATAAAGAGACCCATTTATTTCTGGCTGCAACTAGATTATTTGGAGGCCATTTCGCCAGTTGTTCAGTCTCCTCAAAATAGCGCCCAGCAGCCTCCCCACCTGCCCTGGGTTCCTTGCCTCTCAGCTGGTGCCATATTCTCCCTCTGAATGATTCACACAAGAAAAATCAATCTCACAGACATGTTGTCACTCCCAACCTCTCTCACTCTATGGCGTTTGCTCAGCCTGTGCCTTATTGCCTGCCTCTGAGTGCGACATTTCAGCAAGGCCCCTTCCCTGCAGGATATTTGCCTCTTTTTGTTATACTGACTGGGATGCTGTGCAGAATGCTTACTAAAGGGCTGGTGCTGTTTGCACTGGCAAAGTAGGTACTATTTTTGCACCTGTCTAAATGAACTGCAGGTGCAAATATGAGCACTTTGAATTTCTAACTACTTGAGTGGCATCCACAAAAGAGGGGCAGCCCTCTTGGGGTATGTCTTCTCTGCACAGTTACTGAGGCCCCTATCTTGGTTTTAGCCCAAATCTCCTAACTGTCCACACAAAATAACCTCTGAACTATGTCTGGAGATGCTTCAAATCTGGGCTGATTAGCCTGGCTGAGAGTATGGGTTAGAATCTGGGTGCTTCACTCAAGCTGGAATCTGCTCACTTTGTAGTGAGGATGTAGGCAAAATCACTCAAGTAATGACAGTCCTCCAGTGCCTTCCCACAATTCCACCCAGGGGATAGACAAGTTCTCACACAATTGACATAATTAACTGGGAATGACTCCTAGAGCCTCTCAGCACAAAAGAAAAATGGTTACCTGCCTTTTGTAACTGTTGTTCTTCGAGATGTGTTGCTCATGTCCATTCCGTTCTAGGTATGCGCTCACCCATGTGCGTGGGCACCAGAGATTTTTGCCTTAGTGGTACCCGTAGGGCTGGCTGTAGTGCCCTCTACAGTGCCTCACTCATGCTGTGGTATATCAGGCGGTGCCGGCCCTATACCCTCTCAGTTCCCGCTTGCTGACAACTTCGACTGAGGGGCTGCAGGCAAGTGTGGGCTGTGGTGGTCGGATGTCTCCTCACATGGGCAATGAGATCCATCATGGCCTGAACACATGTTTGCGGAAGGAAGGCCTTGGCTTGCATGTACTGGACTGGCTTTCATGTAGACTTTTCCGTGTTTATCAACAGCCCCACGTCGTTGCAGGTAGAGTGTACCAGATCGAGGCTTCGCAGCACCTGTCCTGAAGACCTGCCCTTGATGAGCCAGTCGTCGAGGTACGGAAAGATCTGGACCCCCCGCCATCTGAGGTAAGCTGCTACTGGTGTGATGCATTTCATGAACACCCTGGGGCCCAAGGACAGGCAAGGGTAACACTGTAAACTGGAGTGGCACCCTGCCACTATGAAATACAGGAATACGTCTGTGTCTTGGGAATATGGAGACATGAAAATAGGCGTTCTTTAAGTCGGGAATGGCGTACTAGTCCCCTGGATCCAGGAAGGGGATAATGGAGGCCAGGGAGACCATGTGTAACTTCAACTTCTTGAGAGACTTGTTGAGGCCATGCAGGTCCAGGAAGGGTCTGAGGCCCTCCTTCGGGGTTAGGAAGTATTAGGAGTAGAATCCTCTTCCTTCCATGTCCCAAGGAACCACTTCCACAGCCCCTAACTGCAGGAGCTTGTCGACCTCCTGAATGAGGAGTTGCTCATGAGAGGGGTCCCTGAAGAGGGATGGGGAAGCAGAGGGATGGGAAGGAGGGGTGTCCGCATACTGCTGGGTATATCCCTGAGCTACTATGTCCAAGACCCAGTGGTCCCAGACAACTTGTGTCCAGGCTGAGCGGTAGGGAGAAAGGTGGTTGAGGAAAGGACAAGCAGGATCCAGCTGGCTGACTGGGGTGTCGCTCTCAAGTGCACTCTCAAAACAATCGCTTTTGGTGCCCCTGGGTGCTTAGCAGGTCCAGATGGCCTAGTGAGCGATGGCTAAACCCAGTGTCCCTTCTTGCATGCCCAACAAGTAAAGGGTAAGCTTAGTGACCTTCGGTCTGTGTAGCCTGGTGTCTGTTTGATCAGAGAAGGGCCCAACTCCATCAAAGGGGAGGTCCTGAATTGAGGCCTGCATCTTCTGGGAAAGGCCCGCCATTTGGAACCAGGAGCTGCGTTACATAACCACCGCCAATGTGACAACCCCCGCTGCCAAGTCGGCCGCTTCCCATGCCATTTGCAGGGAGCATCTGGCTGCCTTGACCCCTTTCTCTACCAAGGTACCAAACTCCTGAGCCTGACCCTGAGGGAGGGAGTCCTGGAACTTCTGGAGGCTGTCCCAGAGGTTAGAATTTTATTGGCCCAGCAGGGCCTGATGGTTTACCACCTGGAATTGTGAGCTAGATGTTGAATAAATTTTTCTGCCAATTAAATGAAGTTTCTTGGCTTCTTTGTTCTTGGGGGTAGAGGTGGTGAGGACCTGCTTGTCCTTCTCGTTGGCTGCTGACACCAACAGCAAGCCTGGAGGAGGGTGGATACACAAGTACTCGAAACCTTTGACTGGCACAAAATAATTTTCCTTGGACTGTTTTTAGGTGGGTGGGATTGAGGATGGGGCCTGCCACAGAGCCGTCGCAATCTTGAGGACCCTATCATGTACAGGTAGGGTGACCCAGGCAGGCGTGCAGGCTGAGAGGACATTGAAAAGGATTGCAGAAGTGACAAAGAGTCCTGTGGCACCTTAAAGACTAACTAAAGTATTAGAGCATAAGCTTTCATGGGCTAATACCCACTTCGTCGGATGCATCCGATGAAGTGGGTATTAGCCCACGAAAGCTTATGCTCTAATACTTTAGTTAGTCTTTAAGGTGCCACAGGACTCTCTGTCACTTCTGCAATTCCAGACTAACACGGCTACCCCTTTGATTATTGAAAAGGATGTCCTCCTGCTCCCTCATCTCCTGCACTTCCAGCCCCAAGTTCTTCACCATGCGCCTGAGAGGGCTTGGTGTTCTTTAAAGTCATCCGGAGGGCTGGCCCTGGAAGGTCCCGCAACTGCCTTGTCTGGTGGAAGCACAGAGGGCTTGGCAGCCACTGGAGAGGAAGGTTTGGGGCTTCACCCTGACCTCAGAGTGAGCTTCTGGTAGCGGGCCTGGTACAAGTGGGGCCGTTGATCTTCGCTCCGACACAGTCACTGATGCGTGCTGCACAGGGAGCACTGTCATCACCAGAAGTCCCCAGGCTCCCCAATACGGCCATTGAGTTGGCAACTGGCCTTGCTGCCATTGCAGTGCCGTGGATGGCAGAGCAGTTTCTGGTGCCTAATCTCATCACAGAGACTGAGGGAATGGGCTGAACTGGGCCTCCACGCCAGAGGAACCACTCTCCAGTGACCTGGGTCTGCTTGCTAGTTGTGGCTACTGGTGAGCACTGGCCAGGCATACGGGACCAGTGGCTATATTGGGAAGAATGGTACCAGTACTGGGAGAACTGGTGTCAGGGGGAATTGTGCAGTAGAGACTGGTGACAGTCCCACAGTGCCAGTGACTGAGACCGATGTCTAGACATGGATTGGCGAGAGGGCGAACGGCATTGGTCATAATATGGGGAGCTCCACATTGAGGACTAACGTCTCGGTGCCTGGGGGGAGAATTTGAGCGACCAGTGGCGCAGTTGTGACATGCCACAGGATTTCTTGTCTGGCGACTTATGGCGCTCCTCCTCCCCAGAGGGATCTTAATGGCTGGTCTGCCCTCTTGGGGAACCTTAGCCTGGTCCTGCTGCACTGGAGATGTCATAGGAGCAGGTGGAGACCTGTACTCTCTCTGCGCCTGGGCGTGGAATGATGACGGTGCAGGCAGGATGGTGGGTCCCCTACTGCTCACCAGAGTCAGTGATGGAGCTTTAAGAGGGCGAAGAGCCTCAGCCACGGAGATACACGCATGCTGCTCCGGCGAAAGTTGGCGGACAGGCCTGGTCTCTCTATTACCGGATGACCCCGGGCCGTCTTGCTTGGAGTCGGCAGATGCTTCTTTGCCTTCTTCTTCGGCACCGGTGACAGCAAACGGTGACAAGAGGAGCCGGGTGCCAGCAGTGCACTGCACACAGAGGCCAAAGTACTTGGTGCGGTCTGTGCAGAGGGTTCGGAAGCCAGGTGGAGAGTGGACTCTATCAGGAAAGTCCTGAGGCGAATGTCCCTCTCTTTCTGGGTGCGATGCCAAAAGTTCTTACAGACCCGGCAACGTTCCTTGATGTGTGATTCCCCTGTGGCTTCGCAAAATGTTTCAGGGGGTTCTTGGGAAAAAATTCCCCAGTGGTGGACAGAGCTGTCCCTAGGGACCCAGGGCAGCATGGGGCCAGCAGCCTGGAGCCCCTGGACTTCCAAGAGCTAAGCAGATCAAAAGCATATCTATCCCACTGAGGAGATTTCAACTTCAAGACTCCTTGTAAGAAATGGAAAGAGAGGTGGATATTTTTTGCTGTTTTTAAAATTAAATAGGCAGCTAGTGTTGTTTTTAAATTATTATGAAGAACAGGGTTAAACTTTGTTGTAACATGCGTTGTTTGCCTGGACTGCTCAAGACCTGAATGCTTGCACAGGAGGAACTCTTTGAGTCGGCTTCTTAAATACCTTCGTGCTGTTTCACATCTGATACTCCTTGATGAAATATAGGAGCCTTGTCTTATAACAGGCTTATTCAAAGAGATACAAGCTACGAAAGTGAGATCTTGGAATAGTGTTGCCATTTTCATAATCTAATAAAAATACTCTAATGATAAATAATAATAATAAACAGTGTGTAATAAGCGTGTCATAAAAACAAATTTTATATTTCCAAGATCACAGCGTTTTATAATTTATACTCTGGTAAAGGAGAAAATCCCTGGAAATTTTCATTTTTAGGAGTGAATCCACAAGACTTGACATTTTAGTGAAAGGGGTTCACAGGTTGTTAAAGTTTGGGAACCACTGCCCCAAGCATTAAAGGTGGGAGGAAGGGGGGGCTCACTTACAGGCATAGTGAGGACACAGTAACATAGGTGTAGCTTTGCTGTGGGGATGCAAACAGCCAGGCTAGGCTAATCTGAGGTGCTCAGATTTGTGTTCCAATCCCCCAAGCTAACTCTGCAGTGAAGACATACCCTTCAGAACTTAGCTGTGTACATCCAGGACTCCTCTCACAAGAGCTGGGCAAATAATGGACTTTTCAACTCACTGGCAGTTCCAAAAAATCAGGACACAAATTGTTTAAAGTCTAGCCAAAGATGAAATTTTTGGAGTTTTTAGTGAAGCAAAAAGTAAAAAAAATAAATTTATTTTGGCTTGAAAGAAATATTTTGGTGAACTCAAAATGAAATGTTTGGTTTCAGATCTGAGCAGTGTTTGTACGTTTTTGCATTTTTAAAAAAAATAAAACAGAAATGTTGCAATAAAAAGTCATTTTGACCCCAAAAAATCAAAACATTTCATTGTGAAAATGTTGACATAAAATATTTTGACTTTTTCAGAATTTTTTCCATCTGAACCAAACTGACAAAACTGACATGAATTTGCGAAACTTTTGCTGTTGCCAAAAAGTTTCATTCAAAAAATGTTACCCAGCTCTACTTCGCACCTATAACAGAGGGGGAAGGATGCATCTGTGATGAGACATCACACTGCCAGATGTGTGCAACCAGTTGTGGCCTGAATCCGGAGGAGACAGCACTGTGAATAGAAATGACTGATGTGTTACATGATGAGAAGTCATGGGAGTTACTGCCATGGGTTGAAACTATGCAAAAGAGAATAAATGACAATTATTTTCTCTTTTATGTACATGTGATTTCTGGGTCTTTATTTGATCCCCATGAACTCAAGTCTGCAGGTAAACTGGAGGTGGTTGTGTTATTTAAAAATCATGTACTTAAAATAAAACGCAGTAAAAGAGAGAGGAACATCCTGACATCAGGAAGATTGACATGAAGGAGTTCCAGTTGTATAACACTTGGTTGGAATTTGATTGCTGGTAGGCCAGATCCTCAGTTATGCTATGTTTACATCCTTTTAAACTTGCAGAGTGGTATAAAGGGATTTGAGTGTAAATGAAGATTCAGGCCATTACAGTTTTGTTTACAGATGCAAGTTTTCCTGGTACTGTTGTACCATTTTGCTTCTCCGTACTCCACTCTCTCAATAAAATATAATTTGCATTAAAAAGAGAGTAAAAGAAGGAAAACAGGAATGCTAACAAAATATTGGAAGATGCAAGAATCTGATGCGACTCTAAATTGAAAAGGCATTTAGATGATTCAAGCATCTAAGGTTTGAAGCAGGAATGACATTCTCTTTCAGCCCCAGGGGAGAGGGGGGCATTTTGCAAAGGCTGCACAAATTACGTCATGGAATCACCACAGATGCAAAAAAATCTAAATATATATTTAAAAAAACTCCACAGCGGGAATTCCGATTTCCTCTTCCATGCATGCTATAAATACCCTGGTGTGAGCTGGGTGAATTGTGGAACCATTAGTGACAGCTGACAGTCTCATGCTAGGATCAAATGAGCTATTGTTAACTGAAGCGTCACATGTTGGCTCACACACACGCCAGCCTGTGATGGTGCTTCCCAGCTTAAAGCCAGCTACAACAGAATTGACCATGCTTTGGGTACCCAGGAAGTCCTCCCACAGAGTGACGTATCTCAGCTATTATAGCCAGAGACAATAAAAGTCTGCAGGGAATTTGGACAATATCTGTGGGGATTTTTCTCTTATAACCTGCAGAAATCCTCTCTGTGTTGGAGAGGAGCAATTTCCTTCCCTACTGTGTGTCCTATTTTCATATGTTAATATCAGAGATCATTGTAATCCTTAACATATTCAAATCAAAACAGAAGTAAGAATCACAGCCTACAGGTTAATGAAGGGGACTGGGAGTCTGGACACTTGGGTTCTATTCCCACCTCTGGTACTGATTTCCTGTATTGCCTTAGGCAAATCACCTAGACTCTTTGTAAATTTGGGCACTGAGAGGTGGAGTGATTTGCTTGAGGTAACAAAACAAGTCAGGAGAAAGATGTCAGAGTTAGGACTGCAAGTTGTCTTCACTAGATTTGCTCCCCTGTCAGGTTTACAAAACTTAAAATGAATGCATTTCCAGTTGGGTGTAGTAAGGGAAAATTTCTGGCATTTATGATCAGGTTCTAATACTAAACATCACATCTATTAACTCCGCAATGCTCAATCTCAAGAAATAGCCTCCCAACTATTTTCATAACAGAAAAATCTGCATCTGTGGGAACAAATTAATTAGTAACTAATGATACTATTTTGCAGTAGTAACTTTCTCCCAGCATTTTGAAGGCATTGGTTAGCTAAACTTGACAACATCCCCCTCCCCAGTGTCCAGTGTGGAGACACACGAAACTCTGTAATCCTCTGGCATAGTTGGACCAACAAAAATCTAGGTAAAGCTCTTCAGAAATGCAGGCCTGCACACGATGAACTGCTACAACCCCGACGCACAAGATAAGGATTATGGGAACACAATTGGGGTCCAGGCAAATCTGCAACCGGACCCATAGAAAGGAAAGGTAATGGTGGGGGGGAGCATAAGAGCCGATTTATTTAACTCTTTATTTGCTGCTTTTTCTCCAAGTCGTTTCTAGCCCTTGCTGACCTGGGGAGCAAAAAGCTTACGGGAAAGTGTCTTGGGTCAGTATCACTGAGGTAAACTGGCCAGCCCACATTGTACCAATGGGCTGCGTTCAACCCACTGGGAAATCGCAAAACACTCCTTTGCTCTTCTCAGCCTCTGTTCCTCTTGCACCCTCCTGCTCCCGGGTGACTGGGGCACAGCAGCTGAGGATTAAGTAGAAGCTACTCCCCCATCTTACCTGGCTGATAGAAGTTTGGAGATAGTTCCCTGGCCATAGTCCTGGCTACGCCTGATTCATTGTTAGCTGCCTGAGCTGCTTGCTCAGCTCCATCGGCCTTGGCTTTGGCATGGGAGGTCCTGTGAAGAGAACACCATCACAACATTAAGTATCTTCTGAAGCTATGAGCAGCATTACCCAAGCACATGGCATTGGCTACACAGAGAACACTGAAGAATTAAAAAATCTGGCACCTCGTTTCCCAATAATCCCTTTGACAAGTGGGCTGAAGGAGAAGCAAAAGGTTTAGCCTATCGACCTGCTAGTAATTTCCCTAGGATGCCACCCCTATTGCCATAGACCTGGGGACCATTACGCAGCTAAAAACAGACCTGATTATTACCATTGACAGGTGGCAAACTAGCACTGCACTAAGCTAACCCCTCCAGCCAGCAAACAGAAGCCACCCACTGGAAATGAAAATCCACAGCCTATGGACAGCCGAGCAAAACAGTACAGACTGGCAAATAAGTTAGGAGAACAACTGCTTAAGCATAGAGTGTGTCCACAAGAGCACCTAGCTGTGCATAAGAACTGGGTAACCATGCTTGCAAATGTGCCTAATTATCTTGTAATTACGCTAACAAACGGCACGGCTCTATTGCCTGGCTTCCACCCCTTCAACCTTGGGAACTTGGATTAGCTGAGTGCCCCTGCCAATCACACCTGTCGTAGTGGGACGCGGAGGGAAGGCCCCCTCCGAGATGTGGCAACCTTGCATTCGGTGGGATGGGATTCCATTTCCATTGCCAGGGAACACCAAGGGACACTCCTTTCCCCCAGCATTTGTCAGTTTGTATTTAAAATGTAAGTTCTTGGAGCAGGGATCCTGCCCTATGTGTGTCTTGCACAGTTTGGGCATTTATATAATGTACATGACAACAAACTTATGGCCAAAGGGCCAACCGCAGCCTCAAAAGTCTCGAGTGTGGTACACATCCAGCTTCATCTTTCCTGCACAGGAGTGGCCTATGGAACCACGGATCCCAGCATGCAACAGTGGACAAAGTTTGGCAAGTTCTGTCCTGAATTCCTCTCAAGCGACCGTAAAAGAAACAAGAATCCAGTTTTCCAGGCAGATTTTCCCATCCATATCAACCTCCAGAGCTGCCCCTTGTAATATGAAAACCACCAGTGGTGGCACAGTACCTCCCTCTTGCATACTTTGGCCTCTTGAGTCCTGTAGAGAAACGTCTCCTGCCTGCTCCATAACGCGAACTAAGTTATCTGCCTGTCTGTGATATCGCTAAGATCCTTAGCATTTTGGTCTCTATGATCTTCACATGAGAAATGAAGCTAGGTTTGGAACAAAGATGCCTGTTTAGTACGACTGACTTCAGCAGTGAAACTGAACCTTCAGAACAGAAGAAACCAATTCTGTGCACACACAAGCCACCCTGTTCCATCCAAGGCTAAGAATACTTGTTTTCCTAACACTGTCATCAAGACCAGATTTTCAGCAGCTTCCAGAATTATGCCAATCCATATTCGTGGATATGTAAATGTGCATATGCAAAATCACATGCATTTGTATGCATATGGACAGTAAGAGGTACAATTATTGACCTGTGCTATTAATTATAAGCATGAACTCAGCCTTGCAATTATCTGTGAGCTAGTTAAGTGACATCCAGTGATCCTTTTCCCCCACAATGATAGACAGATCCCTTTGGGGTGAAACATGGATGCTGTTTGATGGCACACCATGGTACAGCAACATCTTAGAACTGAAACTGAGGAAAGATACTGTATTCCACTGAGACTGCAAAGGGAATTTTAGATAAAATGTAATCACCCGAGTTTCAATTTAGCCAGGATACCAGGATTCTCTTGCACCAAATATCCACTTACATATGCATGAGGGGGGAGGGTGTTGGTGTATGCAAATATTGAAGGTGCAATAAAAGAGGCTGCTGAAATTTTCCCCCCAAGTCTCTTTACAGTGAAAAGCAAAAGAAACTTCCATGATTTCTGGTCACAAAGATTATGGGAAAAAATTAAATGGCTAGCGTGTTCCCAAATCGTCATGCTCAGCAATGCTGTAAAATACCTGTGAACTGGAAGGACATTCTGACTCTTAACATGCAAACGACCACAATATATATCCCTCCTGTGCTTCAGAATTCCTATATCTGGAATCATCTCCCTTTATGTTGGAAACAGGAGTCGACCTATTGCTTCCATTTACCCCCATCTTCCTTCTTAGCTTGCAAGCTGAGCTGTCTCAGGTAGTTTTCTACAATTTTTGTTTTCCTGTCCAAAATTGTTAGAGCTTCTGAAACATCCAGAGACACTAGCTGATGAGACAGAATTCTGCAATTTTAAACCTCGACTGCACGCAGGAGATCACGGGAAGCTGTAAACAGAGAAAGTGTCTCCTTTTTTGGTAGCATATAATCAGTGTGATTAATTCCACTACAATCTGGGGAAGGCCTGGCGGCATATTTATGTGCTTTTCGTGCCTGGGGAATCAGTGTGGATTCCCAGTGCTCAGCACAGAGTCTGACAGCAGCCTTCACCTTATGAGGAGGTGCTCCTGTTAACTCTCCAAAAGAATGTGCCGGGAATGAGTGCAGCTTGACCAACATTGAGAGTTCTGCTCTCATACCCGGATCCTGGAGGGGGCAACCCAGAGAAAGAAGCCCAGGCTTTAGCTACTGAATTAGGGTGGGACTCTCAAAACGTGCCCTACAGTGTCTGAAGATGTTGTCTGCCCCACTGATCAAGTGGTCAAAGTTGCATGCTTGGGGCTAAAAAAATTGCACTAGGTGCTGTACAAACATAGAACAAAAAGATGCTCCCTGTCCCAGAGAGCTTCCAATCTAGGTATAAGACAAGAGGCAACAAGTGGAGAGGCAGGCAGACAGAGATGGGGAAGCACCAGGAAACGACAAGACAATACTGCTCACTCAGCATGATGGGCAGTGAACTCAGCACACCAGTCCTCTAACCATCACTAAGTTTTTTGTAGGCATCACAGCCAAGGAGAGTTTTAAGGAGGGATCTGAAGGAGGACAAAGAAGCAGCTTTTCAGTGATAGACCTTGAGGTGCTTAAGAGCCAGCAATTTCCCCCCAGGCTAGAACTGGTAAAAAACAGGAACAAAAAATTGCAAAAAAATGTAGAAATTTGAATTTTTTCAGCCAGCTCTTTAGCTGGTCAAAAACAGGATGAATTTTTCCTGAAAAAAAGTGACTTTCTTCTACCAGCTCTACGCGAACATCTAGCACCACACCGGGGAGCGATTCAACGGGCAGACAAGCAGGGCAGAATATTTGTGTAGGAAAGAAGGTGCTGTGGGCACCTTTGAAAATTCCACTTGAAACTTACCTGGGACAGAAGTCAATAGCTCTTCTTCTAAACAGAACGACACAATACCCAATCCAAACCTAATGTAACGGTAAATGGAAAGGAAGGAAAAAGCCCCTTAAAAATCATGACAGAACTCTCTGTCTCAAGTAGGAAGGCAGTGATCTAGGAATGCGCCCCTAGGGACAGCCAGCAGCAACCTACATATCAGGGAGCACCGACTTGCGGTTGTTGCAGTGGAGAAGTTCTCTTCCTCATGTCAGCTCCCCCCGTCGGGACAGTTCAAAATAGCATGCACAAATTCTCTGGAAGGGGTGCACTCATCTAAAGAGGAGGTGGGGGGAGACGTGCATGCGATGCATGTTGCATGCTGCCCATTGCCTCTGGAGTGCATTGCCCTGTATTTCAGTTCCCCTTTACGGTGCTTTGGGGAGCTGGCATCCTGCTATTGATCCAAAATCACCCTTGCTCTATATGGTGAAGCTTTTTGCGGCTCTTGAGCTTCCGATTTAGCTAGCACTCCATTTGAGAGAGTAGAAAAGCTCTAATGCAGGAATAGTTTTTATATAAGGGCAGGGATATGGCACCATTCCTCTCTTTTCTGGCTGACTCCCAGCAGTGCTGCTACTATCCATTCCTCTGGCTACTACTAAAATCCTCTGAGGGTATCGGAGCTGAAGTTGAGCCCGATCGCTAACAGGTGAGCCCATAAGCCAAGCCCATAAACCTGTTTTCTTGGACCGTTCTTGTGTTTTGTGCATCCACATTTTGTTGGATTGTAGATGAGATTAGAATGAGTAGAGAATACTGCAAATGCCAGATACAGGTCGAGAGCCACTTACAACCTACAGGTGCTGAGTTGACCTTGTAGCCAGAAACAGTGGAATAACTCAGATGCCTGCCCCAGCTATCTCATGTTCGGTAGGGAGAGTTATTCTGTGCAGGGTCCAGGAAGTACAGCCCCATTCAGCACAGCTCTTAACACTCAGTGTTTTGCCTTATCAGACTGATTCAAAGACCCCGTCAGGAATGATTAACTGAGCCCCTTTTTCTGATCATTCCAAATATCACTGGGTCAAAAATGGTACATGAATTTCCACTAATTAACATGTTAAATGAAAGGCAACTTGGCTTCTCTGAGAAACCCTGTTTGTTCTATTGTTACAATCTATTCTCAATGCACACGTAACCCTTTTGTTTCATCAGCTGCTTGTATCCTGTCTTGTGAACAGACTGGGGGCAGGACTATCTTCTTCATTGCTAGTTTATACGGTGCCTAGCACAATGGGGCCCTGGTCCTGTCTGGGATTCCTAAGTGCTACTGTAATACAAATAATAATATGAATGCTTGTATATTACATGCATTAATCTGACAGGTCAGATAGCTTTACATATCATGCATGTAACATGTTTGATAGCCTTAGGTTTTCAGAAAAGTTGGATACGCAAAATGAAGATAGAATTGCACATTTAACTGAATGCACAATTGCTGCACTTGCAAGTCCAAACTCAATAACTGTTTATACCAAGGGTACGCAACCTATGGCACGGCTGATTTTCAGTGGCACTCACACTACCTGGGACCTGGCCACCGGTCCAGGGGGCTCTGCATTTTAATTTAATTTTAAGCGAAGCTTCTTAAACATTTTAAAAACCTTATTTACTTTACATACAAAAATAGTTTAATTCTATATTATAGTCTTATAGAAAGAGATCTTCTAAAAACATTAAAATGTTTTACTGGCATGCGAAACCTTAAATTAGAGTGAATAAATGAAGACTCAGCACTCCACTTCTGAAAGGTTGCTGACCCCCGCTGTATACAAATGGCAGATTATGTTCATTTTGAGTGTGCAAGTACCTGATTTTGCATGTACAATCACTCTAACTTCACCTGCAAAGTGAACATCTAACTCTTCTAAAAGTCTGGGTCTTGATGGCTGCTGTCCATTTAATCAATAAATGCCATACTTGGTACATTCCAGTAGTAGAGTATAGGGTGGGAGGAGATATTGTATATTTCAAATATCAAATCTATGGCATTTCGTCCTTCCTGGGAAATTTAACATATAATAATTTGGCTCAGTGATAATATTTACAACACTGAAAAAAACAGGGAATATTCCATACACATTTTTGTCTAAGGGGAAATGAGAACTTTCATGTTGATACCAGAAAGGTGCCAACTCTTGGGGAGGTGAGGGTGGAGGTGAGGGTGGAGGGTTGATCTGTGTAAACTACAGATGCTTTTGACTACTTCTCCATTTTCAGTTCTGTGCGTGTGTTAAACCACCTTCCATCTCTTCAACGCCTACATCTTTTGCCTTATATCACTGATCACCCAAAACGCTACTGTAACGTTCTGTTCTACCTCCTCCCCTCTAGTCATCTCTTCTCCTCCTTTCCCTGCCGATACTTCTATTCAGATTTGTCCCATCCATCTCCCTCTCCCAATCCTTCACGCCTATACAAACAGAAGTGACTGCTCTAGAGGCTAGATGGAGGCCCCACTATCCGCTCACCCTTTGCATATGAACCTTGTGTGTTTCGTATCCATCCAATTTAGACTGTAAGCTCCTTAGGGCAGAGTTTTTGCTGATAGTTGTTAATGCTCATGCACACCAAGGGTGTAAGTAGTGAATATAATACATACGATCTAGCAACTACTGAATGCAGGAAATATACCTACTGTTCTACAGCATGTCACTGTATTTTAAAAAAAGATAAAACGTAATAACCTTGAAATTACTTGGATTTCCAATCTCATTTCTCAAACAACCCATTTGTGAGATGCACTGGGATTTTCACTCGGTTGTACCAGCACTCAGCTACTGCAGTGACTGGCACTGTGTAAATATCTATGCTAGCTAGCTAGCTAAACAGTACCTCTCTCCTTCCTTCTGGCATAAAGGGCAATGCCCAGACCATCCTGTCTTGGAAAAAAAGCATCATTTTTTTAGAGAACGCTTAAGGAGCAAGGAATTATTGTCAAAGTTCACTGAAACCTAACAAGCTCCGTGAGCATTAGTCTTTATGATTACCTGGCGAATTTTTCAAATACTGAAATGTTATCCTCAGCCCTAAATAGCTCATAGTCATTTTTACCCTTCAGTGAATGATACTTCCCCACAGAACAGTTAAAGCGATATTAACCTTACAGCAGACAAATCGGCAACTATCTTCATCAAGACGGCTACCAAAGGATCCCCACTCTAAGCAAGGGAAACTGGTTAGCTAAACATTCTAAGGTTTTCTAATTCTCAGTATTGCTTTCTTGCTGCTTCATCAATATACCATGTTCTTTAATGCTGCAGCCTGGGCTGCCATGGACCTAGATGAGAGGCCAACATGAGCAACTGGTGAGGAGTCAGCTGCCGTTCTCTTTCATATGGAGATGCCACTAATGCAGATTGCAGGTCGCAACATGCAGTGCCGAGACAGCTCAGGATGGAACGCTGCCTACTGGGACTTGCAGTCTCCATAGGCCACATATATCAGAGATAAGGCAGGTTGTATTAAACAACTACATGAACCTTATTTTTCCCGCAAGAGTGGAGGGCCTCAGAGATATCAGTGTAAGGAATGTAACAAATGCTTTAACTCTTACTGCTGTCATCTCCTGCTCCAGCAAGAACACAGAGCCCCAAACTAGGGTTTCAGCTGGTGAAAAGCTTTTCCATTCACCCTCCAACCTGGCTGGAAAGTATGTCATGACAAAGTCAGTGCAGTTCTCTTCAAAGAGAAGGGAGATTCAATCTCTCACTATTAGCTGCTGCACTTCCTTTAGCCCGGTATCTTGGTCTGCTCCCAGACTTCTGTCTGCTGCTTTGCCTATTAGCAGGAGGGTGAGCAGGAGTATATCACTTCTTCCAGTCAGAGTGCACAGCTTACCAACCCTACAATAACAAACCAGTCTGTGCGGCCCAGCACCTGCGATCAGCTCCACAGTAATACGCCAAGGCACACTGTCCTCGTGCTGTGAACAATCCCTGGAAATGCTAGTGATTTAGATTTATAAATATATAAAAAGGAGCTCATCTCATGCTCTGGACACCCCTTTTATACTTAACTTTCATAGTAAGATCAAACTGGATGATGTATTCCACCAACAAATACATCGAAGACAATACATCAAAACCCTGTTACAGAAATCACAGCAATCAAGCTCTTCCAATCTTCAGCACATTCCCTCCCCGGGATGCATTTGTGCCTAACAGAATGCACCTTAAGTGGACAAATGTAGACTATTCCATAACAAGTGCATCCATGCATGCACATGTGTGTGAAGGGAGGTGGGAGGAAATCAATTCCAAAGTCAAGGATCCCACATGGAGAACATCCTGCTAGCAGCCTCCTCTTGTTCATTTCAAGTGCAGTATGGGGCAGGGAGAAAGGTGGGGTCACAGGACTCAATATAGATTCCATGACTGATGAAAAGAGCAAATTTCTCAGTGGTACCAAAGTTAAATATGTTGCAGTTATTAGTAAAGGTATGTTTTTCTGACTGACAGCCCTGCAAACAACTTGGGCTCAAGAGCTGATCAGTAATGGGTATATTTTCCTGAGGAAAATGTTGATTTTTCATCAAAAAAACCCCCAAAACCCACATATTGGTCAGTTTTTGGCAACCATAAACCAAAAGTATTTTTGGCCTAAAACTGTGAAAAAACAAAGTATTTTCACTATGGGTTTTTTCTATTTTCCAACAAACAGAAAAAATTGAAAATTTTCAAGGAAACCAAAAAGTTTATGTGAAAAATGTTTCATTAAAGCAAAAAAACAATTATTCGTTGCAAATATGTTTTGACACAAAATTTTCTACCAGCCCTTTTGGCCCTAAGAGTCAAAATTCACAGATTTTAAGTCCAGAAGAGATCATTATGATCATCTAGTCTGACCTCCTGCATAACACAGACTGTGGAATTTCATGCAGTTCTGAGTTATCTCCCGCACAGTCTCACCAAAAGTCAGAAAGGTTATGCAGTAAATATAGCACCTCAGTGACACCTCTGTCCCCCACATTGTCTTCTGTGGGTTTGCCCAAGTGTCACTGATTGAAACTCTGTATACAATTCTGTTGCTGATGCACATGAATGAATAGAACCCAGCTCGCTGTCTTGTGTGTGAAGGCCCGGCAGGGCCAACTGGAATAAAAAGAAAAATCTCATGTTTGTCAGAAGCGCAGTAGCTGGGACTCTGCACACACACATAGCAGTTCTGTTGATCAAGCAGCTGACATTTTTGCAGCCACTTTTCAGAGTGAAGCTGCGCTTAGATTTTCCTGTATATTTCCCCTTGAGATGAGGGATCTGGAAAACTGACAGGGCTGTGTGCAAATGCCTTTGGAAGATAAACTCCTCAGTTTAAAAATGTGCTAGGCCAAATATATACCAACACCTGTGGCTTTGATTCTACAGAAGCATCGGCTAGTCTGTGTTTTAGAGGAAAACTCAGTTCTGGGGAAGATCTGAAAAGGGCAATTTGTGTCTTATTTCCATGCATTTCTCTGGTGTTCATGACAACAGTATCATCTCACATGTCAAATGTTAATGAATGAAGCCTCACACAACCCCTGTATTATCAGCCCCATTTTATACATGGGAAAACTGAGGCACACAAGAAGTATGCAGCAGACCTAGCAGTAGAACGCAGTTCTCCTGTCTCCCACTCCAAAACCTCTGACACTGTAGGTGCATAGGAGGGAATGGTTAGATTAACCCACGTGCTACCCTTTTATCCCCAGAATAACTGCCAGTGAAAATAACCAAAGGGAATCTCACTTCTCTGCTAGGTTACCAAAGGAAAAGGAGAACGGGTGAGAGCAGCAAGGACTTTTTGTTATTCCATATAGTTAGTATTAAAAGACAAGTGGAGTCATTCCAGGACAACCTCTATGAGAACCCAGTTGGAGAAGAAGCCTCACTGACAATGAGCCTGCAGTAGAATACAAGGGATTCAGTGGAAATGGTTCTACATACCCTGGACTACAATGGTGATTCAGAGAGGCAGGCTAAAATGACTTGGGGATCTATTCCCTTTTAGAGAAGGATTTGTTCTAGTCACTAACTGTGCTCCCCCAGTTATTATAGAGGGGAGAAGGGGAAAACCTTATCTGTGTGGCACTGATAGCCCCAGTTGAAGAACCCAGATAGAACAGAGAAGAGCAAAGAGGGCAAGATACAACACTGGGTCTTCCTTTCTGAGCACCCCTGCCCATATCAAGTGTCTGAAATCAGAGGAGCCTGGAGACCTCAACTTCCCTCCCAGTCCACCCAGAACATGAAAATTCTCCTATGAATATTTACTACTGCCACCAAGAGCAATGAACCCCACACACTGGGCACCAGGGAGGCAAAGTCTGGGAGCCCTGGGATGAGCACTCAGAAACTGCTGACACAAATGGACAGAGTTTTAGCTGCACCGGTGGCAAAATATCACCCAGCCCAACTTCAAGGAACAAAATCCCCTTCAGCTACAGTCAGGTGTGTAATGTTCACCCCCTGCCCACATTAGAGAACCTGCATACGGTCAGCTTAAGCTAATGGTGTGAAATAGCAGCAACTACCCCCTTCCCCCAGGCAAACCTACTTCCTGCACAAACAGTACTAGTGCACCAGGTGAAGCTTATATGAGCCTGCAGCGTCTGCAAACCAGCTGACTGTGATTTCCTTAAAGGGGCTGCTCTCCATTCACCTGCAGCATCATTTACCACACATGCAGAAGGCAGTTAGCATCAGGCAGTCATCCTTCCTTCCAGCCCTGAATCAGAGGCATTCTACAGGGGAGATAATGGCTAGCTCAATTCTCTGAGTGCAACAGGCACTTTCCAGAAACACTGCAGTCCCTTATGGCCAGACCATAAAGGCATTGAGGTGCTTAAAGATACAGATGGGCATCTGGTGGGATTTACAACAGTGCCCAACTCCCATCAATATCCATGGGAATCAGGCACCTCGGTGCTTTAGAAAATCCCACTGGGCGCTATCTACATCTATTGGTGCCTAAATATCTTTAAACTCTTCATCCTTCTGAATACAAGCGAGATTCAAAAAGGAGAATAGAAATCCATGATGGTCTCAGCCCCTCCTCATAAAACCTGATTCAAAAGAAAGAAGCAGATGCTACCGTAACGGGACTAAAACTTTCTGCCCTTCTTCAGAGCCATACTGAATAACCCTTTGGTGATGACTAGGAAACTGCGCTCAGTTGAGGGAGAAATGAGGCCTGGGAGACAAACACTGACAATCTCATCTTTGACACTGAATCCCTCTGATACCTGTGGGCTCCGTCTCCCCAGGGATACTGACACCTCTTTGACAGTGAGAGGATGAGGAGAGAGCAGTTGAAGTTCATACAGTGCTTTGACACTGGAGAGCGTTTTATAAGGCTCAGTATTGGTGTTTGGGAGCGGTACTGCAGAATATCAAAGTATTTCTTGTAATTTTTTCTTTAAGAAACATAACCTTCTTCTGATTTAATTTTCAGCATGTTTGTATTGACAATTGCCCTGTGCCGTCTCTGAAAACACACAAATTGTTTCCCTGGGATTCTTGGCTAGGTGGAGGGCCACACTCTTGGTTACAAAAAAAAAAAGTCCAAACCAGCCCCTATAATTCAGGCTCATGAAGCTCAAGTGACCAGCTGAGCAGCTCCATGATGTGAACTGTGTGATAAGGGCCACTAGATTGCTGATCTGCCGCTTTGGGGGAGTAAAATTGAGGTAGGGAGTTCAACAGATCCTGTCTGAAATATTCTTCCTTCTCTAGTCATCCTGAATGACACAGCCAAATCTTAACTCACGAGGGCCTTGTATATTCTTTTTCCAAGTGGATTTGAGGCAAACTGTGGCCTAAACTCCAGGACAAATGTCACCTCAGGGAGGGGGGGTAGAAAAGGTAGACGTGAGAGGAAGCTCCAGAGAAAAGCACCCAGTAGCACGTACTGCCTAGCAATGCAGCCTGCGCTGTCCCGATGCCAGCAAAGTTGACCTCAGCAGAGACTGTGACATTCACATTCGTTCGACAATACAAAAGCCTGGAAAAACAGAGGCAAGAGCTTTCTGCAGCCACCCCACAGAAGAGGGAAGGACTTCACCCA
Organism: Dermatemys mawii; assembly: GCA_007922305.1. Taxonomy (NCBI): domain Eukaryota; kingdom Metazoa; phylum Chordata; order Testudines; family Dermatemydidae; genus Dermatemys; species Dermatemys mawii. Next base: position 13,612,086 of record ML677360.1, on the reverse strand, counting down.
CTCCAGCCAATGCGGCTAATATCCCAGTGGCACCAGAAAATTTCAGACCACGCTGTCCGTGTGTGTCTGTACCATCCCCCGCAATGTGTCTCAAGAACTACAGCCCAATGCGTCTCAAGGCCAGGTCTGGCACAGGCATTGACAGGACAGACTTCCCCTGCACTGCTCCCCGCCAATGCTCGTTGTCCCTGATCTGAAGGAACAACCTCTAAGGGTGAGAAAGGGGGCTGAGTCTCCCTGGCCTATTCAGTGCTTGGCCTCTCCGCTGAGCTTTCTAAAGAAGGGACCAATTACTACAGACAGCAATCAAGGAAGAGGTAGAAATGTTTCTTCGGTGCACATCAAAGATCATAAGATCACATTAATCTGTGTCAAAACATCCAAGGTGGCCTGGCTACTCCACCCATTACCACCGCAGCCATTCTTGTTTCCCAGCTCTAGTGACAAAACCAGTGAGCTGATTTCTCTAGGTGTTCCAGGCTCCGTCCGTGATAGCAGGCTAATGGACCTTCCCCATGTTTTGCAGACAGACCCATTTTATGTGCATACATGAGTCAGCCTGGAAAGGAAGTTATGGTACATGAGAACCTGAGGCAAGGAAAGCAAACAGGAGTGTGGAAACGCTCTCTTCCGCCAAAATAGACACTGTGAACTACAATAACCCAGTAGGGTGCAGGCAGTAGATTCTGTGAAAGCCCCTGAGGTCTCTCTTGTCAGTAATTCCCCAGCCAAAGGCTCCCTCAGGCCATATGTCATAGGAGGCTGGTAATGGGTCAATAAGCTGAATGCTATTGCTGTTGCACAGGGCTGCCAACCATCCAGGATTGTCCTGGGGTCTGCAGGAATTAAAGATTAATCCTTAATTAAAGATTATGACATGTGATAAAACCTCCAGGAATACCTCCAACCAAAACTGGCAGCCTGACTGTTGCAGCCCACATTTTCAGCAAGCCTCCCTCCTTTGTATGCATAGCGCTTGAGTTTACACCGGCAAAGAGCACAGACAGGATCGCGTGTGCTCAGCAGCGCAGCTCATGCAGACAAATAGCATCATGCAGGGCTCTACCGATGCAAAAGGAGGCGCATTACCCATTTTGCGTCATGTGAAAGAAACAACCATGCCTATAAAAAGCCTATAAAAAGCCACAAACCAACCTATTAAGGCCCTTGACTTCAGCTGGTGCTAAAATACGGGCAGGTGGTTTGGGGAATCAATGACTTTATGAAGGATTAACAGGCTTTATTTAGTGTCACACCCTTTACAAATACATGGAATTTTAATGGTATGGGAGCGGTCTCATGCAGCATTGACACTTCAAGCTAGAGGTGTAATTTCCAATGTGAAGAGACCTACCTAAAAATAAAGTGTAGCCATGGAGTGAGACCAGTTAGCGCCCTGAGTACATACCTACAGCCTCAGACAGGGCAGCGAACCTCTGCCACCCCTTGCGCTGCTGCAGCCTCGCTGCTCTTTTAGTGCACTAGCTTGAGCACAATTAGCACAGGTATGTTTCCTCAGGATGGAAATCACACCTCTAGCTCGACGCATAGACACACAAGCACTTGGAAAAGAGAGAACGAGCAGCTTCCCTTCACCCCGGCATTCATGAACCCAGAGTCCTGGGGAGTAGCACGCAGGCTACAGCAGAGATGGGCAAACTATGGCCTGCAGGCTCCTAACTGGGCCCCGAGCTCTGGCTGCTCCGGCTGCTCCCCCGCTGTCTCCTTCGCCCGCAGCGTGCTCTGGGGGCGGAGGGGCTGCGTGACAGTTTGTCTGGCTCCGGGCCAGACATGCTGTTCTGAGCGGCGGCATGGTCAGAGGGCCAGGGCCAGGGCAGATAAGGGGCAGAGGGTCTTGGGGGGTGGTCAGGGGATGGGGAATGGGGGCATTGGATAGGGTGTGGGAGTCCCAGCGGGCCTGTCAGGGGGCAGGGGTGTGGCTAAGGGTTGGGGCAGTCAGGGGACAGGGAGCAGGGGGGTTGGATAAGGGGTGGGATCCTGGGGGGTGATTAGGAGGTGGGGGGGGGTCTTTGGAAGGGGTGGTCAAGGGACAAGGAGCAGGGGGCTTAGATAGAGAGTGGGGTCTCGGGGGGTGGTTAGGGGTGGGGGTCTCTGGAGGGGTTAGTCAGGGGACAAGATGCGGGGGTCTTAGATGGGGGTTCAGTCCTGGGGGGGTGATTAGGGTGGAGGGTCTTGGGAGGAGGCTGTCAGGGGACAAAGAGCAGGTAGGCTTAGATAGGGTGTGGGATCCTGGGGGGACAGTTAGAGTGGGAGGTTCTTCAGAGGAGGCGATCAGGGGACAAGGAACGGAGGGGGGTTGGATGGGTTGGGGGCTCTGAGGGGGGCAGTCAGGGGGCAGAAAGTGGGTGGGGGTTAGCTAGAGGGTGGGGCCAGGCTGTTTGGGGAGGCACAACCTTCCCTACCTGGCCCTCATTTTGAACCCCAATGTGGGCCTTGGGCCAAAAAGTTTGCCCACTCCTGGGCTACAAGGTATGTTCGTCTTCCCTGCCCATATGTACAGTAACTCCCATGTGTTTGTGTCTGCTGAGCAGATAAGATGTTCATTCATAGGATCCCAGATCAAAGGACGTGTGGACAGCCTGGCTGATTAGTGGAGACTGAACACGGTGCTGTGCGAGGGATTTAAGTTTGGCTCCACAGTTCAGTCAGTTACTCCCCGGCACAGCATGAGTTTGGAGTGCCTTTTGCAGACCTGGAGTGACTCTCCCTCTTACTGATTCATAGACTTCAAAGCCAGAAGTGACCATTATGATTATCGAGTCCAATCTCCCTTCATAACACAGGCCAGAGAATTCCACCCAGTGATTCCTGCATCAAGCTCAATGACTTCTGGTTGAGCTAGATGATATCTTCTAGAAAACGTAAAGCTTCAAGTGATGGATACTCAGGGAAGCTGTAATGGGCTCTAGAGGGGACTGTGAATAACTCAACTTGGCAAGGAGAAGAGTTCTTCAATGGAGCAAAATAGAGGACTGGGAATGATCTCTCCCTCCTGCCCTCTCAATGTTTCTTTGCTCGTACTATGGAAACGGCCTGGAATGAGAGTGTGCTCTGTGATGTGACCTGTGTCTCCTCTCACGGGAGCAGCGGAGACCAGTGAGCACTGACTGCAGAACCGTAACTGGCACCAGAACTTTATTTTGGTCGACTCCTTTTCTTAAGGGGTCCGATCACATTACTACGTAAATGCTGTTCCCAACTATTCTAGCTCCCTTGCAACCCTATCTGGGAGGGGTATCATAGCAGATGTCTCATGCAGAACTCAAGCATGGGATTCTTCCTTAGTAAACAGGCTCACTTTAGTTCCTCCATATTGTCTGCTTGTTACTCGGAGAGACCGCAGTTCTATTCATTACACATCCATCACGTGGTACTCATGCCGGGAGCAAGCATTAGGGGCCACAAAAATCAGAAAAATGCAGAAGGGCCTGGAGCCTTGTCTAAACTTGGGAAAACCTCCCTATGACTGATGGGCCTGAACTACACTCCAGCATTGCTAACTCTTGCAATTTTATTATTAGACTCACAAGGTTTGTGTTTTTTTCTCAGAGCCCCAGTTCATGCAGCTTTGTGAATACATAACTATGTGAATACTTAGCTGTCATCAATAATAACCAAAAAGTATGTTTCTACCCCTCATGATTATGGAGAAGAGCTTACATCATGACCCGATTGCATGCTAAACACCCCCAAACCAGAAGGGAAAGAAAATAATCCCCAAATGTACTGTTGTTAAAAATCTCATTATTTTAAAACCAAATGTCACAATATTGAGGACCAACTAATAAGCTTTGAATGCTTGGGGCTGGCAATACTGAACCTCCCAGATCCACCTGCTCCCCAACTTTGGCGATACAGACTTTGCAGCTATCACCTGCCTACATCACTGACTGAACTGTAAGTCCATACTCCAGGACTGGGCATCAATTTGGCTCCAAACGTCACAGGTAGGGTCCAGCTCTTTCAAAGCTATTCTGAACATTATGTATGGAGTTGCTTTGTGAAAGGCTGTGAACCGTTCCTTTTGCTGTTTGATTTCTGTAGTGGCTGGTGAATACTTTTCAAATACCCCAGGACAGAATGGATGGTGGCTCTTGGATGTGGCTTGAGAAAGTCTTGGCAGTTCAAGTACTTTACTACTGGAACCATGAAGCAAAGGTCCACCTGAGTGGGCTCAAGTTTTATTGGCTAGGAGTCACAGGCCTTGGCTCTCAGCTGTTGCATTCTCCTGTAGCTCTGATAAACCATTGCTGTGCATTCCCTTATTTAGTAAGGGACTCTCTGCTGACTCTAGTGCTTTCAGTACGTCATTTACACCATACATCACAGTCCCCTAAGGAGACGCTCATTCCTGCCTAGGTAACGTCAGTTTGGAAGGCTGAGCACATGGAGATGGAAGTAACATTGCTTAAGAATGTGAATGGGCAGAATAGTTCAGAAAAATGACATGAGAGTTTCAGTTCACGTCTCAGCAGACAAGTGCCTCTGTTATGTGAAGGGAGAGCTCAGAAGTGCCCCCAAAGAACCCAGACAGCAAGGCTATTTAGAATTCAAAACCTTGGAGTAAATCGTTTCACTGGTGAGAAGAGAATCTCACACACAATTTTAATTGAGGCCAGGCTTTGGGAAAGAAAATCCCAGAGTGTTTTCCTGTACCCGCAACTTCATCCCATTTCTGTTATGCTATTTATACACTGCCTGGCCTCTTCCTAAATTATTTCAGTGTATTCCTGAGAGTTTTTCCATTAGGTATTAAAAGGACAATATGGAAGCACTTTGAACATATATCTTTCCATGGCATTATATCATAGATTCAAACAGTAGATATCTTACTGATTTTAGATCTTGTATAGCCCACACATAAAGCTGTGCTAATTTTAATTTGTTTGTGTTTGTCTCCAGTAAAAAATCCTGGTGCTTAGATACCTCTGTGTGAGGCGCCTCTAGATAAATCGGTAAAGTGTGGCCATGATTTCTTCCTGCTGTCACATAGCTGGGTTTCCTGGTGATAATAAATACTATATGGCATGACAGATATATTCTGGAGGACATTTGTTAACATGATATACAACTTTCAAGGTGTTCAAAAGACAGGATCAAAGCTACAGTGTACATATTATGGAGTACTTGGAAGTGTCCCTTTAAAAACACTGCTTTCATTCCAGTTGGCGAAGAAGTTCTAGGATTTCATTTGGCAGAGATGCCAAACTGCAGAGACTTGATGGGGTCACGGAGAACTGAGCGTGACCCAGAGCGAGAAAGGGTTGCTGAATTTTCATTGTAGATCTGGCCCTTTTAAAAGCTTCCTTAGGCAAAGAAGGAAATTCACTCTCATCAGCAATTGCAAGAAGTGCTTTGTAGCTAATGACTTTACAGGGTCTCAGATCTCCAGCAAACCAACCAAGCTGAATCATTCAAGTCTTACCCAGATCCAGGCTCAGGCCCCCCAAAAGCAACCAGGCTCTGTGCCTCATCTTGGATTTTTATACTGCATGTAAGGAGATGAAAGGCTGTCCCTCAGCTGCTTGTTTTCGATGGGATTATTTACCCTCTGCTTGACAAGTTAGCACATACCCTGCATTCTAGCACAGATGCCGTCAGGTAACTGCACAGACACCAGCCTCCCTAGTGGCACAGCTCTCAGTAGCTCCGAGTTCTTTCTGCTGACCAGAAACAACAGGAGCTTCTCAGGGAAGCAGAATGCCAGGCTGACACACAAGCCATGTCAGCAGCTGTTCGAGGTCTCATGTATTCGGGGCCTCCGCTGCACAGACGACAAATCTCAGGCAGGCTGAAGGAGAGGACAGATTCTCAACTGCAACCTCGCAGCTAGGACAGCACCTTTCACGAGGGTTGCCCTAAACTGAAACAGGGTCTTAGATGCATGTCTACTCTCGTTATTTCTCTCGCCTTCATACTACGTCCCATGCAAAGGATCTGCTCTGCCTGTTCACGGGGGAACATACCCACAGAACAAAGAACGGAAAATCAAAGGCCACTCTTTGGAATGGGCAACATTCCCTGGCACTGTGATTCCCATTTCAAGGAAACATCCCAATACAGCTTCTTGCCATGTAGGCTAGTGCCTTCTTGGTTGTTACAGAGCTTGGTCATTTGCCTCTATAAGGTATTTTCTTTTCACTCCCCCCTATCATGTCCTGTAGCCAGCCATTGTACACTGGTAATTGACAAATAACTTCCCATGTGGTATCTCAAGACCTCGTTTGTCATCTTTCCTTAGCCACATTGCCTGCTCTGCATTATACATTTTCACTTAACGAGCCCCCCAAAGTAGGGTATCTGATGAATGAAGGGGGCTGGTTTGTGCACAGCAGTTAGTGAATTCATGCTGTGCCACACTGCACCGAACATCTGGGTTGCAAGCCAGCATGGCGGCCAATCTAGTTTGCACTTGACGCTCGGCAACATCACGAACATTAACTGGGCTTAACTGAGAGTCTCTGCTCATTAGACTGGCTGTTGTAGGTCTTGAATGAGATACACTGACAGAGCTGTGTGGCAGATCCTGGACTGGGACAGCAGGGGCGCAGCCAGCTGGAAGGGCAGTGCCCTGACAAAGCTGCGAGAGGGAAGCCTGCAAACCACCTGCCCACACTTAGCCAGTACAGTACATGCAAGGTTACACTAACATAACCGTGACCGTCTTTTACTAAAACCATGAAAAGGAAAAGCAAAATTTCTGAATGTGAGGTGACATAACGGAATGCTGCTGGATTTGTAATTCAGAAAGAAGTACAAGGGGACCTGTCAAGGCCAAAACAATACAGGTCTGGAAGGAAAACACACTCAACTGTGCCATATTCTGGCTACAGATGCTCAAGAGGCACAAACGAGAAAATCCTCAGCCAGCAGGGGGAAGAAACTGCCACCCAGTTTCTGTTCCCTTTGAAACATGCTGCTCTCGAGACATTTCACAGCAAGGGACATGGAACGGGTGTGATGTGGGATAAAGTGGTCTATTACATGTTTGTCCCCTGATCTGCCAACGCTTGTTACATGTAGATTATCATGCTCCAACTAAAAGCCTAGGTTCTGGTCAGCATGTGGAAGCACATTTGTGCACAGACTGTGCAGCATCGGTGTGGGTTTATCTTTCTTCACACCTCTGCAGCTTGCCTGAGCCACCAAAACTGCAAAGAGCTGGGGTTTGTGCAGGTTTTAGCATTTTGGGTTTGCGTTTCACTGGTTTTATCATGCCTCAAGGAACCTTTTATGCCCCCCGGCAATGTGAGTACTGGTCTTCTCATGATATTTCCCTTTCTGAATGGTGGAAATGCCAAGCGGAGGCCAGTCACGGTGTCTAACAGCAGTGTAGACATTCCCATAAATACTTTAGCTAGATAGTCAACTCTACCTGCGAATGTGCACGGAAGCCCAATTGCAAGACTGATGAGAGGAGAAACACTCTATGGTTAGAAGAAAGTGAATGATTATCAAGCACTTTATAAATATTAGCCAACTAGTTCTCACGCCCTCAGAAAGGTATTAGACTCATTTTACAGGTGGGGAAACTGAGGCAGGGAGCAAGTGGCTTTCCCAAGGTCATAGAGAAAGTCAGTAGCAGGGCTAGCACTCAAGAGTTTTTCCAGTCAACACTCCAAGCATTAGATTTACTCCAGCCCTCAAAGCTGAGATAAAAGGAACTGGAAGGGACACATGAACAAAAAAAGACGCTATGAAGCAAAGGCAGCAACTATGGCCCCAAGGGTAAAAATTCGCTGTGACTTTATTGTGAAGTGAGCAGAAGACAAAGCTCTGCTCACCCCTTTCCTGAGTCACCACCCTCTCTTTGTCTGCTCCCCCACATCCAGGCTGGATCACCTGCAAGGACAGTTCTTCCCCTGCAGCCGCTTGAACACAAATTTGCAAACAGAACTCATTGCAGGCAGGAGTCGGCAGCCAGAGCAGCGCTCTCAGCATCGGGTCAGGCTCTCCAAGCTCACTGTCACAAGGGCACTGCAGGAGCGAGGCTGGCACTGCCGGGCACGGACGAGGGCAGCACACGAACCTTGATGTACATTTGGTTTTAGATAGGCCCCCCAGCTGGAGAAGCGTGCTCAGAGGCAATCTATCCACTGCTTCGCAATGTACGAGAGGGGAGGAAAAGGATTGTAATGCCTTATTTCCTCTGACTCAAAAGTTCCCTTAATAGGAAATGGTTTCCAAGCTGTAAGAGCAGTGGATGCATTCCAACCCCTGATGGAAAACACTACAGAGTCTCCTTTGGATTTGATGTGTAAATCGTGTCTTCTAAAAAGGGCTTTTTATATACACTCACTAGTGCTTGGGGAGCAGCTTTGCTGCTCTAACAACATAATTTATGACCTCGCCCTCTTTGAATGCATCTTTTCCAGTACACTACAAAGCCACACAGGAGCAAAGAGAGCACCAGGCCCCTCCAGATGATGTAACAAGGAGTGCCTTGTGCCAAGATGAACAAGGCCCGGTGCCGCTTGCAAACTCAGGCAGCAGCACGGATCTGTTATTTCGATCATCGCCGTCTCTGCAAGACTCTTTTGAAACTTGCCGATATTCTTCTGACAGTCGCTGTGCTAACCGAGCTCGCTAAAAGCAGCCAAACTCAACATTCGCTTAGGATCCTGGGTTCAAAACTTTGAGCTGAAATATTATAGGGCAAAGTATCTGTCTGGCTTTCAAAGGATTTTGATGGTTTTTAAACAGAGGCACCATGCTGTATTTTACCAGGTGGATGGTATTCCCCGCCCCTCCTGGAAATGAAGCAAAGTCTTCAAAAAATCATCTCCTGAGAAGCCGAACAAAGTCAAAGTCAAGAGAGAATCACGAGCGACATCCAGGCCAAACTCCCACTGACTTCAATAGCCCTTTGCCTGAGCAAGGAGTAAGTACAAACCTAGTGCCAGATCCTGCCACCCACTCTCACACTGAGTACTACACTACTCGTGCCACTGAAATCAAACTGGTAGCATATGAAAGGACCGGCTTGGGTTTTTTAAATACATAAGGCCAAATGCTTTGGTCTTTATTCATGGCTAGATTCCATCACAATTACTCACAATGAAATCAGGGGGACAGCACCAAAGTAAGTTACTACTTAGTATTAGGGTGGCAGAACCTATCCCTCAGTAAAGACCTAAGCACCTGGCCCTGTATAGTTTAATAAAAACCTCCTATTCTAGATTGCCAATAGCTCTTTTGATCATTAAAGCTGAACAAACTTTCAAAAATCTGAATGCACTTTTTCACCACTGCTACAGGTCCCCTTGCACTTCACTCTGCTTGTCAGGTGAAACTAGATGGGTCAATTCCATCTTCTGTTTATAGCCCTTTTCACTTTGCATCTCTTCTCTGCCTTCGGTAGCATGCTGTTATTTTTGGGTCTCTAACATTACAGGAAGAAAGATCAATTAAAAAAACTCCAGTTATTTTAAATGTGTGCCAATATTTCTATTTCTGAGGTTTTGCAAGCCCCATCTCTCTCTCTTTTTTTAAATACAAACCTAAATTTATGGCTTGAGCTACAAGCCAGTGTTGCTTTAAACAAAGAGTCAGAAGTATTTATTTATAACCTGCAACCATTTGACAAAATATTCTCAGTGCACAGGCAAAGCAGAGAGAACCTAGCCAAAGTATTTCATATTATTACTTTCCAGAGTGTCTTAAACCAGTCTGAACTGAGAGAGCAGTTTCCAAGCTGTCAGTAATAGAGTTTAGCTGACTTCTGGCTCCTGGCACATGAATCCTGGTAAATCATTCAAAAACCTGCAAATAGATCATTGGAGCAGGTCCCCACTCTCTGGAGCAATACATGGACTACCAGTGGAACTCACTGAACCAGTCTGCCATCTCCCACTATTCAATACACTTCCCAACTCAAGGACCTACCTCCTGAGCGGTGAAATCCAAGCAGAACCTGGCTTTAGCCCTTGACATTGTTTTGCTTGTTAAAATTAAGTTACAACAATAATCTTGTTCCCGCAAATCACCACATGCCCTGAACCTGTGTGAGGGGAAGGAGTGGAAACCGGGGTACAGCACACACTTCTCAGGAAATGCTGGGATGTTCTGTTTGTAGCCCAAGGTGATCAAGATGTGACTATGTGCCCAACGGATGGAAAGCCCTCATTAGAAGACCACCAGCAGCTGCATCAGCATTGTACATTATTGACCCCAAATCCTGCCATGACTCTACTGTCAGACAGAATGTTTCTGTAGTGGTGGTTTTGTTGTTGGGTTTTTCTCTTAATAAAGAGGTGTCATCCAGATGCGACACTGTCCCTATGCAGAAGGCTGTCCTGATTTATTGTAGCCAAAACAGACTATTTTTCATTCTTCCCTAGTAATAAAAAATAATCCACCCACTCCAACGTGTTTCACTGGGGACTAAAAGGTGCCTCCCTATGTTGTTATCTCGAAACATTTCTATAACCGCGTAAGAGTATTGGCATCTATTAAGGCGCGGATGTTTCGCACGATGGGCCAGATTATCAGCTGGCCTATTGGATGTCAACAAAGCCATGTGAATTTACACCAGCTAAAGAGCTGGCCCAGCTAAACCATCCTTTCCTGTCCTGTTGAGATTAGTCTTAGTGGCTCGTCAGTCTTTCCCCCGCCCCATAGGTCCGGCCTTTGTTAGATTTTGGAGGAAACAGAGAAACCTGAAAGGCTCACAGGACCTCACACCGTGATGCTCACAACATGGCCAGTCTTCCTTCCTTACGCCCCAAGTCTGTCCTATCCGCTGCCAGGGTTTTAAGTGATCAGTGCAAGCAGTCCTATGCAGCAGAGAGGAAGCATGGTTCAGTGGTTAGACCACTAGTCTAGGCCCCTGGAGATATGGAGTCAAGTCTCTGCTCTACCACAGACTTTCCTGTGTGACCTTGGGCAAGCCACATAGTGTCTCAACTCTCCATCTGTGAAATGGGGACAACAGCCCTCCCCTAATCCACAGGGGACTAGCCAAGATACCCAGATAGTGAGGTGCTAGATGCTACAGTAATGGGAGCCAAATCGACACCAAAGATAGGTTGGCTGCCTGCTCCAACATATCACTCAGCTGCAGGGAGCTCTGCTCTGTAAAAAGCAAGATTCCTAGCTACTCTTCTATAAGACTAAAACAAACATACATCACAGTCAGTAATGAAACCTGGTGCATCTTTAGTGCCTTCGTCAGAGCTGGAGCTCCTACCTGGAGGCTGCAATTTCAGCCTTCTGCCGGGCGATGGCCGCGGCCCTCTGGGCCCCTTCTATGCTCCTGTCCACCTTCTGCCTGATCTTGGAGCTCTTCAGTGGTATCACCCGCTTCTTCATGCCTTTGATCAGGACGTTCTGCCGGTATTTGCCTTCCTCCTTCTTGCCATCCGGCAGGGTGGTGCAGCCGTAGCCGTGCCGCAGGTTGTCCAGCCACTCACCCTCGTACTTCAGGCCGCTCGACCTCTCACTCACCCCGAAGCCCGAGCGCTTGTCGTTCTTCCACTCGCCCATGTAGGACTCCGTGGTGGTGGCATCGATGTCAGACTCGAAGGGCGGGAACTCCTCCCCTTCCGCCCCTTCACCCAGGCTGACGGTGGAGGTGGCATCGCTGGCAGCAGAGCTGATGCCGCTCTCACTCTTGAGGAAGCTGATTCGGCTCCTCTGGCTGGCCAGGGAGGTTTTGGACTCCGATTTCTTTAGCCTCCCCAGCAAAGAGCCCCGTCTGAAGAGGCCCCCTTTCTTCGGCTTGCTGGCTCCAGCATCCGCATACAGACTGAGGGCAAAGCCTCCCCGAGTGATAGTGGGTGACATGAGGGTGCTTTCTGGGCTGCCTGCTGGTGAGTCCTGTTGCGGCAAGGTGCCGTTGCTGTGCTCGCTACGGAGGGAAGACAGAGAGGTTCGGAGAGGGGAGCGGACCACAGACGCCATGCCGTATGGGACGCTCTGACGGACGCCGTATCCGTGGCGCATGCCATTGGTGAACTGGCCCTGGTACGTTCCTAAAGGCAAGAACAGGGACCTCGTTAAGCGCGGCACTTATTTTTCAAACCGATGCCTCGATACCAAGAACATGCAGAGCAAATCAAACTACCGCATGACATAACGGCTGCCCACTGCTTGGAGGGAAGGGTCAGAGCTGCACGAGTGATTACTAGTTTGCAAATGTCGCAGCCCCTAGAAGCAGGCGGCCTGGAGAACAGATGCAAGTCATATTCCCGGCCCTGACAGACAGCGGGTGTTCTCCTTTAGCTGCTCACCTAATTTTGCTCTAATCACACCAGTTGTAAGCCCAAAAATGGACATGCTCTGGATTTATACCACTGTGACTGGGAACAGAATCTGGCCCCAACATTTCTGGAATTTTAGGTTGTGTCCCCTACACCTGATGGCTGATTGCCATGGTGTCTGTTGTATGTGCGTGCAGTCTGCGACGTAAACAGCTCTTCTTTAACAACATGACAGCCCCATCCAGTCCACTTCCCTGCTCCACTCTTGGAGACTCACATTATCGTCCTCCACTAATACTGCATGCCATGAAAATGGCTAACATTGTATACAGTCAGCGCACTCTCCCCAGGGACCAGCCACACACTGGGCTGCCTAGCAGAGGTGGGAAGTTAAGTGAAGGCTGGGAAGAAGGATGATCTTGTGGCCTGTTTTCAGCTCTTTCTGTGGGTCCCTGGGCAAGTCACTCAGCCTGAGTTCCTCATCTGAATAATGGAGATAACGACACACTCCTACTTCACATGGGTGTTGAGAGGCTAAAAACATTAAAAGATTGTGAGGTGTTTAGATATGGTTGGGCCCAAAGAAGCACCTAGAGAGACCAAAGCTGTCCTCAAAACACTGGGGAGACAACTCTAAAAGCATATGCCTTGGAGAGCATTTCCTCCAGCCCTGGAATACGCTGCCCTTCACTGTTCCCATAACCTATTGTTATGATGAATAAAGCTCCTAGCTTTAGAGACGTAGAAAAGAGAGGCAGCCACATTTCAAGGGCCCTCCAGCACTGACCCAAGGTTGGGGTGTTCGCAGGGCATCCTCTCCCTTCCCCTCACCCCTTTGAATAGTTTGCATTACACTAAGCTTCCCTCTGGCTCAGGAGAGATGAGGGTGACTCCCTCAACATCCCCATGTGGAAGGGGACTAATCGGGAGTTACACCAAGGGATCCCTTCCCTGTCAGGAGTGAGTAGGCTGCCTTTCTAGCACTCCCATCTTCTGCTGGTCTGGGAGGCCAGCTTCCCAAAAGCAGCTCTCTGCTTGGCAGTGCCATGTGATTAGAGGCCTGACCCAAAGCCTACTGAAATCAGACTCCCATTAGTTTCAGTGGGCTTTGGATCAGGTTGCTAGGTGCTCTCACTAGACAATCAGGAAGGCCCTTCCTTGTGGTTCCTTCATTTACAAAGCGTTGGATATACTCCACCCAAAATGATTCCAAGAGGGAGTTAAAATGTCCCTCCTGTAGCAGCCTGCAAGCCAGTTTTCCTCCAGCCATTTGAAAAGCTGCCCTCAGATGTGCCAAGTTCAAAAGGCTGCTGTGAGCCACCCATTCAGAGCAGAACTGACTTGGCAATTCATCAGCAGGTGGGTCTGCGGTGGCGGGAACACAGTGTGGACTGCAGCCGTCCCTCACTCATTACCTCAGTGTGGAGTCACACTGCCCCTTGGATAAGCTACTGTCATTGAATCACAGAAATGTAGGGTTGGAGGTGACCTCAAGAGATCAGTAGTTTATCTCCTCACACTGAGGCAGGGAATACAGTAGACTCTTGATTATCCAGGATTGGGTTAACCAGGTTGTGGATTAACCAGGATATCAAAAAAAATATGTGTAACTTCCAGGGCCGGCTCTGGCTTTGTTGCCGCCCCAACCACAAAAAACCCACAAACCACCAAGGCGCAGGGCAGCCAGTAAACCAACACCTCCTACCCCCCCGGCGCAGGGTGGCTGGTGAACCACTTCCCCGCCCATATTTCCTGTGGATGGTGATTATCCAGGATTTTATTAACTAGGATTAATTTTTTCCCTATCATCCTGGATAATCGAGAGTCTACTGTACCTAGCCCCGCCCTGACAAGTTTTTGTCTAACCTGGTCTTCAAAACCTCCAGGGACAGGATTCCACAGCCTCCCTAGGTATCCTGTTCCAGAGCTGACCTATCCTTATAGTTAGAAAGTTTTTCTAATGTCCAACCTAAGTCACCCTTGCAGCGAACTAAGCCAATTTAATACTCGGGCTGCCCTTGGCAGATATGAAGAACCAGTGATCACCATCCTCTTTGTAATGACCTTTTCCATATTTGAAGACTGTTATATTTCCCCCCCAACCTTCTTTTTGCTAGACTTTCGGGAGGTCTCTTCAGCTCCTGTGCCATAGTTCCCATAGCTGTAAACCAAAGACAATAATCCTGCCTTCTGTCCTGGAATGCGAGTGAAGCTTAATTTCCTATTGTCAAGATCTACCCTCAGAAGGACACTAGAGAAGGGTAGCATGGGCTACAGAGAAAACCTTTGCTTTTTGTGTTGGGGGCAGGAATATCACTGTGGAGCCTCAACAGAGAATGATCGGAAAGAAGCAGAATTTCACTGCTGGTCTGCTTTGGAGGTTTCCTGGGAGAGCCCGTCTCCTGCCCGGCCAATACCCCAGAATGCTAATTCTGCTCACACCAGAATCCTTCTCTCCTTGGATTTCCCTGACTCTGTTGACACGGTTGCCTCAGTAACTGGCAAACCACCAAAAACAAAAAGCAGCTTTCAGCTCTGCCTCCATCCGTCCCTGAGAGCCCAAAATGGGCCATCCCTTTCCAAAATCTGAAAGTCACAGCGCAGAACACGGTCCCCTGCACCTTGCTGCGCTCGGTCAGCAGATGAAAGGTGCTAGTGGAGTGCAGATGTTAAATGCCATTGCAAAGCATGACCACCCACCCTTCCTAAGGGCTCAGTTTCTCATGGGCAAATGGCCAGCTGTGCAGGGGACATTTTTATGGGCATCTGTTCTAAATGGACCACTTTCTATTAAATTGGGACAAGATACAGTGTCAGTGATTTACTGGCAGGTAGCAGAGTACAGTCACCCTTAGAGAAGCAAACCCTGTACAGAGAAGGACACAGAAAGCATCCTCCCTGCCACAGCACCAGTTACCTGCATGATGCTCTGCAGAAGGTGCAACCACTGCTTAGTTAACTACCATCAGATGAGGGTGGTGACAGTATGTGTGTCAATTCCATTAATTTTCCCTCCATCCCCTCCCCAGCTCTCACCCAAAGGGAAGGATCAGCCTAGTTCCGAGAAATTAAATTCCACAATCTATTACTCAAAGCCAGGATGGTCCTGCCCAGGAGACGATTTCTGATTCCTTCTTTGGTAATAATGGGAGTGAACGTTTTACAGTCTCCCTGGCCAGTTCTGCCAAATAATCTTTACTCCCAAGCTGCCAGTTTCACAGAAATCCTCTAAGAGCCTGTCAGCAGGGTGTTAATTTATACACTCCCACAGAGAACAGAAGAAGAGCCCAGGTGCCGCAGAACACAAACCCTCAACCCTGAGACAGGAGAACCACAGATGGGGGAAAAGGGGAATCCAAACTTCACTTAGCATTTAGTTTCTCTGTTGAGGCAGCTAAACGAAGGGCTAGGCTAGAGCTAAGCGTTGGGGTGTGAAGTGCCACCTGCTGAATGAGAACAACCTACCATGGCATTTCTTTATCCTGGTTCCTAGCATGGTTTGGAGAAACTGCTTTAGAAAACAGACGGCATGGTCTGAGAGGGAGGGCATGGATTGGGAGTCAACAGCCCTGGTTTCCATTCCCTGTTCAGCCATTCACCAGCTGAAAGGTCTTAGGCACATAACTTGGACCCCTTCTCTGACCCTCTGTAAAATGGTGACAATGATCCTTTATCAAGTTTTATTACTCATCTATAAATAAGTTCACATTCTGTACAGGGATGATCCTTGAACTCAACCGCTTTGTCTCTGCTTGTGCTGGGGTTACAGCCTGAAAGCGGAACTGACACATAATATGCAGAATGACAGTAGAGGCCTATCTGCAGGACATTAGTGACTTTCAGTCTCTTTCAGTGCTTTAAGGATAGAAGACTCCATCCAATATTGGTTCAATATTAACAAACTTGAAACTGAATTCTAGCAAGTCTCTGAGGCCCAGAGAGTTTAAGCAACTCATATAGCGAGTCCACGGCGGAGGTAGAACATAAACGCCTTCTGCCTCTACCACTGACGAGATCCCATGATGTCTAAAACTGCTCTAACCACTAGGCAATGCCACCTTCCAGCCACATTCTGTAAGCGCCCGTCCACACTGCAGGGGCGAGATTTTTAAAAGCCCAATTAGGTGCCCATCTCCTACCAACTGTCAATGAGATTTGTGTGCCTAACTCCTATAGGCACTTTTGAAAATCCCACTTTGGGTCTTTAAGTGTGTTCACTGGATCACTTTAGAATTGGTTTAGAATGGTTCAGCCTGCTCGATTTACATATAGATCGGCCGGCCAGTGATTCTACACTGACCAGTGATTTGGCACTGACCACGCTTCCCTGCCCACTCTTGTTACAGATGAATTTGATTCAAACAGTTAAGCTCCCATGGCTAAATGCTTCATGTAGATGGGGTCTGAGCACAAACCCCAGACTGAGTAGGCAGAGAAGATGAGGCGCTGAAAGTGCTTGACTGAGCTCACAGCATGTTTCTGGACAAACTGTGATTCCCTATAAAGTGCCTGGACCCAGCTTTGTGGTTTTCCATGTCACTTCCCAAGCCATGATTTATAGCCTCTCTCAGAGCTTTCATCCTCTTACCCATCAAAAGCCATAAAATAAACTCCAGAGTCTTGCTGGGCAACTGCTAAGAATAGTTAGAAAGCCTGAGGTGGCCACTGCTGTGTAGCACTTGAATAATGAAGTCAGTGAGCAGTAGAAAGACAACTTATTCCTGCACCAGCCTGCCTGTCACATAGCAAAGGACAGCATATGCAAACTGTCAAGGAGACAGGGATGCCCATATCCTCTTCCTAGCAAGATCCCCGATCAGTGCAAGAGGAGCGGGAGCGGGGCGGAGCGGGGCGGGGCGGGGGGGTGGGGCAGCAGGGACCAAGCCAAGGAACGGGGTGTTGACCAGATGGAATCAATGTTAGTGTCAACCTTTACTCACAGCTCACTAACCTGCTAAAAGACACAATTCTCCTCTCACTTACACTAGTGTAAAAGAGAAGCAGATTTCATTGTAGTCAATGGAATTACAGTGGCATAAAAGCCATGTCATAGGAGGAGGATGCCCAGCACTTAGCCCAGGACCCACAGAAAAGGAGGTGCAGTCAACTATGAATATGGGTGTAAGGAGTATAGCACTGAGTCATCTAGAGACCTCGTTACTTACCTCGCTGTAAAAAGCCACCTTTGTGTCTGTGACAACAAAACCAACATGGACCTACCTAACACCTGTGTAAAGGCCAGTCTGAGTATTCACCAAATGCGTGTTCCAGGCTACTGTAGGGGTCAGCCTGTGGTAAGCCACAAACACCTGGAGCCTGGCAATCAATTAACAAGGTATAAAACTATAGTGAAGGCAAGCCCTAAAAAGAAGGCAATGTGTTATCTAGTGGGGAAAGTTTGTGATTTTAACCCATGATAACCAACATGAAAAAATCTTAGTGTAGACAAGATAAGGGTAGTTTTAACATCTGTTAGTGGGGCTTCTCTTTAGGGTTTAAACTGACAAGCTAATGTTCCAGAACTACAACTGCCTTGTCAACATTAAGATTTTAACACATGGAAGCTACTCTGGGTTAAAAATACACCCACCTTTTATTTTCCTAGTGTAGATGTGCAGACAGGGCTTTGTCCTGGTTTAACCAAATTGGTTTAAAAACACATCTTGCACTAAATTGCAGCAAGTTTGTACAGAGCCAAGCCCTTAGCTAATTAGTATGTGTAAAGCCTTTTAAATTCCCTGGATAAAAGGAACTCTAAAATGGAACTATTTGTTCTGCATCATTAATGCAAGTGGGATTAGAACCAGGTGCAAATCAGCCATCTTCCACTTTGTGAAGATCAAAGGTGGTTGCAGATTTTTTTAAAAGTTAAAAAAATTAACTACAAATATGGATGGGTTGGAAGTGGGGGTGTGGACAAGGTGTGTAAATTATTTCCTAGAAATTTCCCCCCTATTCTGGCCAGCTTTAGTGAAATCCACATTCAGAAATAGCTATATGTCTGTACTCCCCCACCAGTGACAGCTTTCCTCCAAGAAAAATCACAATATTACTCTTCTGTCTGGGCTGAGGCTGAGGATTTGCACCTGACCAGGTTAGACATTTTAATGGGAAAACTTTCTCTCCTCTTCCTTCACCTTTAAAAAAATAATCAAATACACATTTTTGCTATGGTCACAATAACAGGTCCTGGCCTCTGAAATCTCCCAGTTGTTTTCCCCCCAAATCAGAGGCAATAGAAGAACTGCAGCACTTTGGAGACCCCTGAAAATGTGAATCTTGTCCCTGATGGGGCAAAAGCCTTGAGTAATCTCATTAAAGTTGGAAGCTTGGTGCTGGCAACAGCTAAAAAAAGACCCTAAAAGTCTTCAAAGTGGTTTTGAAAAATGCTGCTTAATGGCATAACCTTCTTGGTATGAAAAATTGTCCAGAGTTGGAACAACAGATTGTTCAGGGGCGAGCAGAGGTAGATGGGAAAGGAACAGAGACCTAAGTGGGAAATCACATCTGAATAAAGGCACAGCCCTGATGCAGTCAGCCTGGCCTCTTTCCTCAGATCCAAAGAGCTGGGATAATTCACACCCATTGGTGTGAATGTGAATTGTCTCACTCCACAGCACAGAAGGAGCTTTCCTCTCTCCACTACTCCCCTGAGAAATACAACTGTTCACAGGACCAAGGGTGGCGGCAGGAGAGGGCCATTTAAAGGAGACATAGCTGTGTTCTGTCCATCCTGGCTAAAAACACCCACTCATCACTGAGCTGGAGAGAAAGCAACAGCCCTCTCCTGCCAAGGCCCATCAGGACAAGCCCAATGATGCAAAGCAGAGAGAGGAATGTACAGAGACAAGTGGGAGTGATAAATGGAATCAGATTTTTTTAAATTCTTCTTAGCAACATGTGTACATTTGTGAACCTAAATAAGGGTACTGGCCAGAATGAGATCTGGTGTAGACAGCTACCGAAGTCTCCACCAGCAGAGCTTCACCAATGCATCTTAGCCCTGACATACAGTAACCCCTGCTACTCCAATCATGAGCCCCACACAGATTCACCCAGGCCCCCAGCTACCACATCCTTTGCCCCAGAAATCTCAGCCAACATGCAGTATTTTTTGTGATGTGGAAAACCCCGTATTTAGGACTAGGATGGGCCTCAGCCTCACTTTCCCCCATGACTTAAGTCAAAGCTGGAACACACAGATCTGAAGAGGTGAAAGGCCAGAATGTTAATTTGCAGAGTCACTCAATCGCCAAGCACTTCCCATTGGTATTAACTCCCACGTTAGTAGGGCCAGGGCAAAGTGCTGATAGATGAAGTAATGGGGTGGTTGGGGAGATGTGTAGATTGGAAAGAAAACCAACAAAGAGCCAAAAATGCCCTTTCATGTCATCATCAGTGGAAAGCTTTGTTGTTTGTTTAATGGCAAGAAATCCTGTAAAATGCCCCCCTCCTCTCTTACCCAAAAGAGACTATATCTGGCTCTTAATAACCCCTGTTAAGCACATATGGGAGCCCAGCTGGTTTCTGTGTTTTTGCTGAGATTTCTGGGTCTGCTCCTAAATGGAGCTGACCCTTTCTATTTATATATGCACAAGATGGGATGGATCAAGCTGCAGAGCGGATTAATCATGGTCCCTGGAGATCTCAGTCTCAATCGCTCTGATTCACAAATGGATTGTGTGTGCCCTCTGCTTAGATCGGATTATATATCACACCTTCCATAAGTAGCTGTGGTCAATTAGTACAGAGGCAGGATGATCCACAGGTCATTGAGGGGCTCAAAGGCCAGTGCTGAAATGTATGAGTCACATAGTGTATCTCACTTCATGAACCAGGATCCATTCTTCAGGAGACACCACCCTCTTCCCTTTCCACACTAGGCATAAGGTGTAAGATAAAAAAGCCACCACCACTCACTGTAGTTTTAAAGAGCTTACTTGCCAGCTTACTGGCAACAGCCAAAATAGTATACCTAATTTTTACAGTCATAAAGCTTCACGCACAGATATCATGATGATAGATATGTTAGAAGTACTTAGTGTGATGGACAGACAGATTAAATAGACACACAAGTAAAACAAACTAATGAAAACTTAGTACTTGCTGTTAGAACAAAAGTCACCTGAGTGAGGATTGATTTAAGAGAGTGCATAATTAAAATGCTGGGTAAAGCTCCACTGGAAAGACAACATGGGCTAGTGGACAGGAAACTGGATCCTGAATCCTGTATCAAGAGACTGGGAGTCTGTTCCCACTTCTGCTACTGACTTGCTGCATGACCCTGGGCGAATCACTTATCCTCAGTTAAACAGTGATGCTTTCTGTGTAAAGCACTTTAAGATTTATGGTGGAATTGTACTATATAAGCCCTGATTTTGTTATTTGGGGGTCTATGAAGTTACACTAGGGCTGAGTTTTGCTCAAACTTCCAAGTCCCTTAGCTGTCTCTGAGGACTGCAGCTCAGAATCAGCAGGAAGTGTGAAGAATTCTACGTTTGCTATCTATTGTCTGCACTTCGCAATACGCAGAACTAGCAGCAAAATCATGGTTACTGCCTCAACTCCAGCTCTAGAGAAATCCTCCTCTAAGCTTCAGTCCCCTCTCAGCTTGATTATTGCTGCTAATTCCCTCTTTGATGGCTTCCGCATGGCTCAAGCGCTCAGGCTCCAGAATATGCACGCTCACCATCTGGTACACACAAAGAAGCATGGTTACATCACTCCTCTCCTTGGTTCCCTTTCCAGGTTCCCCATTCACTTCTGGGTCCAGAAAATTGCCCTCCCTGTTTTTAAAACTCCGCACAGACTCACCTTGGCCAACCCCATGGACCTTTTCTCTTTCCTTCTCCAGCCTCCTCCTATCACTCCTCTAGGCACACAATTTAACCACTGTTCGTGCAAGAACCTTCTTCTCTGCAGCTCCTATCAGCTGCAACAGCCTTTCTGTACCTCTTCACCTCACTGAGTCTTCAGCTCATTTCACAGCTCACCTGAAACTCACTTCCACACTTCTCCCACCAACCCTCCAGGTTCACTCCCACCCTCCTTCCCAGCAATTACTTGCCTCTCCCTCAGCTCCTCCATTCCCCCTAACTCTCCCCAAGCCTTTGCACTGCTTCTGAGGGGAAGTCCATTTCTGTACTGTAGTGTACATGAATTATTACTCAAAGTTCTGTATTAATATGCCTAGTAAGGGATCTATTTGTCAAAAAACATTTCCTGAATCTTTTTTGTTGTCTGTGCTGTTACAGACATACTTGCTGACAGGTATTTTGAAATAAATGACCAAAATAATTGAAAATTGGCATGATTAGACTGTGTTATTTTGACAAATAAAATATTCAGAAGTTTAAAATATTGTGCACAGAATTAATGTTTTGGCTCAGAACTCCCCAGGAGTAAAACTGAGCACTTTAGCCAACAAAGGTGCCATAGTTTATGATACATAATATTAAAGGCCTCACCCTCCCTGATTGAATTTACCTTGCTATCTTGCCTGCATATTTATACCTGTCTCTGGAGATTTCCACAACATTCATCTGATGAAGTGGGTCTTAGCCCACAAAAGCTCATGATCCCTAAGATCTGTTAGTCTGTAAGGTGCTATAAGACTCTTTGTCAACATTAAAGTTCTGAGTCCTGGCAAAGGAAACCACTACAGTGGTGGGGTTTTTTGTTTTGTTTTGGGGAGCTTTTTATGTGCAAGAGTAGGGAAATGTTCACCGGCTAAACTCCAATTTTTGTGCTAATTTTTTGCTTGCTTAGATGCCCTTCTTTTGTAGTGCTAATGTGAGCTGTTGAATATCTGCAGCATCACACCCCAAAGGTGGCTGCATTTTACTGGTGGATGAAGCAATTGCTGCATATGGTTTAAGGCAGTTTGACATCCTTCAGAATGAAAGGTGTTATATAAATGAAAGATATTAGCTGGACAACAGCTGCATGAGTGTGTCATTACACTAAACATATACATATCTTACAAATGACCTAAAGATCCTCATGTTAATAGTTCAATTCATTACAAACACATATAGTTGAGTTCCCACCCTCTATTATCACTGTATAGTAAACTGCTTTGGATTATTTAACAAATCACATAGCCTGAAGTTAGAAGGATGAAATTTAAAGAACTGGACAAACAAAATTGATCACCTCTAATCTGCAGCTTTAACTGCAGTTTCATGCACCATAAGTGTAAGAACTTCAGCAACTGCTTAAAGTTAGGCATGTGCTTAAGTAACTTGCTGAATAAAGGCACATTAAAGCAAAGCCCCGGAAAGCCAATACTGTAGCTTGAATGCTCCTATCATTCTTAGGGGTTCTCACAACAAATTTTTTGGTGGCCTCAGAATGTGGCCACAAACTCTTGCTGGTGGCCACTTTGACAATTTTTCCTAAAATATTTAATTCACTTTAGGAAAAACAAATAAATATGCACATATATGTGTCCAAATAATTTTAATTTATTTATGTAGAGTTTTTTGCAGACTCAATAATAAAAATAATATCCAGTTGTCTGTATTCTTTACTGGACTGAAACAGAATAGAAACTCAAATAAGGTGCTTTGAATGTTTTGCTTTTGGGTTTTTTTTTTTAATATATATATACTTGCTAGCTAGTAAGTCTGCTACTGTGAAAAGCAATATTTGTAAATAGCATTTTCACAGCAGACTTACTTAGCTCCAGCAAGCTGGGTGACAAATTAAGCCCTGGATGGGGAGGTGGGTAGGGAAGCGGGGAGACCCGGGGTGATGTGGGGGCTGGAGGTAGCAGTGAGGGTTGGGGCGATGGTGGGTGGAGGTGAGCCTGGGGTTCTGCTGCATGGCTGGAGACTGAAAGAGGCAGGAGGGGTGACGTGCAGGGGGTGAGCTCGGGACTGGATCTCTGGGGGCAGAACCCGAAGCCCTGCGGCTTGGGGCCAGAGCCTTATGCCACACAGCCAGAGACTGCCACCCATCCTGCTGGGCTGAAACCCAAGCACCACCACTCCTGGGAAGATGGAGAACTCATACTGGTCACCTGGTTCTACAGTGGTTGTGGCTTCAAAAGGGGGCATGGACCAGCACCTGCTGGAGACACTGGGGGAGGGGTTGCTGCTTTTCCCCTCCCCCAATCAGCATCCAAGTAGCTGTGGCCGCAAAAAAAGCTCTTTGTGGTCGCAGTTGAGAAACACTGTAAATGTGATATGCTTTCTTATTACGAAGAAATACGTTTCTCAAAATATTTCTCTTCATAAATAATTGGCATTGTGGGTCCTGAATAATATTAAACTGCAATCCTCAGGAATATATTCATGAGTAACTCCTCTTCCCCGCAAATCGCCCTCTTGATTAGCCATACGAAACATGGCAGCACGCACTGTTACACTATTGAAGAGTTGCAGAATTACTTGCACAGGATTCCTGTGATGTTGTTGCATTACGATTGTTCATCAGTTTCAAAAGCCTCCCACCTCCTCTAATTAATTTTTTTCTTTATGGTTCAGAGCATTTGCAAAATGTCTGGCAAATACTTGTATACTGAGTGCCTTTGTGCATAAACATGGGCTTAGATTTTCAAAGTAGTCTAGGGGATTTATACTAGTGGAAAATAGGTGACTAAATTCTCTAGACAGCCATGATAAACATTCGGGTTGAGTTTTAGTCATACACATGTTCAGTGCATTCATGCAATTTGGTATTTAATAAATAGACACAGAGCATTAAAATGCCATAGATGATGCAGTATGTATAAGGCAAAAACATTCGCAACTCTTTGTCCAATGAGAACGAATTCTTATCACTTTGTAGTTTGCTGTAGTCATGGGCCCATAATTCTTCAATCAGAGGTCTCATAATATAATCCAGTCCTTCACTAGCCTCACGCTATAGAAAATAAAATTTGGAGGAAACATTTGTAACCAAGACATTTAAGAAAGTTTTTCACGTAGAAAACAGTCACCCAGAAGTTCTCTCACTTTTCTGGTGTATAGAAAAGGGAACATGTGTAGATTACTGAATGTTGCAATTTTCCAAGGGGCAACCAGACTACAGAAATTAGGGCCTAAATGAGAGCAGATTAAAAAGATGTCACACACAAAGCTCGCTCACACACGGAAATATATAAAAATATATGGTAGAGGTAGAATGTTCTAGAAAGTGCCTCGATTTCTCCTCCCTAGCTTTTACTGTTGGCGATCTGAATTGAACTCCCTCTCTCCTGACATGATTTACAGCCTCTGGATTTACATGTCAAATATCATGTTGCTCACTGACCTGACCTCAACTGCCCCCTCCAGGGTCACCCTTACCTCCATCTGCGTAAGTCTCGGTGCCATAACCATCTTGCAGCCCGTTATTCCAGGTGCCTTCATACTTTGCTCCACTGCTCATGCTCTGCCTTGTCCCATACCGTCCCTTAAAGCCATGGGTCCATTCGCCTTTGTAAAGCCACCGTCCTTTGGTCTCAATCCCTAAACCGTGCCTCTTGCCTTGAGACCAGTAGCCTTCATATGTGTTGCCGCTGGGCCACGTGTATATGCCCACCACTTCAAAACCGTAGTTCCACGAGCCTGAGTACTCCCCTTGGCCCTTGGGACCAGTGCAGATGCCATGGCCATGGGCTTTCCCTCCTTCCCAGCCCCCACAATATGCTCCTCCGTCATCAAAATCAAACCTTCCTCCACTCATGGTGCCATCCAAGCTCAGCCAGCCGGGATCTCCACTTAGCTCCTTCCTTCCTCTCTTCCCTTTCTACTTAGCTGGACTGTTTGTCATGAGCAAAAGTTTGGGGAATTTAAAATGTTGCCACATTTCCAAATTAAACATGCTCAAAGCAAGGTGCTGAGCCAAGGGGATGACTGCCTTGTGCTGCCCAGCCAGAGGATAGAGGGAGGGATTTGGGAAGGGATCCTGTCTTGGAGAAGGATAGGGGTGGGAACTCTGCAAACTCCACAGGGACCTCTCCGCAACCCAGCACCCACCTGCCACCTAGGGGACCGGACAATCAAGCATGGGCCATGCTGTGGGACTGGGGCGGGAGGGGAGGGGAGGGGAGGGGAGGGATAAAACTCTCAGTTGCAAGATCTGACTCCTATCTCTGCAGGCTTCGCATCGCCCTGACAGTGCATTGGGAAAGCGTCCGGTCCCTTTAAGAGGCTCTCCAGAGAAAGACGGGGAGGGGGGAGACTTCTCGGGGGGAGGGGGGGTCCCCCTTTCCTGATCATACCCGCCCAGACTGCTATGCCCCACGGCTCCTGCTGCTGCTCCGGCTGCCTGCAGAGTCTCTCCCTCCCCAGCGTCCCATTGTGTGTCTCTCTCTCCTTCGCAGCCCCTTCCCCCTTCCCTCTCTCCTCCTCCTGCGGTAGAAAGGTCAGCGCTGCCCTAACAAGGCCATCGGATCCCAGGAGCTGCTCCCAAAATAAACCCCCACAGGCCCAGCCCCTGCTCCGGGGCCTTTTATGAAGGAGGAAAGAGACACCCCCCCACACTTGGGCAGGAATCCAGAAAAAGGGGAGGAGAGAAGCTGGGAAAGCAAGTAAGTGCCTGCTTAAAAATAGACCCTGGGAAGGAGCTAGGGGAGGTGTGCGTGAGAGTGGGGAAGAGCTTCTCCTGCTCAGTTACTTTGGCATTTTCCCTCCATTACACAGAGATCTGCTCAGTGGCTGGGGAACCACAGGGTGCAGGGGTCAGGAAGTGGATGGATAACTGGGGGGCTGCTCTCAGACCACAGTCATTTCCCAACAGTGGCTAGGACTAGGGGAGCAAAGGGGTGAATGTCAAAGGGCCAATATTCCCTCCCCCCTCCCCCAAGTCAGTTCTGAGTTCCCAGCTGCTGCTGTCCTGCTTCTGGCCTTATGAGGAGCAGAAACAGCCAAGGCAAAATGCTCATCTAAAGCTCAGGCATCTGAGGCAATGCTGTCCCTGTTCACTAAAGTAAAGGGAGAACAGCTTTCTAAGTATCCACTCCCCTCTGCTACCTTTCCCCGCACAGTTGGAAAGCAAGACCCAGACTCAGCCCAGTCCCACAAGCCTCAGCCTTACTAGACCTCTGGCTGCCCCTCGTGCTACACTGCACACCATAGGACCGTTGCCATCTGCAGGGATGGGGCTCAGGTCTCTGTTACCTGACAATTTCATCCATCCCCTCAGTCTTTGTTCCCTAGTAATACCATTCCTTTCGCCAAAGTTTCTGACATAGTTACGTGAACGGACAGAGGCCACATTGAACAGGCACTTTAGTGTTTAGATGACAAAAACTTTTGGGAATTAGATGAAGTATGCTGCATGAAGCCCTAAAATTTTAAATTAAAGCCCATTTATTCACGCACAGGCTGTATTGAGGGGAGAGGAAGACAAGAATCTACACAATAAAGCAAAACCCCCAAGAAAGGTTTTGAGTTACAAACATTATTTGAAGTCATGCTCATCTCCATCACTCCTGCCAAGGAATGGCAGTTGCCCTATGAACAATCCAGTGACTTGTAATTAGTAGTACAGGTGTAATTGAGCACTGCACATTCCCATTTTCATGCTGTGATGTGTAGTACAAGCCAGGGTTATCTTAGGCCTGGTCTACGTTGAAGCAATCTAGTTTATTCAAGCCATTAGTGTAGATGTGTTTAAACCAGTTTTGCTTGCATTTGTAATTTACAGAATTAAACTAAACCGAGTTAAGCAAGTTTTTAAAACAGTTGAGGTTGATCTAGACTGGGAGGGTTTGCATAGTTTTAGATCAATTTTAAATCTCTTTAGCTACCCAATGCATGTTTTCAAATATAGACAAGCAAACAAATGTAAATGCATGCAAAGCATCTGCTGAAATCCACTGCCCAGGTCAGTTGAGACCAAGTGTGCACAGAAGATGCATTTGTCTCCAAAGAGAGGTTGCTGGCTACTCCAATGTTCCCTACCTACTTCAGATGGGCCACAGGACCTACTTTTAAACACACACAAAAAAACCACTGACCCTAATATGAAACACCTCCAGAACTGTGTGTGTATGGTTTTGTGGTTTTTGGGTTTTTTTGAAAAAAAAGTCAATGTTTGCTATTCCAAAAGATTTACAAGTACAGTAGTAGCTCTGCTTAGTATGCAATGTGAGCACTGCTTATTTTCACTGTAGTTTAGTTTCTCTTTTCAAAGCACAGAGTCAGATACAGGTGCTTTGGCATTAGCACAACTCCCATCTTCAAATACAAGACTGACGAGTACACAGGAAAAAGAGGAGGAAAGGTACGCCAGCATGTCACACTGATTCAAATCTTTCCTTCTTTCAACCTGTCCAATACTCCAAGGAGATGCTTACCAAGGCTATAGAAGGATGATGTGCTATTTAGTGACCACCATATTACTCGGTGGAGGGGCTTATCACAAAGGAAACAATGGCAGTTATGGAGCTAACTTGTGTTAGTGCTCGCACATTATGCGCCCCTACTAAGGCCTGGGATGCACTGGGGAAAGGGAATTGATCTAAGATACACTGACTTCAGCTATGCTATTGGCGTAGCTGAAGTTGCATCTCTTAGGTCGACTTACCTGGCCATCCACAGGGCAGCGAATTGACCGCTGCCACTCCCCCATCGACTTCGCTTCCGCCTCTTGCAGAGATGAGTTTCCGCGTCGATGGCAAGTGTGCTCATGGATTAATTTAATGTGTCTACAGTAGACGCGATAAATCGATCCCCAATAGATCAATCGCTGCCCGCCACTCTGGCAGTTAGTGAAAACATACCCTAAGAGGTAAAGCACTGAGACAGAAACTCCAGAGTTTAGGCCCAGCTCTACCACTGATTAGTTGTATGGGTCCAGGCATGCTGCAACATCTTGTCTCATCTGTAAAATTAAGACAGCCCATTGCATGGTTGTACAGGGCTTTACAACAAGCTATCATTATGAACTTCAGTTTTTAGAACTGCAAAGTACATGCTACATGGTGCATAAATGCAGCCCCACATGCAAATACACCTAGTCATTTGGGCATGTATGCCCAAAGTTCAGCACAACAGTCACTTAGACTAACCTTGTTCTAGAAGAAAACAGACCATCAGCTTTAAAGCACACTTTTGGCCAAGGAGCTTCCCTTACCTAGGCATTCAGATTCTCATAGAGGTCATTCAAACAAGATGGGAACTAGCAACAAAATTCTATTCTGCATAGTTTCTTATATTGCACTTACCACCATAATAAGTGAGCATCATATTGGAGGCTCAGAAATCTAGGTGCAGAACTGTCAACCCCAAGCATTCAAACATCATTCAAGTTGTAAGGCTGGCTTAAAAACAAGATTCTAAAATAGCAAGTGTTGGGTTCTTTCACTATCTTCTGGTTTCAGCCTTCAGGGTACAGACAGGTCACATTTTCAACTCACTCTGCTCTGAGGGGTAGATTTATTTTTTTTTTTAAATGGAGAACAGAGATTCTCATGTGGTCACTTTGCTCCCAGTGCTGGGAATTTTAAAGAAATAAAATATTGCAAGACAATGAACAGAATTGAAGAGTTAACAACTCTGAAGTGTCTTCAAGTACATCTCCTGCTGGTCTAGAAGAACATAGTTTATTATTCCTATCTGGTTTACCATCACTAGATATGTTAATGCCTTAAAAACAGGCCAAGTTCAAGACCATGAAAGTTATTTACATTATGAACTGCAGCACTGTTCCACAAACAAAACTGTAGTCAAAATTATGTTCGAATGTATATTTTAAGCACCATTTTGCTGTAGGACTCCTAAATAACAGAACTGATACCCTAAACTTTCTAAGTAGTGCATCAGCCAGCCAGTGAGTCTATATTGTCGTGGACATGGAGTAAAGGTGACATCTAGTGGCCAGATGTGGACCACCAACTTGTTGGGATGCTTTTCCGTCCCTAACCACCAACAGCAACTACTATACAGTTTTCCTTTAGGGTCCCTACTAGATATTGAGTTATACTGCAGGATTCATTCTTCATAAAATTCAGGACAAAGTAATTGATTGTACCAGGTCCACCACACTGCACTTCATGCACTGCGAAACAGGGCAAAATATAAATCCTTACTTAATCTATAGGACTCCAATGAGAAAACAGAATAGTGAAATGGTAACTGGGCCCTCCTCCCTATGAAAGCTATTCCTCCCAATTCCCAGATGTACTTAGAAGATGAGCAATGCACTGAGTTGGTTTTGGAAAAAAACCAAAAGAATGAGCAATTAGGGGATAAAATGAAATTTCACAATTCTAGTTCTGTTCCTGCAGCAGACAACTACACACAAGGAAATTGAGCTTTACATTCAAATACATGTGATGAAGTTATCTGAATGCAGGGAAATTGAACCCAGCACAGTGTGCCTATTTAGGACTTCTGACATTAAGAAATGCTAGTTAGTTTGGGATCATAAATTCTGCCTTAGTTATGAGGCCACATCACTAGGATAGATTATAACACTGACAATGACCATCCTGTGTCATTAAGCCATATCAAGCTGCAGATAATGGACAGGGATAATACTCTTAATAACCAGAGATGTTAATGGAATTTAGCAAGCGTTTCCCCTAAATTCTTCGTGTTTCTCACACAAGGCACAGAACTGTAAAAGCATCAGCAAGTGATAACACTGGTTCATGCCCTCCCCACAAGGGGTAGTTGCACTGCATGGCAGTATACTCCCTTGCACCTCTCCACTGCGAAACCTAGAACAGGAGACAGCTGTTGGTGCTGCTTTGATGTGATCTGAGCTGCAGCTGCTCTTCTGTGCAGGGAGATATGCACTACAGGCAGTGGAGAACCATATGTGTATCCATCAGCACTCCGCCTCACAACAAGATAAGGATTGCACAACCAATATTTTTCTGTTTTAATAAATAGATTGCCAGAACGGAGGGAAAAGATAACACATGGATGCAGTAGGAAGACCCAAGACATCCTGGCTTGGCAATTGACCAAGCATTAGTTGAAACCTGCAGGTTTATGATGTCAAAAATATGTCTCAAAGGGCTGGTCTACACCGCTACTTAAGTTGAAGTAAGTTACATCGCTCATCGTGTGTGTGTAGATTTGTTTTTTAATTATTATTATTATAATAAACACACACCCATCAACCCTGAGTGACAGTTTACATTGACCTAATGTGGTATCTACAACGCCCTACGTTGGTGGGAGATGCTCTCCTGCCAAACTTACCTTCCGCCTCTTGGAAAGGTGGATACTGAAGTTGACGAGAGAGTGCTCTGCCATTGACTTACCGTGTCTTTACCAGACCTGCTAAATTGACATGTTTGCATCTATCACAGCAGTGCCTATTTAGCATACCAATGTAGACAAGCCCTCAAAATTAGCACTTGCAGGGAGGACAAACTTGGGTATTTTTGTCTACCTACAATCAAGATTACAGTGGGGGAAGGATGTGCAAACAAAAGCACACTGAAGAAGTTGGCAAATACTATTTTTGGTCTTTTTATGCAATTCTAAAAAAAACAAAAAACACAACACACCTTCAAAGGAGTCAACTCACCTCACCAATTGCTTTTCCTTTGGCTATTGAGGAACAATTACACAAGATATAAAGCCATCTATTTCTGCTACAGCAAACAGGCAGAAGCTCTGATTACCTGAATTATTTCTCTGATAAGGGATCCTAATGTAATACCACCTCTTGCAATGTTAATACTAGCACCTGATACTATACTAACTTGGAGAATAAGAGCTATGAAGAAAGAAAAAGAGAAAGTTTATCCTACTAGAAACAATCAACATTGCACCCCTCCCCCCACCCCAAAAAGCAAATTCAGGCACCTGGAAATAATTAGAGCAATAGATGCAACAATAAAGGGAAAAAAATGGGGCATAACCCCCCCTTTTAAAGTGTTCCTATAATTTGGTGCTACACAGCCCCACTTGACAAGTTTTCAAAGCTAACCCGGAATCCGTAACTGTCTGCATAGGAGTTACAATCGAACATCAAAAAGGGACTTCAGATGAGCTAAGATGCAGCATCAGTCTTCCCAAATAAAGAGGTCTGATCCCATACAGCACTTTCTATGGACTGGTCTCTGCAATAATTACAGGTTTGGTTTTTAATAAGACCTTTAATCAATGCAGAATTTCCCAAGTTATCTATTTCATAAGCAGATATAGGAACAGACCGATCTTTAACCAAACCAATCACCATTCTAGAGTTAGAGCTGTCACATTTCTAAATTGGAGTGTTTTGTCTGGTTTAAATAAAAAGTTAACTGAGATGCAATGAAGTGTTTTTATTGCAAGCACAGTGAACAGGGAGTGGATGGTTTCTCATGTGGAGTGTGACTGAGGGCCTATTTCAGACCCTTTCTCTAAAGCCCATTGATGTCAGGTGTACATCATTTCTGCCATATGAGACATTTTCTTGGGAATATACAAGTAATATTCCATGTATCCTGAAAGGTCTTCAATAGTCACATCATCCACATAGGCCCTTGCTTGCTCAGAGCAAGATCGTGGAGAGCTTGAGGGAGTTCTTGATGGCAAAGTCTGGGAGTGGTCCTCAGCAACTGTTCTTTCCGGTGACAACGGGATGGCATTCTGCAAGCCGGAGAATTTGTACACTTCCATGTCTTGCCACCGCTTACAATGACAGGCCTTGTCTACGCATGCACATGGCTTACTCTTGTTTTGTTTGGACACTGACTGAAAGTCAGAAAGATCTGTGGTCTTCAGACTTGCTTTGGACATCAGAGAAACAGCAACAGCAGAGTCTTCCTGTTTGTTCTCTGGCACTAGCTCTGCAACAGAAGCCCCCGAAAGCTCAGCACCAACCCCCTTGTGGCCAACACCATCAAGAACAGGACTGGATCGTTCGTTTGCACAGAATTCCTTTGGGATCGGCACCTCTAGCCCGGTGCTGTTGTCCGGAGCGTCACTCTGGCTCTTGTGTGCCAGATGGCTGCACGCAGAAGAAGTTTTTGAACTGCAGTGGATAAACTTAGGAGGATGAAGGATTGGAGACTTAGAACGCCTCCGACGCTGGGTTCTCACTGCCCCTCTTGAAGGTTTCCTCATAGATCTAGCAGCAGAAGATACACAAGTGAGTGTTTACTCTATAACCAGTAGCAAGTACTATTTTCTTTCTATGAATCACAGTAGGAAGAGTATTTTAAAAAGCAACCTCCTCCA
The DNA here is from genome assembly GCA_007922305.1 of Dermatemys mawii. Lineage (NCBI taxonomy): Eukaryota > Metazoa > Chordata > Testudines > Dermatemydidae > Dermatemys > Dermatemys mawii. The sequence goes on along the minus strand of ML677360.1, from coordinate 13,579,748 downwards.
CTGTACAGTAGAGCCTCGGAGTTATGAACTTCTCAGGAATGGAAGTTGTTCATAACTCTGCACAAAACATGTGGTTGTTCTTTCAAGTTTACAACTAAACTTTGACTTAATACATCTTTGAAACTTTACTATGCAGAATAAAATGCTGCTTTTAACCAATTTAAATGAAACAAATTTTCCTTACCTTATAAAGCTTTTTTTTTTTTAAATAGTTTATGCTTAATGCACTACTGTACTATATTTGCCTTTTTTGTCTCTGCTGCTGCCTGATTGTGTACCTCTGGTTCCAAATGAGGTGTGCGGTTGACAGGTCAGTTCATAATTCTGGTGTTCATAACTGAGGTTGTACTGTATTTATTTTACATTTTAATGAGTGTCAGTAGCATCCACTGAGCTTTACAGAAAAAGGTGTACAAGACTGTATAAACTCAGACAGAAGCTATTCAGTAATGTTTTACAAGCAATTTGAAAATGTGAAGTGCTGCCTAAGCACTAAGCATTAAGACAACAAAAGGCAAAAAAGATTCAGAGATAGAGGTACCTTAGATGTGTCTGTTACAATGCCAAATGATCCCGCAAGAAAAGATTCATGGCTTAAAATGGACTCATTTCCAAGTACAGCAGCTTTCTGGATATGTTTACATTGCTCCTGTTCCTAATGCTGGGGCAGCATTCCGAACTTCACCCACAGCTCAGAGGTGTTTCACTTTGTAAAGTTAGAAACAGAACACCAATGGCATGGGAGTGAGAGGAAAGGGATGACAGTCATGTTTGTTTTAAAAAGGGAAACTAAAAAAACAACAAAAAACAAAAAAAAAAATGTAGTTTTTTTTTGTAAACAAGATTGTTTAGAATCCAAAACTAGTAACAGAATTGGGCTTTCACATTTAAAAAACAGTTCAGTCAGTCCCAGGCTGCCCTCTGCTTACCCATGCCAGGCTTCCTTAGATGTGCACACATTCTTAGGTTTGGTTTCATCTGTCCCTGTTCTAACCAGTGCTCTTGGAATTGTACCCTCACCCACAGGAAGAGAAGCAGTGGACCTGAAAGAGGAACATAAACACACTGCAGTTAACAGAAGAGAATGAAAAAGATATATGTATCAAACTACTGTGAAGAGGCTATGAATTTTTTTCCCAAAAAACAAATTCATCTGTAACCAGAAATGCCTTAAGCAAACTGTTTGCAAACAGTCTCCTAAAAACTTCATTGAAGCACCAAACCAGGAAAGAGACAGTGTTCTAATTTGTAACTGAAGTGTTAAAAAATTCAGTGAGTTTTTAGAGTGAATTACTAATATGTGAACATGCATAAATTAAGCAAGCGCATGATGGTATTGTAGTAACCTGCGTCTTTCCTCATCCTACTATTTGTTACATGTTACATCACATTATCCTTAATTTTGAAGTCTAAGATCATGATCCATGCCCGACAAAGCTTTTTTGTCCTGTAATGACACCTTTTGGCACTAAAATTTATTAAGATTATAACAGTTCCAGTCAGCCTTATTTACCAAGCTATACCTTGTTGCAAGCTGTTAGCCAAAACGATACCCGCAATTACCCATTAACAGGAAGCAAGAAAACACAATAAATATACAATAGGGCAGGGGTGGGCAAACTATGCCCAAAGGCCACATCTGGCCCACGAGCTAATTTTGCCTGGGCCCCCGAGCTCCCGGCTGGGGAGGCTACTCCTGGCCCCTTCCCATCATCTCCCTTCCCCCAGAGCTTCAGCACGACGTCCAGGAGCAGCCCTGGACAGCGCTGCAGCAGCATGGCTCTGGCAGTGCCTGAGCTGCTGCTGAGAATGGCATGGTAAGGGGGCGGGGTTGCGAGCTCCAGAGGGCCACGTGGCAGGAGCTAACACACACACACCCCCGAGCCACACTGCTGTAGCGCTGTCCAGAGCCACTCCTGGACACAGGGCCCTGAGGCACCGGGAGAGGGGGAAGGCAAGGGTAAGCTGCATGGTAAGGGGACGGGGCGGGGCGGGGGTTGGATAAAGGACAGGGAGTTCCGGGGGCAGTCAGGGGACAGGGAGCAGTGGAGAGGCAGTAAGGCTTTAGAAGAAGAAAAAATGGCTCATTTAATGTAAAGACGAGTAGGGTCTGAACTAAAACTGCTTTAAGATGAAGACTACATATTGGCAAACTAAACTAGTTAGCTCACTTGACAGATGCAAGGCAGCTCTGAGTTGCCGCCATGACATTTGAAACTAGGAGGAATTGATGACGTAGTAACCACCACTTAGTCACAGCAGTGAATCACCCTTCCCATTCCTGTGGGATTCATCACTACTGTGTCCTCTAGTTTCCATATATCCAATCCATGGATCATTCATAAGGTACTTTGGAGAAAAGTCCAAGTATTATACAGCAACCAGCTCCAAACAGTAGTATTTGTACAAGGACTTTGATATTTAAGTTTATCGAAGTGGCTTTTTCCTTACAAATTTTGGTCCTCTCCCAAACATGGGAAATAAGAATACTAGCTATGTTTTACTAGCTATGTCCACTGCACTTGCAAAGAAAACTCCTTGTGGATGTTTGTAAACAATTGTTACAATACTTCAGTACTTTGAAATTAGGGCAAAACCGACATTTATACAGTCAGAAAAACTTGGGTACTGAGCACTAAAGTGAATCAGATAGAGGAATACAGCAAGTATCATGGTCAGGACCAGAATGCAAGTGAGAATATTTAGATGTGTGACATTTCTCATAGGATTATTTTCAGGCTCTTTAGTCAGTTGCAAATAGTTGATCTTTGATATTAGGAATCGTTTAATCAGATTAAACAAAGCCAGCACTCAACTTCAGATTTTAAAATAGTTAAATCAATGATCTCTGATTTTTTAATATGCTTGATATGTGCAGAGTGTTTGTTATTTATGATGTTCCTTAAGCGTTAAAGTAGGATATCACAAATCCACCTCAAGCCCCCATTTTCAGTAGAAGTCCAGAGTATTCTTTCAGGCTGAGGGTTGATGCTTCCAGTGCCCCTCTAACCATCCTGAAACTGAGGCCTTGTCTATACTTGGATTTTAACCACCTGTTCAGTTGCTTTGGTGCAAATAGCTTATACAGGAGTTATTTACACCAGCCCAGTTTATATTGTTGTCAAACCAAGGAAGGCTTCATCACTGCAAGTCATGCTGCTCTGGTGTAAATTGTACCTACATTAGGAGTCTATGGTGCAGCTACACCAATGGCTGAAATGCCAATGTAAACCAGGTTTGAGAGTTGAGACTTGATAATCATATTGAATGTTCTTTTATTAAGTAGGAAAGGGTTGCCATTCTGAGAATTAAAAATAGACAGATTCTTTGTGCTCTAGTATCATGGATCAGTGTGCCAAGTACTGCATATCAGATCACCCAAGTGAGGAGAAGATATACACTCCCTTTGGTGTTTTTGTTATAGACATGGTCAATCCTGGAGACTAGAGTCCAATGGTGGCAATTCTGGATTCCCACATCACTTCACCAGCCTCACCAATATCTTCAATACTGATGTGGAAAGACCACCTAACCATCTCCATGGTTCAATTCAACAGTTGGTCTTGCTGCTGGTATTGCTAATAAATACTACTTATATTAGCAGCATTCTAATAATGTGTACATGTCCTCTGATAACCAGATTTCAGTCCTAATTCATTTAATACAGGCAGCCAATTGACAGCTATCCTATAGTAGCCATTTTTGATCACTGCCAGCCCAGGTTGGACTTGAACCAGCAACTTAGATAGGAAGTGATCTGTATCCCATTTACCAGTCCTCCCAGCTAAATAGCCCTCTGGATTACAATTAAAAAAAAAAAGTTTGTTGTGCAACAGTTAAGCCTTCTACTACCTAATCCTCTGGTATCTATCTCAATCACTTCAGATTTGTAGAACGGTTCCCTAGCAATTCACCAGTTATATAGCTCCTCAATACCTCATTATATGCTTGCTTACCCTGCTGCATCAACTCTTAGTTTTTTGAAAGCTGTCTGAAGACTTTCCTCTTCTCCATCCTTAGCTTCTGTTTTCATCCTTGGCACTGTGGGTGCTGACAGAGTTCAACTATGGTGCTGAAAGTGAATGTTTGAAAATAAAATGGAGACAATCAGCACTGTGTTCAAAACTTTACTATAATTGCCCATCATCATAACAACTCAGGGGTCAGCAACCTTTCAGAAGTGGGTGCCGAGTCTTCATTTATTCACTCTAATTTAAGGTTTCAAGTACTGGTAATACATTTTTAGAAGGTCTCTCTCTAAGTCTAGAATATAGAACTAAACTATTGTTGTATGTAAAGTAAATAAGATTTTTAAAATATTTAAGAAGCTTCATTTAAAAATTAAATTAAAATGCAGACACCTCCCCCACACCCGACCGGTGGCCAGGATCAGACTGAGTGCCACTGACAATCAGCTTGCGTGCCCTTAGCATGCGTGCCCCCAGCATGCGTGCCCCCGGTCAGAGGTCTTCAAATCGTTCTCCCCACGGCCTCTTTCCGCAGAGGGAGAAGTCTGACGGCCCCCAGGAGCTATGTCCGCTGAAATGCCGTCACAGAAAGCGGAAGCTTCCGCCTTCTGCAGTGGCATTTCGGCAGGACTAAAATAGCCCACCCAGGAGTTCGGCAGTCTCCTGGGCTGGCTCGGCGGCAGTGCCGGCATCTCGCGCACCCCAGTTTGAAGACCACTGCCATAGGTTGCCCACCCCGGTCTAACTCAAGAAATAAATTCTGAGCAGCAAATTGTAGTATACACTAAGCTCTGGTCACTGTACTAAAACTTCTGTGAGAGGATTCAGAAAGAGGAGCAGGAATATATACAAGAATGATTGAGCTGTTACACATGATGATGGCTCTGGCAAATAAAAACCTTTACAGTAAAATAATTTGGTGTTAATCTGAGCCAAGTGAGGCCAAGGGATGGGATAGATCTCTTCAGTGCAGGAGTTTTCTATAGATTGCTATACCTAGTTCTACTGTAATCAAAACTTCACTCCAGAAGCAGTAGAGCAAACAAGGAGGGCCAACACCACAACACCAATCAACTTTCTGTTGGCCACTGTTGGTACAGTTTGAGAATCTCTGCCCTACAGTACAGTCTTTGGGGCTTTGTCCTGTTTTAGAAGAGTAAAGTGATACGGTTTCCACCATTTCCTTTGAAGACTACTCCACAAACCAGGGGTATGTCTACATTACAGCAGCACAGCTATGGGTCTACAGCTGTGCCAGTGTAGCAGTATAACTTAGATGCTTCTTAGACCTGATGGAAGAGGGTTTTCTGTTTATGTAGTTAATACATCTCTCAGGGGCAGTAGCTAGGTTGACTATATACAGTGGGACCCCGCAATACCGCAACGATCGGGATCCAAAAAAAGGATCACGGTTATGGCGGGGTCACGGTATTGCAGGGTTCCGCTGCATCAAAGCAGCGGCTACTGCCAATATCGGGAGCCAGCTGTGCACCGCGCTATAAGCGGATTCACGCTATAGCGGGGCACGGTATCCCAGGGTCCCACTGTAATTTTTCCATTGACCACACTGCATCTACACTGGAGGTTAAGATCAACCTAACTACAGTGCTGAGGGTGCAAAACTTTTCATAGCCCTGTGCAACACAGAAACGTTGATCTAATGTTAAGCGTAGACCAGGCCTAGATCCCAGCCTCAAAAAGTTCTCTCTTAATTTCAGTTTTTTTTACTCTTGTTATATTCAAGCATTTCATACTAATTATCTCCTCTTGTACGTTTAACGTCCAAAGACTATTTCTAGACTTGGGTTCCTTACTGCTTGTGCAACTAGCAGTCAGTTGGCCTAGCTGAACATCAATCCTTGCAGTCTATCATTTTAACAATCTCTGTTGCTTTTCTCCAGCTCCTTCCAATATGTCAATATTTTACTGATAATCAGTTGCCCAAACCAAATTAATAATTGTTCTAGTGCTTTAATCAGTCTAAAACAAGCTTTTAACACTTGGTGTTCAAACCGAAGTTTTCTTGATTGGTAAAGAAGTATAGACCTGTATGGTTAAAACAATTCTTTTAATTTGTAAAAACCCCCAATGCTCCCGTGGGCGAGCCCTGATACACAGGACTTTGTTTCCCAACTCCTTATGAAGCTGCTCTTTGATCTGACAGATATAAATGAACCAATGCTCACTACAGAGCTAGTTCTCAAGTCACTAGAGAGAGAGATGCCTAAGAGCAACAGATATCAACTATCATAATGAGGGCTAATTAATAAGGACCATTAAATCAAGCTACCAGTACAATACTACTTATATTGGTATTTGAATAATATATTAGCTAAATTAATTCCAACTCTGATATACTGGAAGAGAGAATAAATTTAGATGAAAGAGGGCTGCAGCTAAATAGTCACACGGATTCTCAAAAGACAAAATGAAAAGTAAATATGAAGGGCAAATTCTGCTACCTGAGAATTTCATTTCTACCCCGTCCCCCTCAGATCTCCCAGCTGGTGTGTCTGCTGCTTGCTCTGCAATGATTTCATTCAAACATATTTCTTAGCTGCTAGTTAGGTGCCATTATGACAATTCCAGAAAGATGGATGTGTCATAATGTGTTTGACACACATCCTATGAACTGAGTCAGGCAACAAGTAAACACCAGAGGAAGTGGTTGGATATAATTCTGGTCACTGATTTCATCTGAGCAGACAAATGAGAAAAGATTAACAAAACAGGCTGGCTTATGGTACACTCTTAATTGGGTACTGGTACCACTTTACTTGGATGTATGTTTACTCAAGCTCCATTCCCCTAAGTGAAAAAATTTCTGTCATAAACACAGTGTGGGGACTTGCCTCAATAAAATTATTATTTTCTGCCCAAAAGAAAAGGTCTCCTTAAAAATAGCTTATACTTTCTTGCCAATTTTAGACTGATACCAAGTTAAACTTGAATCTTTATGTGATAACATGTCATAGCACAGCAGCCTGAGAAACATAGTTGGCTGGGGCAAGGGAATGGAGCAAAAATTTAAAAAAAAATCTTAGTAAAAGATTTTTACTACAGTGCCAGTTTTAGTTTGGGTGGAATTTTTACATGATATGTGGTCCTGCTGCTTTTATGCACTGGCAACATACACAACAGTAATGAGCAAAATTAAACTGATGTATTTTATGATCAATTCATACTACCAATTTAAATCCTTCAGAAGTTGTTCAGATTATTGAAGATCACTCAGAAGACTGCAATCACAAGAAGAAAGTTTTGGAGATTTAAAACTACTTAATGCCTGCCAAAATAATAATCTTGTTTTACTTGTCTTCACATTATATAATCTCAATCCATTTCTGTTCTATTGCCTTCAGAAAGAGGCTGCTAAATACTTCTAAGATCCTACTTCTTTTGCAAACAGCAATCACAAGGAACTCACCATCAGGCAAAAGGCTGGGCTGCATGAACATCACTGTGCAAACGCATTCATTCTATTTCAATGGGTTTTGAACTCTTTTCATTTATGGCTCCCTAAAAAAATTCAAATGGAGCTGCAGCCCCCTTTGGAAAGCTAGGCATAATCTGTGGACCCCCAAGGTCCACAGACCAGAGGGTGAAAGCCCCTGTTCTATTTCATTTGGAGACCAATCTCTGAGAAGCCTCCTGAGGACACCAAACACGAAAAGACAAGGCGTTTGTAAGGGAATAAAACGGAAACGAGATATCAGTTCATCCATCCGCTGAGGCACAGAGTCTAACCCGGCCTGAAAGAGGCTCCGACACTTATGAACATCAGCGTTACCTATAGGGCCAGGTGGACCCAGCGGGAAATTTTAATTTAGCACGTTTTAAACCCGACTCATTCACCGCCCTTGGCCGGCAGCACCCGACGAGAGCTCAGTGACTGAGATCCCAGCCACTCCCCGGCTCCGGCCCCGACCTGGGCCTCCAGAGCGATGGGTCCAGTCCCCGGCAGCGGGAACCCGGCTGCCCGGCCGGGGTGACTCAGCACTATCAGCCGCGGTCAGCCGGAGGAAGCCGAGCGTTGGGAGCAGCCGCGGGCCACCGCTCGGTCAGGGCGGAGAGGAACCGTGCGAGGGCGGCTCCCGGCTGGCTGGGGCGCTGCTGTCCTGCCGTACGGACACAGCCCCCTGGCCGGGGGAAGGACCGGAGCAGCCGCCCGAGAAGGGGGCGCCTAGCGGGGAGAAAGGGCCGGGCTAAGGGAAGGGGGTGCCCCGCCCAACACACTTACCGCGCTCAGCCCCGCAGGGAAGGAGCCCGCCGCCGCCGCCGCCGCCGCCCCAAGACCCAGCGGCTTCTTCCGGGGCAGGAGCCACCGTGCGGGGGTCGAATAACCCGGATGGAAAAAACCCTCAGCACCACTAAAGGGATCGTGACTGGCTGATGGCACGCATGCGCTCACCAGGAACGCTGGGCAGAGAAACAGAAAGAGCGCATGTGCGGCCCCCGCCCCCGCACGATCGTTCTGCAGGGGGCGGGGCTGCGCATGCGTCTCGGCAATCCAGCTCCTCACGGGCGCTTTCGTCAGTTCCTGTTGTTTTCATCCTCTTGCGGAGAGCGAGTCGGAGGCCTTTGGGTGAGTGACGCAGCCGGGCGGGGAGGGCCTGTCTCACTCCCCCTCCCCCCTCGCACTCCCCGTGCCCCTTCTCGGATCGGGGCCGCGCGCGGGGTCCGGGACAGGGAACCCCAGGAGGTGACGCAGCGGGGTCGGGCTGGCTGTGAGGGGAGCCCGCCTGAGCTCTGCTGCCGCCGCCGCCGCTCAGGGTCTCCCAGCGGGCAAGCGTGAGGAGGAGGAGAAGAGGGGGGTGGGCAGGGAGCGTCTACAGCTCCTCTGGCCTGCCTGGATTGGCCGAGGCAGGGCCCTGTCCCCCTCCCCCCCATGTGCTCGGCGCTGTAGGTGCAGAGCTAAACGGCGGCCGCCCGCTGCCTCGGAGAGCTGCTCCGCCCTTCGGTGAGCCTGGCAGCGGCGCGCTCTGTGCCCACCCGCGCTCTGGCATCGCCCCCTCCTGAGTCACGTCCCTCTGCGGCTCATTCCTCTCCAGCGCAAGGAGGGACAAATGCAGGGAACAAGGAGAGCGGGGAGCTGCTGCTCTGTTTGCAGAACCCGGCCAGGATCGAGGGGTCTGTGCAAGTGAGGCCTGAGCACCACACAGGAGATTTGCAGTGTGACCCTCAGCCAGGGTTCTGGTTTTTCATGAAAATAGTTATGTGGGTACAAGCTCTTGTGTAGATGCAGCTATACCAGTATAATGGCACCTTATACTGATACAGATTGTTCCCCCTCATATATGTGACTTGGGGCACATCTTCACTGACAACGTTAATGTAGCTTGTGTAGTTGTGGCACCAGCGCTGGGAGAGCGCTCTAAAGAAAACCATCTCCCCAATGGGCACTACTTAGCACTGGTGCACTGTCTATACTGGCACTTTACAGCGCTGTAGCACTTGGGAGTGTTTTTTCACACCCCTAAGTGAGAAAGTTGCAGCACTGTAAAGTGCTAGCATGGACAGGCCCCAAGCTATACCACTGTAAGCATGCTTGTACTGATATAAGTGTGTCCACAAGGAGGATTGTACTACTTCAGCTGTACACAGGCCTTGTTAAAATGGTATCACTCTTGTGTGCTGCAAAGCCTGAGTCAAATTTGAAACAAAACTTGTATGTGTAGGTGAGTGTGAAGTAAAATCACACTTTTCAGAGAAGGCTGTGTGGAAGAGACATTGTGGGGTTCAGTGTTTGTGTCTCACTGACTACAAGTGAAGTGGGGCTTTTTGTACTTGTAAACTGAGTGTTGGGGTGGATGTTTCCTACTGTTTAATCTCTATATTCTACACTCCTGTCTGTGGTGTAGTTCTATAGGCTGAAATTATCTACTTGAAATCATACAGAGAAGAGTTAATATATTTACTTTCTGTAGGCTTCATTTCTCTTACTCTTTCTTGGTAGCTTCTCTTTACCTTATTGACACAAAAGTTCCTCATTGTGTGTTGGTTCAGCATGCTGACCAGAAACTACTCAGTGGGGCTAATTGAGGTCAGAGTCCCTTCTGTGAATGACAAGTGCCTACGTGAAATTGAAATGTCAGTGTTAATCTTTTATAAACTAATACCAACTGCCAAAGTACATCTTGTGTTAGAACAGTGTGTAGGGACATGGCAAGACTTAGATTGTAATTCTTCAGGGCAGAGGTTGTGTCGTCTACTGTGTTGTGAACAATGTTGAGTACACAGTTAATGGCGAACAAATTATATTAACGGAATGGTTCTAATCTGAAGGCAACAGGACTGACACTAGAGGAATGGCCACCACGTTGTCTTTCATTCCAGTTTTGTGGAGTTTTATTCAGAAACCAGTAAGTCTTCAGTTTCCAGTATCAAATCACAATTCGTATATTTTTTTCAGTGCACACTTCCATGGCACAATCCGTGTTACTCTGACAGCTCATCAATGGACTCAGAAGATAAAGACAGAGAGGAAGAGAGTCTGCAGACAGCTTTCAAAAAGCTGAGAGTAGATGCAGCAGGGTAAGTGAACATGTAGAAAAGTAGCTCAGTTTGTCAAGTTTTAATAAAATGAAAAACACTTTGTACTTCCATTGTTCGGTGCTTTAGAGGCATTACCTAACCATCCAATCTCCACTCAGGTAAGTAAAGGACATAAAGGAGTCATTTCAACAACCACTGCAATGTAATTACCTCTGGGGTGGAAACACATGTTTAATCACAGGAGTTGTATGTAGAGATGGCTCATTAGCCTTTTGACTGGCTATTTGCGTTTACTGTAGTTGAGAGAGTTAGGCAAACAAGACATTTCTGATAATGCAATTGTATGCTTGCAATTCTGAAAATCAGTATCTAGAGTCCTATACAGGAATTGCCTTGCATTTCATTTCTGTCTGAGAGGAATAATGGATAGGTAGCTTCTTCACTTCTGTTGCCACATTTCCCGTCCTTCCCACTGGCTTCTTGGTCTGGTGCTATAGACATCCTGTCCTCCTGTTTTCAGTGAAACCATAAGTGTCTGTTTAGCAATGAACGTGTGACAATATAAATTGTATCATGGATTTACATTCCATTACCATTAACATAACCACCTGAGTGGGGTAGGGCACAGCATCAATGTGGAGACACTTAATGCTGCAACATATGTCTCAATCTTAATCTAGCATTTTTCCTCTCACTCAGATCTACAGCATCTCTCTCTGTGGATGAGGGAATAAGTGTGAGAGCACCGATAAGAACAGCTACGGACGGAACCAAACCTCAACCTCTCTGTACCAAAGAGACTTGGCATGGGTAAAACGCATTGTTAATTGAACTGTATGGTTATTCCTTCTTAATTAGAGATGATGAAAACATGCACAACATCATTTCAAACAGGAATTGCTTGTTTAAGTAGCTGAGCCATGTTATTTTTCCCCTTTTTCGTTTATAGAACCTTTAACTTAGAGTTCATCTTGATTCTTTTTAATAGCCTTTTAATAAATCCTTGAAGCAAATGCTGTTTGATTATCTCCCTTCAAGAGATATTAATATCCACATGTCACAGTTACTGGACTAACTGCACCTCTGATCACTCCTGAGGTTTTTGAGTATATCGTCCTTCAGCTCTGAGGCCTCTAGCTGCTACCTGGCTCTGAGTGGAACTGTGTGATTCTTCCATTCTCAGACCAGACTTTGGGTATCAGTCCTCTGGTACTAACTGATAAATCAGATCTGCTGAGGTAATTTCCAGACTCTGGAATTCTGTTTCCTCTGGCAATGACAGAGGTAAGCAGTGGCCAAACAGCCTCCTTAAAGCAAAATATTAGTTATTTAGCACAAAAGCGTTTAATAGAAAATAGATCTTAAAAACAGTAGGACAGACTGTATATATATCTAGCTCTGCCCCTTAAGGCTTACCACTTCTTAGAGCTGGGAAGTACCACTTCCTTCAGACTCCTCCACAGAGCCTGTCCATGCCAAACTGTTTCCTTAGACAGCTGCTGACCAGACACACTCCCCCCATCTTCGCACGAATTAAAATACTTCCTGTATGTAGCCCTTTGATCTGGGAGGTTTGCAACTTGATGGAAACAGAGGAGACATGGTTCATTGTCTTTCAAGTATGTACCTAGATGTTCTTATCTGGGAAGCCACTGTTTTGCTTCCCTGTTTGTTCTTCCTACAGCCACTGTTGAATCCAAGCATTATGGCTTGCAATAAACATTCCACTACCCTGGTAAAAGTGTATATTCTCTCAATAACTAGGTTATATATCAATACATTCCTGCTCCTACAGTATTTATAACAATATTCCATATCAGCTCCTCTTCTGTCATGATATCAGTTACATTCCTCTGAGTATCAGTATCTGTGACAATTGTCTTCTCAGTCCTTTCTTCCACCCAGATCCTTAGGTGTCCTGGATGATCATTTTTTAATTTAGTATAAATGAAATAAAACCCAGCATCAGTTCCTTTTTCTTGAGTCTGTTGCTGCTTCCCTCAACAGCAACTTCAAAACCTCGTCAGGTTGTTTGCTTACAAAAAACATCCTAGAGCAGGAAAGCATCTTTCCTTTGGGGTATCAACTCCCTCACAATCGTTATAATCCTGTCTATATTCTTCTGCTTCCAGCATCATCTGTGATGGAGGGAAGTCAGTTCTCTCTCCCCATTCCCTTTTACTTGGACACAAGAGTTTAGTCACCAACACTGGCATTTGTAGCTACAGGCACTCCCCGACTTACGCAAGCGTTCAGAACACCTTGCGTAACTCGGAATTTGCATAAGTCCGAAATGTATCTCCGACCATTACGCGCGCAAAAAAAAAAAAAAAAAAACCCTCCTAATTTTAGCTTACGGAACTTTTTCTGTAAGTGCAAATTTGCGTAAGTTGGGTCTTGGGTTTAACCCGGGGATCGTCTGTATTGTGAATGTGCATTCAGAATCTCTCTTGTCAATTCTCTCCTGTGACTTAGTCTGATGAGGGTGTTCAGATACCAGTGGAGTGCTGGGATTTTCTGTAGCTGTATAGATAATTATCATTCAGGTCTGATACTTGACACTGTCCTGCTGTAAGTGAATCTTGTTTTGGAAAGCACTGGGCTCCGGACTTGAGTTCCGAGTAACCTAATTGTTCATCTTTTGTTCCCTAACAGGTGTGTGAGGAAGCCCTCCAGGGGGTCATCAAGAACCCAGCGTCGCAGGCGTTCCAAGTCTCCTGTCCTGCATCCTCCCAAGTTTACCTACTGCAATATGAAAGCGTCTTCTGCCCGCAGCCAGTTGAAACACAAAAGCCAGCCAGACACTTCAAAGAGTAATATCAGCTCAGACATTTGTGTTGCAGAAGAACCGTGTACAGGGGACAAATACGATTCCTGCTTTGATGCCACTGATTGCAGAAGAGCCAGAAATGAACCTTTGGCAGCTGCCACAACTGAACAGCCTTTGGAGAATTCTGCTGCTGTTTCTTCGTCCTTTGAAACCAACCTGGATTCTAGCCAGCCTTCAGACTTCCAGTCATTATCTGTGCACAGCGATAGCAAGCAGTGTTCTTGCGTGGACAAGGAATGCCAGTGCAAACAGTGGCAAGACATGGAAGTGTACTCTTTTTCTGGCTTGCGGAGTGTCCTTTCGGAATGTGAAAAGGCAGTGCTAGAAGTCCATTCCCAGTCTCTGCAGAACAAATCGTCCTCTGGTATGGCTTCATCAGGTTCTCCCCGATCTTGTTCTGAGCAAGCTCGAGCCTTTGTGGACGATGTGACAATTGAAGATCTTTCAGGATACATGGAATATTACTTATATATTCCCAAGAAAATGTCCCACATGGCAGAAATGATGTACACTTGACTCCAAGGAATCCAAGGAGAATCATGGGCTGGAAATTCAGTAGTAATGAGTGGATGAAGTGCTTCCTCAGAGTCATGCGTGGGAATTTGGCCATTCTCATTGCTGTGTATTTGATCAAATGTTTCTTTGCACCATACAGTGTAGTTTTTTAATAAAGTGAAAAACGGACAATAGCCTCTGAGCTTAGTGTTTTAAAAGGATGCATTAAACTCTGCAAAACTCAAAAAACTCTTTGTAGATCAAATAAACTCCCTCGGTTCTTTGGTCTGCTGTGGGCATTTAAGCTGCTTGTACTGCTTTCGCTATATGTCTTAGATAAGAAGAACAGCCTTTTATGATTGAATCAAGGGATTTGTTGTGTTTGGGGGATCCTTTCTCTTTTTATCTGCAACATACTTAAGATAAAGTAGGGCCCAGTAACTTAAAGAAACAATATGTAGCTATGGCTCTGTCTTAAACTAGTCCACTTGTGTGGAAAGGATAAGTAAATATTCTGTGTTGGGCAGGGTGTCTTTCATTACTGAATCTGAGGATTACATGGATAGTTCTACTTGAAGCAAATTTTGAAGGCTTCTTCCTCAGAGCTATGTTTAGAAGTGCAGACTGTAGCAGAGCATGTTTCTGCGCCCTATATAATAATAATGTCTCTTTCATAGCACTGTTAATCTGTACACGTCAAAGTGCTTTGCAGAAGAGGTAAGTATTTTGTATTTTATAGATGGGGAAATTGAAGCGGAGAAAAGTGAAGTGACTTGCTCAAGGTCACAAGGCAGGCCCATAGCAGAGCTGCAATAACTCAGATCTTGATCTCAGTCCTGTGCCCTGTCCACTAGGCCACATTGCATTTGTAGGAGAAAATCAGCTCCTGTATACATCGACTTACGGGTTTTGCCTCATAGGTTGTTTCTGAGCCAATATTGCTATAGGCAGAGAGTCTGGAATGGAGTACAGAGATTATATACACATCATACAAACTAGATGTTGTAGAGCAATAACACTGGAACTGGATGGAAATTTTCTGTCAAAACATTTTGTTACCAGAAAATGGCACTTGGACTAAACTGAAATTTTCACCAAAAACCACACTTACACTTACCCTTCCGTTTTCATTTGTCAAAAATCAAAAACTTTGAGGTTTTTTAGATGACCCTTCCATTTTCATTTACTTTTTTTCACAGCTGGAGTTCAGGTTGAGAATAGATCAATAATTTATGGGTAAATATATTACAGGGATATTGTAATTATCCCCAAAACAATCATTAAAAATCCAGGAAGTTCAGAGTTAGGCTTTTAAAAGAAATCCAAACATGCTGAAGTCTGGAAGCACACAGCTAAGGCACCTGAAGAACCATAACTTTCCCTGTAGGGATTTATTTAGCGTGTGCATAGTCATCTAGCCAAGTGACGGCATCTTCCGTAGTGCGATGCAGTTCTTCTAGGCCACCGCTGAGCCTAGTCAGCAGGCATTCCTCAACAATGTGCATCATTGTCTGTGTTGGCGCCGTAGCGCTAAGTGTCAACTGAAATCAACAGGCTCTACGTCTAGTGATGCCATGCTATAACTATATGACAATGATTATTAATGCATAATAGTGTTTATAGTCCCAGATTAGATTAAACTGATTTTTAAGCACATTAATTTTGTTGACTTTTTTCTGTCAGAACATCATTAGAAGGCACAGTTAAGGTTATTTGGGTGCCTTTCATGTGCGTTCCATACCTTAACATAATTTGGATTTCTTTTTGGCTTAGTCTTAAGTCTCTGACTCTCTTGGGCTTGTAATACTTGTTTCTGATAATTACAAAATCCCTGTAATGTTACCTTTTAATTCCAGCTCCATGTTTTTATGTGGGAATTCCTTTGTATTGCTTAAGTATGAAACATTCATATAAAACACTAAAGAAATGCAAAAAGAATGATATCATGTAATATTTCTAATGGTGTGAAGATATTAGATATCGGCGTTAAATCTTTTTTGCTTTTAACTTTTAGGGCTAGCTTCCAGCAGTAGGCTCTTTTTTCTTTTATCCTACTCTGGAGCAGCACAAACAAGCCAGAAAAACTATTAGCCAGTTTCCCCCAGCCCCTGGCCTCCACCTTCCCCTGTACATGCATCCAAGTTCTCTTCACGTCCCTTGCATTTCCCTATGCATACCCACACCCATTTTCTCACACTCTCCCTCCCACATCCCCCTGCAAACCACACTACTCAGTTTCCCCTTCTTGTGGCTTTCTCCTACCCCTACACAGTCCCTGACCCCTCACAATCTCCCCAGTATGTCCCTTCTTTCCTTCCTGTTGAGTAAATCTATCGCTGGTGGTAGTTTTTTTAATGTGTAAGATTAAATTTAATGATTTTAACCCATTTTTCATAAAAGAAAAAGGACAGGGGACAATGTATAATGTTCGTCTACAGAGAATTCCATGAAGAAATGCCCTCTGCCATTTCCTATTCTCAAGGGGAGTGAGCCTACAGTGCTGCCCTTAGCAAAGATACCCTCTTATAAACTGGGGACTGCCTGCCACCGAGAGAGGTGCCCAGGATGTTAACAAACCCACATTGTAAAGCAGCCGTGTGATGTGTTTTCTCTTCTAGATGATGCTAGTATTCCACTTGAAACTGGTATTCATTGTCTGTGACCCACAGCACGTAAACACAAAACAAAACCTAACTCTCCTTGTACCAGCAGGATCACTGAGAACTGGCCCAGCCATTCCATTTTCCCTGAAAATGAGATCTCCATTGTTACAGAGTTTGCTATAAGGGACTCCAGATCACTTTGGGGCAGTGGTTCCTGCTAAGCCCTACAGTGGTGCTTGTATCTTACCAACTGCAATTGAGCACTGACCTTGCTGCTGTGAAAGATGTACAGGAAATGCGGAGGTAGGGGGAGAGTCTGGGCTGACAGGCTGATACTATGATAATTTGGTATCAAACTCAAATGCATCAGGTGGCACTAATCATACAGCAGGTTTCTCAGCACAGAGCATTGATCAAGTCTTGGTGCTATTTCGTCCAGGCTAGGGGAGAACTGTAGGGAAGAGTGGAAGTCAAACCATTCCAGGAAACATCCTAAGGTACTAGGACCTTGGAGTCTCATTTGAACTATGAAACTTAGCTCTGCAAAACAGGTGGAATTAGCACAAAAGCAGGTTCTCCAATGAAGTTTACAGTGTGCCCTGCGTTAGATGGAATTGTTCACAGCTTGACTATTTCAGCCTGGCTCACATGAAGTCCATCCAGAATACTGCTACTAAGATCATCATCATGACTTGTCTCTCTGATCAGACCGTCCCTTCATTGGCTCCCTCTTCATCTCAGCCCAACTATTGAACAACTCCTGGTGGTGTCAGCCGCTGCTTTCAATCTGCCGGCATCCCGTGGTTTCCTTGCCGAACATTCAACTTCTTCATTAAACACCATCCTGCGTAAGGAGAATTCCTGGGTATAATTTATAAGCCTCACCACTACCATAGTGCCTACAAAACTCCATTGGCTGGTCGTGGCTAGGCCAGGCACATGAGGAGTTGTGACGGCCCCTCTTTCCCACCCTTATTTTTGTGCTCCCTTATTCTTGGGAGCTCCTCCATTCCCATTGCTCCTCACTCTTCCTCTAGCCACAGCTCAAAACCATTATAAAACAAGTAGCTAACAAAGGTGGGCCAGTTCTTCACGGTGTTCATTTGCTTCGTGTTACTTTCACAGAAGGTAGAGCGCTGGGAGCCAAAGACATCAAATAAGTTAACTCTTGCCAGGCTCAGAAATGGCTCTGTTTGAGTGTGGGGAAGCTGGGTTCACTGAATTATTTTCCTCCTCAAAGCAGGAGGGACAGTTTCCACCCTCAGAATAGGTTAGATAACATCTGGCAGGTATAGTTAATCCTGCCCTGGCTTGGGGGGGCATTGAATTCACTAGACAACCTCCTGAGTCCTATGTTTATGATTCTATAGAATAATGTCAGCACTCAGTGGCTCAGGCCAGCTGGATAAACCAAAGCAGCTGCTTCTGACCATTTTTTTAAAGTTGGGCCATGTTTCTGAAGTCCTGGATTAAACCTTCCACCCACTTTTCAATCTCACTCCTAGTCTCCTAGCTAGCAAGCCCACAGTAGTTTAACCCTTAGCATGCCTGCAATTTGATGCTTTCCATTGCTCTAGTCAGTATAACAAATTCACTTCACAATAGCTGGTAGGGAAGATCAGTCTCACCCCCATTTTACAGATGGGGAAACTGAGGGCAGGAGACAGAGGGAAAGGAACTTTCCCAAGGTCACACAATGTCAGCATCAGAGCCAGGAGTAGACCTCAGCAATCCTGCCTCTCAGTCCTTTGGTTGGTTTATTAGGCCACACTCTATCTGACTGCCAGCCAACTACAGTCTCCCAAAGGATATGAATATCTGCCGGATTCAGAAAGCTATAGAGACTCTCATTTTTATTCCTAACCGTACAATATAGAGTCTAAAATCAAATAGTCCACTAGATGGTGCTTGGTGGACAATGATCTGGTCTATACTGAGTGCCTCCCTTCTCCTCTCTTGTTCTAAGCCCAAAACAGCAGCACCATTTGATTATGTACATTGTCAGTGAGAGTTATTAATATAAAGGGATCTGGAAAGCTGCTTTATGGGCAATGAAAACACCTCTTATTGCTGTGCCTGGAGAACAGAAAATACTAAATCCAAGACTAGGATGAGCTGGGGAAGGTGGCATTGCCTTTCCTTGCACTTCAGACTGTGCGTCTGTGTAAGCTGCAGGTCAGGAGTGCACAAAGTTTGTGACAAAGAGGGCCACATCAGCAACATGCCAGTCCCCTAAAGGCAGGCCCAGGTTTGTACTTCTATACCTGTAATACAGCTTGCTCAGCCTCCAGGCTACGAGCTGGATCGCTCTTAGCTGTTGAGTCGAAATTGCCTGCCGCTTGAGTTCCCCATCATAAACACTAGTGATGAACAGCTGTTTCTGTTAAGTCTTCACAGGCTGCACAGAGGCCTCCAGCTGCACTTTGCAAGCCCTTACTATAGAAACTGACTCTCTTCTATGATCATTTCATGAGACTGAAGAGGATAAAGGAGCAAGGGCAGCAATAGCCCTTCCTAGCCCCCAGCTCTTCCCTCTGCCATTAATTTACCCTCTTTGTGGGACACAATGTACTGGGAAATGATGATATTGAGGGAGGAGGCTGATTCATTTTAACCTCTCCCCTGCCCCATAAATGGTTTTTAAAAGAAATCTGACTCATTTAAAAATCTATTTGTGGAGGCCAGACCCATCTTGTATGTCACCCCATAGACAATGCCTGAATGAGGTGGAGAGCTCCTGTTAAATGCTCTGAAATGGGGGCACATTTCACCAAATGTCTCAGCCTCCCTCCAGACACCTCTCACCCCAGAGGGTTAGTTCTACATTTGTAGCATTAGGGACAAAGTCAGAGGATCAAAAGAAGCTGGAGATGGGAAAGACCCATAGGGACAGGTCTCTGAAAATGCCCCAGCAAAATGTGCAGGTCTGTCCTTTCATGCACTCCAAACCCAGCCCTTGCACACCACAAAGCAGCAGCTAGACACAATTTGTTGAGGTTTTCACAGGTGAAAATGTGCACCAGCACATTTTGCATGTGCATCTTGTGTGGGCTCAGATTTAGTGCCCCTCAGTGATTGAGCTCATGCTCCCAGCCCATACAGGATTTATTTTATTTTCCCGGACTTTAATCAGTCTAATCTTAAGTGGTGCTTCTAGCACTTTTCTTGGGAGTCTGTTTCAGTGGTAGAGAAGACAGCACACTGTCAGGAAGTGTTGCCAGATATGAAGCCAAATAGTGAGGCAGATAGGCCCTGATTTCCAGACCTCTGTGTTCATTATCATGTGAATGTGCACAACCAATCTGTACCCCCACATACCGTGATTGTACTTAGAGTCAAAATAGTTACACCTACAGAAGGCCCTTAGATGTCTAGCCAGCTATTTACATGAGCACTGACTCTGACTGCATGCACAGTTACAGTAATTGCAAATGAAAGGCATGTTCCCAGTTCTGAAAATTTGAGCCATCACTTCTGTAAATGAAATAATTGTAACCCACATTTGTGAGGTCTTTGGGGCAAGGACTGGCTTTTTGTTCTGTGCTTGTACAACACCTAGCACAATGGGGATTCATGACGGGGACCCCTAGATATTACCACAATACAAATAAATCATAATAATTCATAGTTAATCAGAATGTACAGAAACATGAGACCATTTGAAGAATCCTTGCTTTGTTTCATACAGGGCTGTAGGTAGGTAAGCACCTGCTGGACATTTTACATTTTACAGCCAGCATTTATTTATGAATCAGTTTATTCAATATCTCTCAAATATGAAGTGATCCAAATCTTAGTATCAGTTGCAAAAAACATTCCTAATGAGAGATGTGGGATTTGGAGTTGCATGTGGACTCCTGAGTTGTTTCTGATCTGTTCCAGTGAAACACTGCATGCCCAGTGTAGCATGGTTCAGCGGGAGCCCTGACATGAGTGTAAATGGGTTGTGATTTAACACACACAATCCCCTTCCTTTGTACAATCAGACCCGATTCTGCTGCCCTGCATTCCCCACCTAACACCGAGCGTGTAATGAAATTCAGTTCACTTGCTTGAGTAATGATGCTCTTTCCACGAGCCCATGTGATGCTTGGATAGTGCAGCTGCTGCTGCTCTCTCCTTCCCCTGTTCTTCCAATCTCAGGCTGTCATGGCGACTCCCAACAATGCTACTCCCACCAACTGCAGCTGGTGGCCCATTTCAGTGCTTGAGAATGATGCAGGGAAATCTGCGGAGGTTGAGGACAGCCAGGACCCAACAGACCCCACTCTCAGATCCAAGGATAGGCTGGTTTTGTATCACTGGACCCAGTCTTTCAGCTCACAAAAGGTAAATGCTGTGCTGGATTCCCAGGGAAGAATCACCTCCAATAGCCAGGGCATATCCTTGCCTTGGGAGAATGGCTTGGATGACTGATCTGTAGGATGAGTAGATTGGCTATTCCTCAGAGATGACTAGGGGTGCAGCTGGCAACCAGAATATCTAAATAGTGGTGTGTTTGGTGTCTGTATTTCTTCATTTTGACAGACTCTGTCTGGAGTGGCGGCGGGGGTGGGGGGGGGTGTCTCTGTAATTCTGCCTTTGCTTTTGTGCCGGGAGATGTTTCTGATTTATGATCTTTCTTCATCTAACACCTAAATCTCACCTGAGAGAGAAGTGTAGACAAAGACAATTGCATTAAAATATTAGCTAGCTAGGACTGTCCTGGTGTTGGGGGAGGGGATGGTAGCCATACATACAATGGTCACTATTAGTTCCTATACATCCTGGTACAGAATTGCATCCAGGGATTTGAAAAGAGGGCTCATTACTGTGCCAAACAATGCATTTGCTCCTGATGCTGCAGCAGTGCTATTGAAATCATGTTCCTTTGACTCTCTGAGTCAGTTCAGAGCTGCCATAAAAAAGCCATATTTGTGGCTTTTGGTAACAAATAATCAATCATATTCTCCAGTCAATAGTGAATGTTCTATTCTGCAGCTCAGGACAGCAGCCAGCATTCAACAAACCTGACCTTATTTTCATAGTCACGAGCAGCCCCAACTGTTCTCCTTACATTCGTTATGTGAGCTGAATTATTCATAATGGAGAAGGTGAACATAAAGTTTTCAAGCTGCAAGAGCCATGGGTTCCCATGAGAGCAGAATGTTCTCCCTTCACTCCAAGCATATTCAGGGGAGCTGTGTGGGGGTGGGGGGAAGGATGGAGGACAACCTTGTGTGTCGGGGGCTGGGGTGGTGGGTGGAGGATAGCCTTCTGTGTGTGCACCGAGAAATCCTAGGGCACACAGTGCAGCCGGATGGCTATAAACGTTGAGTCCTTTCTTCCCACTCTTCTAACTAAGGTGCTCATTGTGCATTAGCAGAGCTGAGTTTTTAGGGGAAACAATCTGACTCCCATCTTTTCTTCCTTCCCTGCATTGCAAGGTCCCCTCTGGGAGGTTGCTATTTGTATCCTTATCTATTGCTTTTCTCATTTGTCTCCCAGCATTGGGAGGGAAACAGTTAACCAGCCACTCATACAGGATATTCTACAGCCAATCCAGGCCTAGCCTTACCTCTGCCAGATCCACTCCATGAACACTGTGGGGCACATTTAAAGTCACAGTGCACAATTTCATATTATTTATTAAAATCCCAGTTTGCTTTTTTTAAAGTCACTTGCAAAGAAATAACACTCTGAAACATGTTCACTGTCACTAGGGCTTAACTAGCAAGACAACCTGTTAAATATTACAGCACCTAGTACTGTACATGTAAGTGTACTGGACACAGCATGCTGGAGAAAGCAGATCCATGCCAGGTATTGAAATATCCTTCAAACCCTCTTTCTAATAGAAAATTTCCTTTATGTTAGAGGGGTTGTTAAAAGTCCTCTAGGAGTAAAGCTGTTTCCTAGCCCGTCTCCCTGACTAATTACACAGATCCATTGTCTGCTGCCAAGACTGTTGAATATTGACTAACTGGATGGGATTCCAGGGGCAAACCCCAAGACGTGGGAAACAACTGCTGAACCCCTGATTTGGACCTCACTGCTGTGAAATAGGCTTTTCATTTGAAAAGGTTTCTTCTTTCAGTCAAGGTGTCTGGCACAATAAAAAGCTTCACATTTCTGGGCAGATGCCTGATGATAGAAATACCCTGAGGTGCTATGCACCTCCAGGCCACCTGATCTATCACCATGCAAAGAAACGCCTGGAGTTCCTTGTTCTAGGTTCGGGTCCAGCCTCCCCATTCAGCACCATGGCCAGAGCATGGTCTACAGCCTGCCAGAAACAAGCTAGGGGAGTCGTGGAGGGAAGCAGGGTAACCTGCACAAGCCAAAGAACCAGGTATAAATTTAGGCCAGTGTTTCTAAACCAGGCCTTGGATTTTCTTCCATTAATTGATGGTCCCCCTCAGACCTCAGGGGTGAGTTTATGGCCTAGTGATGTCAATGGCAAAGTTCCCCTGGATTTCAGTGGAGCCAGGATTTCACCCTAGGTCTCTGGGATGCAGATGTATTGTCAGTGGCTCGTATACAGCTGTGCACATCTGGAACCCAGACCTATGATTTTTTAAAAAAGAAATAGTCTACCTAGGCAAGTTCACTGGATCTGGTGGCAGAATCCCTTGCAGGCTATTACAGCAGCTTCTCAGCAGCTGACATGGAGATTCAGGAGGCTGCTTTGAATAGTGAGCATGTCTCAGCTTGGCTATTAGTTCAAATCCAGCCTGCATCAGTTGTGACCCAAAGTAATTACCTTCTGGCAGCTCTTTGGTGTCTCTTGTATGAAATGCGTTGGTGGGTCTTAGTCCAGTTCCTAGCAGATCAGGTTTCTATGTGATTAAAAATTGCCATAGCAATTGGTCTGAACACCTTCCTTCTTGGCAGCCTCAACGGAGAGTTCAAGGCCTGAATAAGCCTGATAGAATGAATTCTTCTCTTAGCCTAGCTACAGTTCCTGACCTGTAGTCGGGGGAGCTACACCGATGGAGGGTGCTGTGTGTGGGAAGGCTGCTGTGTTGCTGTGCTTGCTGTACGTGTTCTGTGACAAGAGGAGATCCCTCTCCAGGGCTCTGAAGCTTGCTGCTTCCATCAGAACCAAAATATACCAAAGGTTATTTTGTAGAAAGAGGCTTGTCCCAGTACACCAGTGTTTATTATCATAAGAATCCTCTTCCACTCCAGGCTCTGAAATGGAGTCAGAGCGCATAGTGGCTGTCGCTTAGCTTGACTGGAAGCCTCTTCCACATCCAGGGAAGAAGCACGGTCTAGTGGTTAAAGGACAGCTCTGGGAGTAGAATCTTTAGAGTCCCTTTGTGATTTTGGCACTTATTCACTGTATGACCTTGGGCAAGTCATTTCCCCACTCCATGCCTCAATTCCCCATCTGCAAAACAAGAATAGTCCCGCCCACCAACTACCTCACAGTGGGGCTGGGAGGTTTCATTCCTTAATGTTTAGAAAATGCTCTGAGAGCTTGGGATGGGAGGTGCTACAGAAACACAAAGCACCTGATGACTATTGTCAGGTAACGTGGGTAGCAAATTGCTGTGCCAGGGATGCAGTGGGAATTATTGGCACCGTACCATGCTGTACATGGGTGGTGACCCCTGCTGCAAGCTCTGCTTCTTCTCTTGTCATCTCTAAAACAGGCCGCTGGCTCATTGATTAGAAAAGGGGAAGGAGGCAGTTGTCCTCAGTGACAGGCCCGGGTATCACAGCACTAACCCTTCTGGGGTTTAATTCCCTTTCAGCAACACTGGGGCAGAGAGAGGAGTCTGAGAACAAGGGCACGGGCATTTACCTGTTCTATGTTAAAAGGGAAAAGTAAATTGGGGCTCCTGTAAATAATTAATTGCTAATTCTGCAAAGTCTTTGTTTGGAGGCTCTAATTAAAAAATGCTTATTTTTTTAAGTTTTATTTTTTAGCAAATTCTAGTTGTAAGAAAACAATCGCTTGTTTTTAATTCAGAAGTTGTGTGTTAGGCACCTGTTAGGTGTCATGCCAGTTGTTGGTTTTCTCGGTAGTGTGCCCTACTTAAGTCATAGTGGTGAACGTTTTCAAACCTGTCTGTCTAAAATTAGACTCCTAAGTTCACATTATGGAGTCTAAATTAAGTGGCCTCATTTTTAGAGGTGCTGAGCACCCATAACTCTTCTAGAAGTCAATGGGATTTGTGACCGATCAGCACCTTTGAAAATCAGAACCTTAAATATGGGCTTGGGGGTCTAGTGTTGAACATGTGGGTATGAAAATTCTGGCCAATGCATTTTATGCACTTTATACTTTGCACTTCTCTAATGTTTTCCATGGGAGGATATAGAAGCACTTTGCAAGTGTTACTAATTCTATCTCAAATCCTCCTGCCCCTGTGTGGTTGCTATCATTGTTCCAATTTTACAGATGAGGAAACTGAGGCACAGAGCTTTAGTTATTTACCCAAGTTCACATGGAAATTTTGTACGTGAGGGTGCAAATGAAACAGGACTGGGTGCCTCTAAAAGAGCTGGATGGGCAGTGTGACAGGCCACACTTTTGTGGCTGGTACTCCGGGCTCCCTGACTGCTCCCTACCCTAAGGATCAGGCCCTCACTGCCTGCCTCCCATTCAGCTGTGCACAGTTCAATCTGCATGATGTGTGTGATGCTCATTGCATTGGGAGTCAATTTTGTAGCAGCCCAACCCCTCTGGCAGGTTAGAACACACACAGCTGAATGGGAGGCAATGGGTACTACTGGTACTGCCAAGGGCCTAGACTGGAAAATTGGCACAGATGCCCAAAGAAGCTGGGACACTCACTGATCTAAACCCCTGACCTCCCTGACTCAGAAGAAGCAGCCAAGCGTGGTGCCCAAAATGCATGTAAAAGACAGGATACAGATGTAAGGGATATATATACAGAACAGCTCAGCACAGGGAGTCCAAAGGTGCTTTAAGCCACCTACTTGTCTCCATGGTCCTCCTGGGTCAGGTGTGTTCTGGGATGGACCCTTTGGCTGATCTCTGCCAATGACCTCATAGGGGTGATGCAGCATTTGAGGGTCACTCACTTTACAGATGTGAAAACTGAAGCAGAAAGAAACCCAGCAGACCAGGGAATAGAACCCAGGAGTTCCGAGTTCTAAGCCAATGCACTAACTTTGTATTCAAACAGAGGGGTTCCATAGTTAGTGCATTGGCTTAGAACTCAGAACACCTGGGTTCTGTTCGCTGGTCTGCTTGGCTTCTTTCTGCTTCAGTTTCCACATCTGTAAAATGGGGATAATGATACTGACTTTCCTATTGAAGGTGACTTGAGATCTCTGGCTGAAAAGTGCTGTGTAAGACCTAGGTGATATTATTTATTATGACCCTGGGTTTAGAGCTGCTCAGCCCATGAAGCTGGGAACTGGGGTCATACAACAAGAATTTGGGAGCCTCCCTAAATGAGATCCAGCATGTGGCCAATAGCTCTGTATGTGCACCAGCTGGGTAGATGGGAGCAATATGGTGCCATCCTAAGACAGGCATTTGAACTGTACCAGGTATGGCTGTTTTTTCTCTTTGGCAGTTTTAGGAAGATTTCCAGGGGTGCCTGTGTGTCCCTTAAAGAGAAACACATAAGGAGCAGCGAAAGATGGAGAAGCCGGACAAAGTGTCTGAGTCGCGCTTCCCACGAGTGAAACTGCCGAGTAGTGTGGGTGGTGTAGAGATGCGCAGTACGTCTTCCTGTCTCAGCAGATCCCGGTGCTGGAAGGAAGCGGGGACTAGATTGGCAGATCTAAACACCACTCTCACAATGCTACTGATAATCGGGTGATAAACCCATAAATCCAATCGCACAGAAGCTTAAGGGCTTTATAAGCATTCACTGACCTTTACCAGCTGATAGTGATAAGTCAGGAGACAGCCTGAGCTAAAGCACAGAGATCTGATTAGTCCAAACAGAAATGTAAGCAGTGCATGGCTGAACTTCAGCAGGATGCTTTGCTTAACACACCTGATATCTGCCATCATCACAGAGACGCACACAGAAATGTGCACACTCACAGAGACACACCCTGTTACACAGATATACATGCAGCACACTAACTGCCACACTCACAAACACCCACAAATGCATGGCATTTTGATTAAAAACTAGAATACAAAATTAACATGGCACACAATAAATGAATTAAAAACTGGCTAATTGATAGGTCTCAATATATAATTGTAAATGGGGAATTGCAATCAAGCAGATGTTTCCAGCATGGTTCCTCAGGGATCGTTTTTTGGTGCTACTCTATTTAATATTTTTATCAATGACCTGGAAGAAAACATAAAATCAGCACAACTCATTAGTCTTGGCTCCCAGTTCCCTGCTCTAACCAGGTAGCAGGAGCACTCAAGAAGCCAGATCCTTCTATAATGCAGAATGTCTCTAGCAACAAGGGCCAGGAGACAGAAAAGAGAGAAGCTACAGGCTACAGGCTACTAGGGATCTTTATGTACAGCATCTTCACACAAATCCTCCACAGAGGTAAATAATAGGAGTCAGGGAGTGAATAGAGGCAAAGGAGGAAAGAGATACGAGGTGGAGATATGGATGGAGACTGTCTCATACAGCAGCAGCTGTGGAGTATAAGGCTCTCAGATCACATGGAGGGACAGAGAGAAAGCCAGTGCTAGGAAAAACAAAGGGAATGGGGAGGGGATTGTAATACATGGCCAGATTCTCCCTGTTGGACATTTGCATTCTCCTCTCCCCATGACACTCCCCTCTGCTTTTGGAACCAGAAATGTTCCCAAGGGAGCACCGACTGGCAGGAGCGAGGAAAACAGCGAGCCTTCCCCTGCTGTGGCAACGATACTCCATGTATAAGTGCCGTCAGCCACTTTGGCATGTAAGGGAAGTGCCCGACAACCATCTGATACTGTCCTGGATTTGCAATGTGTGTATCATGGCGTGTCATTGTGTCTTGGGGAGCCGCCATTGTGATGAAACATAATGGCACAAGAGGAGGACGTCATGCTGACTTTACACCTGTCTCTGATCAGCCAGTGACGTCAGCTGCCATCACTCACTTGTTAAAATTTCAAACAAGCATCTTCACGCTTTCTCCCAAGCCGCTCCTCATGCCTGGGAGAAACTTCCCATAAACATGCACAAACCCAACTCATTATCCACCTTCAAAACGCTCCTTACAGCTCTCCTTCACTCCCAGGCCTACAAAGAACTTAACACTGGCTAGGCTGCTGGTCAATATGGTCTCATTGTTTCCTTGTATTCCCCCAGTGGACTGTATTTATCTGTTGTCTGGTCTTATATTTAGATTGTAAGCTCTTTTGGGGGAGGGGCTGTCTGTTCTGTGTTATAATATACAGCGCCTAGAACAACAACTCCATGATGGCTATTATAAATTATAATATAAATAATACGTTTCTGTGATTCTCTGAGACTGAGATATCTCAAAATATCTCCTCTGCCTTCTACCTCCTTCTTCCTGCTGGAAGAGATGCCAGAGACTCTGGTATGTTGGGGCCAAGGCTCCTCCTGATGTCCTGCTCCATAGTGTGTGTCAGGTGGCACGAGGAATAATCCCAGGATGGGCACTCTACTGAATGCCTGTTGGTAAGAGGAGCTCCAATCAGCCCTGTGACCTTCAAAGAACCCCCAAAGAACCACAAGTGGCTGAGCATCACAGTCCTGTAGACTTTGTGCATATGGGAGACCCTCTGCAGAGCCTGGTGGGCAGCAATGAGACTTCTCTGCCTTTGCTTCCTGCTGTAGGTCCGCCTGGTGATTGCAGAGAAGGGGCTGCCGTGTGAGGAGCGGGATGTCAGCATGCCCTTGACTGAGCACAAAGAGCCCTGGTTCATGCGTCTCAACCTCGGGGAGGAGGTGCCGGTGATTATCCATGGAGACAACATCATCAGCGACTACAACCAGATCATTGACTACATGGAGAAGAACTTCACAGGAGGTAATGAGGGGTGGGCCAAAATTCATCAGCATAATGGGTTTGATGGAAAATTGGGTTTCAGCTCAAGGAAATGGTTAGTGAAAAGTGTTTGCTCTTCAAGGAAAATGCCAGCTTTCCTTTGACAGCCAAACATTCCAAAACTGAAAACTTGCCACTGAAAACCAAACATTTCAGTTTGGAAACGTCACCACAGTGCCTCATGGGAGTTGTAGTTCATGCCCCTCATGTTCCCATTCTCCTTTATGAGCCAGGCTCCCCCGCAGCACTACAGTTTTTGTCTTTGGTTTGAGTTTTGGGCTGTGTTCCAGGCCACTTCACCAATCCCCAGCTGTGACAACTCCATTATTTCTATGCGTCATCATTATGAGAGTTCATGTGCAGAGAGGGGGTGAAACGGGACCCACTTATTCAATTCTCCCACTCGTGAGTTTGGATAAAATGGGGCCTAGCTCTGAACCGCCAGGGCCAATGAGATTTGGCAAAATCAATGCCAGTTGTGGTTTTTGCTCAACCTCTGCTTAGACCTAAGAGTCCTGCAGAGTTTTGCCACCTAGCAGGATGTCACACTATCTGATGTGAAGCTTTTATAGCCTGCGGAAAGGAGCTTGCTCTGGTGTCCTGGCCAGTAGCACCAGGCTGGGACATTCCTCTCCTTTGAATGTGCCTGGGAAGGGCTTTGCTGGTGCTTTTAGTGTATTGGGGCTGAGCTGGTGACTGCAGTCGGAGGACAGGTTGGTATATTGACAGTTTGGAGGAAATGAAAAGGGATGGCAGCTGTTAAGGAGTTACGTGAATGTAGTGCTAGTGAGCGGCACAGAATTGCCAGCTCTGGGGAGTTAAACCCCTTCATTTACCCAGAGCAAATGCAACCTGGTTAGTGGCAGGGTGAACTCCCCCACACTGCCCTGCCCTGGGGCTTCACCCCCAGGTGTCCAGAGAGAGGGCCCTGCTCTCTCTGCTGAGGCAATGACTCACCAGTGCGTTCCTGAGTTCCCTTCATTTGGCAGAGCAGAGTTGGCTAGTTCAGGACTGTCAGACTGGGATGAGCAAGCTGCGAGACTTCAAAGACCTAGGAGGGAGGTTTTAACTCTGTCATCACAATGCTCATCACAAAGCCTGTCACCTTAGGAAAGGAGACTTTAAAAACCATCTTAAAATAGATTCCAAAAACAAGGAAGTCTTGGCAGATCAGCGACTGTCCTCCTCTCCTCGACTCCATCACCCCCTTCTCACACTGCTCAGAGGAGGCATTCAGCAAAAGCAGGAAGGTTCCCCACTCAATCAGAGGCGCTTTTTTTAGGTTTAGTTGAACGGGCTGGTCTCTGCTGAATCCCCAAAGTTTCAACAAATGCATCTTAAACAAAGCAAAGGACGACTTGTTCCCAACCCTCCTGCTTCCCAGAGGTTCCTACTTATGGACCAGGCCAGGACCCAGATTTTGTTCAGTCTGCAAGACTCTTCTCAGGCACTTGGCTCAGCAGGCCACATTCTGTTTTATTAATGCAACCCCACTGATTTCTAATCCCCAGTGGGCTCCCTCATACAGATGTGATTTTACACTCTCTCTTTCAGGGTTGCACACATCTAAATGAGGGCAGAAGATGCACATGTGATAGCATCCTGTCACCAGCAGAAGGCACTGACCTAGCCAGTTACATGGAACAGCTCCTAGGGTGACTGATAATTACAAGTCTGCCATGGTGCTGGGGTAGGGTGTGGGAAGGGGGAAAACGTGCTCTGACCCTGGTTAGCAGTTCTAGTAGCCATATTAACAAGCTCTGTAATCATGTCCAGCCCATTCTGGCTTTGCCTGCAATGCCAGTCTTTAGAGGCTGATGCTGGCGAGGCAAATCACTCACCCCATAAAAATGTTTCTATTCCTTTATACTAAGGATAAATATCTGTGAAGCTGCATTTTATTGCAGGCTTGAAGCACAGCCTAGCTCTGTTAGTTACCAGCAATACCCTGGGAGATCACATATAACATGGCATCAGCCACAATCAACCCAATATGTGGAGTTTGTTCAGCAACCAACAGGGAGAACAGGTGCCATTCCTGTGAGCTAATGCCTCTGACACCAGCTGAAGGGAATGGGTGCACAGCCAGAGCTGTTGTGTTTCAGTGTGGTTACTGAATAGCCTTGCTTGAAGGGCTGGCTATTCTGAATGCATTGGGTTCCAGCCCGGGAAACCTCGGCATGGACTGATACAATGCTGGCTGGGAGCCATGTGGTGGAAGCATGCACACGAGCGATTCTGTATTAGTATTATTTCATTCCATCAGTGGTGGTTCTCAAAAGAAACGTCCCCGTTTGTGGCTTGGATCCACGCTCTTGTACGTGGTCCAGGGGCTGCATGAAGGGGAACGGCAAACTAGCAGCCCCCTGAGGAATTTGGGCTCAACCACGTCATATTTAGAAGGTGTGAAAATCTCTCAGTCTGAAAAATTCAGTGGGAAAGGGTTTAATTTGATAGAATCCCCAAAATTGGCAATGGAGACACTTCACTTAGTCCCATCCAGTTCATCCCTGGGGGCCAGGCTGGGAATGTTCCCTATAGTGGATTTACTAGTACTTTATAGAGTCTAGATTTATATTATCCTAGGGAATAGCTAGCTCACTTATCTCTCAGGACACTCTCATTGTTATGGAGAGCACTTACTTACCCACCTCAGAGGGAGGTGATGAGGTCTAATTAGGTTTTAAACAGGCCTTGAAGATGCAGAGCATTACATGCCAGCTACCAGGGATTATTTCCCTCCCAAGTTTGATATTCTTTTTGGTATAAAAATGTACCATGGCTAGAGCTCTCCTACAAATCCTGGGGCTGATGCTCAAACACCCATAAAAGTCAGTGAGAGTTTGCCAGAGTACAGGCCGAGTAAAACTGGCATGAGGATCTCCTGGTTTGACTCTGTGCTTGGTGCAAGGAAATGGAAATCATGGGACTAGTGGAAGATTTCAACCAATCACAGCTGAGAAGAAATCAGATGTTCTCTGGGAATTGTTTACATTCTCAGTGATTTTTTAGGGGGCCACATTTTCACTGGGTTTCCAGGAAACACCTGCAAAATCCCATGACACATACAAAACACTGTATTGGTGGTGTAAAGTCATTCAGATACCACAACCACCTTTCGGCTAGAAAAGGCAGGCACAATCCCAGACTTTTACTTAGCGATTGAAGATCCCTGAAGGGGGAGTATTAAGGTTTGCAACATAAAAACCAATACTGTTGATTTGCTAGTATTATGTCTAAATGAAGTGTTACTTTGTGGGTATTGGCAGCTGCTATGTGGCCTGCACCTGAACTGATGGGCAAAATGTACATCTCCACTGAAAACACAGTTCAGGTCTGACTCTGCAGCATGTCAGTGAGTAAGTCCTACTGACTTCAGAGGCAGATGCAAGGCATTGGAAGGGCTGTCAGCTCAGGTTCTTAATTAAGATGCAATGCGAGCCCACGTCTGCAAAATGTCTCCCTAGAACTTTAATTTCTTTATCCCAGATCAAGAGCCAGGACCCTTGAAAGTCAGGCAGTGAGCACTGCACTGCAGACAGCAGACAGGCACTATGGCTAACTGAGGCCCCATGGTAAATTTACTTTGCTGGCCATTAAAGGTGATCTATAAAATCCATAAAAATGGCCCAGAAAAATAATGTTTCCCTCATTCCAGTGTAATCCCCTCTGTATTTTCAGCAGTGAGTCTAATAAAAAGAATGCTCCCAAATGACCCCTAGAGCTCATACTACCAGTGTGGAGCGAACCAGGCAAAATAAGCCTAGAAACGGCAGAGCCATTAAATATTGAAAGTTACAGAAGCTGAATAATTCAAAACAGGCTGGGAAACTACATGTCCCGACTAGAGAAGAGAAGTGATCTTGTGGAAAGGCACTGAACTAGGCCTCAAGAGAGCTGGACTCAATTCCCCACTCCCCCACACTCCTTCTGTGTGACCTTGGACCAGTCATTTAGGCTGAGATTTTCAAAGAAATCTGAGGGAATTAGGTACTCAACCCCCATTGATTCAAGAGGTGCCTAACTCCACTAAGCTCTTTTGGCAATCCCAGCCTTAATCGCTCTGTGTCTCAGTTCGGGAATACTTCCTACCTCGTGGGGGTGCGAAGATGAATGTTCATTGTTGTGAGGTGGTCTGGTGCTGTACTCAAGCAGAAAAGAGCCTTCAGATATCGTGAGCGTCTTTTCTTAGAAACCCCGCAGCTCTTGGCAAAGATGCATGTGCCACAGTGTGTGTAATTTGTGTGCATAATTACTGCCACTGCTTGAAGATTACCAGAAGGGTCTGCTTGCATGTGATTTGTATGTGCGCTCACAGTAATTACACAACTATATTAGACCTGCCATTGCAAACAATCCTGGTGGGCTGTAGCTTTGAAAATCAGGCCACCAACTCACACTTTTTGGCAAGAAGAAAAGGAACTGAATGTGGTCAGTTAGGGAGAGGGAGCGCACACACACATGAATGTGTCAGTGAGTGCGGGCTGATGACACGCTGCATAACGCAGCCAGGGCTGACCTTAGAGTAGTTAACATTGGAGCAGAACGCTAAAGATGTAAAGTGTCATATAAGTACTAAGTATTGCTGTCATTATTGAGTGCAATGACTGTGGGTGCTTGGCAGGGCCCCGGTCGGCACCCAGGAATTAGCATACAGCTAAAGCAGATGTGGTGGATCTGGTTTATAGGGAGTTGCTGTGGCTGTGCACTGATTGGTCAAGACATTGCACTTGGAATAAAGAGTATCATAAAATAGTTCTGTTGCCCTAGAACTCCATACACAGGGGATTTAGCAAATGCCATCAATTCTGCGTACAGAGGTTTGGTGCCAGTTTGCTTTCCTGGGAACAGAACTCAGCACCTGACATTTAGAGACGCAGAAAATTTGCAGCCACCACTGAAGTCAATGGGAGCTGCAGTAACTGTGAGAGCCAGGCCCTGAACATTTACACTCAATGGGCATGGGGGGGAAGGATATTGTACATGATCAACCTAATCAACCAGTGCACAAGAGGGACCTGTCCAACCAAAACCAAGAAGGCTTAGCTCCAGGGTTAATTTCACTTGAGCCCCCAGCATTCCAGGAAGGTGTTTCAATTAATGGTTTGATTCCATCTCTAATCAGAACTAGCACAAGCTAAACACAAACCGGTGTCGCAAAACAGGAAGTATGAGCCATCCTAAATCAATTTCTGATCATCCCAGTGGCCTGGGAACAATCAAGTCACATGGGAACAAGCCGGTGTATCATAGCTGTAACCAATGCCAACTTTTTGTTCTGTGTTTCAGAAACTGTTACTCAGCTGATCCCCGAGGCTGGGAGCATTCTTCACACAAGAGTTGTGCAGTACAGAGAGCTCCTGGACTCACTGCCCATGGACGCCTACACTCATGGCTGTATCCTCCATCCCGAGCTCACCACTGACTCCATGATTCCAAAGTACGCTACAGCTGAAATCCGCAGTAAGTTGCCTCTTTAGCAGGGCTGCCTACCACTAGTGAACAGTGGGATGTCGTGGGATGTTTATTTCTTTCTATCTTGGCCCTATTCAAACTCCACACCGACAGGTGCTGTTGACATACATTTAAAAACACAAGGGCATAAGATATGCAGAGTAAATCAACCAAAGCAGCAGCACTTCTTTCCCCTGTGCTTCTGCGCATCATTTGGGCATGTGACTACATTTCACCTTCAGTGACTTCAGCCCTCCATCAGGGCCTGCTCAAACAGATGGGGTCAGCAGTGTGCCCAGGCGACAGAGCAGAACTCTTCCTTGAAGAACAAGAGACAGTCTAGTGGCTTTCTGACCTAATATGCTGGCTTCTCTGGAAGCAAATGTCAAGTCATTCAGACTCCTATATGCTCTTGACTTCAGTTGCCTTCTCTGGGAGCTTTACTCCAGATGTTTATTCAAAGCCATTCTGCATGAGTTCCCCATTTACTCACATTTTACACTGTGCCCTGGGTGGAAAATATATCTCCTGAAACAATGGAAATCCTGCCACTTTGAAAATCTCAGTCTCCTTTTCCCATGGTGAATCAACCCTTAACCATTCCCCGGAGCTTACAGCTGGAGCTGGTAGAAACATTTTGGACAGAATGACCAGGAGTACTTGTAGCATCTTAGAGACTAACACATTTATTTAAGCATAAGCTTTCGTGGGCTACAGCCCACTTCATTGGATGCATAGAATGGAACATATAGTAGGAAGATTATATATATATACACACATACAGAGAACATGGAAAGGTGGAAGTTGCCATACCAACTTTAAGAGGCTTTTGGACAGAATGTTTTTCAACTGGAAAATGCCATTTAGTTGAACCCGCTACTTTCCGGGGGATCATGTCAAAATTTTGTTTTGATAATGTTGGAACATTCCAGTTCAGCATTTTTGAAATGGAACGTTGTGATTTTTCATTTCACAAAATGGAAATTCTGGTTCCCGCTCAACTCTACTCACAATCAACGGCTGAGGGGTGAGAAGCATCCTTGGTTCCCTGGGAAACAGTGAGAAAATGGAGGGTAGCCGGCACTTTCCAGGATGGGACCATTAGCTCCTCCAGACATAGTATCACCCTGGCTTCCTTCTGAGTCTCCTTCTCTAGGTCAATAATCTTCCTGCAGGGTACTGCTCAGGGCACTGCTCACAGGATCCCAGATGGGGCTTATCATCCTCTCCAAGATGATTGTCTCTTTCCTGTAGGATATTTGTACCCTGTGACCAGAGAGGTAGATGGGGATTGTGAACCTGCTGCAATAGGAGCTGCAGAACCGCTCTCATGACCGGGCAGTGAGCATGCAATGGAGTGCAATGTCAGCATCAAGAAGAGCTGCTGTCAAAGCCCTGTCATCATAACAGATGCACACATAAAAACCAAGAGGGCCTGCTCCAGCCCTGGCCCAAGCAGGTGCTAGTCTGTTGGGCTTCAATGGCGCTGCATTATTTTAACCCAGAACTGAACCTGAGCCAGGGTGGCTAACATCCAGGCACTATGTTCTGCCAATTAGCCAAGCCTAAGATTCTCAGCTAGTGAGTAGCCTCTTTATGGCTTCCTATGGCATTGTAATTCACTTGAGATCATTATAACTTGGTGGTTCCAATTCCAAACAACTAAGGTAGCAGATGATCTGGAAAGGAGATAGAGAAATCTACTGCAGCCTTTGGGGCAGAGGGTAGGAGTCCATCTAGTCACGGTTCAGAGGGATCAGCCTCCATGTGTCCAGGACCAACATTATCACCCTGAGTTACTGGGCCCTTTGCAGATCTTTTATTCAGACGTGGGTGGAGGACATGCTCCACCCCTTTATGAAGCATATTTCATTCGGATGTGGAGGGGGCGCTGCTAGGATAACAGGGCACATGTTGTACACGCGTAGGGCCCAGGATTATGTGATTGCCAAGTGCGTTCCATTCCATTCTAACGTGCTAACGGTTCAGGAGGACTAAGAAAGGCCTCTGAACCACTTACGCCCCAGTGGGGCTGTGCGTTTTGGCGAGTACAGACTTTGGAGTCCTGGCCACAAAGGGGTTATCTGCCCCCCTTCACACCATGGAGGGGGATTCACACCAGTTCTAAACAGGCCAGCCAGGGTGCAGGGCTGTGTGTGGAAGAGGCTTGTGGGGATCCAGTGGCCCGCAAGGCCCAGGTAGGTGGAGTAGCAGCTGTTGGTGTGTGAGTGAAGGGGTGGAGGGTATATTAGCCCTGTGACCTGCCTGTGGGTTGCGGGGGATGGACTCTACCCCCAAAAACTACCTACTGCCTCCCATGAAGCTCAAATACTTTCACTTTGAGCAGGAAAGGGGATATCATAATGGACCACATCAGGTGTCCAATCACAGCCTCTCTTTCTTCCCTCTCCTTGTATCCCTTTTTCTCCATCTCTTTCCTGCACGCTTTCTCCCTGCTGCTCTGCTCTTTCTCATGTACACTCTCTCCTGCTCTCCTTCTTCCTCTCCTTCCCCTCACCTCCAGTGGGCTATTTCATTATTATTTTCAATAATTTAAAGGTCATACAGGGGAGACTGCACAGGGATTCAATTACAGACAGTGGATGAAGCGACATAAGACTGTGTACTTGACCTTCAAGCATTCATGAAACATTGACGATACTTAATATAACTCTGCTGCAAGAGCTACTCTTAAAGCACGTTCTCCTCTTGAAAGTGACTTTGTCAGAATGACACTGGAAGGCCCTGCCGTTATTGTCTCTCAAGGACTCTGGATCAGAACGGCTCATGGATCACAGTTTACAAGTACAAAATTTTTTTACCTTTGACAAGCCCATCCCAGGACCTGGAATTCAAGCTGGGCTCATGTATCACAGACAATCAAACTTCTGCTGTTGATTATGTCCTTCTCTGCCAGATTTTCTTCAGGGTCTTTGCTGTTTCATTTTCTCTTTCCCCATTTTACTTATCCTCTCCCCCTGTACCTCAGGTTAAGCTTCACCTCCTTTTCTGTCTCATTCCCTTTTCAAGTATTCTTATTGGTCAGTGCATATGGTGGGCTCTTTCTTGACATCAGTAGGTTTCTTATGTTGAGCTGATTGCATTTCATCACATGTATGTGTGTCTATTGCACACGTACACTATTGCTTTCTAATGGGTGGAAACAGATCTGCTCATGTGTATAGCAGTCCCTTCTACTGGTTAAGTTAGTGCCACTTCTTCAATGTACTGAGTACCACCTTGAAGTTTTGGAGCACAGTGAAGATCGTCAGTCTGTATTTTTATTGTGATAGCCCCTAGGAGCTAGGCACTGGACTAACACAGAATACAAAGAGGGTCCTTGCCCCATAGAGTGTATAGTCTAAGTAAGCTTAAGAGAGTGAGTTCTTTTCTGTATGATGCGTGTCTATGACAATGCTGTTGGCTGAGCACAGCTTAGTGCACAGAAGATGAAATAAAAGGCTTCCAGCTGTGTGCTTAAATGAAGTTTTCTAGGATGGGGATTATACCAGTCTATTGGATCAGCAGAACCAGGAAATAAGGGTGCATTTTGGACCAGAGCTGCTGGGCAGCCCCCTTGTCAGAGGATCTAGTGCCAATGGGAGAGAAATGCAGAACAGAGAGAGAGTGACATAGGATGAAAGAACATACAGTTAAAGCCATTTATTATTTACTATTGTAATTCTGAACTCCTCAACTCCTGGGATGGTACATTCATTAGAGGGAGAACATCCCCTAGCAGGACTGACTGAGTACTCCTTGCTCGGGAGGCAGACATTGGGACGCTTTCTCGGGGTGACCAGAACTCCAGCTGACCTTGTTACCCCTTTGCCTTAGCAAAAGAGAGATTTGTGGGTGTCACCCCAAGTTGCTAGCCAGCAAACCCAGTTCCCTAGGACTCTGCCAGCCCTCTTTGCCTTGCAGGTAATGCTTGATACATCCTAGTTCCCAGCCCCCCCAGATGTGCATTCTTCTGCAGTGTCCAGCCTCTGCCACTGGACACTCTCAGAGATTACCAAGTCTGTTGTCACCAAAGAGATACAAAGACACACCAGCCTCTTGGCTCAGCAGAGGTTTCACACTTTACTTGAACACATTGCACTGGGATGAACTTACAGTAAATTGAATAACAGGTTTATTAATAGTGGACAGAGATCTAAGTGATAATGGGCAAGGATAATAGGAACAAACTGGTTACAAATAAAACAAAGGTGTAATGAGTTTTTGAGTGACTGAACGTGGCAGGCTACAAACCTTATCTTAAGGCAGTTTTCTCACCTACCACTACTTCTTAGCATCACCAACCCACATGGCAGGGGATCCAGAGTTCATGGATGCAAAGA
The DNA here is from genome assembly GCA_007922305.1 of Dermatemys mawii. Lineage (NCBI taxonomy): Eukaryota > Metazoa > Chordata > Testudines > Dermatemydidae > Dermatemys > Dermatemys mawii. The sequence goes on along the minus strand of ML677360.1, from coordinate 13,541,611 downwards.
GCAGTGAGCTCTTTGTTCCCTCAATGGTGGATCACAAAAGTGTCTTTTTGCTTGTCCTTATATTCCCCCCAAGTTTATTGTCTTTGTCACCACTGTCAGGATGAACCCCTGGGATTCAGACTGCAGCGTCTTCTCATGCTGAGTTCACATCCTCATGTTAATTTGTTCCTCTTGTTTACCTCGGATGCAAACGAACTGCCCGTTGTCTCTGCGTCACCCTGCTCAATTTACATTAGAGATAGGGAGATAACTATCCTGCCTCTTCTCTGGAAGAAAACCTGTTTCTCCCTTTCTCTGGTCACAGACTTTAAAGCGTAATATCAGTAGTTCCTTAGATAGTGTTAATACATATGCTTCAAAGCGATATTAATGACCAGTGTGTCCCTGGCTTTCATTTAATATCTCACACAACATTCTTTGTAGACAAATATCATGACAGCAATGTGTTAGGTGTAGTGAATTTGTCAGGCTTGATCAGAGTTGCTGTTACATGGCAGTAGCATTGAGGGGCTTGTGGGGGCACAGATGTACAAAATGTCAATGGTCAACTTTGTAATGAATAAACCATTTCCTCAGCTCTTATAAAGGTCCCAACAATGCCTTATTTTGTATGCATAAGGCACATGAGAGTTAAAAGAACACAACACAAACTGCTCATCTGATGGGGATAAAGCTGCAGGCAGCAAGGTATGCAGCAGGAAAGCTTTAAAAAGTACGTATGCTGGTAGCTCTAATAAGAATCCACAAGAGGAAATGACGAGATGAAATTCATTTGAAGCCCACTGGGACTGGGATGAGCCTGCTGGGGGATGACAGGGCATTTAGCTTTTATTGTTATAGTGGGACTGTGCCAACACTATTGTTAAGGTTGAGACCAGTTTACTGTTTACCAGCTGGTAAGTTCTTGAAACATACTGCAAGTATGTTTCAACAAGGGCTGCCCTTGGGCTGCAGGTAAGAGGAAGTGACTTGGTAAATGAGGCATTTTCTGCAGTGTGTTGTGTCCCACAGCGTTGGCTGCTCTCATTCTTTGGTATGCACTCCAACTGTCCTGCACTGTGTTAGGGACAGTGCATTGCCTGGTGCAAAGACTGCTTGCAGCAGGTTACGCTGTGATCTGAGGAGAGGTGCATCTGAATCCAGAGAGATCCCAGACTCCTTATTTCTGTGTTGAGTCATGGGGGTTGTTCAAGAGGAGCAAAATGGTCTATTCTTGCCATGGGGATTTGTACCAGTGTAAGAACGGCCATACTGGGTCAGACCAATGGAATCCTGTCTTCAGACAGTGGCCAGTGCCAGATGCTTTAGAGAGAATGAACATAAAAGGGCAGTTATCAAGTGATCCATTCCCTGTCGTCCAGTCCCAATTTCTGGCAGCTGGAAGTGTAGGGACATCTAGAGCATGAGGTTGCAACCTGACCATGTTGGCTTATGCCCAGCGATGGACTATCCTCCATGAATTCCTCTCATTCTTTTTTGAACCAAGTTATACTTTTGACTTTCACAACATCCCTGGCAACAGGTTCCACAGGTTGATTGTGCATTGTGGGGAGAAGTACTTTCTTTTGTTTGTTTTAAACCTGCTGCCTATTGATTTCATTGGGTGATCCTAGTTCTTTGGTTACATGAAAGGGTAAATAACACTTCCTTATTCACTTTCTCCACACCATTCATGATTTTATTGACCTCTATCATATCTCCCCTTAGTTGTCTCTTTTCTAAAATTAACCATTCCAGTCTTCTTAATCTCCTTGTAGGGAAGCTGCTCCGTACCCATTATCATTTTTGCTGCCCTTCTCTGCACCTTTTAGAGTTTTAATAGATCTTCTTGGAGATACGGTGACCAGACCTGCATGCAATATTCAACATCTGAGAGTACCCTGGATCTACATAGTGGCATTATGATATTTTCAGTTGTCTTATCTATCCCTTTCCTAATGGTTCCTAACATTCTGTTCACTTTTTTGACTGTCTGCACTTTAAGCAGATGTTTTCAGAGAACTATCCACAATGACTCCAAGATCTCTTCGGAAGCTAATTTAGATCCCATCATTTTGTATGTATATTTGGGATAATTTTTTCCATTTCATCTGCCATTCTGTTGCCCAGCCACCCAGTTTAGTGAGATCCTGTAACTCTTTGCAATCAGCTTTGGACTTGACTATCTTGAGTAATTTGTATCATCTGCACATTTTGCCACCTCACTGTTCACCCTCTTTTCCAGATCATTTATGAATATGGTGAACAGCTCTGGTTCCTGTACAGATTCTTGGGGGACCCTGTTGTTTACTCCTTTCAGTTGTCAAAACTGACCATTTATTCCTACCCTTTGCTTCCTGTCTTTTAACCAGTTATTGATCCATGAAAGGACCTTCCTTCTTATCCCATGACTGATTAGTTTTCTTTAGACCCTTATGAAGGATCCTTTCAAAAGCTTTCTGAAAGTCCAATACACTCTATTGACTGGATCATCCTTGTCCACATGCTTGTTGACACTGAGTTCTAACAGATTGGTTAGGCATGGTTTCTCTTTATAAAATCAGTGTTGACTCTTCCCAAACCTTTCATGCTATCTATGTGTCTGATAATTTTGTTCTTTATAAAAGAACACCACCTCAAGGTGATTAATAGACTAATGGCCTTGTTTTCAAACTGTTCTCTAAACGATGCTTGCAAATCCCTATCAATTACACTCTCCAAGGGTAAACCCACCAGAGCGGAATAAAATGGCTCAGCAAATATCCTTAGTTGGTGTACACTGATTTCAATAGAACTTCACCAATTTACCTGGGGATCTACCTTCATGTTTTGACCAGCATTTGCACACTCACAAGGTCTGTGGGCAGCTGCAGTTTTTGGCTGCAAGAAGATCTGGATTCTGACCCCCTGACCTCGGGTGGCAAAACTCTTGAAGTTAGGCCTAAAGTTCAACCTCCTTACACCAAGGCTGAATGAAGCCACTATCCAGACAGGTGCAATAGAAACCACTTTTCCTGGCATAATGAATTGGGGGAGAATGACAGTTTCATAGGTAGAATGAAGCTCCTTTCACACAGTGCCAGATCGGCATCACTGCCACTGAAACTAGCCTTCTATCTTCAGTGCGAGAGGATGCAACAGCTCCCCCAAACTGTCCTTCTGTCTCCCCCCAGGGCACTTAGCTAATGCCAGCACGGAACTGATGAAGCTGGACTATGAAGGGGAGCCCCAGTTGACCGAGCCATACCTTTCCAAACAGAAGAAACTCATGGTAAGATGTCTACAGCAACGCATGGGACTTCTTTTCTAGGAGGGAAAAGGAGGATGGACCGCAAAGAACAGCCAAGGGCACCTATTGCGGGGGCCCTGGTACTACTGAGAGATGGGGGAAGCATTTGGGTCCATTCTAAAGTGCTGGATATTTCCTCTCAAGTCACCCTGATGTTGTGTCTGTACCACCTGGGGACCAGTCTCCCAAGTGAGCTGAAACCACTAGTAGAGCCTTTCTTTCCCCTCACTCCTCTCTGGGGCTGGACTCACAATGGGGCATCCTGAATTTCACTGCAACTGGGACACCAGCTGGGGCTTGTGTGGTCTCCAGGAAGCTACGCTGAGCGGCTCTTTCCGGGGAGTTGCTTCTCCTGGCCTAAGTGGCAAGAGCTCAACTGTGCTAGTCTCACCTGGGAGTCCTCCATCCCTTGCTGAGCTGTGAGCAGCTGTGCCGCTGAGCTGGTCTCGGCTGGAAGCCACTTTGGGCTAGGAGTTGCTTTCTTTAGCCAAAGCTAGTAGGAACTGTTCTTAGCTGGGCTAAAATGGAAGTCGCCTCCCCATGGTTGAGTAGGCCTCAGCAGGGAGTCACTTTTACATGGATGAATCTTCTCTCCAGAGTCTGGTGAACTCCTCCTGCAGCTGTTGGGTAACTAGAATGACGAAGGGGTTTAGAAGGTGCTGTGTACGTTCTGCACCTGTGTGAGGAACGTACGGTCTCAGGGACGCCCATTCAGTGTAAAGTTTTGGCTTTCATTTAGGCCAAGATTCTGGAGCACGACAATGTGAGCTACTTGAAGAAAATCCTTGGCGAGCTGGGAATGGTGCTAGACCAGATTGAGGCCGAGCTGGAGAAGAGGAAACTCGAGTATCAAGGTAGGCAGCTTTGTGAGGTGTTTTGTAAGGCACTGCTGAAGCGCTGGCCCAGAACAGAGCAGTAGCTTTGCAGCGCCACAACAGTCACACTCTCTCATCCAGAGGTTATTGGGAGGCATTCCCTTCTCTTTACCATAGTCTCCCTTATCCCTGGAGTAGCACTGTTTTGATGTTTTGGGAGGCACCACCTGGGACATAACACCTGTGTGGTGCAGCACACAAGGGGTTGTGGCCTAGTCCATTGCAAAGTAATAATAGTTTGTGTGTGAGGCCCAAACAAGCTTGTGAGGAACTACAATCAGTGACGCAACTTCAGCGAGGCCAGGAGAGTATCTGAAAACACCTGGAACGGTACCACTTCTTGTGCAGTAGGAGGGGAACAAGGAATTCTGCTCAGATGCATTGGGTTTGGAAACACACCACTGCATTAGAAAAATCTAAATAAACCAGTGCTCATGGGTTACACAGCAGGGCACTCTCTGCAGAGAGAGATTGAGCAGCCTTCGCTGCTCAGGCAGTGGGGGATTAAAGACTGGCCTTTTCTGCATAAACATGACATTTCTAATAAGTGGCCTTGTCAGTGTATTTTAGCACTGACGTGTGCAGGCTTTAGTGTATGGCTTTCTAAATCCTCGGCATTTGGTTAATTCAAGAAGCTTCTATTCACTCTCAGTGACTTGTTTGTGAGATTCCCTGGGAATGGCGGAGTCACACAAAAGGTCAAAGTTATCGCATATTGTCAGATATTCAGGGCAAGTCAACACTACAAAATTAAGTCGACCTAAGCTGTATCGATGTATAGCCACCGCAATAATTGAATCTCTTTTGCATGTCCACACTACACTCCTTGTGTCCTCTGCCACTAACCAGCACCTCCTGGGGAAACACCAGACATCAGAATTATCAGCGCTCTGTTATGGGAATCAGATTTCACGGGGAGGCAATCTTCCTGCTGCCATGATTAAATGACTTTTCCAGAGTCACAGAGCAAGTCCATGTCAGAGCTGGGGCTAGAACCCAAGCCTCATGACTGCACATCCCATGCTCTGACCATCAGAAAGTACACAGCCCAATTCATATGCATCACTGGTCACACTGCAATTCTTGTGCTTTCCTTCTCTTCCATTCTGTCATTCTTCTCCCCTTGGGTTCTGATCTTTATGTAGCAGCCAAGTCTCCAGTGTCTGGGTTTCCAGAGGAGGCTGTGCTGCTGCCTGAAAGCAGGGTTCTTCCCAAGGACATGACCGGCTCTGCTGTCCCTCAGTAAATGTTTTGTAATGAGCACACAGGCCACAGCAGGAACCACGAGCAGAGACTCTGGGAACGGGGGTGTTCCAACCCCCCAGCTGTGCTGACACTGACGGGAGTGTCAATGGAAAACCCAGAGTGTGTTTGTGGTGCTCAGGGACCGCAGGTATTTTATGGGTCCTACATAAAATGCTGGCAGAAGCTTGGGAGATTCAATTAACTCCCAATTACAGAGAGTGAAAGCCTGATGAAAAGAAAGCTATCAATACCAGACCAGAGCAAAGCAGCCCAACAGGGCTTCCTGCCCCCCCCGGGGACCCTGCCATGTGAGCAGAGAAAGGTTCCATGGGGAACTGAACTGCTGTACAACAGAACAGACAGGGAAACGGCTTGCCAGGAATACAGGAAACCCCTGGGGATTGCTGCTATGAACAGAGTCATCCCGAAGGCCAGTACTGCCAATGGAAGGAACAGATACTCACTGATACTTAATAAAGGATACACAGGAATCGCCCTTCTCTTAATAACCTTTAATCTTTGGTCTCCTTGCGCTGCCCCCTTTCATTCTGTTAGCCGCCTTCTTTCATTGTCATGAGTGGAGGCCATGAGCTCCTTGGGGTGGGGCCTGTCACTTCTGTGAAGCACCGAGCAGGCTCTTGGGCACTAGGCAATGAAACTGGTTTTAAGCAGCGTGACAAGCAGGACTGAGGGGGCTTGAAAATTGTGGGTTGCGGGTTTGGAACAGATCTTGGAACTGGCTCGTCAAGCAACAATTCCTGCAGCTATCTCACCGTCCAGGGCAAGATAACTGGTTCTGGCTGTGATGGGAGTTGTGTCATTCCCAGTCAAAGTAACATGGGGACTTTATAGCTATCACGTTCAGTCCCAGCAAACCCCACAGGTATGGGGATTATGGAAAGCCATGGAGTCACTGGAGTGAGTCTGTGCCTACACCTGCTAATCAGGTCAGATAATACTCTCATTAACAGATACGTTCATGCTTAGTACTAATTATGGTGCCCTCTGATGGGAGATTTCTGAGACATGAAGCCAAGGGCTGCCACTAATGTCACTCAAAGGTGCTTTATTTCTTTCCCACTTAGACAGGGCTGCTCCCTAGGGGGCTCCCAAACTTTATCCAGTTGGTGCCAGCTACTTGACAATTGCCCACAAGCTGCATTGTAGCAGTCCTCATCTTCAGTACAGAGCTGCAGCCATGGAGGCTGTGGGGGCTGAAGCGCAGTGCTCCAGCTACCCACCTGCTTGGATCCAGAGGGGGCTTCACGGGCTGGGACCTGCCACCCACATCTAGCAGAGGGCAGGGCTGCCTTGTAGAACAAACTGGATGATGCTTGAACTCACATGCTGGGCTACGGCCACCCTACTTTGTACTAGAGACGGACCCATGTTGTGAAAAACCTCAATCGGAGCATCCGCGCTGTCTGAGGGATTCAGGTTTGGCCCATTATAGCCCTGGGCCTGAGTCCTGGGATGAGATTGTCTCCGCCATGGTGGCCTACCAGTGCTGTAAAACCCCTTCTGCCAGTGGGCACTAGTACTGTCACCTGCTCTGTGTGTCTGGCAGTATTAGGACAGCCGCCATGCCAACAACAACATAAAAAGGCCTTACAATTAACATGAGCTCCATTGCTGCAGCCTCTCAAAGCAGACAGGCACCCTTTGTTCGCAGCTCCCTGCCCAGGCAGTGCCAAAAATTGCCTGTTTCTGCTCCACTCACCTAATAATGAGCTTTTCAGAGCAGGGACTGTCTTCTCTGCAAAGTGCATAGACATTCACAAGGCTAGGAATTGGGTTAATAATGCAATAACTAACAGCAATAATAAACAACTAGTAAGGTTTGATGCAATGCATGCATGTTTTCACACTACAGCAGAGGGCGCAGCATCTTCATCCCCGGATAGGAGAGCATACACCAGTGGAGGGGGAGCTCACAAATCTCCCTTTCTCCCCACCTATCAGGGTATTGGTTTTCCCTTTCGTGGCTGGAATAAGCCAGGGACAAATGATTTTCTCCAGTGCCCCTGACCAGGCTCAGGAAGGGTAAAGAGAGCAGAGATCAGGTTTCCTCAGGAGGGAAATACTAGGCTTGCCTTTGATCCACAGAAGCTCACTCTCTGTCTATAGCTCCACTGCTCGAATGTGTTCAGGAATAGGGATGAGACACACCCTCATTTAAAATGTTTATCATAGAATCGCATGGCACAGGAATAATTCAGGACACAGCCCTAGCCTGGAGCACTTGCAGGGTGGGGAAGAATGAGCGGGGGCAGGGAGGGGGGAGGGTGTTTCATGCCAAAGGAGGTTTGTTTTCTGACAAACAGAACTGTTTGTTAATGACCAGATTGGCCCTCACTTCATGCCACTGCCCTACATGCTCTGCAGGAACCCACTAGGATTCCTAGGAATCCACCATTATCCCCCTGCATGCTCCCAAAAATGGCCTGTTCGGGGCTGGGTCTGCTCTTCTACTTTGCCTTTCTCCTATTGTCAGCCTTCTGGTAGCTCCTCAGATTAGCGACGTGCCCTTCAGAGAAGGACATGTAGAGTTTGCGGTATTTCAGAGATGACGGAGGCAGGTTTTTGGATAACTTATTTACCTAACAACAAGAGAGAGCTTGCTAGTCAGCATGGCCCAGCTGATGCTGTAATCTAGCCTGGCTTTAGTCTTGTCTCCCTCTCCCTAAATGAACCATCCCTGTATCTGTGTGCGAGGCCATAGGAAGTGTGGTCTAGCATCATATCCTGCAGAGTGGGTGACAACTTTTAACCTCATACTAAAGCTTAACCTTTTATAGCAGAGGGTAGCTCCTCACCTTACAGGCTAGGTCTGTCATTGCAGGTCAGTTCATGACCCTGCAGATCTTGGTTTGTTATTATAGGGTTGCTCTTAAGTGCTCTGCTACACACACTGGTGTATTGTTGTAGACAGGCTCCCTGGCTGTGTACTGCACCCAATGGTTTATTATTGGAAGGCTACTCATGTCCCAGCACTCAGAAGCACTAGAGATTTTGCCTGTTATTGATTTTAGGAAAACATCTGAAGAGCATTTAACTTCCAGTCATTTGCTCCCAGGGGTCAAACAATACAGCTTCCTACAGCTACAGGACATAGCAAGGGATTGAGAGGGCCTAAAATCCTAAAGGGAGAGACAGAAACCCTAACCACCCTCCTACGTCCTTTTCCCTTCTCTCAACTCTAATCCTTCCTCCTCTGTGAGTTTATGTAACCCCACTCTTAAGGGAATCAGCTGCTGTCACTAAAAAGGCTCACCTGCTTCTCTGCTGCCCCTGCCTGTTAGCATGGTAGAGGGATAGAAGGATGTTTGGAGAAGTGTTTTAAACCCCATCCTGGCCAGTGCCGATGCAGGAGGCCCTCCACCCCATCACAGACTCTCTTTGAGAGCATTTCTCCTGTGACATTGTTGCTCAGAGTAGCCTGTGATTGGGAGTCTTCAAACCTTTGGTATCTGTGCTCATAGCCCATGTCAGCATTAAATATTGCCTCCCCCTGAAATCTGATTCCCATCACAGAGTGCTGATCATTCTGGTGTTTCTGCCCTAGGTCATGGGTTTAAAGAGGCAGGTGGTGCGAGTTAGTGGCAGCAGGAAGAGCTGGAGGTGCTGGAACAGCAGTTATGCTGAGTCCCACACTCTGTGGGAAATGTATTGGATTCCCAAGTATTTCTAACATTCCTACTATAGAAAATGGGGAACCGTCCTGGCCGTGACCCTGAGGCCTCCTTCATTTCTGAAACATCGCACTATGTTTAACCAGCAGCCAGGGACGAAGGTAATTGCTATCCCTGAGTGCTTAGGACAGCTGTTCATTTGGAGCCGGGACACCTACTAGCTCTCATTGAAGCCAAAGGGTGTTTTGACGCTAACCCTCCTGGAAGCAGGATAAGGACCCACCATCTATAACCAGTCCACAGAGAAGGTTCACGAGTAGTTCTAAATTCAGCAAGTTCTCACAGCCCTGCTTTTTAAGACTCCTCAGGGCCCAATTCAAATCCCCATGAACTCATTAGAGAAGATCAGCTCCCTTAATGAGCTCTAACTGCTGCAGTACTTAGAGCCTAATCCAAAGCCTGCTGGAGTCAATGGACTCTCCATTGCTTTCAGTGGACTTTGGAGCTGGCCCCCATTTTCCAAACTGCAGCTTGTTTTCATCTGGTCTGTTTTTGTGGCTTAACTCTCCAGGGCAGAAGTGCGAACTCTGGCTCTGCGGATGCGTCTTTACCTTGGCCGACATCCTGCTAGGAGCCACCCTGCACCGCCTCAAGTTTCTAGGACTGTCTAAGAAATACTGGGAAGATGGCAGCAGACCCAACCTACAGTCCTTCTTTGACAGGATACAAAAACGCTTTGCCTTCCGGAAAGTTTTGGGAGACATACACACCACCCTCCTCTCGGCCGTGGTACCCAATGCCTTCAGGCTTGTCAAACGGAAACCCCCCTCCTTCTTTGGAGCCTCCTTCCTTATGGGATCTCTGGGGGGAATGGGCTATTTTGCTTATTGGTATTTAAAGAAAAAATACATTTAATGCTGGCTGTTTGGTGTTTAGTTTGGTGTCTCTGTGCTGTGTGAAATCAAGATGAATCCTCAGTAACTGTAATGAAATTTGAAACAAGGTCTGAGTAATTATATTGTTGATGTAACATTCCATAGTCTAGAAGTAGAAACTTACACCGCAAGGAAATAAGTCACAAAAATAAGTCAACTTATAAATGGCTTTTTTTAGGTTTAAGTATTAAACAGTAGCGACTGGTGAATGTCATACTCGGGCACTTACTGGGCTTACACACCTGTCATGGAGTAAAACTGCCTCCAGAGCAGGCCAATTCCGGTGGAAGAGAGATGGCAACCGTGGAAAGTTTTCAAAACACCAGGTTAAACTACTCTGTGCTGCACCTTTATGTTTTCAAAATGTACATTGGCCACATCACACATTTCACAGGGACAAGTAGAGGGGACGTTCTTCTTCTAGAAACTGTTACACTCTTATGATCTGGGGTCTTTCCTGGAAGCAGAGAAAACACTACCAGTTGTGGGGTGGGAGGGGAATAGTAGCTAGTCAAGATCAAGGTGGAGTTGAATGATTTAATTATCCATTTTTTTAATGATTTCCATTAAATCAAATATTTTTAATGAGCTGCTCTTAGAATGTATCCTTCTACATCTGCTTTTTTTTTTTTGTTTAATGTGTGTCTTTTACTAAGAGCCACATTTATTTCTCAGTGATATCATTTTGACTTCCACGCTGAATTCTGTCTGACACAGATTTTTTTGTAGCTTCGCAGCTCTTTGCCTTGAATTTCCTTTCCTGGATTTGCAAAGCACCTTTCACCAACTGAGCTTCTCGGGACTCTGAACAAAGCAAGCGTTCTCAGAACTTTTCTGCACTTGCCTGAAGACGCTTTTGTTTTCTCTTCTGTTGGGGGCTCTTCTCAGTAATTTTCTCCCTGTGTATTTCTTAGAGACACTTTGCACAGAATCACGTTGATCACTTTCTTGTGCCTTTTGCATGTTGGAAAGAATAATGGGTGTCACTGCTACTCATGCTTAGAAAACTACGAGATCCAGAATAAACCAGATGGGAGGCGTAACCGCTTTACATTTCTAAATGTGTTTAACATCAGTTGACTCTTATTTCAAAGGGGGGCAGTATTTGGAGGGACTGTCAGGTGGTTTGTGCTGTTTCCTTGCACAGTAAGGATTGATATAAAGCCCACATGGAAGCAATATACCCACATTTTCCTAAATTTGAGGGTGTGCATGCAGATGTGCCTCCATTGATACATGCAAAAATTCTCAAACCAGCATTTGTACACACAAACTGGGCAACTGTACATAAGTATCTGTTTACATGAACAAAGGGTGCAATGTTACAGGGGTAAACATATTCTCACAAATATTGTTGGTATATTTGTGGAAATGTGGTGGTAATTTGGCCCAAAGTATCTAACATAGGAGACACTGAATTTGGTACATTTTAAGGAGGGTGGGAGATGGAAGAGTCTCCCAATTTCCTCCCCTTGTTTAAAAGCTTGAAAGGAAAAGACTAAAGTAGGAACATAGGCTTGTCACACTAGAGCAGGCCAATGGTCCATGTAAAACCTTTCCAGACCACTGTACCCCTTTCAGGAGCCTGATTTGTCTTGCGTACCCCCAAGTTTCACCTCATTTAAAAGCTAATGGCTTAAAAAATCAGACATAAAAATTAAAAAAGTGTCTCAGCGCCCTATTACTGACAAATTGCTGACTTTCTCATTTTACCCTATAATTATAAATCAATTGGAATACAAATATTGTACTTACATTTCGGTGTATAGAATATAGAGTGGTATAACAAAGTCATTTTGGCATGAAATTTTAGTTTGTACTGCCTTCACTAGTGCTTTTAATGTAGCTTATTGTAAAATGATGCAAATATCTAGATGAGTTGATGTACCCTGGGAAGAAATCTATGTACCCCCGGGGTATGTGAGAACCTTGATCTAGCACAATGGTCTATATCAGATACCTAAGAGGAAGCTGCAAAGACACTCCCAGGTGATATCCTTGCCCCAATGAAGTAGTTTTGCCATTGACTTCAATACGGCCAGGATTTCACTCTCCGATGAACAATGAAATGCACGAGCCAGATGTAGAATCTAGCCATTGTTGTTGGTAGAGCCACAAGAGCAAAAGTGCCAGGAGTGATGGGAAGAACAAGACCCAAGTGAATCTGCTTAAAAATGACAGTGAGCCCAGAGTTGCTAGGATTTTGGTTTGAGGTCTATGCAGAGGAAAGACACTATTGTGATGCTGGGAGACAGGGCAGATAAGCAGGTGGCTGCTTTTTACCAACAGGAGAGTCAAATGACACAGAGCAATTGAGAACTTTAAGTGACAGGAAAAACAGAATGTTCCTATTGTTCTAGGGCATGAGGTTTCAGTAAGAAAGTACTAGGGACACCGGGTAGGAGACAAAGCAAAGTGCAGTTCAGTTCAACAACTATGCAGATGTGTGGCTGTATTGCTTAGTGCACTGCTGTAGGCCCCTAGGTACTACGGTGATAATCCCGGTGAAAGAATCTCTCTGGACTAAAATAGAAGCGTACCCGACAGCAAGCACGCGCTGGTCATGCTTACCAGAGGGGTCTGAGATTTTTATGTAGATTAAATAAACAATTCAGAAAAGGTGGAAGAGGCAAACAACCCCGGCATGTGCCCAGTGTCAATGAGTCTGGCATCCATCTGACGAAGTGGGTATTCACCTATGAAAGCTTATGCTCCAATACGTCTGTTAGTCTATAAGGTTCCACAGGACTCTGTCGCTTTTGCAGATTCTGACTAACACGGCTACCTCTCTGATACTTTCCTTTCTAGGTTGCCAAGAAGAGCCAAGCCCAAGTTCGTAGTGTTCAAAGATCATCTGGTGACTGTTTTGTGACTCATAGTGGCAGGATCACAGTCTGTTTCTGAACAGACAAATGTCCCCATGACACAAGTGTTGGCAGCCTCAACAGCTCGGGTACAGAGTGTGGGGTCACGAAGCTAGAATTACCCTCTCAGGTTGCTCATTTAAGGTCAGGTTTGGTCAAGGTCCATAGGTGGGGCAGCGTGAGGGAATCTTGCACGGGCACTGCATGTGTTGTGCCTGTTTGAGACTAAACAGATACAGGACTTCGCATCCAGGACAGCAATCAAAAGAAAAAAAATCATAGCAAATGTTAGGGCTCGTGAAAGTACGTAACATTAGGCCATTTTATAAACGTATGCCAAAAGAAACTCTACAGCATTGGTTAATGCCATCAAGAGTTAAGCCAAACCAATTTGAGTGGCTCCAAAATCCTGTTTTAGGACACTATAATAATGGATCAATTTTATCAGATATTACTAATGGCCTTTAGGTATTGATAAGTCACTGAATGAATAATCCAAGGATAGAGAAATTGCTCTGAATATCAGAAATTAAATATCCCAGTTTTGCATCTGCAGGTATTCATAGGATAGTGGAGAATAAAGTTCTGACCCAACACTGAAGTCAATGACAAAAGCTTGTCCGTAGTGCGCCCACATCTTGAATACTGCATATAGATGTGGTCTGCTCATCTCAAAAAGGATATACTGGCATTAGAAAAGGCTCAGAGAAGGGCAACTAAAATGATTAGGGGTTTGGAACAGGTCCCATGTTAGGAGAGATTAAAGAGGCTAGGACTTTTCAGCTTGGAAAAGAGGAGACTAAGGAGGGATATGACAGAGGTGTATAAAATTATGAATGGTGTGGAGAAAGTGAATAAGGAAAAGTTATTTACTTGTCCCCAAAAGAACTAGAGACCACCAAATGAAATTATTGGGCAGCAAGTTTAAAACAAATAAAAGGAAGTTCTTCTTCACACAGCACACAGTCAACCTGTGGAACTCCTTGCCTGAGAGGTTGTGAAGGCAAGGATTATAACAGGGTTTAAAAGAGAACTGGATAAATGAAGTTAAGTCCATTAATGGATATTACTCAGGATGGGTAAGGAATGGTGTCCCTAGCCTCTGTTTGTCAGAGGGGGGTGATGGATGGCAGGAGAGAGATCATTTGATCATTACCTGTTAGGTTCACTCACTCCGGGGTACCTGACATTGGCCACTGTCAGTAGACAGATACTGGGATGAATGGACCTTTGGTCTGACCCAGTACGACCTTTCTTATGTTCTTATGACGCAGTGGGCTCCGTGGCCCCAATTCAGCACACTGATGCTTTTGTTATCCAACAAAGCACTTAATCACATGCTTAACTCCCATTGACTTTAATGGGGTGTAAACACATGCACTTGTGTGAACAGGGTTAAACCTCAGCAAGTGCTGAAAGATTTAGCTGAAGTGGGGCCTAAACGAACAAGAACTAGGGAATCCAGACCAAATCAATTTCCAGTATTGAATATAACTAATGCCAGGTTTTTAGCTGGTTGAGGCGAAAAGAGTGGAAGAGGAGCGAGTGAACAGAGACTGACTAGGTAACTGACGGCAAAGAACTGAAAAAAAGATGATCTCAGAAAAGGTGCAGGAACACCATCACCTGCTGCTGCATACTCAGAAGCCCCATATGTCACTGAAAAAGCTCACATCCAACTGGTTTTTAACAGGAAAGGCCTAAATTTTTCAGAAAAGTTGGATGCACCATCACGGCACCTAGTTTGCCCATAAAAATGCACCCAGGGTCACAATCCGGCATCATCACGAATTGTAATGCAGATGAATTACACCAGAGGTATGATTCTGTTATCACCGCCTCACTCCAGAAATAGAGGTTGACTCAAAATGTTGGGCAGTGTGGGAGGGGAGGTGTCCTAACTGCACTACTCAAACACGCACACCATTATAAGATTTTACGGTTGTGGTATCAATAAATGGTCAGATCAAAAGTACAGTTGAAACCCCAGTGTGTGAGGCCAGAAAGCAAAGTTCAATTTAGGGAAAAAAATGAGACTTACCAGACAAAAAAAAAAAGCATCAAAACCCAGGCAGTTTCAGTTTTGTTTAAAACCTAACCTTTCGCCCAATTCTTATGAAAGACCTAAACTCTCCTCTGCCCCATGCTGGGATTCTGTTCTTACCCATTACGATGTAAACCAGAGGTCTCCAACCTACGGCCCGGGAGCCGGATCAGGCTCACAGTGTCAATTTGTCCAACCCCACCTCAACCCCTCACCACCAGCTGAGCAGGCAGCTGGAGAAGCCGCCGCTGCCCCCCCGCACGAGCTGCTGCCAGCAGGCCCCATGTGTGGAGAGGTGAGTGCCCCTGCCGGTGCGGTTGGAGGAACAAAGGGTGGGAAAGGGTCACGGCAGCCGCATGGCTGGAGGAGCAAAGGGGCGGGGTAGCGGCAGCAATGTGGCTGGAGGAGCAAAGGGGTGAGTGCCCCTGCAGTGCAGCCAGAGGAACAAAGGGGAGGGTCATGGCAGTGTCTGGAGGAGCAAAGGGGGGTGGGGGACACGGCAGCAGCCCGCAAAGCCCCTTCAAAAATCTAATATAGCCCTTGTCTCAAAAAGTTTGGAGACCTCTGATGTAAACAGGTAAAACATGTTACAGGAAATGGTAATATGAAGTTAAATTAATCCCAAATCTTTTTAAACTTCCTACTTTGCTGTTCCTTAAGAGGCCGTTGTCTAGGTGAAAGCTCTGAGCTCTGGAATGCCAAAAAATCCAAAGTTATTTCTTTTAATGGCATCAGTATATAGAATCCCAGAAATAAGCTACAACCTTAAATATACAGAGTGAGGAATAAGCAAAAAGCTATTTTTAAAAATGTATTTTGTTTACTTTATTCTTGTATTGCAGTGGGATGACGATGAGCAAAATTCCCTAAATAATTCCAAAGACACCAGGGATAACACTGAATGTAGGCAAGGGACTTTAATTCAGGAAGTCAAACAAGGCTATTATGAGTTATAATTTCATGATTACAATTGCTTCACATCACCATCCACTACAAGATTTGACTATTGTCCTCTCAAATACTTTCCCCAGGTTTTAGCTTTTAAAACTCTGGCAAGTTTCCAGTGTATTTCCAGCAAGATCCAAGAAAAGATCTGTCCACTTGGTAGCAATCCACATCAAATCCAGCTGTTTAGAGTAGGGTTTTCTTCTCTGCTGCAAATTTACCCCTGATGTGGAGGGACTGGATTTCCATTCCAGTGGTAAATATAAACTACCCCTCCAAAAAGTAAAGAGAAAAAATACACGGACAGAAGATTTACTGCCGTTAAATTCCACAGACAGCTACTAGATGAACACTGAAAACGAAAAGGACAGGATCATCTGCCTGTGGTACCATCAAAAGGCACAAAAGAAAAGTTCCAATGTCTGGACACATGAAGTGAACTCTCCAAGTCAATGGTAAATATGTAGTCTCTGTACTAAGACTGGACACCTACCCCTGAGATTTCCAAACACATTAGGAATGAAATCCAGGCTCCACAGTGGGAGTTTTGCCATTGACTTCAATGGGGCCATGCTTTCACTCTAGGTGCACAAAGTGCAGGTGTATTACTAAGAGAGTTTGCTCAGATGGGTATTTACGTGTAGACAATTACACAATCAGTCTGCACAGTGGACACACGTCAGAACACTTCTTTTACTCAGACACTTCTGCGCCTCGTTTTTTTTAAAATTTGGGCCCTACCGATGTGTCCAAATACCATTGGAATTCTCAATGACAAATTTAAAAGTCTTAACCTCCAATACTTACTCACCAAAGTAGTCTTACTAATGCAAGTAGTCCCATTAATTAATGGGACTAAGTAGCAGCAGGGGCCCCTTAATTTATCTTTAGAGAATCCAGAAATTGAACCTCAACCACACAATCCTTTGTGAGTCCTCTAGGTGAATTTGATCAGTTACATTTGTCTAACATATTAGCATTGAGGTTACAGTAAAGTTTCAAGCATTTCCATATCCTATGCTATTAACTTTCATAATAATAATAATAATAATAATAATAATAATAAACATAGTTACTATGACACACTGGTTAGATGAATGGAAGTATTTGTAAACACAGATTGCACAAAAACAGTGTTTTCCATAGTGTTAAAAGCATGTCAGTTTAACTGCAGAGTTTTTACTAATACTGGGGTTCTACTCAGGCCTTATCTACACAGGAATGTTGTACCAGCATAATTTAAACAGATTTAGAAAAACTCACATAACCTGAGTGTGGCCTCTCATATGAGTATGAAGGAGTACAAAAAACAGCATAAATACAGTTCAGGAAACAACAGGATCTTGGGGGTGGGGGGAGTGCCCAGGCATCTGGGCTTTTAGCAGTTTTGTTTAAATTTATTGGGAACAGGTTTAAGCTAAATCAAAATAAGAGCATCCACACAGGGTTTCACATTAGTTTAACTATATCGGTTTAATTACTGCTTTAAGTTAAACTAATGCAACTTTCTCATGTAGACAAGGAGTCCGATAAGGCAGCTGAAAGGTGGTTTGACACAATGGATGTGTCTACAATTTAAATTGGAGGTGTCATTTCCGGCTTCAAGAGACATACCTGCATTATCTCTGATTGATGTAGCACACTAAAGATAACAGTATGTTGACCTAGCCATCTGAGAGGGCTGCTGCCTCCTCTCGCCACCGTGCCTACACTTCTGTTTTTCATGTGACAGCTTGAATAGAGCTAGTGCAAGTATGTCTCCTGGAGCTGGACATTACACCTCTGGCTCAAACCATAGACCTACCCAAAGAACAACCCAAAATACAAAACTGTACTTTTCACCTACTCACAGGAACCTCATGAGCCTGATCCTGAGATCTGCTCTGTGCCTTCTGGGAGCTCCCGAGAACCCTCAACCATCACTTGACTCAATCGGAACAGAGGAAAGTCAGCATTTCAAAGGATCAGGCCCCAAATGAGAAATTAACTTGCTTGTATCTGCAGGATGGTCTCCCTCTCTGGCTAGGAAAGAAGTGTTAAGTTGGCAACACGAACATATTAAGATCAGGGTATGGAACCCCTCGTCCTAAAGGCAGCAAAACACTCAACTCAGCATCAAGTGATGTAGAAAATTAGGTCCATTAATGTGCTACTAGAACTAACTACAGTTTAGCAGACATACAGATAAGCTACCAAAAGCTTTCGATAGCCTGCTGTAAAATTGATTTTGGTTTGTCTACTCATGACATGAATAAGCCTTTTTTAAAAAAAGATAAAACTTTTTTAAACTAAAAATTACACTAAATGTCCATTTCACATGAAGGACAGAACATAGACATCTCAATCTGTACATCATAATCGGGTTTTACTGGCTACCAGTTTTTTGCCACTGCTTAGTATGCAATTAAAATAGCTTATCGATGCCAACAAAAAGGTAAGAATAAATATTTCTTTAAGCACATTGTTATAGTACCCTTGGCATACATACAACCCCAACAAACAGAATGATTCAAGATATAGTGGGTCAGGTCAGTGCACTTGTTACATGAGGTCAGAAATCCACTGGACCTCTGAAAGGAACACATCAAACAATGATTTTTTTAATTGCAAATACAAAATTTGCAACTTATAACATCTAAAAAAATTCTTTTAAATCATTAACATTTTGTACAAGCCAATTAACAGAGAATTGGGAGGAGTCGTCTTATTATTACCATTTAAGAAAACATGTCATCTTGTTAGTTTTACAATTAATGTTGAGAATAAAGGGGAAAATCAATCTGTTTATCATCATCCGAAGCAATAAAACTTATTTTTAGGAATTTCATTTTCAAAGACTGAGAAGAGGAGTCAATTTAAAGCTATGACCTAACATTAGACTCCGAGTCTCAAAAACCAAAGTCCCTCTTCTCACTGCTGAATATACAGATGACCAATTAAAACTGATGGGAAGTGAAAGTATTTAACAGTCAAACTGTGAGGTGCTCCAGTTCACAACCCAGCTACATTCTGTTAAGTGCACTTTGATTGCCAATTAAAAGTCTGTTGCAATAGTTAGCACCATTACACTGCCCTAGGCACATTTGTAAAGATTACAACTAGAGTACTCAAAAAGTCAGACTTAAAACGGAGCACAAGGTTTGGACTGTGTGAACTATTTTATCTTAAAGGAAGATGTGGGTGGGGAAGAGAATGATGAATTTCCAATCAGTGAAAGGTCTTGGATTGACAGCCCTAAAGACTGAAGACCTCTGCCAATCTTGGATCCTCTGTTTCTCGACAGAACGGGTAGAGAGCTTAGGTAGCAGCAGTGCATGCTTTTCTTACATCGCCTTGGCAGTGGGCCTCAGGCTTGCCCCAGCAGGACCCGCAGGAAGGGAGAAGAGAATTCAGTCTCCAGGCGGGATCCAACCCTTGGCCTCTCTGCTCTGATTTTCAGTTATTATACCCAATCACCACCACCAGGAACTGGACCATAGCCACAAGCCAGGCATCAGACTGTAAAGACTATTGGCCTTTCTTCCCATCCCATTAAATATGCTCTTTACCATCAAAAAAAAAAAAAGTAGCATTAGACAAACTAATATTCCTATATTTAAAACAAAATCTGAAATACAGAAATTTTTATCTGCTACAATTAGGGTTCTTTGAACTCAAGCTAGCGTTTTGGGGAGGAAGTCCAGGAGAAAAGGATTTCAAGTACCAGACCCTGTATGTTCCATACCAGGCTGACAGACCCACTAGGGTGCCGAACAATTTTTGGGAGAAGTCATGGAAATATACAGCAGTGCAAAAAAACATCCAGACCCAGATCAGGGTCAGAAAGCTCAAGGCAATGAACAGGGCATTGATCACTGCATGTAATCTTGGGCTCCGGTCAGTGTTCAGGACACGCAGCACAGCCATCTCCTCCACAATCATTAGGGCACAGTATGTTAGGAGGAAGGAGTGCCCTGAGATGTCGAAGCCATGCCAGAAGCCACCACCCCGGTGGCACTGCCACTTGCTGAGGTGCTCCTGGAACAGCACATCAAGTGCCGGCGATTTGTAGCAGTTGCCAGTGAAATCCTCTATGCACGAGAAGAGACTAGTGCAGACATACCAGACCATGGTGCCCACCAGCAGGGTGCTGAGACGCCGCAGCATCCCCAGGACATTTCGGCTGAGATAGTAGTTGGTGATGGCAATGAAGGGTAGCAGCAGCCAGAACGTCCAGGCCCAGGCCAATTTGACAAAATAGCTGCCAGGGAGAAGCCAAAGAAAACGTAGAATATATTAGCCTTCGAGTCAACAAGGAATGGGTAGGGATTAGGGGTGTACATGGAAGAGGTTTCTAGATTACATAACTCACAGTATTCACCTTAGTTAATTACACAGTATCCAACACCACAGCATCTAATCTAGAAACCTGGAGAACAGGGGTTCTTGGGCTTTCAAGTGACAGCCAAACAGACTGTCTTGTGGACACATCCCTCCCCTCTTCATGACTGTCTGGACCAGCTCCCCCACCCTCCAATCCACAATGGATTTACATCACCATGGCAACTACAATTGCTAACATGAAGGTAATATCAAGAACCTAGGGATGTGTGTGTGTGTGCACACATGCAAGACGGAGAGTGTTGCACACTTTGCTGCTCCTGTAGGCTCCACTCATTCACATATACCAGCAGCTCTTTGCATCCTTCCATTCTCCCTTAGAAGTTCCCTCCCAACTCCAGGGATTCTCTGCAATCTCTCACACTCACATTGGGGCTTCTGTGTGCCTCCCACTTCTCACCTCCCCAAAGATTGTGTGATCCCCCATTCCACCCAAACTGAGAGTTCTATTTACTTCCCCTTCCTCTCATCACAGGGGCTGCCCACTACCATTATTCCACTTCTTTCTGTCTGGAGAAAAAACATTCAGGGTGTCAACATATTCTATGAAAAGAGATGAGATGGAGTATTGTTATGCTGGAAGGTATTAGTTGGTGCCATCAACCAGTTCTTTGATCTACTGGCAATTGCAGAGGTTCTTGAAAATACGGCATGGGCTTCAAGTGTCCTCCATTTTTTCAACATTCAAAAGTTATTGTGTTATATAACTAAACAGATAAATGCCATCAAACTGAGTGTAAGACCGTGCAAGCTTGGCCAAATATTTAATGTTTTAGGAGCGAGAAGAAAGAAAGAGAGTCAGCACCATCTGATCGAATCGCTCTCAGTGCCTGTCCCCAACTTTCCCTGACAATTTCTGGGGTTTTACAACCATGTTTTTCCATTTAAAAAAAAAAAAAAAAAGTCTCCCTGTTTTTGGGTGGAGGATCCAAGGAGACAAAACTGATTTACTGTATCGGGGAACAACTAACAGAGCGACACTGATTGCACACAAAAGGCTGCCAGATGCACAATGTGCAGAACTATTTTCTCTCTCATCTCTGGGCTTTTGCAGGAACCTCAGGGACTGCAGTAACACTAGCAGGTACAGCAGAAACAGGCCAATGCACGATTGTTAGGTTCATGGGCCCCTTTAATGCGGTTGCTCATAAACAGAAAGTTCTGGCGGCCACCTGCACAGGGCTCCCCTGCCCTTCTGTGTCCTACAAGCAACCAGGCCCAACGGGATGAGCACGTTGTGTGCGTCCTGACTCTCTAGTTTCCTTGTCCAGCCCTGCATGGAGGGAGGCACGTATGCACTGCCGGTGTGCCAGCCTGTGCTCCCACACAACAGGGCCTGCTGGTGCTGGGTCCACTTGAATTAGGACTCAGCCAGCCCCCCAGCCCCCCAAGCCATACACTGCCCAGAAGGGTCACTCATACCCCCAGCACTGTCCTCCTAGGCCACCTTCCCCTACAAATGACCCTCCCCACCCTGTACACCCCCGAGCAGGCTTAAGCTCCTCCCTCTCCCTGTAGACCCCGCCCCCTCCCCGTGACCCCGCCCCCAGCCCCCATACATGTTGAGCAGGTTGCGCTTGCTGCTCATGTAGGAGTCGGGCAGCGGCGCCAGCGCCTTCAGGAGGGAGCCGCCCAGCATGAGGCCCAGCAGGCCCCAGGGCAGCCACCGCCGCATCGAGCTCTGCACCAGGGCGGTGCGCAGCGGCCGGACGCAGCGATCCAGCGGCTCCATCCCGGGGACGCTCCCTCCCGGAGTCACTTCCGCCGCGGGACGTGATGACCGCGCTGCCGCCCGCCAGCGTCTCCCGGCCTCCGTACTGCGTCACCGCGGCTGCGTCCGTGCGTGCCGACGCACCGCTCCTACTAGAGTCCAAGGGCACCGGCGCCATCTAGCGGCCGGTCCGGGGGGCGCTCAAGCCGCAGAGCTGATTGTTTTAATTGGATAGGCGGGGTCGCGCATTTATCTCGCGAGACCGGGCGACTCCCCCTGGCGGTGGTCCCCAGGGGGTTTCCCTGCCCCCGTGACCGACACCCACGCGGTTCCCATCGGTAGGCTTCAGAGTGAACAGGTCCGGTTCTGGAGGCTGCGGCTCCCTGCCCGGCTGGCGGGACCGCGGATCCCATCCGTCCATCCCAGGGAGGCGTCGTTACCTTGAAAAGGCAGATTGGGTTGTAGGAGGCGGCTGCCAGAGCCAAGCAGTGGCTGGGACCTACCCGCCTGGGAAGCCCAGACCCCGGGCACCTTCCAGAGGCTCCAGCACAAACACAGCCCCGTCTCCAGGTGAGGGCGAGTAAGCCACTGCAAGGCCTGGGGCAAAGGCTCCGGGCAGCACCGCAGGCAGTGCAGAGCAGTAGTACCTGCCTCAGGAATGGGGCTGTTCAAAACCAGCCTGTGCCCAGATCCCCCTTTTAGGGCACTGGCCGGGGGCCCCTTTGCTGATAAAATTCAAGAAACTCAGAGTTTTTTCACACTTTTCCACTAAGTGGCACCACCTGCCTGAGAAAAGAAAGGAACCGGGCCACTCCTGCCAGCCATGGAATAGCACCAGATCCTGTGCTACCCACTTCATTTTTGCTTATCCCTCTGAAAAGCTCTGTGTGACCTCAAGTGACTAGACACCTCAGCCCACATCCCCAAAGGGATTTAGACACCTCTCCCCTGCTCCGTTCTGGTACTATCTAACTCCCCAGGCCAGAGCCTGAACTCACTTGCCATCAATTTTTGTTGTAAAAGTTCCTTACCCACCTAAATTTCTGGTGTTTTTCATATTCCCACTGCTGCCTCACTCCCACCTCCCAGGGGGTGTTGCCTAACCACCAGGCTATGGAGTCATTCCAATTGACTGTTTTATCCAAAAACAACATCAACAGGAGAGATTCAGGGGCACCCACTCAGAACATCCCATAGCCCAGTGGGTAGGGCACTCAGGAGAGGTGGGAGTCTGTTCAAACCCTTTCTTCCCCATCAGGCTGAAGGGGGAATTGAAGCTGGCTTTCCAGCATTCCAGATGAGAGTGCTGACCCCTGGGCTAAATGTTACAGTACCACCCTCTCCTAGCCATTTTGTTTCAAATTAGCCAGGTGCCTAACTCATTCCCAAGAACCAGCTTAAGCACCTAAGGTGCCTGACTCCATGAGAGATGTTCCTGGTTGTGGATCACAAACAGAAAAGGGAACCTGGCTTCAGCCTGTAGGTAGGTGCCTACCTCTGTGAGAGGGGTGGGGCTTTGGATCCATCCTCAAGGTGGCATCTCCTATTGGTTAACTTAGGTAGCTCTCCTTCTAGCATGCAGGCTTTTGTGGATCCCATTTTTAGGTGTGCCTCTCTCCTCCTGCATTGTGTAGGGAGCCTGGGTGCCTATTGTTATTGTAGGACCCAGGACACCGTCGTGCTAGGTGCTGTACAAATAGAGCAAAAAGACAGTCGCTGTCCCAACATTTAAGGACATGCGTATGAATCTCAAGTTCTCAGGAGGGTATTTTTGGCTGAGAAGGGATCAGATCCCTTTTAGGGTCATCAATGCTACTCTTCTTTGGGACACACAAAGTACTGTAGAGCACAATGCACCATGTTCCCCCATGCTAGTGGCTAAATAGAATTTTTTTAAAATCCTTCCAGACACCAGTGGCTCCTGGCACAGGAGACCAGGTTTGGGTACCAAAGCTGGGTCTGTCACATGGTGGTTTGGAGCATATGGATTACTAGAAGGTTACCATGCAAAAAGCCTCTTCTCCCTTCCTTTGTCCAAGTAATTTATAATGCTTAACTACAGACCCCATACAGAGATTTGTCCTACTGCTGAGAACTGTATGACAGAACCTCATTTGGTAAACACATCAGCTGCTACAGCTGAGTAAATCTCTGGAGCCCCCCCCCCCCACAAATTTAAGGAATTGCTCTGCTGAATACAACCATATTATGTGGCTGTCAGAGGCCCCACTCTGAGGAGAGCATTTTCATGTCAGCTAAGAACCATTTGTCAAGGGGTCGAACAATTCCTCTGTCTCCTTGGAAACCGCCTTAGATAGTCAAAGGTTAATTGGAAAAAGAAAAACAGCCCACCCAACCCAAACATCTATGTGTTTGTCTCTGTCTGCCTTTCCATCCAATATTAAAGTGATTGATTGTGTTCCCCAGTGTTAAACACAGCTTTTATGTGAGCCAACCAGCTGTAGGGGAGCTCAGGACTGACTCTCATTGAAACAATTAGGGAGAGTCCACAGTCTGAAAATCAGAGAATTCAGGTACCTTGTAGGAATTTGTATCTTATTATTGTTGTCCTGTGTTGATCAGAAGGCTCGCACCAACCCTATTAAAGCAGATCAAGACTCCTATGGAGACAGTTCTGTAAGCTGCCACAGAAACCCCTCACCTGCTATATTAAGACAGGTAAATAGGATGTGGTAGAAATGGCTACAGTAGACACTCCCGCAATAGAAAAAGATACACTTCAGCTGGTGAATGGTCTGGTCACAAACTGGAGATTTACAAAGAAATAATAAGTTAATTCTATCTTGCTGAACTATATAATGACTAGGAGGGACATAATAAGAATCCATGAAAGGTATGTGTAAACCTCAAGGCTGTAGAAGAACTGTAGAAAGTGGTAAAAGAGGCAGCTGATCTGATTGATCGATCAATTTCTAATTTATCTGATTTAATGAAGGCCCAGAGATGAAGCAGGCTGGGTCCAACTGAGGAAATGTGAATCATTCCCAGATCTTTCAACATCATCCAAATTAATATGAACCTTTCTTGATATTGCTACACTGGAAAAAGTTGCAAATAATAATATGCATCACTGTCCAGATGTTTGGAAAAATCCTCCATTGTGCGTATGAATGCCAAGAAATGGAGCAGAATGGTATTGCACACCTTGGAATTCCAGCTTTGAATCCAGCTTCATTAAGGGAAAGGAATTGCTCCAGAGATTGTTACTGTCTCATTAGTTAGCAGACCCATGTGAGGCTTTAATGAACCAGAAACTGGGCACAAAATTCACCTACTCTGGGGTTTTATTACAGACCCAAAGGTCACCCAACTTTCATTAAGTTTCATGAATCTTTCAGTGTACCCAGATCAAGTTTCAAGCAAGAACTTCTGAATTAAGTTTTGAATGAACCTCAGGAACTTTTGAGGTTTTGAATGGAAACTAGATAAAACGTGATGGTTTTGGGTTCATATGCAGAACTCAGAGGGAAGGGTGGTGAACTTAACACAGGCCAGAAACTTTACAAAGTTTTTATAGCCCCCTGTCATCATGCCTCTCACCTCCAGACTACTTCCCTGAGTCTGCGTGTGATGGTGCAGGGTTTTTTTTTCAGCCTGGTGCCCTCCTGTAGTCACTCTGGTGTCACAACAGCTGTTTTTATACGTAGTGTAGCCTTCCACCCAGATCATTTCCCAGTCTGTTCCTCTTCCAGGCTAACAAAAGTCCCAGATAGGAAATTCCAAAGTCTGAGGACTTCTGAGCTCAGTCTTCAACCTGCATCTGAGACCCACAATACTTGACCTCTTCTCTTTCTGCTGCCCTTACTATTCCCCAGACCAAGAGAGAAGATATGGAAACCTGGGCCCACCATCTACTTTGGGTTCCAGCTCCAGGACCTTGTTTAGGTAGCCAAGGACTGTTCTTTCAATCCTTCTGCCATTTTTCCTGGGCTGCTCCTATCATTTACTTACCTTGTCAACACCTTTCCCCACAGCTCTGGATTCGAATGTCCCTACTTGGGATCTATGGTTCCTCACCACTGCTTCTCTGGCTCTACAGCTCTACCCCCTCAAGGTTACTCATAGCAACTGGGAAATGACAAGTAACTCCTAGCTCTTTGTCTTAGGTGAGCCAATCCTACCCTCCTCTGGAGTGTTCAGCAGAGTAGCCTTCTGTCAGGGTCTGCCTGCTCTGAAGGTAGAGTCAGCTTTTATGCTGCTCCCCAGGTCCCAACTCCTTCCCAGTTGTTTGGGTGAAAGGGGAACAGTGTCCAGATTCTTTCATCAAATATTAATTCCATGGAGCCTTAGGTGTCATATATATCTGTTGGACTCTCTAAAGTTTTACAGGGCTATGCTAGGAGTAGGGTGGGTTGATTGATAGACTACTTTGGCTCACTCTCCACAAACAGAAACTGTTGCACCACACAGCTCTGTCACTGAGCCCCTGAGATATATTAAGGAAGCAGAAAATAGTAGGTGGTGGTGTCTGACAAATATGTTTCCTTTGGCTTGACCTAGATAGGAACTTCTTGAGAACCTCAGAGGCCAGATCCACCAGGCCTTATGAGGACACATCTGGCTGAGTCTGATTACAGAGCTGAGCTCTTTTCTGAACAGCAGGGCTAAAGAGGCAGTCTCAGAACACCCCATTTGCTAGCCTTTTCAAGGTCTCTTCATTTTTATGCTGTGATGCTGAAGTGAATTGGCAATTCTGGTGAAATGCCATGTTTCCTAAGGCTAGGAAAGGCTGTCCGGCTGCACATTGCAGAGACAAGGAGCCTGAATACTAGACCAGTGCAGAGTTTGAAAAGGCAAAGTCTTTAATAAGAATAAACATTGTTGTCCTATGATCCTTATGTAGGCATAAGTCCACTGTGACCTCCAAAGTTTGAGATTTCCTTGTCTTGTTCACCTCTGTATGTAGTATTCTGCATTTGGGAATATTAGGAGCTGCTAGCAGAGCTAAGACCTATCCACACAACTTCTGATGGTCACTGTATCTCTAGTCAGCCTTAGGTCAGTAGTTCATGTCCTGGGCAGATGGCATGCATAATGTTGTTGTACAGAGTTTTTGTTTGCTTTCAGAGGGGATCATAGTACACTCTATTGAAACACAGTGGGCTCCTTGATGTACATCAAAGAATGAAGTGCATTGTACATCAGAAAGCTTTTCTCTACCCCAGTTTCACAGTCTAACCTGTTAAAGTGACAAAGACAACTCTTTGACCTCTCTAATCAGTCAGAGAGGTCCCTTTAGAATGTCAAACAGGTTATTAGTCACCTCCAAAACAAAAACCAAAAGAGAGACTAAGAGATACATTATGCAACCATTAGCATGAATTCCAACTCACCTATGTCCCTCCTAGCATAATGTGCCTGCCTTTTACTAAACATTTCACCCATTCAGTGAATTTTTGGAGCTCAAAGGATTATCGCTCTTATGAACACACACACACACACACACCCCCTTGCTGTGGAACCACACTGAAATCTATGGAGTTCCACCAGTAATGAATTTGGTGCCCTATGATTTTAGCATATTTATGAATGATTTAATTTGTCAAACTGTTGTGAAAGTAGTTTTAAATGTTTTTAAAATTAAAAATCCGCATGGAGCAGAGGTACTGCTATGGAACCAAGATTTTGTTTTTCATACAAATGTCCTTAGTAGTAAAAACAAGGGGCAGGGGGAGGGAGGCGGGCGGGGAGAGACCCTGTATGAGACAGAAGGAGAAAGGGTTTCTCATCAAAGCATTTTTCAAAATCATTATCAGCAGATCTGTGACAATGAGCAGTCTGAAAGAAGAGAAGGATACATTGGAGTTTGCTTATATTGCAGAGACATTATTCGTTCGATCCTGAAGATTTCAGCTAAGAAGGCAATCCAGGAGAATGGCACATGTTGTTTCTGGCAATACTGCCAAGACCATGTCTAACATTACTAGTCACTGAATCATTACCCTGAATTAAAAGACAGCTGCATTCACACATATGATTGAGGATAGTGGGAGCTGAGAATGGGTTTCACAGAGTTGAGTATTCTCTGCTTAAATCCCTTATGCTAGGGCACAGCCATCTTTGAAACTTTTCCATCTTTGCTTCCCAGATTTGTAGTGCTGCTGATCTTCGGATTGTTTTTCCAAGAGGTGTGCTGTAAGCTGAAGTTCACTGGTTGCTTGATTGGTTGCTAACGGAACACATTGTGGCACCTGCAGTAGAATTTCATAAGCTTGGCACCCGTTTTGGATGAGTGGAGCTGATGTGACGGGCTCAAGCTCCCTTATCTTCACTCCAAGTTGAGACACGAGAATCATCTCCAAGATCATGAGCTCTAGAATGTTCAGTGAGAAAAATCTGATGGCTTCCAGGTATTGTGCAGATCTGGAGCAATTTCCTCTCCTTATTTAGAGTCTTTTTATAGATGGGGTATTCCACATCCCACCTGTGTCTGCTGCCAGGGGCCACCAGCTGATGCCAATACTCCTTTGCAAGAACCAATCACTGTTTCTAGTTTATAGGGACTCAGAGAGGAGGATTCAGTTTAGCTAAATGTGGAGAAATCTGATTTTGCATATGAGACAAGGCCATGTCATTTCCTCTATGAAGATTGCATATAGAAGATTTATAATGGAACCCCCACACCTGGTGGATTTGTGACAGACAAAATCCATATTTATGTGAATTGATTTTTTGGGGAAAAGCCTACTGCTCCCCCTTCTTTTGTGTATTTTAACATGCATCCTCCTCGTGTTTGCAGAGAGGATTCAGATTTTGCATTGTACTGTAGTGCCATTGATTTCAAGGGTATAAGTCTGTAAGGAATTTGGTCCATGGACTGTAAAATAAAAATGTGGGAAGCATCTTAACTCTGTGGAAAAGAAAATGCATGAAATAATGTAATAATAATAAGCAACATTTTCAAAGGCAAAGTAAGAAAAATGCTGCTTGAGAACTTTGATTTAGGGATATTTACTTTGTATATTTTGACGTGTGATATTGACAACTTGTGTTTTAATAGTTCCAGATCTTTAAATTTTTGAATCTCAACATCTACGGTAATTAAATAATTGTCTGATTCTCCCATAATTTTCTGCAATTGTGAAAATGTTATAGAAAATGTTCAAACCCATAATTTTTCACAACTAAAAATTTACATGGATAAAAATTTAAAACAGCTTAAAAATAAATAAATATTATTCCTCAGTTATTTTAAAAATAAGTTTTGCCAAGTCTACATATATCCCATCCTTGTTTAGATTTCTGTTCAAGTCACCTGTGAAATGTTCTATTATTTCTCTCCCCAGTTTGCTGATCTTTCCCATGAGGACACCTGCAGCCCAGATGGATCTGCTTATCACTCATTATCTGCCAGCTCCTTCCCCTGTGAAGGTTCTCTGTGGCTGCTTTTCTCTTCATTCCCCCCAGTGTTTTTAACATGATAATCATTTGGACATCATGTGCTTTTAGTGGCTGAGCTGCTTGTACTGGGAATTCATTCTTGCAGGAGCTTGGCCAAGTCCTTCTTGTTCTTTGTTTTCCTTGGTTCACGCGGCTTACATCTCAGTGGTTGATTCTGTTTGATTTTGATTGTTAAGTGTGCTGGGATGTTTGCATAAAAGGTGCTACATAAGCATAATTTGCACAGTATTTTCTCTGCTTAATGGGAGTTTATGCCTGAAGTTCTGGAGTACCGGACCTTCCCTGGGATACTGCCTTTGATTTCCAGTGCCTCTAGCAATGTAGCATGCCCTACTCACTGTAAGCTTGGTAGAGTGTGTTTAGCTGGACAGTTGTGATCACTTTTAAGCCTTTCGGGACTTTAAACTTCTATCTGGGGAGGGATGTGACAATCTTTCCATGATACAGGACTATGTGTTTTGCCTGTCCCTTGTTACAATGGATGCTTGTAAACCCTGATTTGCCTCTGCACCATGCAGACCTGTGGATCTCTAACTTCTGAGTTAGGATGACCAGACAACAGATGTGAAAAATCGGGATGGGGGAGGAGAGGGGAATAACAGGAGCCTATATAAGAAAAAGATCCCAAAATGGGGACTGTCCCTATAAAATCAGGGCATCTGGTCACCCTACTCTGAGTGGATAGTACATTATGTACAGCAGAAACACTGAATCAAGTAACTGGGGTGACAGAAAATCTATTTCACAACCAGTGTGGCTGTTCAAACAAGTGATAGACTTTCTCTACTCCATAAATCCCAAGAATTTTGGAACCAAGTATGGAAACTTACCCCAGATAATTTGTACGTACTGAACTATCTCTGTTCTCAGCATCACTCCTTCTGCAGGTCATACATTTCCCTGGCAGCCTGTTCAAATGAATAAAAAGGATAAAATTCTGGCTAAAGGGAATTTTCAGCAAATTTGGTGGTTATATCCAAAGATCAAAATAATGTGGGATATGGGGCAGCTACGTATTCAGAGTAATAAAGACACCAATTCATTTTTCAGAGGCAACAAAACAGCAAATTAATACCTAAGGCTACAAAACATTTAGACTTCTTGTTCTGTAAAGCCGTACTTCAGCCATGGAGCCCAATGGCAAATTTTAATTTTAAAAGGAGAATGGTAGTGCGGTTAGGTTACGGGACCAGGATTCAGAGTCTCTGGGTTGAATTTGTGGCTCTGCCACAGAGTTCCCTTGTGACCTTGGGAAGGGTTACAGATCGGGTTGGTCTCCCCCTGCCCTCTGGTCACGTGTCAGACTGCTGTGAGGTGGTCCAGACAGTGAATCCCCCCGCCCCCATATGCTATAAGTTTCCCTGGGTCTCAGCAGAATGTAGCACTGCTGCTTCCCTTGGCCTCTCCTGAACATTTCTTGGGCACCAACTCTGTCTGTCATCCCTTCCTGGAAATGGAGTCTGCAGCCCACCTGCCCTTAGGCACCCAGGACCAGCACATACCCCCTTGCTTAAACACACCCTCCTCCAGAACTCCAGCTATAAGTGTGAATCTTCTGCTTTACCTCTTCAAGGACCACATGATAAGGTATAATACACACTTTGCACAGGAGGCTACAGCACTACTGCTCTTTACTTTATTGCCTGAGGCCATGGTTACACTGGCACTTTATAGCGCTATAAAGCCCCTACGAGCGCTATAACCTACTCTCCGTCCACACTGGCAAGGCACTAATAGCGCTATAACCGCGGAGTTATAGCGCTATTATAAATCCACCTCCTCATGGGGAATAAGGGCTGTAGCGCACCTGCTGTAGCGCTACAGGAAGAATGTGGACACCCACTGCGTATTAATTGGCCTCCAGCCTGTCCCATAATTCCCGTTCGAGCCACTCTGGTCATCACTTGCAAACTCTTTTGTCCTGTCCTCAGGTGACCACACGTCAGACCCGCCCTTTAAAGTTCCAGGGAAATTTGAAAATCCCCTTCCTGTTTGCTCCAGCCAAGCGTGGCGTGCTCTCAGGGAACCCTTGCAAGTGATCATTCTCATTGATCAGATTGATTGCGTGGCGTGGTCTCAGGGAATCGTTGCAGGTGATCATTCAGATTGATCATCATGACTCCACGTGCCATGCCTCCTCGCAATAGGCGATCCCCAGCATGGAGCAATAGTGAGGTGCTGGACCTCATCAGCTGCTGGGGGGAAGAGGCTGTTCAGTCTCAGCTGCGGTCTAGCCGCAGGAATTTTGACACCTATGGGCAGATATCACGGGCCTTGGCAGAAAGAGGCCATGAGCGGGACACTCTGCAGTGCCGTGTTAAGGTAAAGGAGCTTAGGAATGCGTATCGCAAAGCCCGCGAGGCAAACGGCCGCTCTGGGGCAGCCCCGGTGACTTGCAGATTTTATAAGGAGCTGCACGCGATACTTGGTGGTGATCCCACGGTCACTCCATCGACCACCACGGACACTTCCCAGCCCACCAGTGAAGCGGGGGGTGAGGAGGAGGACGAAGAGCAGGAGGATGAAGAAGAGGAGGAGGATGAGGACGAGGCAGCAGCGATCCAGGGCACGGAGGAGTCCCTGGACGCATGCAGCCAGGAGCTCTTCTCAACCCAGGAGGGCAGCCAGCCACAGCGTCCGGCGGTTGCAGGGGCCAGCTCAGCAGCGGATTGCGGAGGTAAAGCTGCTTTTCTATGGGGAAGGCTGGCAGCTTGGGGTGGAAAGGGATGAGGGGGGCATTCCACCTGGTGCTCTGTTCAAGCCAGGAGGAGGGCAGGGGGGCATGCAGCCAGGAGCTCTCCTCTAAAGCCAGGAGGAGGGCGGACAGCCACAGCGTCCGGCAGTTGCAGGGGCCAGCTCAGCAGTGCATTGCGGCGGTAAAGCTGCTTTTCTATGGGGAAGGCAGGCAGCTTGGGGTGGAAGGGGATGCTTGCATGCTTGCCTACATGTGGAATAGTGCATTGATGTAGTCTATCACCTCGCGGTAGTCATCATCAGTAATCTCTTCAAAGGTCTCAATAAGAGCACTTGCAATGCGCCTGCGCAGGTTTCCCGGGAGAGCCAGCGTGGTCCCCGTCCTGGTCACGGTCACTAGTCCCTGCCACTGTGCTACAATGGGTGGGGGGAGCATTGCTGCACATAGGCACGCTGCATATGGCCCTGGGCGGAAGCCGCATCTTAATAAAATCCCTTCCCTTTGCTCCTCAGTGACTCGAAGCAACGAGATATCTTCCAGGACAAACACCTACGGAGAATGTTGGAACAGTGTTCAGAGTCGGGCTCCTGCCACTTCCCGGCACTCCACCCCCCCCGCCTCCCGCCACAGCTTTTCAGGGCAGGGAAGAAATCCTTCCCCCTGCCTGCTGCTCACACTGTGGCTCCTGCAACGTACCGGCACTCCCCACCCCCTCCCCCGCCACAGCTTTTCAGGGCAGGGAAAAAATCATTTCCCTTGCCTCTGGAGTCCACTCACCATGGCAGGGGCTCCGTTGCTGTATCTCTGCTGTCTGCGGGACAGGCAAACGGGGAATGCGGGGGAATGATAGGCATGTCTGCTCTTTACAGGGGAACCACTGTGAAATGTATCTTTTTATTTTAGAAGGGTCGTCCTTCACCCCTTCGCCATCGCTCTTATCAACAGCTGAGAGGCTCAGGCGACTGAGGAAGCGGCCACGAAGGAGCAAAGAGGATCTTGTACAGCAAGTAATGCAACAGGCTGTAACGGAGAATCGAGTTGCACAGAGGTGGAGGGAGAATGAGAGCAAGTTGAGGGAGAAGGCGCGGAAGGAGAACGCGATTCACCGCCGGAAAAGCACCGACAAGCTGCTCTCATTACTGCAGCTTCAATTGCAGAGTATGCAGCGGCTTGTCACCCTTGCGGAGCAGAAGCTCCGCACCCACCACCCCAATTATCGTTTGCCCCAACTCCCTTCCCCTTCCTTGCCTCTGTACCCTCCAGGCCAGTATCATCAGCCAAATGGTTATCACCATCCACAGCTGTCTCCAACCCCTCTGTCTTCACCGGACAACCCCCAGACCCCAGACCATTATCCACTGCAGTCTACCCCTAATAACATGCCTTACTGGCCACCGCAAATGGGGTTCGGGGGACATGGCCACTTTGAGGGCACTGGAGACTCAGAGACCCGGACATACTCCGATCTCTGACTGACCCCACGACACCCCCATTGCACCTCCCCTGCCTTCCCCCTCACATGCATCACAATATTTTCTTTCAGCAACCGAAGTACCTGTTCAATAAATGAATTGTCTTCTTAATAAATGGGTTTTTTTTATTAAGTGTACATACATTATTACAGGCTACAGAAAAGCAAATGCCTGTTCCTGTTAAAAGAATGCTCCCTCCCTCCCTCCCTCCATCTGCACCTCACTTCAGAACTGGCTTTCAGCCTCAAAATGCTCCCTCAAGGCTTCCCTGATCCTAACAGCCTCGCGCTGGTCCCCTCCATGAACCCTGCTCTCTGGCTGGGCATATGTGGCCTCCAGGCATTGAACCTCAGAGGACCATGCCTGAGTGAAGCCTTCGCCCTTCCGCTCACAAAGATTATGTAGGGCACAGCATGCGGAAATAACCGCGGAGATACTACCCTCGGCCAAATCTAGCCTCCCATAAAGACAACGCCAGCGCGCCTTCAGACGCCCAAAAGCACACTCCACAGTCATTCGACAACGGCTAAGCCTGTAGTTGAACCTTTCCTGACTGCTGTCCAGGCTCCCTGTGTACGGTTTCATGAGCCAGGGCATTAAAGGGTAAGCAGGGTCACCAAGAATCACTATGGGCATTTCCACTTCCCCCACGGGGATCCTCTGGTCTGGGAAAAAAGTCCCGGCTTGCAGCTTCATGAACAGGCCGGTGTTGCGGAAGATGCGTGCGTCATGCACCTTTCCAGACCAGCCAGCGTTAATGTCAGTAAAACGCCCACGGTGATCCACAAGCGCCTGGAGAACCATGGAGAAGTACGCCTTTCGGTTAACGTACTCCTCAGCTAGGTGGGCGGGCGCGAGAATGGGTATATGGGTCCCATCTATCGCCCCACCACAGTTAGGGAAACCCATTTCTTCAAAGCCAGCCACGATGTCATGCACGTTATCCAGAGTCACGATTTTTCGTAGCAGGATGCGATTGATGGCCCTGCACACTTGCATCAGCACAACTCCAACGGTCGACTTTCCAACCCCAAACTGGTTGGCCACCGATCGGTAGCTGTCTGGGGTAGCCAGCTTCCAGATCGCGATAGCCACCCGCTTCTCCACCGGGAGGGCAGCTCTCAGTCTCGTGTCCTTGCGCCGCAGGGCAGGGGCGAGTTCAGCACACAGTCCCATGAAAGTGGCTTTTCTCATTTGAAAGTTTTGCAGCCACTGCTCGTCGTCCCAGACTTGCATGACGATGCGATCCCACCACTCTGTGCTCGTTTCCCGTGCCCAGAAGCGGCGTTCAACAGCTGTGAGCATGTCCGTTAATGAGACAAGCAGCTTTGTGTCGAATGCATTCACCGCTTCGATCTCATCTTCAGAATCATCACTGTCATCCTGCATGTCAAGGAATAACTCCACTGCACACAGAGATGTGCTGGCGACAGTCGTCAGCATGTCCCTCAGCAGTTCTGGATTCATTGCAGCACTCGACAATGGAAGACAGAGCGTGCCTTGCTGAAACCCTTGAAAGATGGCGCCGGAGGTGGAAGGAAGCACAGGGATTGCTGGGATATGCCAAAAAGCATCATGGGTAGTTCAAACAGGATATAGAATGCCCCGCAAGTGACGCCCCCCCTCCCACAAGCCATTGCGCCAGATCAGGAAGAGGTGTACTGTGGGATACCTGCCCTAATGCGCTGCTCTTAATGCCGTATTAACTGCCGCAAATGTGGCCATGCTATAGCGCTGGAGCAGCTCAGTGTGGACATACAATAGCGCTATTATTA
Organism: Dermatemys mawii; assembly: GCA_007922305.1. Classification (NCBI taxonomy): domain Eukaryota; kingdom Metazoa; phylum Chordata; order Testudines; family Dermatemydidae; genus Dermatemys; species Dermatemys mawii. The sequence continues at coordinate 13,506,348 of ML677360.1, read as the reverse complement.
TTGCTGTATAAGGCGAGCGCTATAAGCAATAGCGCTATAATTTTGTAAGTGTAACCATACCCTTAGAAATACAGCTTGTGTAGAAAAACATCAAACATCCTCAAAGTAATCCCCTCACTCCTCTCCATGGGGGACCATCTGAATTCAGGTAGTCAGAGTTTCCCCTGCATCATCAGGTTCCTGCAGCACTTTCCTTCATCCAGGAGCAGGTGAAAATGGCCAAAGACACTGAATGGATCAGTTCCTGCCCTCTTATAACCTTCCTGCCCCTTTGTCAGATGACACCCAGGTCAGCCTCTTCAGGTAATCTTAGACCCTTAGTAGGCAAACTCTCCCTTGATAAAACAGTTTTCCTGGGTTAGAGCTGACCTATTGTTTTTTAGAACAATTCCATTTCTGTGAGAGAGCTGTTAAATAAATGGCCCTCTATTGTCGGCCCTTTACCACCAGCGTTTGGAATTGCAGTAACAGGATAACAAAAACAGTAAACCCTCCCCCTCCCCCGCCCCCAATCCACAATGGAATCTGCAGTCTGATAAAGATACAGACATTCATAATCTCACACAGAATTAATAAATTGTCCAAACAGACAGGTTCCCACAATGGTCACAGCAAGTCACTTCATCTCTCTGTTACCTTAATATCCTATCTGTAAAATGGGGATAGCAATACTTCTCTATCTCATACCAGTCTTTAAAGAGTAAATTCATTGTTGTTCATGAGGTGCTCAGATAGACTGGTGATAGAGTTCAGAAAAGCCTAAACGTAAGAATATTTATCCCAAATACACACAATTCACAAAGCTGTGAGAGTCTCACTATAGAGCAAATTACCTGAAAAATGTGACAGTGCCTTATTTTTAAATAAAATGGGAATGCAACTTAATATAAAAATGTACACCTAATTTGCAGGCATAGTCATTGCCAGCTCTGAATTCAGGTCACAGCAAGTAAGTGAAGGAAAAGCTTATTTTGAAATGCCTTATTGGATCACATGCTTTTCTATAATATTTACCTCTAGGAAGGAATTTCATTACTGATTTGGGATAATAATTCAAAAATAACATGAACTCTGCTGTTCTCTTAAGGAGGCAATGGTAATAACCCACCTTCAACAATAAGAACAGAGTGTGGGTCCTGATATGGGGCATTTCAGCCACATGCAGATTGCTCCAGCTCCATGAAAGCTGGTTTACCAAAATTTAGACTAAACTACAGGGATTTATTTAGTTTCACATGTACCACACAATTACCTCAGAGTCTCCCTCATATAACAAATGTTTTCCAGCTGCCTACTGAGTCTCCTTCCTCCTCCTTGCAAAGTGGGTCAATGTCTGTTCCCTCTAGGGACAGTCCCGATTTTTGGGTCTTTTTCTTGTATAGGGTCCTATTACCCCCCATCCACTGTCCCGATTTTTCACACTTGGTGTTCGGTCACCCTAGTTCCCTCTGCTGTCAATATTTTACCTACAATGTTCAGGGGAACAGGAGTTTGCTGTCTGAATATGGCCCTGGCGGGAGCTTGCATGAGCCAAGACCTAACAAATCTCAAGAGGAGCAGAAATGCAGCTCAGGACACAGAGTGGTGAGCTCCTGAGAGCTTAGTCGTTACGTTATGGGACTATATTGTGGTGGTGCAATATCCAAAATACATCAAGGACTCTGGGGTGTGGGCATAGGCTCTTTGGTTAGATTTCTCCGTGGGGGACCTGGGGTTCTGTTCCCAGCTCTGGGAAGATTTGTGGGCTAGTGGTTAGAGCAGAGATCTGAGAATTCTGTTACTTATATTTTTCCCTAATATGTCTCTGGCAACTTTCCTTTTGCACAGCCCTAAAGCACTTTACGTACGTTATAACAGCAGTTATCTCCATCGCCAGAATGCAGCCGCCCCGGACACAGAACTCAGCAGCTATCCTGTCTGAAGGATGCTGCGCTGCTGGGCTTTTAGGAGAAGAACTGAATGCTTTTTCTGGATCTAAACTAATGGGGAAATTTTGATAGGCAGAACTTTGGGTGCTTGAGTTGGAATGTGGCTTAGATGCCAGGGTAAATGCAGGGACACCATTGACAGTTTGAAACCTTTCCCAGACTGTGCTCTGGGGCACGCGTCACTTCATCTGGTCTTGATGCTTTTCATTCCCTGCCCCCTTCTTCTTCAGAAAGAAACGGGCAGTTATTTAGTTGGATTTTTAGCAATTTTGGTGACACCGAGCTGCCACCCTCACCCTCCAAATCTGGCCCCTCCACTCTAACTATTTTGGCATCCAACATTTTCCCCTTCATTCACTGTTTAGCAAAAAAGATAGCAGCTACCTGTCAGAATTCGCAGTGCAGGGTCTGCAGCTAAAATTGAAATTCACAGCTTCCAGGAGCTCCTGGTGCCGATGCTGGTAGCAGCTGCATTTGGGGCAGGAGCAATGCCCAAACCCCAGTTGAGGAATCTCAGAGCTGTACTGGCTAGAAGTGAATAACAAAATCATGACTGTTCAACAGGAGAGAGGAGATAAATTATAGAGGTACATGAAATAGTGAATCGTGCAGAGAAGATTGTTGGGACATTGCTATTTACCCGCTCATAATACCACAACACGGGGTCACTGAGTGAAGTTGAAAGGTGATGCATTCAAACAGATAAAATGAAATATTTTCAGGGAACACAGCGTGACCCTGCAGAAATCACTGCTGCACAACATCATGAAAGCCAAGAATTTAGCAGTATTTTTTTAAGAAAAAGAATTAGACATGGATAATGAGAACATTCATAATTATGCTAGATATGATACAAAACATAAGGGGACAAACCCCTCATTATTTCAGGCAAAAGACAATCATTAATGTTAGGACTAAGTGTCCCCTATGGGCTAATTATTCCAAAAGTATTTATTAAGGAGTTTCATGCAACTTCTTTTGAAACATCAGGTGCTACCCCCTGTCAGACAGACCACTGGTCTGACGTGGGCTGGCAATTCCCAGGTTCCTAGGCACCACACTGACAAAACAGAGCAGTCTATGGGTGCTTTACAGCTTTGCTCTAGGCAAGGCCTCCTACTCTGCAAGGAATACGGAGCCTCAGAATATGATTGTCCCTCTTGCTACTCACGTTAGTACTGAGATATGGAACCTTTCACTATTCAGTCAGCAATTTAAATCAAATCCAGACTAAGCTCTGATTAGGTGACTGTTCAATGGCCTATGTGAAATAAGTTGTTGGGTCTCAGCCAAGATTCCTAGCGGACAGATGGATGTGGACGCATATGCGTAACATCTCTAGGATATGTTCATTCACACAGCTAAACCTCTTCTCTAAGCTCTCCTCATCTCAGTTACTGCAACAGCCTTCTCTCTGGCCTTGGCACAAGCAGCCTTCTCTCGCTCACATCCATTCAGAATGCTCCTGCAAAGGTAGTTCTCCTAGACTGGCAGTCACCACTCTGCCTCCCTCCACTGTCTTCCCCTTGTCTAGCGCATCAAACATAAGCAGATTGTCTTCCCTTTCAAGGCCCTTTACAGTCAATCCTCACCCTATCATTTCTCATCAGCTTGCTTCTGGTCAACCTATGAGCCCAGCCTCCATTGCCCACTTATTAATGTTTCAAACAAGCAGCTTTGTGTTTTCTCCCACACTGCCCCACCTGCTTGGGGAGTGCTTCCCAGAAACATCCATAAAGCTCCTCATTGTCCACCTTCAAATCCCTCCTCAAAACTCTCCTTTACCATAAGGCCTACAAAAAAATTAACAGCTCTGCAGCCGGTGTGCTGACACCAGTGCCTGTCATGCTGACCTATATTGTCTCATTCTTCACTTGTACTCCCCCATCTGTCTTATTAGTTTACAAATCGCTTGGAGCAAGGGCCTGTCCTTTTGGTCTGTGTTTGTACAGCACCTAGCACAGTGAGACCAAGATCCATGACTAGGACTCCCAGGTGCTATGGTAACACAAATAATATAACTACCACATGATAAGTGTCTCCTCTGATGGCAGCCTCAGCCTGAATGGACATGGAGATTCTATGCCTGGATGACTCCATGTGGCAGATGGTTGGGGAGGAGCATTGGGAAAACTCACATTGCTACGGCTTGGGCTGTACCTGTTCTGAGAATAAACAGATTTCTAGGGCTGGCAACTTTCGCCAGCATTTAAATCAGTAAAAAATAAATACAAAGCCAAATCCTAGTGCTGGAATTAATCAGAGCATTATCCAGCTTCCTGAAGAGAAACAGGATTCTTTTCAGTTGTATTTGACTGTACAATTTTTTAAAAAAATCTATTTTATATTAACACACCACAGATGTGTCACTTGACCTAATCTCTGTTGACAGAATTCAGACATTAGGAAAATTACATGAGATGCATATTCTGCTGAAAAAGTCTTTCTTTGACGCGTTCCTTTAATGTAGGCCCCAAACAATTGGCAGGGCAGTTTTAACTCCAGTGTGGAGAGGTCAGCAGGAGCCTGTGAAGGATAATGCAGGATTTCAGCACAATTGCTGACGCTTAGATGAGGAGAGTCGGTGGCTCTGTTCCCACCTTTGCAGAGTGGCGTTTTTGCATGCCTGTGAGAGCTTGCTCCATCAGCAATCTCACAGGTGCTGGGCCTTTGAACTCCACTTCAAAGCTGGGTGCTAGAGCAAAGTTTTTCTAAACTCAAAAGAACATGTGAATATTTGCAGGCACTGCTGAACCCTCCTCGTCATTTCAATGATCAATTGTATAAGATGGCTGGACAGAGAGTTCAGCAGGCTTTGAAGTGATCCTGCTAGTTCACTGAACCCCTCCAAGAGCTGCAGAGATGGGTGCACACAAAATGCAACGATAGAGGGATTTGTACCTGAACTGGAATTTTCCCCTCCTCTATTCTCCATATAAACTCGTGAGGACAAATCAACTTTTTGCTCAGCTTGGTGCAGCCTGATGCCTTGAACAGTAAGAAACGCCTTTTCCTGTCAGGTGAAAGGGCTGAATTCTGATGTCATTACCACTCGTATAAATCCAGAGTCACTCCAATGAATCAGCAGGGTTATTCCAGAGTCACTGCACTTGCTATATTCTGTGAGAGCAGAATATGCCTTACAGCTGTTAGTTCAAATTTCAGACAAGACTGATTTGAGGTCTCCTGATTGTGGAGTGATCCATTTGGGGTGATCCATTATAAAGTCGGGACAATTGTTAAATTTAGATTCAGGCTTATTTTCAACCCAGACCCACACACCACACTTTAAAGGTCTTTGAGCTGGAGAGTTGAGATTCAGGGGCCCATTCACTCCCCAGCCTTTATGCTGAGGCTGTCAGTGAAGGAGCTGATTAATGCCAGCTGTGTGCTGTTTTTTGCCATGTGGGCACTTGTTCACTAATAAGATGGACTGAGACCCACTAACTAATTTCCCCTCCATAGCATCATCACATGATAATGAACTTCATTTAACCTGGACTGGATTGGACCCAGTTTCCTAGGAGTGAAAGGTTTCTCCATTCCAATCTGCCTCACCATCAGCTGGTGACTTTAAGGATGCTGAAGCTTTTAAAACTATATTAAATATGAAGTTTAGTGTTTATTGGACCTTTTTGTGTAAGGCTACGTCCACACAGGGAACATTTCACTGGTACCTCACCACCTTCTGCTTAAAGTGCAAAGCACACTTCTTCACCCTGCCTTCTCTAATATCAAAAGAACCACATTTACTTTCTTTTAAAACCTCAAAACTTAACACCCATGCCCCCATTGCACATACAATTTCCCCCTGAGCAGAGGACAAGAGAAAGAATGACCCACGCTTGACAGACGTTAGTCACATTCAGAGTGATCACCTATCCCTTATTTTAAGGGACCACCCCTTATTTCATTGACCTGTCCCTTTTTTAAAGATCTCTTGAAATGTCTTACAATTGAGAATAAGTACCATTGTAAACATCACATTGACGTTTATGATAATTGCATTGTATGCCTGAGGGCAGAAGAAACGTACGCTATAAAGAAAAATATACTAGGGGCAATTTTCCTAAAATGTATTGTCCCTTATTTCCATCCAGGGAAGGTGGCCACCCTAGTCACATTGCTTAGGGGGCTAGTGGAAGGTGCTCAGGCTGTACTGTAGTGTGAGGACATGAACAAAGAGCCCTGCTTTAAGCAGCACTTAAAGGAAGTTCCCCTCTTTATTAAGTTCCTTGCTGCAACACATCCTGGCCATCTCTCGAGCTGGTGGAGGACCAGGAACTCTATAACCACTCCACATCTCCCTCCTTTTATAACAATAGATTAAAACTTAAATTATAAAGCCATGTATATGTACACACACAGCAGTAGGAAAGAAACTTCAAATCCCTTAAAACTACCGTATTTACACTACTGTCCCCCTGTAACCAAGTTCACCACTAGGCATCCCTTTGTGGCCAGGCATGGAGTCGCAGCTCTCTCCTTTGGCTAGCATTCCCTGCTGATGGTCACTCCAGCACCGTGGTATGTCTCTGCCCGGTAACAGAGACTCACCATCTTTAGTCCATCCCTGCCAGGGTCCCTACTGTCCCAAACTAAATGTCCAAAAAACATCTTTAACAGAAACAAAATCCTTCCACCATCTCAGGGACTCTTCCTCACCCACTCTTCAGCCCCACTGCTAAGCTCAATAACCCTTCTAATGGCCTTGTACTTGGGGCTGGTAAGGGAACCCAGTCCCACTCTCAGCTCTGGGTTCTGGCCCAGGGCTGTGTACTGAACAGCTAGGTCTGCTCCTTTATCTGTAGTGCAGTCTTCCCTCCTCCATTTCCTACTCAGCTTCTTAAGTTCCCCTCCCATTCTCCCAGTCTCTTCCCTGGCTAGTCAGGGTTTCTTCCAGGCCTCCCAGCCTGGAGAGCTTTCCTTGCTTCTCCAAGCTTCCTACCTATCTCTCTCTCCAGCTCCTACCCCAGCTGGGCTTTATCACAAGTTAACTCAAGCCCTCTGCCCTCTAAAGCAGCTATTTTCTTACTTTATGGGGAACTGTCTGATTCCCCTCAGATGAGGATCATTCTGTAATCAGGTTGGCTTAGCCTCAGGCTCTCCAGCCCATGGAGCAAGCCACCCTGCTACGGTCCCTTTTTTAATTGCATTTAATTAGTCCTGAGCAGTATTCTAAAGATCAAGTCTTTGAGAGGGTCTGATCAATTCTTCCAGAGCTGAGTTCGCGTGTAGAGTTCCCGGTGGAAGGGGCTCACTTCCTGGCCAAGTACCAGCAGGTCCCAGATCCTCTTTTCACTGTGTTGAAGATGACCCCCATTTCTCCAGAGAAGTATTTCTGGAGCCTCTGCTAGGAAGGATTGGAGAGTTTCTGTCTAAGGCTGAACACTCCCAAATATCTGGGAGCTTCTAAGCCAGAGATGGGCAAACTACAGCTCGCCAGACTATCCTGCCTGGCCTTTGAGCTCCTGACCCAGGAGACTAGCCCCTGACCCCTCCCCTGCTGTTCCCCGTCCCCACACCCTCAGCTCACTGTACCACAGGCGCAGTTCTCTGGGCGGCGGGGCTGCAAGGTATTGCCGGGCAGTGCAGCTGCAGAGTCGCAGCTTGCCCTAGTGCTTTGTGCTGCGTGGTGGCATGTCTGGCTCCAGCTGGGCAGCATGGCTGCCTGTCCTAGTGCTCTGGGCAGTGCAGCTGTAGTGCCGCCAGCCACTGGTGCTCCAGGAAGCGCAGTAAGGAGGCAGGAAGCAGGACGGGGGGTTGGATAGAAGGCAGGTGAGTTTGGGGTGGTGGTCAGGGATGTGGATAGGGGTTGGGGCAGTCAGAGGGCGGGTAACAGTGGGGTTGAATGGGGGCAGAGGTCCCAGGAAGCAGTCAGGAATGGGGGGGGGTTGGATGGTGTGGTGGGGGGCAGTTAGGGGCAGTGGGTCCGGGGCCAGTCAGGGAGAAGGGGTGGTTGGATGGGGTAGGGTTCTCAGGGGGACAGTCAGGAAAGAGAGGAGGGGTTGGATGGGGTGGCAGGGGTCAGGCAGGGGTGGGGGGTCCAGAGGTGGTCAGGGGACAGGGAGGGGTGGATGGGGCAGGGGTCCTGGGGGGGGCATCAGAGGACAGGGAACAGGTGGTGTTGGACAGGGCAGGAGTCCCAGAGGAGGCTGTCAGGGGGTGAGAAGCAGGGAGGGGTCAGAAAGGGAGTGGCTTTTTGGAAAGGCACAGCCTCCCCTAACCAGCCCTCCATACAATTTTGGAAACCCAATGTGGCCCTCAGGCCAAAAGGTTTGCCTGCCCCTGTTCTAAGCCAAACATTTTCCCTAGTTTCAGGGCAGATAGTGCTTTTGTTTTGTGCTGAGCATTGACATTTTCTTGTTGCCAAAATTTTATTTCAGCATCCTGTTTGCAAAAATGCTTTCAGGTCAGACCTCTTAGGTTTAAGCTGTGTCAGTACCCCAGGTCAAGGCGTCCTTAAGTCGCCTTTCCATCATAAGTTCTGCTGGAGATAGTACAGATACAAGCGTTGTGGAGCAACGTGCCAAGAGTGCTTTATATGGGTCCACTGGTTTTTGCAAAAGTCTTTTTAAAGTCTGTGCCGCTCTCTCCACTTCCTGTTGCTCTGGGGGTAATGTGGACGAATAGTATGATGTGCAAAATCAAAGGCCTGCGCAAATGCTAGGAATGGTTCGGAGGTAAATTGTGGCCCATTATCAGACATGAGGACTTCAGAAACTCTGAATCTTGCAAACATTGATGTTGGTTTCTGGATAACCTGTGCCAATGATATCTGCGTAAGTATAGCCCAGTCAATATCTCTGGAGAAGTAATTAGCTATAATGTGTGCGTGTCCTTTCCAGAAAAAGGAATCTGTGGCTACCCACTGCCGAGATCTGTCAAGTAGTTTTGCACAAAATAATGGCTCTGGAGAGGATTTTTTTGTTGTTGTTAATTTGTTACATATTTTGCAGCCCTCTTCTAAGTTCTGAATTTGTCACCTGAGACTGGGCCACTGTACACAGTGGTGTGGTGCTTGTGCCCTGCACTCATTTATATCCTGGTTTCCCTGGTGGATTTTGGAGAGCATCCCTTTCTGAAGAACCGTCGGGATAACAATGGGCTACCTTTCATAAGGAGGCCACCGACCACGTGAAAGCTCACGTTGGTCCTGCCAATATGGTAGTAGGTCTGTTGGACTTTGACTCCATTGACCCCACCCTCTTTGGCACAGCTAAATCAGTTTCTGGCGAGCCTCCTCCTTTAGTTGTTCATCTCTAAGTGGCAGAAGTCAGCTGTCAGCGGCTGGAATTGCTGCCAGAAGGTCTGTGTAGATTTTGACATCTGTCTCTAAAGCCTTTTCTTCTTCCACTGGGGGCTGCACAACCAGGGCTCTAGAGAGTGTGTCTGCTGCTCTGAGTGCTTTCATTCATATGTGTTCAGTGTTGAAAGAAAATCGCATCAGCCATATTCAAAATCTTTGAATCCTCGGCGGAAGGTCACCCACTGGTTTTGAACTTAGTAATGCCACTAAGGCTTTGTGCCTGTTTCTGTGTTAAAGCTCAAGCCAAACCGATATGCACTGAGCTATTCACAGGCCCCTCTGACTGCTAGAGATTCCTTCTGAGCATACCACTGCTTTAGTTCTGCTTCTTGATGAAAGCAACAGGTCTCTGGTCTCTTTCTAGCTGCTTTTATGTGAGCCCTGCTCCTAAATCATAGAAAGATGAGTTTGCTGCTATGGTTGTTGGATAGGTTAGACTATTGTGCCGAAACAGGTGGAGATGTCATTTATTTTATTAAATGTGTTGCATGCTCCCCCAGATCCACACATTGTGACCATACAGGGGAACTCCTGAGGGTCTTGTTAGATGAGCTACATTTGGTAAGAGTTTCCCAGAATGCTTTGTTATGTCATGTACATGTGTTCAGTAACTTGTGTAAGGTCCACACCAATCCAGATTTTGTCACTTGACTTAGGGAAAAAGCACTAGGAAAAAAAATAGGATTTTAAAACAACAAACAGTCTATACACACCTTTCTTACCTGAAGTCCTACCACCCTGTAATGGTGACCTAGGCAGGCCTCACTTCTCCACATACCCCTAGCAGGTTTGGTTGCTTGAGTCTGGTTCCCCAGAACTCTCAAGACTGTGTTTTTTAAAATCCTGTCAAGTTCTTTGTCAGTCAGTCTTGGCAGGTTTTTTTCTTCTCCTGTTTGAAGCAGCCCCATAGGCCTGGCAGGGGACTGAGCAAGAGTTGTCGAAGCTAATAGTCCTACAAGTGTCCCTTAGTAGTTCTTAAATGTCAGCTGTTGGAGGCTATGGCTCAAGATGCTCCTCTTTCCTGTCTGACAGATGCTAGACAGACCCCTAGTGAGAAGTACTTAAAATGAAATACAAACAGAAACCAATAACCAGGCCAACATGCGCTATTAATACAGAGCAGACCCCTATTCATCACAGGCAGGCAGGAGCAGAAACATCTCTTTTACCCCCATGGCAATTCTGTAAGGAGCTGAACAAACAAACAAAGACTCTTTTCTGCAGCAAAATCATTTTGCAGCTAGAGAAAGTGAAACATGAAGCTTTCAGGGAAGGTCAAAAGGCAGATCCTGCTGTCTGGGACCCTTTTTCATTGGCTAATTTCTAGCCACATGCGCAGCCAGGAGCAGGGACTCACAGTCGAGAGGGGAGCCTGCGGAGGTGTGAAGGGAAACCAAAAGAGAAACAAGGATAACAAGAGCTTACTGTGAAGCAGTGAAAATCTGCCTGTGAACTGGTGCCAGCCTCTCAATTCTATCTTAATTTTGGACTTGGAAAGAAAGTGAGCAAATGAAATATACAGGAACTACAGTGCAGCTGAGGCGCACACCCTCCAAGCAAGCAGATTACTCTTTACAGCTGCCAGGGTGTCCTGATTTCACTTCACCGGGTCTAGGTTTTACAGTTGGTAGTAGCCTTTGATCAGGAGCCCTCGGAACAGTAGCTGATCCTACATGTTATCCAAACCCATAGGTGCTAGAACTAGAGGTGCTGGGGGTGCAGCTGCACCCCCTGGCTTGAAGTGATTTCTATTATAGACGGGGTTTACAGTGTGGTTCAATGGCTCTCTGCACCCTCACTGTACAAAGGGTTCTACCACACCGGTTTGAAACACAAAGTTCAGCCTCCTTTCCTGAGTAGTGTTATTGGTGTCAGAACCCCCACAAATGAAGACCTCATGTGTCCTTAGATGTGAACTGGGGATATACACTGAATTCAAGGAAGTACTGACCACACATTTTTGCACACTGCAGAACTCTGTTCAGTGTTCATTACTGTGGAACCAACCAATAGTGTACTGGTGGCACCATGATAACCTAGAAAGAGATTTTCACGAGAGCAGGTGAGCAATTGTTATTGTGGTGGGAGGCTTTCTGCATAATCATGTTAAGAATCTAAATACAACAGGTACCACAATGGTCAGACATGCTAACCTGTTCCTTATGGACATTGCCCTCCCTCTCAACACAAGAGTGTCACGGTGGGACTGGAAACAATACATTTAGCAACCAGAGGTGAAGCCCCCGGCAGAAAATTGCTGGTAGTTGTAGTGGTGTGACCATGGGAATGCAGGGCACTGAGAATGCACAAGAGTTTTAGGTATTTTATCTTTGTGCCAGAGGTTTTGATACATAAATTGAGGCAATGGGCATGGCAATAAGAAAATCTTATCCCCATGCAAAAGGATTAACTGATTTCATTCGTCAGAAGCTGAAATTTCAAGTGCTTAGATCAGTGATTCTCAACCTATTTACCATTGTAGGCCACATATGCAGCTCTCTATGTGTTATTGTGTGGATGTGACCCACATATATATACCACCTGTATAGGCCTGAGGATGTCACATGGACTGCAGCTGTGTGCTGACTGGGCCACAAGCAGCACACAGGCTGCAAGTTGAGAACCACTGGCTCACATACGATAGGACATAAATAGACTGACAAGCTCTGTTTTTGAGGATGACCTATTCCATAGAACTTGGGGGGGTGCTTGTGTCTGTGTATAGTTTTTGGGTGCGTAAGGGTGTGTTATTGTTTTTGTGGGGGCGTGTAATGGGGACCGAGTATAGCTGTGTGATGTGGTTATGTTCTATAGGTATGTGTGCAGTGGTTATTGGAGTGTGGTGTCTGTAAATCACAAATATGAGTGGTTTATAGGTGTCTGGTGTGTATGCTGGCAGGGGAGAGGGATGGGTTGAGTGATTTATGGCCTGGTGGATTCTTGTTTTCGGGTACCTGTTAGATTCCTCTTATGTTGGCAGAATGCACTGAGATCACCACAAATCAAAGTCACTGGGCTAAAAAAAGTAAATTGTTAGCAAACAGTAAATGTACGATTGACTCATGACTTGTGTTGTGAGTAGCTCCCACGTTATTTATGAAATGAATTCCTAAATGTAGTCTGGCTACCATTAAAAATATCTTTGAAGAAACTACAGTCCATGACATTCCACCCTCAGACATTTATTCCTTGAAACCTCACCCTTCAAAGCTTCCAATTATATCTTAGTGCCTTAGGATACAATATGCTCCACAGCCTCCTTAATACAAAAAATATGGCATATGGAGACTACAATACCCAACATGCTGTGCTTCCTCTTGATCTGATCCACATTACCCAGAGCCAGAACACTGCATGGAACTTGCTGTTTCCATAGACTAGCCCCTGTATTAAAATCACATCTAAATTATGTAAAGCAGATGCATCCCTTGGGATTCTGGCACATTGGGAGTGTTGCCCTGAGACTGGCAACGTTTGGGCACTTCTGCTGCGGTAAGAATCCCAAACTCAGTGCTTTGTTCCACCAAGGCTCCAATCCTGCAAGGTGCTGAGCACCCTCAACTGAAGTCCGACTGAGCTCAGTAGCAGTAGAGTACTCATCCCTTTACAGGCCAGAACCCAAACTGGGAGCTGGTCTAGTGCACAAGACCAAAAGAACAGAAGGAAACATTTTCAGTACTTGGGTGCCAGCTCTGCTCTTGAGAATGGCTTTGGCAGCAAGCTCTGTGCAAACACGAGAGAGCTCCAAAGCCCCTTTGGGAAGTTCTCATTGAGCCTGCCTCAGAAGACCATAAACACACAGACGCCCTGCACTTGGGCTCACTGCAGAGTCCTCAATGGCAGCACTAACTAGAAACCAGAAAAGGACTGTCTCACATTTATTTTTAGGTTTTCTCATGCTCTAGCAAATATGTGAGCAGAAAGGACGTGGTTACAGGAGGATGTTTGACCTGATCTTAGAGGCAGAGGCAGCCTCCTGAGCCACTCCAAAGGCAAGTAAAGATGGCTCTAGAAACGTAGGCTTTGCCACACAGGATCAGACCATTTGGTCGCTCCAGTCCAATGTCCTGCCTCTGGCACTGGCAACAATGCACAGCTCTAGTATCTGTTTTTATGGTAACACCTATGGCCTGGGCTTTCGATATGGTAACATCATTAATTACATTAGATGTGGAAACATTAGTGCAATTAACATTAGTAAATGCTTTCAGATGCTTAGATGAAGAGACAGCAGAGAATAGCAAAGTAGTATTCATTTATTTAGGTAATTACTCTCAGTTACTAGATACGCCTGATCTTTTCTTCATTTAACAAAAGCCCTGGAAGTTTGACTACATTAGCCAAGGCCTTATCTAGAGTAGGATGTGAAAGATGCTAGCTAGCATGTATTAACTAACACATGTTAACCTAGTGGAGACAAGGCCATGTACTTCTAAAGTGTTAAACTGGTTCAGTTAAGACTAGGCACCTCCCAGACAAGTCTAGACCAAACTCAAGGCTCTCCTCGCTTTTGCAGCCTGTTCACTTCCCTCTCAGTCAGTATCTCAGCTGTTTTCCTTGATTCCAAAGTTTTGTATCATTACATAAAACAGAAATCGTCCTTCTAGTGCCCTGGTGCCAAAGGTGCCTCAATAGATCACACCACTCACTGTAACACACACATTCTTCAACGCCTATTTGGTCCAATGAGACGCATTCAGGGCAATAAGTAAATGCTGTACACCAAAATAAACACTCCATGGAGTTGGCTTGAGTAGAGGATAAAGGATAATAAGCATTTTGAGGGCAGATGCCCTCATTCTGTGCCAGGACACCTGGAATTCAGCAGTGTAACTGAACTACCACACTAGGCAGCAAGATCAACAAAGTGTCTTCCAGTGAGCATGAATTACAGATTGCCTCCAGTGCATAAAGTGGCACCAGGAAGCAGACAGAGCTGGGGAAAGCATGACCATATAGGACGGGATTTCAAATCGATCTCTGCTTTCAGTGCTGGAGCCAAGAGTGGGCTCAGATGGCAGAAAGAGCTCTTAGATTTTTTTTCTTCTGAGTGACTTTTGGGGAGGTGCCCCCAATTTTTTAATGAACTAGCCATTGAGGTGGTGCTATGAGCCTTCTAAACATGTGAAAGCCATGAGATGCCCTAGACATAATATTAATTCATTAAAATCCAATAGGAGCCTGTTTATTAGTATTATCATCATTTACTTGTATGATCATAGTACCCAGGAACCTGTCATGAACCAGGAGCCCATTGGGCTAGGCACCGTACAACCACAGAACCACAAGACAGTCCCCAGGTCTTTGCATCTCAGTTTCAAATACTGTTTCCAGAACTGTGTCCATTGCTGCGGACATCTCAGGGGCAGAGCACTAACAAGGAGGTAAACAAAAAGGAGCCTTTTGGATGCAGGATTATTAAAACTTCAACTGAAATTACCAACTGGAAAAGAATCCAACTGATGTGGAAAGAAAAATTAGCACCAAGTTTCTCACAAAATCATGCAAGTAAGAGAATAACCCTGATTCAGGCACCTAAATCTCATTGCCAAAAATAATTTAAACACTTAGAAGCCTAAAATCACATTAAATGGTCAATGGAGACTTGGTCCCTAAGTTCCTAAATCCCTCTTGACAATGATATTTAGACTCCTAAACCAGTTAGGCTTTGCAATACTGAGTGCAGCGACACCTTAATTCCTTTAAAAAGCTGGGCCTAAGTGACTCCCCTGAGGTTCCACTGGAAGTCTGTGGTATAGCAAGGAGCTGACCATGGGTCTTCCAAGTCCTAGATTAATGCCTTAAACACTGGACCCGCTCCCCTCCCAGGGGAACTCCCAACTCTCTACACTCACTTTGCCTCAGTGGTGACTGCCAGTCATCATCTAGCCCGCTTTCCCTGTGGCAAACTGCAAAGGCCACTCATCACTGGCAAGGGGGTCAGACCAGCTGCCTCTCCCTAACCCCAGGCTGTACCTCTGCAACTCCAGTACCTGCTTTGACCTTAAGCAAGGCCCACAGTCAGGTGATTTGCCTGGCTGGAGTTCCCCAGCTCCTCTTGCCTTTCCCCAACACTGTCCTACTCCCAGTACCCTGCACTCCCAGGCAGGCAGGTCCTTCTTTCTCCACAGCTAAAGAGAGACTGACCCAGCTCCTTCCTGAGCCCTTATAACAGAGCCAAGTGGGGCCTGACTGGGACATGGCCCCAGCTGCGGCTGCCTCCCTAATCAGCCTCACCTTCCTCCACCAGAGCGGGATAACTGCCCCTCTACATCCCCTCACAGGGAAAGCAGCTGCTGATGCTGGCCATGGGCAGTGGGTGCCATAAGCTGGGGAAGGCTATGCCTCCCCAAATAGCCAGGCATGGCCCCGCCCACATACCACCCCCAAACCTCCTGCTTCTGCTCTGTGGGCTGGCTCCAAGGTCTGGGGCAGCGCCGCCTGCCCTCGTGGTGTTCCTGGGTTGGGGAGGCTGGGGCCACGACACCTACCTTCCAGTGCTCTGGGGAGAGGGAGCTGCGGTGGCTCTGCCCTCTCCCCGATATTCCAGGGCTGGGGGGGGGCACTGCAGGGGTTCTGCCCTCCTACTGGGGCTCTGAGGCTGGGGGCTCTAACTTGGGGCAGGAGCCAGCAGCCGTGGTGGGCAGGGGGTAGGGTGACCAGATGTCCCAATTTTATAGGGACAGTCCCAATATTTGGGGCTGTGTCTTATATAGGCACCTATTACCACCCCCCGCAACCCCTGTCCCAATTTTTCACACTTCCTGTCTGGTCAGCCTAGCGGGGGGGGGGGGGGGCTCTGAGCTTAAGCGAGGGGTGTGCGGGGAGGGCGGAAGGGACAGGACCTCAGGTGGAAGGGGCGGAGCTGAGGGCTAGCTTCCTCCAGGTGGCGGTTCATGCACCATCCACGAACCTGGTAAACAAAGTGCCAGCGCTTGCCAAGACTGCAAGTATTAGCTAAGAACTGACAAACTCATAGCTGGAGACCAGGCCAGTTTTCTTATGTTAGTGTTGATCAAAATGGGTATTAGTCTTGTAAGAATGTAGTTAATGTTTAGGCTCTATAGAATGTTTGTAAGTTGCTGCCTGCATTAATCTTAGGCCCTAGTTATACTGGCACTTTATAGCGCTATAAAGCTGTCAGGAGCGCTATAACTCACTACCCGTCCACACTGGCGAGGCACGTAGAGCACTATAACCTCAGAGTTATAGCACGGCTGGTAATCCACCTCCGCACAGGGAATAAGGGCTGTAGCACTCCCGCTGTAACGCTACGGCGAGAATGTGGACACCCACGGTGCTACAAGTGATCTCTTGAGATGCCTGGAGCCATTTAAGGCAAATGACGTCTCTTCCCTTTCTTTTGAACTCGGCTGGAGGAATGCGGAAGTACCTTTTCAGCATTTCTCTCTTAACTAGGCAGATAAGCAATGCAAATGTTTAAGGAGGGACCCTGTGTGAAAACAAAGCCTGCTAATCTTCTCTGTGAACGGACACGCGCTGACAGGCTCTCAGAAGGTCGGAAAAACCACTCGCTCTCTCCCTCCCCATACACACAACACGTCCCCCCTCACCCCCCTCGTTTGAAAAGCACGTTGCACCCAGCTGAATGCTGGGATACCTGCCCTAATGCGCTGCTCCCAATGCCGCCTGAAGTGCCGCAAATGTGGCCACGCTATACCGCTGGCGGGTGTCAGTGTGGCCACGCTATAGTGTTATCCCTATAGCTGTATATGAGGACAGCTATACTCAATACTGCTATAATCCTGTAAGTGTAACCATGGCCTAAGTTGTAATGTCTGTATTCCATACTGTAAGGAAATATGTACATTTCGTTTTATAACTCAAACTTGTGGACTCAGATGGAAGAGTGCTCCTCCCCGCCCCCATTCAGAAAAACTGTCAAAATCAAATGGGCCATCAAGGAGCATCGCAGATACAGTACAAAGGATTGGCAAATGACCCTATTACATTTGAAAAATGCTATGTGCAAGAAAGATGGTCCTATAGACTTGGAGGCTGAATGAAGGAAATAAAAACAAATACACAGGAAAATATGTCATCTCTTTGCTGTCTGAACTCGCATAGGGTCAGAGTTTCTAAACTGAGATAGAAATCTCCAGGGTTTACCCTTGGGTCTGCCCTGAAAGACATCTTGAACTGACAGATTCCCACATCTCTATCTTCTTTAGAAATCATAGATGGTAATTCATTTGTGTGTATATGTTTGCTTGCTTTAACTTGTAAATAACTCTCATGTCTTTTTCCTAGTTAATAAACCCTTAGATGGTTCATTACAAGACTGGCTACACATGTTGTCTTTGGTGTAAGATCCAAGGTACCAACTGATCTGGGGTAAGTTTCTGGTCTCTTGAGACTGGTAAAAGTGACCATTTATCAGTAAGTCTGCTAGGAGTTGGAAGGAGATGTCGGCAGCTTCCCAGGAGTTTCCTGAGGTAAGCATCACCCAGAGCCTCCACGCCAAAACCCCTCCCACACCTCAACCCCCTGACCCAGCCTGGAGACCTCTCCTGCACCCCAATCCCTCATTCCTGGCCCCATCCCAAAGCCTATACTCCCAGCCGGAGCTGGAGCCCCATCTAGGGTGACCAGATGTCCCGATTTTATAGGGACAGTTCTGGTTTTTGGGTCTTTTTCTTTTATAGGCTCCTATTATCCACCACCCCCTGTCCTGACTTTTCACACCTGCTGTCTGTTCACACCATCCCCATCCTGCACCCAACCCGCTGCCCCAGCCTGGTGAAAATGAGCAAGTGAGCGAGGGTTGGGGAGAGCAAGCAATGGAGGGAGGGGGGAATGGAGTGAGTGAGGGTGTGGCCTGGGAAAAGGGGCAGTGCAAGGGTGTTCGGCTTTCTGCTAATAGAAAATTGGCAACCTTAGGAGGCCATATTGAATGCACCCGCAGCAATAGAACCTCACAGAGCTGGCCCCCATAATCACCCCTGTCATCATCCACCAGTTCCTAAAGCCCAGGGGAATGACCATTTGGTGACTGCCAGATCTGGAAGGGGGGGCAGGGGCATGAAGACAGGGAGCAGGGACTCTGTACTGGGAGAAGACATGCCTCTGTGATCTTTGACCCAGCCAGCTTGCCCTATTTACTGCAAACCGTAGTCTTCTGTCTAGTGACTGCCTGGGCATGGTGCTAAATAGAATAACCTAGAAGGAATAATAGCCCTGCCTTACCTTCTCTGAGTCAGACTGTGATGCTAGAAGGGACTTTCTCAAAATCTATGGCTGGCGTTGGCCACCATGCTGTGGCTTGTGTGATATATGGCTTAGTTTGGTGTGGCGGTCCCTTTGTCTGGAACATGGTATCCCAGACTTGAGTCTCTCTGACAGCATAGCATATGTCCCATAAAACTTCCTCTCTAGCCTGGCCTGACATTCTTTGCTCCCCAACCTCCAGGAGTTACAGACACCGCAGAGGTGAAATGTTCACTCCCCAATGGTCTGGGAGCACACAACCAGACCCTCCTCAGTCTCTGCCAGCTGGCTATGAGCAGCAGAAACGTCAGCCAGGAGACATCATTCCTGTCCCAATGGGTGAGGAGACAGTGACCACTAACAGGCTTTGGAATGAGGTGGGGGTCCGACAATTCAGTGCAAATCAATAAATGAATCCTGAATAAATAATCCTGCAAGCTCTGGCAAACCAGCTCAGGACATCTTGGCTCACACTCACTCCAAGGGCTCCAGGAAAGTCTGGAGTGTCTCAATGTATGACACAGTCACCAGTTGTTGCAGGAGAGACAGGCTCAGTCTGTGAGACCTTCGTTTGTACTTTAACAGTTTGTCCCCCTGTGATATCTGAGTTCCACCAGCCTGCATCCCCAGGACATTTGGTTTTGTGTGAAATGATTGAAGGGATTTGATTGTACTCAAAGGTATTTCACAAAAAATCTTGGGAACTAATGAGGAAATGTGTTTAAAAGAAAATCCACATAAACAGGACATAAAACGATGACCCCAAAGGAAGTTTTAGGGGACAAACAGGATACAAGATCGCTTACTCGTTAGTCCGAGTCAGTTTTTTCTATAGCTCAGAAGCACTTCAAGGTAGGGACTCTGGAATCTGTATGGCGTGTTTTTACCTATTGTCCTGTACTGCCCACACTGATGATTTCGTGGTAATAATAATAAGCGTTATAACTATGTACAAAGTTAGCCAATGAAATCTGAGAATGGTAGAGTTGGAAGCAGAATTATCAAACATGTATTACTTATTTTTCATATTTTGGGCAAAAATTTCAAACCAGCATCTAAAATCTGAATAAGCGACAAAGAGTTCCATGGCACCTTATAGACTAACAGACGTATTAGAGCATAAGCTTTCGTGGGTGAACACCCAGTTTGTTGGATCCAACAAAGAGGATATTCACCCGCAAAAGCTTATGCTCCAATACGTCTGTTAGTCTATAAGGTGCCACAGGACTCTTTGTCGCTTTTGCAGATCCAGACTAACACGGCTACCCCTCTGATACTAAAATCTGAATAGCCACTTGTTTGCACATGCCAAATTTGACATGCAAAGTAAGCAAAATAACCATTTACATGAATCAATGTGAAATTCTGTATGAGTAAAAGATATAGACTCATTTTCAGAGGGAATATCTCTGTATCATACCAGTGTATGATTTCATACAGTTGTTAAAACCTTATTGACTATTGCCTCTCCAGTGTAAGCTTTGGCCTGGATTTTTTAAACCACTTCCTTTAGACCAAGATTCGAGAAAGGGACTGGGCATTGAAAAGGATATCAAGAATATCCAGAGTTTTCCAAATTAATGCTAACAAGTTTGGAAGGGCTATTTAACCCCATGCTTCAGGGCCTAAGCCAATCTCTAATCACTGGAGATCAGGACAAGACTTAGCAGGGGAGGCAGATCAACCCTTATCCATGTCTATGGGGGTTCTTAACCATTCTTCTGAAGTATCTGGTGCTGGCCACTATTACTAGACAGGACACTGAACTACATGGATCTGGGGTCTGACCCAGTCGAGCAATTCCTGTGTCCTGTGTTATATCCTTGAACCATTAACGGCAAAATCCTGACTCTGTCGAAGTCAACTGGAGTTTTGCAATTGATTTCATTACAGCCAGGTTTCACCCTAGGTGTTACCCATAGTCAGCAGTACCCTGTGTTTTCCATTTCTAATTTCACTGATTTGGGATGAAATATGTTCAGTGAAATGTATCCAAGGCCACACCTGAAAAAGAAGGTCACCTAATGGAGGCTGCATTTTAGCCAAAAGTTGAACAAACTTTGGGGGTACTTTAAAGGAGCCACTTAAAACAGGTGAATATGCATAGGAGCTGGCTGGATTTCAATATAACTGTGTGTGTTTTATTCCAGAACTGTTCAAACATTACTTTAAATTAGTTAAATCTAAGTGACCTCACATTACAGAATTCTGATAATTGCAGGCATTTACAGAGATTTTGCCCCACTGTCACAAAACATCCCTGGTGTGCTAAGAGAAAGAATGGCTTTAATCCATTGCTCTTGAAATTTTAGACCACTGGAGGGTTCTGAAAGGAAAAAAACTTTTCAGAATCAAATAAACCCATTCTTTCCTTCCTTCATTTCACAGGATCTGGGGTTACTTTCAGTGTTCACATCAAAAGGAACCATTCTTCCAGTTGGCTTGATTTTGATAGAGACACAGAATTTTAACACTTCCTATGCAAAGAGGTCTAATAAAGAAGGAATGTATTGTTTTACCCAACCAGAGAGAAATATTCCTTCTCCGTCACCTCTCCCCTTTGTCTCACAATAAACAGAAGACATCTGCTGATTCTTTCCTGTCCCTGGGGCTTCTCACAAAGGTCTGAAATCAGCAGAACTAGGAGCAATGGTGTGGAAGTGACAAAGGGGAGCCTGAGATGTGAGAGTGAAAAGGAAACATGTCAGAGATCTAGGTAAGGCTGCTCCACTGAATTAAATAGAAGTCCATTTCATCCACTCCAATGGGAGTTTTGTCTCAGCCGCCTGTTGTGTCCTGTCTGACATGCAGATTGGGAGCTCTCGAGGTCAGGTACAGTTGCTTGTGTTATTTGTCTGTGCAGTGCCTAGAATGATAGGGCCTGGTTCCTTGATTGGTGTTCTTCAGTGATACCATAATCCAAACAAAGAAGAAGAATACTTTCCATTGACTTGACTGGGCTTTAGATCAAGTTCCTAGTAATGGTCTCTCGAGCTTCCAGCTGCCACAGGGCAAAGCTTAAACAGATGTGCGTGGAACTGCCCACTCAGAAGATGTACCCCAGAAATTCTGGAGGAATCAGCTTAGTCCAGAGTGATAGTGACTGGAAGATGCTCTGACCTGGTGGCTGCTTAGTGACCTGCCTGAAATGAGTGGGGGAGTCTCTGTCATCTGGTTCCTAGTGGGACAGGAAGCAACATCTTAGAACTGCCACTTCCTCTGTACTCGAGTTGGCAGAGCAGAGCAAAGCTATGAAGTGAATAGGCCTTGGAGCCCAAGTTCCCCCCATTGCCTTAGGGACACATTAGTGGGGGAAGCTGGAGCTGCTGTGGCTGAGGTTTTACATGCTTTGGAGAGGTCCATTTTCTAGAACTGTCACCGGTACCTTTCACTGGCGGCTCTTCACTTTGAGGAGAAGGGCCAACTTCAGCCCTGGTGTGGGCAGATCAGCTCCACTGACCTCATCCTCTTACACCAGGGCAGTTTTGGTCCAAGATCCCAGAGAGCAAGGATAAGCACTGCACAGTGCCATGTAGTAGCATGGGGATCAGTGGTTCATAAAGTCATTAGACAATGGGATGGAGAGAGAAAGAGAGAGAGAAAATCCTCAGCCTCCATTGTGTATTATTATGTAGCGAGTTGCTATGTATGTCAGCATTTAAACCCTTGGTGCACATCTCGTCTGAGACAATGCTGTTAACCCAGTGATTTATCGCCTCTCTTTCTTTCCCTCCGTGCTCATTAAACTGAGAATTCATTGGAGTGGCTACTGACTCTGGCTGAATGTGTGTGCGTTTTGGCTCTCTGTGAGGTCCTCTCTGCAGATACCGTATGCTTTGGCAGACAGGACAGTCTAGGCTGCAGGATATTACGCCTGGCAAGGACACAAAACCCTACCAGTTCCTGGAATTTACATTGTCTATCAGAGTGCTGATTAAGCAGCACTTTCAATCTGCACCAAGAAAAAACCCCGTAACTGTCTCTGAGCATAGATTCCTTCACCGTTAGCTCACTTTATGGCAGTGGGAGCTGCAGCTGGTACACTCTCCACAACCCATTCAATCTGTCAAATGTCAGACTGGGAGACACAAAACTCTTTTCACAAATGCAAACGTTTGCCTTTCACAGTGTCAAACGGGCATTTGCTTCCTAGACGGGAGAAAACACTAATACCCCCACCCAACTACGTATCAGTATTTTCTCCGTATGCCGAAGCTACTTACAAATAGTCTGGCTGCTTCTGCCAGTCTGCCCAGTCCATGTCCCCATCTTTCCCAATTCATGCCTCCAATCTGTTCACTTCTTGCTTCACTGTTGCTCATGTCGAGGGGTCACTGTCCCTCATTTTAGAGCCCAGCGGCTGAAAAATATGGTCTCACCAATAAACAGCAGCACCACCAGTGCCCAAGGAGGGCACTGGCTATTTCATCTTACCAAACAGGCAGCTCCAATCTGGAGCTGGGCACTCTGAAACAAAAAGCCACTGCAATTCCTGTTCCTCCTTCTATCATCAAAATGGTTCTAATCAAGCCAGATACAGTATTGCTTCCCTGCTTACAGCTCTCATCCATGTGAGATTTCAAAGGAGAGCAGGAGTCATGCCCAAACATTGGCTGGGGGCTAAGGGTTAATTGTAACTATGTGTTTACATACCCATTTCTCATCAAAAGTAAATATACCAAGCACAGTCTTTGCTGGGACTTGCATCTTCCCAAGCAAGGAAAAACCTGCAGCAGGTTACCTTTAATCTCACCCAGTGTTTGCAGTGACTGAGTGCTTCAGGCTGCATTATACAGAGCTCATGGGCTTCTGTTTGCCTCTCTAGCCGCACTAGGGTGACCAGATGTCCTGATTTTAAAGGGACAGTCCTGATTTTGGGGTCTTTTTCTTACATAGGCTCCTCTTACTCCCCACCCACACCCCCATCCTGATTTTTCACACTTGCTGTCTGGTCACCCCAGGCCACCAGCTGAACACTCCTGGTCTAGATACTAAACTCAACTGTAAGGAGGGTTCCAGAGCCATTTCCTTTGTGTCTGGAGCTGATTTTGAGGATGCATTCAAAATATGGCATTAGTCCTTGGAGATGCTCATGGGGGAAGGTTTTTCTGCTGCCTCACTGGCTGCCTCTTTATTCCATCCACTGTGCAAGGAGCAAACAGGAGTGTGTGCTGTCGGCAGCCCATCCACCACACATCACTGGTGCTCTCCATCCACTTCCCAGAAGTGCCAGGCAGCTGGATTCACCTTTCACCAGAGCAAATGCTGGGAAAAGTCTCGGGGTGATTCATTAGACAGGGTCCCACAGGAGGATTTGAGGGACTGGAAAGCAGGGCTGCATTTCCTTCACACATCAGACCCACTTTTGGGGCATCATTAGGCTCCATGTCCCATGCCCCATCCTCCTGGCTGCTGTTTAACTTAAGTGGGGCTGTGGATTTGTTAGGGGCCACTTTGTCTCTTCCCCACTTAATTTCTGTTGCTGTTTTCACTCCAGTCCAATCTTAGCCATTTACCACCAGTCCTCTAGACTAGCTGACTCCAGTCCAAGCAGAGATGTCATCACTGATTCCGGTAGGGCTCAGATTACCCTATCTTGCAGGGGTACTTCAACTTTGCCCAATGTCTAGTTGCACCCAATTGTCTCTTACCCAGAACCCAACATGTGCAGAATAAAGCTGCCCTTATCTTTCATTCTGAGATGCAGCCCATTGAAGGCTACAGGTCCCAGCATCTAGTGGGACTATGTGGGTGAAATCAAGAGGGAGTAGTGCATGCTGGGAAATGTGGGCTACATGGTCCACATCTTCTATGGAGAAGCCAAGGATGGCTGTGAGGTGCAGTGTAAAATTCTGTGGGACACATGTAGCTGCAGGCTGCACTTCGGCTACCCCTGCCATATTGAAAGGGGTCCGTCTAGCCTAGCGCAAGGGCAGTATGCTTCCATGTGCATGCCTGAGTCTGGACTTCAGTGTCTTGAGCCATGGAGCTTCTACAGATCCCACAGGTAAGCCATTTCCCCCTGCACAGAATGGGCCAAATTTTCAGTCCCTGCTTCTGATTTGCCCACCCATGTCTGCATGTGCACCTGCAAATCTGGCCACTCCCTCCTGTCCAGTTTGTGTGCACAGACCTGTAGGTGTGCATACGTCATAGCTGTGCAAATGCCAAGGTTATGCAATAAAACGGGCTGCATGTCTAGTCTGGTGGGCCCAATCAACTCTATGTGCAAAGCTGGCTGAACATGGAGTCCCCATACAATATGTACTGCACTGCCCGATACAGCCAACGCTGTGTGAAATCATAGCAACACATCTCAACACAGTTCAAAAAATACAGCCTGATTTTGTACAAAGAGATGAAGTAGAAAGCATGTCAAACTTTCCTGGCCTGTAGTAATTTATTCAGTCCCAGAGAACTGTTAACGTTTGCTCTGTTATAGGAAAGCATGTGGGAGGCTCTCAGACCTGATTTACACAGTGGTTTCATCTAACTGAGATGGAGATCTGAACTTCTGTTCAGCTGCCCTGGATGAAGGTCAGGGTTCTGCAGAAAAAGGCCCTTTCCCTTCCACCTGGGACACCATGATTAGGCCATTGTCGCTGGCACAGAGTCATTTCCATCCTACCTCAAATCTATAATACACCCTGATCAGTACGTAGGAAGCGGCTGCTTTGAACAGCCCACGAAAGGTGCTCTCCAGCATGGCCCTGTCACTCAAGGTGGCAGATCGGGATGCCTATTTGCTCAATTGAAGATGGAGTGCTGCAGGCTGGAACTCACCATCTCTTCTCAGCTCCCTTCCACAGGAGTGAGGCCAGAATGCAGCATTCTGCTTTATTTCACACCAGTAAGGGGTAGACCTCAGAGTCCCAGAGAGCTGCCAACAGGCTCAACTCACCAGGGCAAAATATGTGCCCCCCTACTCCTTTCATTGAAGCAAATTTACTACCAACGTGCTGTAGAGATAGGTGAGGTCTCTGGAAATGTCTGTTATTAGATGTCTCACAAGCAGAGTGCAAGGGTCGCACATGCATATTGCAGCTAAAGAGATGCTGCGTTTGACTCTGATAAAACAGGCTCCGGTATATTAATTTTATACTGTTTGCAGCCTTACCGAGTTCATAATTCACACTGCTCACAACAAGCAGAGACCTCAGCAGAGCTGGGCTGTGTGTACACAGGGAAAAGGCCATAAATTGCCTAGCAGAGCACTTTTCAAACTTTAGGACATTCCCCAGAGGAAGAGTTAAGATGTAGATTTTGCGTCAGATGCTATCAAAGGCTCCTAGACCTTGGCTAGGTTAAATCTGTCTGCCACATGTGCCTGAGCAGGTTGTTTGCAAAGGTCAAGCTCCTAGTCTGTTGCTGCAGCAGCTAACATTTCTCAGCTGTTCTTGGCTCAGTCCTCAAGGTATGTAGTCTGGGAAATGTCCTCTCAGCTTCTTTGGGTAATGTCTTTCACCTATGTTAGAAGGTGCTTCTACTAAAAAAAGGAAAGAGATTTTTTAAAATCTCGGTTTTGAAGTGGTCGA
The DNA here is from genome assembly GCA_007922305.1 of Dermatemys mawii. NCBI lineage: Eukaryota > Metazoa > Chordata > Testudines > Dermatemydidae > Dermatemys > Dermatemys mawii. Next base: position 13,480,348 of record ML677360.1, on the reverse strand, counting down.
TTTTGCTTCCCCAAAGAAAAGGATTATTTAGATTCTCTCACTGATCCTTTTAGAACTTGCTGTTTGTTTCTTTAGCTGAGTAAGATTTCAGTTTTGTTTTTTGAGGGATTTGCTCAATGTACCAAAAGCCTGTGAAATCAAAGGGGCTGGAACCTTAAGATAATGTAGCATCATGCAATTTATTAGCCTCGGCTTGGGAAAAGCGAAAAATTGGAGGGAAGTTTTTGCACTCAAATTTAAAAAACCAACACTTTCTGCAGATTTTACAGCTAGTCCCAGGGAATTTGCTCTTATATATGAACAGGAAATCCAGCTTATGAAAGACACTTTCTTTTTGAATGTAGTTTGCTTGTGGAAAAGCATCTGTCAGTGTTTTATTTTTGTTTTGTTTTTCAACCTGGAAAAACTATTTCCATGATCTTTGAGGAGGTGGAATTTTCATGTGAAATGCAAAAAAAACCTGTGCCTCTATTGTTTCCTTTTTTAGATACACAATCACAAGGAAGAAGATTTGCCTAATTTTTTTCTTTTCTTTTTGTTTTGTTTCATTTGAAAGTAATAGTTGCAAAAAAAAAAAAAAAAGCAAAAAAACCCCAAAACAACCTAAAATGACTTTACTGCACATGCACCTGTACTTCACTGGCTTGGTCTTCTGGATTATACAGAAATCGAGTTCTTTTGTGCTGCCCAATGCCACCGAGCTCCTGTACCCCTCCAGCAACATGCAGGCTGGCATGGTGTCCAGCCTCGGGGTGCCAAGGAGTCGCCGAAAGCGATACATCTCTCCGCGGGACATGAGCGCTCTTTTGGACTACCACAACCAAGTGCGGGCACAGGTCTCCCCGCCAGCTGCCAACATGGAGTATATGGTGAGTTTTTGCCACGCTTCCTGAAGGGAGAAGGAAAGATAGTGGGGTCAAGGGCAGGTTTAATGCCTTAGCACCATCTGCTGAGGGAGTGGGTACAGAGCAAAACCTGCAGCACTGCAGAATGGAGTCCTGCTGGACTGGCAGTGCCCGTTACATCAGCACAGTGGATGCCCTGCTCAGGCACTGGCAATGTTATTATTGTGATCTTTTATTTCTCAGCAACAAGCTGTGTGCTAAGCACTGTGCAGTAGCACACAAAGTCACAGCCCTGGTCTCAGTGCCCAACCCAAAGTCAAACAAGAGAGAGTCATAAAGAGCCTAACCAGGTGTGGGGAGGGGGCAGGGGGCAGAGAAGTTAACGATAAGCCCACACTGGGTGCTATTAAGTGAGGCTTCTTTGTTTTCTCCAATTACTTCTTGTGAGACAGTAGAGTTTCTGGGAGGGACCTGATGAGGAAAGGGAAGGGGGATCTAAAGCCCTTTAATGAGTACAAAGCTTTCCTGTCATATGTTATGCCCAGCCAGGCAGTGCCCATCGGTTCAGTACAGTGTACGCCAGCATTAGCCCCCAGTAGTAGCAGTGCCCTCTGGATCAGCTTGTTAATCGAAGTTCCAGCTCTTGGAATATTTCTCCCTCTGGCCTACAAACAATGTTGCACCCATTTAACTAAGAGTGTGATGCTAAAGCGATGCAGCTGTGTGTGTGAACACTACGACATTGGCTTAGTTCAGTTCAACTTATGTCTGTAAGGCAACAGATACAAATCAAACCGATGCAGGCCAGGTTCACGCAGGTTATGCCCAGCTAGCATCCTCCTTTTAGTTAAGCCAGTGCAGCCTCTGTGTTTAGACTAGCCCTGATCAGATTTCCACCCTGCTGCAGACTGTGGGCACCTGGGGGAGGTTTTAGACCTGCAGGCAGGGAGGGGCTCACTTGCTATAGAGCTTATTATGCAAAGGAAAAAGTGAAGAGTTAAGAGAGGGATCCCTGTGTGAATGACTGAGTTCTGCATCAGCCAGTACCACGCAGCCTGCAAGGGCCCTGTGGAGACAGCCTTTCTGAACTCAGCGAGCTCTTTGTTCATGAGAATTGTAGTAGCCGCTTTTTTGCTGTCAGCAGAGAAGATGTGAGAAGATGAAAAACTGCCACATCACATTGACTTCCCCAGCTAGCAGCTCTGAGTGCAGCAGATGGGGCCGGGGAGGTGTGAGTCCAAAGAAGGTAACTGATATTTCCCAGCATCTTCCGGGAAGCCCTGGCTTGCTTTCCTTATGCAATTCCTGGCACACTGATTGCTAACTCAGTAGCTAATGCTAACTGCTGAGTCAGTCGGGTTTGTGTCTTTTCTTACTCATGTGTTCAAAAAAGATCAGAGTAGAAACCGTAGTAACTAAAAAGCAGGAATGAAAAATAACCAAGATTCTGATCCAAAGCCCGTTGAAGTCTGTCCAGTGGGTGTCTGTCCACTCACTTCAGCAGGCTTTGGATTAGGCCCTTGAGGAGAAAAGTGCAGCTGTGTTTGCTTGGGAAACTCCAGTTGCTGACAGATACTCTGTGGGGAAAGCACCAATCTCTAGCTTCCATTCAAGGCTCTGGAGATGGGCACTGGGGATCTGCTGGAAAATCGTCAACAACAGACAGAAAAGAGACCTTCCTATGGGCCTGATTCTGCAGAGAGCTGGCATCTTTAACCCTCTGAAGTCAGTGGGAGTCAGCACCTCCCTGACCAGGCCTGTGCTTGGCTCCACTCTAGAATTCTGGCAAAACCAGATGTCATCTGCTGCAAACTGGGAACAGACAGCCGCCTAAAGTGCAAAGAGCAGCCCTGTTTGATCTGCCCCAGGCCACTTCCACCAGTGCTGCCCAAACAACAACGCTGTCTGCTGGGGTTATCTGCCCCAAGTGGAAATGTATCATCTTCTCCCCGGAGGCGTGGCAAAGCGATTGTTGGTCATTTCTGCTCCCACTTGGTTTTGCTACTGTTAATGGTTGTTGAGTGCTCACTGCATGATTGGTGCGGTGCATACACAGAAGAAGACCTGTCCTCAGCCCCCGGGGGCCTGCAGTCTAATTCACACACCGTCCATACAGGTCTGACCCAGCAAGTGATGCCTGGAGAGAACTACAGGCCTAATATGCAAAGGTGCTGAAACACTTCCAGCTCCCACTGACATCAGCACTTCTGAGAATAAGGCCCCATTTTCTGAAGGTGCAATGGGGGTCAGAATTACAGAGATAAAAGGCGTCTCACAGTCTGCTCCAGAGCTAGAGCTTCCCTCTGTAGGTGTGTAACAGCATCCATCATCTAAGTACCAGTATCACAGCCACGGGCTCTTTGTTATTCTAACTGCTTAGAGCAGCCTGTCCTCACCCACCTTGGACTGCTTTGGAGACAAGCCCCAGTCATGCCTGAGAGAGAAAAGGAGAGGCGCTGGTCTGAGTTTGGAAGCTACCAGCTTAGGCTAAGCATGTGTGAAGCACAGACTCCCCCCAAGGCAAGTTTGACCCGATCTGAGCACCACACAAGCAGAACTATTGTGTATCCCTTACGTATCAACACCTAGAGGCCACCCATAAGGCACCCTTCCTGGTGGAGCCAACTTATGTCCTTTACCGCCTGGCACTGAGAGCTGACCCTTTGTGTGTCACCCACCTAGTGACACCCAGAATCAACCCAGGTATCCCCTACCCAGTGAAATCCAGAATTGGCCCATTGGCAATCTGTTGGCCAGTGGTGGCCACACCTGGCTCACTCTGTAGCCTCTGCCCTGTGATCCTGATGGTGATTCTGTGATGTCTGAGGACAATGGGTGATCCAGGAGCCTTCCCTTCTGTTGTCTACCACAAGTTCAGTATTTCCTGTCACTCTCATCTTTTCTCCCTGTGGGGCTGGCTTTCCTGCTTCCAGGTAGGAGGACCCATGTGCCCTAACTTGTAAGCTCCCGACCCTGGGTCCTGGATTTTCAGGTGGCCACACGAGTTATGGAGGCAATGACAGGAAATGAAGCAGAGCAGAGAGGAGAGCAGGCGTTCAGCTGTTAACATCTCTGAGTCTCCGTTCAGTGCCCACCCAGCCAATGGCCATGCATGTCACTGCAAGGTGGGGAGGGGGCTTTCATGGGCTTATTGCCTCTGAATTAGTGGAATGTTGGTAATGGTTTCAGAAACCAGCTGAATTTCCCCTTGTCCAAACTACAGGTGTGAGGTGTATTGGGCTGTGGCATGGTCTTCCTGGGACTCTTAAAAGTTGGCTGGACAAGGCACTAGATTAAAACAGCCATTAGGGCAACATCTATGAGACAGACTGCATGAGCTATGTACCGGCTGGCTGGAGTCTCCGGGTATGTCTACACTGCAGTGTAACCCCGAGTTAATACAACTTGAGGTATCGGACCCTGGGTTTGTTCACCAAGTTCTTGAGCATCTACACTCATTTGTAACTCCAGGTTAGGAATAGTTGAATTCTGGGTCCCAACCTGGGGCCCCAGCATCTACACTGCATTATGTGGGCCCAAGTCCAAGCACCCATATCCCAGACTTCAAAGTGCCTCCCAAAATAAGGCCATTCTAGCCTTTGCTCATGTGGCAAAACTTGACTGTCCAGAGGACAAAGAAAATCGGTCAATGAAATTGTGGAATACGATTGGCAGGCTTCCAGAGCATGAGTCCAATGTGGCTGTGTCTTCACCGCAAAGCAATAGGAATTGAACACTAGGTCCTGGCTTGACTAATGCTCAGACCCTCCAGAGGTGGGAGGTCCTGGGACCTGGATCTGAGCCCTGGGTTAGTGTGATTTGTCTGTAGATGGAAGTGGGTTAGACTTGAGCCTGAGTTCGAACCCTGGCCTTACATTGCAGTGTAGACACAGACCCGCTGGTTTTGAGAAAACCTCTGTCCTTTGGTTTTGCCCAAAGCTGAACATCGGGCAGAGTTTGCTGAAAAGTACCCCAAACCTGGACCATTATATAGAAATACAGGTGAAATTCAGGGGCTTTGATCCCAAAGCTCAATGGGGAGGAGGGGACCTGGCCTCCTGTCCCGTGTGCAACAGAGCCCAGCAGAGCTGAAGGGTCACCAGACCTCCACATCAGACCTGATGCAGACACTGCTTGGGTTAGTATTTCATGCTCTGAGATCAGACAGGGCACCTGACCCTTTGTGGTGGATGCTAGGAAACATTTTCAACCTGTGAGAAACAATAAAGAAGGTGTCTGAAGCAGAAACGCCGGGAGAGATGGTGGTGGTAACAATATAAAGATACTACTTTGCTTTTCTATAGTGTTGTCCATTTGAGGATCTCAAGGCAACTTCCAAACACTAGTGAGTTTAGTCTCACAGTTGCCCTGCTCAGTGTCTCCAGGCCCATTCAACAGTTAAAGTAAGTGAGGCGCAGAGTGGGAAGTGACTCACTCAATGTGACCTGGTGTGTCAATGGCAGAGCAGAGGCCAGGCCTCCTGATGCCCAGTCCTGTGCTTTAGTCACAAGACCACTGCTCCTCTCCGAACGAGTACAAACACAAGTGGGAATGATGTAGGGAAGTGCCCTGCATAATGCAGGAACCTAAGGGTCTTTTCCAGGCCAGCCTCCTTGGATTCTAAGGTGGTTCTCCTGTACAAACGTCGTGGTTAAATGTTTCCCTTTCATTCTGCAGGGAATGAGTCACTCTTTCCTGCACTGAGCTGTAGCCTAATGGCCTATGTTGTTGCGCCATTTCTTTTTTCCACATCTAGGTGTGGGATGAGAGACTAGCCAAGTCTGCTGAAGCCTGGGCTGTACGGTGCATATGGGACCATGGGCCACCACAGCTGATGAGATACATTGGTCAGAACCTCTCCATTTACTCTGGCAGGTAAGCGATCCACAGCCGTGCTCAGATCATGTACGTTGCATCAAATGAGGTCAAAGTCCTCATTTTTGCAGGCAGAGGGAACTGGAGAGTCTGGTTAGAACCCTGCCTAAAACAAAATTTGATCTAGTTCTATGGACGTCATTAGTAACAGCTTCATTATTAGGGCCTGGTGCTCACCCCGAACTCACACTCAGTAGCACCTTGCTCCACTGAGAGCTAAATGAAAGAAAGCAGCCGGGGAAGGGAGGTGCAGTTCCAAGGGACAAGCCCAGGACAGCCAAAAGGAGTGTGGGCCGAGTTCACTGTTGCTCTGAACCCATCGCATCATTTGCACCGGCAGTGGGTCTAAACGCTCCATGTTTGTCTGGAGAGGAGCATGACTTACCATGGAATGGAAACCAAAGGGCACGTCTCAGCTTGATCTGCAGACATGGAGCCACTCGGCTGCTGGTAGCAGGCAGAGGCCATTAATATACAGAGAAACCCACTGGACCAGAGCCGTGATCCTGTTGGCGTCAGTGAAGAGATTTGTATTGAGAGCCACTGCAGGGTGCAACTGGAGCAGGGGACAGGGCCGCGAATTTACTTTGGGTAAATTAGCGAATGTGGCAAGAAATGGAGATGAAAGCATCCGGGATACATGAGTCGAAGTGTGAGTTGGGTCAGTTGAGAAGTTTTGTCCTTGCTGGGAAAAGTTCCCTTTTCTCTTGCACTGACAACACGCAGGGGGGTTAATGGGAGTAAGGGGTGATTTAATGCAGCCAGAGAGGGCCAGGTTTTTAGGGTGATTGTTGGACATGTCCCTGGCATGCACGCACACAGCTCACAATGCAGGAGAGCAAAATTATGCCACCCCAGCACCCGGAGAGACCCAGGGGAACCTGTGCTCACATTTCAAACCCCTGTCTCTCTTGCTCTGTTCCCCATTTCATTCACTCTGAGCACAAAGGGGCTGCCTCCTCCTCCATTCTCTGTTGTCACATCCGAGCCCCTTGGGAACTGAGTTCCATTCTTGGTCCTGGAGGGAGCCAGCGGGCACCTGCTCGCATGACTCCAACACAGCTAAGGCAAAGCACCTCTCTAGCAAACTTACATGAGTGCACCTGGGGGCAAGTCTCGGACAGGGCTGCCCTGGCAGGTCTCCTGGGGGTTTGCTTCCTAGTCCTCGGTAGAGTGGAGGAATAACGGGGATAATGTGTGTGATCTTCCACAGGTACCGGTCAGTCGTGGATCTTGTGAAATCTTGGTATTATGAGAAACAGCATTACTCCTTCCCCTACCCTCGTGAATGCAACCCCAGCTGCCCCTCCAAATGCAGTAGTTCTGTCTGCAGCCATTACACGCAGGTAGGAAGCCCGAGTCACGTGGGGCAGGGTAGTGGTATTACTAAGTATGCTAATCTGCCCAGACAAGGAGCTAGACGGTAATGTCCCAGGATCAGAACACGTTCCATTGCACTGTGGGAGGTCTGGGCAGTCCCTTTTGTGTTGGTGTGGTAGAATGTCCTGCAACTCTGTGAGTGTACAGCCCTAGCACAACGGGGTCCTGGCCCCTGACGAGTGCTCCTAGCCGCCACAATAACACAAAGTATAAATAATAATAATTGTGAACGTGGCAACCAAGGGGATAAGGACTTTCCTGTGCGATAGGAAGTAAAGCTTCACGTGAGTCTGATGCAGAGGCACAAACTGACAATATGCAGTGAAATTTAGCAAAACATCCCAACAGACGTCCAGGGGAGCCAGTCCTTTTGACTGACCACGGTTTGTGTTTTGTGGCAGAGGATGAGAGGCCTGGGGAAGGCAGGTTCAGGCATTGCTGAGCCCGCTGTAGTGGACATGGACGGGGACTCGGTGAGAGTCAGTGGCATTATCCTGCTGCTGCAGCTTCTTAGGACAATGAGCCACATCACCTGAAGAAACCAGTAGAGAGCCTCTGATCTGTCCCTGACCAGGGCTGTCAGGCTGGCACCTGTGGCCAGTGCTACCTTCATTGCAAACAAGCACATTAAAAAGCACCATCCAGACACCAGGTCTTTTCCTAGCAGCAGGGGCTGCATTTTCCATTGCTCTGTCTGCCAGCTGGGGGGGGGGGGGGGGGGGGGGGTTTGTCTGTCGCGGATAAGCTACCTGGATGGAAGGAGGAGGACCAGCTCTGGGAGGCTGCCTGGTTTAAATCATAAAGACGAGGCCAAAGGAAGGCAGGAGTTAGCATCCCTGACAGCCATGACAGGCAGCTATTCACAGAGCTGTATGCCCAGCGCTGCTGCCCTGTAAAATTCAATTGCTTTTAGGTGGATCAGTTTGTTTACATCAAAGAGCTGTGGCTGTATGCAGAGAGGTTTCTCTCCACGTTCTGGAGCACAGACGGAGGAGTTTGGCCAATTGGCTGGAATGCTCCTTTTTTATTTGGCCTCAGTTTCCCCTCTTTACACCAGTAGCACCTCCAAGTCTCCAGAAAGGGGAGAGACCCTTCCTGCCTTGCTGATTATGAATCAGCTCCTTCACAACAGAGCGGTTATTCAGTGTGCAGAAATGTCTGACTGCTCATTAAATCCGGCTCCCTCATCCCCCAGGGCCCATCCAGGAAGAGTGCTGCCAGCACAAGGTGGAAAATGTTCCTTTACTTCCGTGGTTTGTGGCAAAGCATTTCTACCCTTTAATTAACAGTGTGCTGTACGGCTCCACTGCTCTTCTCAGTCTGCTTGGCCCCTGGCAATCCCCAGGCCACTGTTTCCATGGGTGTTTGCCACTTACGTAGACTTCTCATTCCCTTTCCCCCTGACTTGTCTGAGAGCTTGAATATGCCTCAGTCCCAGTGCAGCTGTTGTTATTGTTGTGACTTAAGCACTGTCTGGATAGTGGCTTTAGGGAATCTGGGAGTGAACTAGAAAAATAACAACTGCTCTTTATGAAGAGTTGAGTTCAAAGACCTGAGCAAGTTGGATGGTTTTCTTAGCTCTGATCAGTGTGTGAAGACGTCCGTCCACTCGGCTCTCCCAATGGGACACATAATGGAAAGGGCTGAGGCTGGTCTCCTTTTTGTGGGTACAATCCTGCAGTGCGGGCATGGCCGAGTCCTTGCTCTTCTCTTTGATGTGTATCCGCAGTCAGGTAATTAGGGGAGCAAATACTCAGATCGGAGCAGCTCATTTCAACCTAAGGTAGGACAAGGCAGGTATCAATTTTGCAGGCGTGAATTGTGCACACAGAAGGAAAGTTATTTGGCTGGAAAATTGGTCTTACAATCGGTCAGCAAAGCACAAGGCCAGGCCTGCACAACACGCGGCCCGGGGGCCACATGTGGCCCACATGAGTTCACTGTGCAGCCCGCATGGGGATGAGTAGGGGTAGGGCAAGCCAAGAGGTGGGGCGGGGGGAAGCAGATGGGTGTTGGGCAAGGGCAAGGCTTTTTGGCTCGCAGCTGGGTTTTTTGCAGTAATATGGCCCTCGCTGCTTTCCGAGTTGTGCAGACCTGCACAAGGCAGACGCAGCAGTAGGCATCCACCAAGCCCATCAGCAGGGGATGTTTTTATTCTCTGTCTTCTGGAAGGGGAGATTCCCAAATAGAATAACCAGAGATCGCTGCTTTGCAGGCTCCATGGTTCTCCACCTCTGATGCTTCTGCTTTGGTGTAGGCCGCACAATCCTGATAGCTACTGTTTGACTGTCTCTGATGCAGATGGTGTGGGCCTCCTCCAACAGAATTGGCTGTGCCATCAACACCTGTACCAACATGAACGTGTGGGGCACCACGTGGCGGCAGGCGGTGTACCTAGTGTGCAACTATGCAATCAAGTAAGTGAGCTAAGGAAAGGCTCCCCCTGACCACAGGCAACTTCAGCGAGAGGCTGGGAGCTGGGGGTTAGTGAGCGCTGCCTCCCCACTCCCAACACTCCTGCCTGATTTTGCCATTCACATAATGAACTTGCCCCACGGACCAGGTTCCCTCTCAGCATGCTCTTGGTTTGCCTGAGGGACCCCTGACAGGAGGGGAGGCAAAATGGAAGCTGGGAATTCTCTCAGCTGTACCTGTGCGCTCACAAACACAGCACCCGGCCATGTGTTGAACATCCTGGCTTGGAAGCAACTGAGTTTCCCCAGCCCAGCCAAGAGATAGTGTAACCCACACCCGTATTGCTCTCTGCCTTTGCTCAGTCTGGCTTCTCCTTTGGTGCCTGGATTAGCCTGAGAGAGTGTTTTCCTTTGCCTCAAAGGGGCTTAGCAAGTACCTGCATATAGAGTTCCTCTGGGGAGAGCCAGAGCAGCAAGCATTGACCATAGGGTGACCAGACAGCAAATGTGAAAAATTGGGATGGGGTGTGTGTGTGTGGGGGGGGGGGGTAATAGGAGCTCATATAGAAAAACACCTCAAAATCTGGACTGTGTCTCTATAAAAATGGGACATCTGGTCACCCCAACTGACCATGATGCAAACACTCTTGCTAATCAGCCTCAGGTAACCCCTCCCCTATGCAGGTGTGGCTCCCTGGGCAACACTGGTATACTGCTGGGACAGTAGAGGCACCGTAGCTATTTGAACATGAGTTAGACTCTGTGTGTGTCCAGCTTAGCCCAATGATCCAGGGTTGAAACTGCTTCCCACCCTCATGTTAGTAAACAGATGCACACTAACATTGTTGCATGCACACACGTGCAAACACAGGAGATGGATCACTTGGTGATTACCCATTCTGTTCATTCCCTCTGGGGCACCTGGCACTGGCCACTGTCAGAAGACAGGATACTGGGCCAGATGGCCCTTTAGTCTGACCCAGTAGGGCCATGCTTATGTTCTTATGCGCAAACACACACACAGTCATGCCAACCACGTTGCATGTGCACAGGGCATTGTCATGCTTGTTTAGGAGAGACCCAAGAGAGTGCAACATTCCGACTTTATTCCTTCCTCCATATGTATTGTCTTCTTCCATCAAGCACTCCATGAAAATGGAGTTACCCTACAGCTAAGCATTTGATCGGACTATAGTGCCCCCAACTGGAAAGTTATCTGGCATAACAAGTGCTGTTTGCAATCACACTGATTTTGTCACATGCATCACGTGCTGCACAGACGTCCTGGCTGCTTACTGAGGAGACAGAGCTCAGGATTCTTCTTCTTCAAAAGTACAGACTTCTCCCCTCTGAGGTAAAGAAATCTCCCTGGCTGCAACTGTGTTACAGTTCATCACACCTGTAGTCTGCAGCACTAGAGGGCAACATGATCAGACACCATTGAACAGGTGTGATTCTATCAGCAGGGGGCAGTGTGGGCACGTGTGCGCACACACACACACACACACACACACACACACACGTGTTCTCTGAGCACAAACAAGCACAATCCAAAGACAGCTGCAACTCCCATGCCATGCCTTCCTTTCCAGGGGCAACTGGATAGGAGAAGCTCCTTACAAGGTGGGGAGACCGTGCTCGGCCTGTCCCCCCAGTTACGGTGGCATCTGCAGCAACAACATGTGCTTCACGGGACTCAAATCCAACAAAGTGAGCTGGTTCTGAGCCTCAGAGAGCTCTCCCCAGCGGCTGGAGAAGCGGAGCTGCGGCTGGCAACAGGAGAGCGTGGGAAATGCCACGTACAATGCTGTGTAAACTAGGAGAATTATTTATAACAGTGACATTCCAGGCTGCTTCCCTCCCCTGCTCCCCAGCTGCATTTAGGAAGCTTTAGTCCGTAACGGCTCTAAAGAGCTGGCAGTATCTTTCCTATCCCCACTGTGCCCACTCTCCTAATGTTGTATAGGGAATGGCTGTGCTGTCACTTTGTGTCTGTGCGACACAGCTCCCGAGGGAGCGTCTGGGGGTGGGCGGTGTGTTTCTCTGAGGGCAGTAGGTGAAATTAGGTTCCCAGGGTAGCAGAGTGTTGAGAGAGCAGTTGTAGTGGGATGTCTGTGCTCTTCTCAGCTCTGTGGGACCCCCCTCTTCCCAGTTCACATGTCAGGCAGATTGTTGTTGTCATTAATACTCAGGCTTTCCTCTGAGCATCCCCCACAACCGATGGTCCAGGGAGGAGCTGGGAGAGCTGTGCAGGCAGCAGAGAGGACACTGCGCACCCACGGCCTCCCTTGTCAGTGGCTCTACACTCATTCCCGCCGTCCCGCTCCCCCGCCAACAATAAGCTTCTTTGTCAGAACGTTACAATAAAAGTCTTGGGACCAAGGTGCTTGTGCCTCTCTCTGCTGCTGGCCCGGTGCCAGGGAATGTGCCCGTGCAACACAGAGCAACCCCAAGGCTTCACCTTCCTCTTTGGAGCGAGATGCCATTTATCGTAATACAGTTGGTGCTGGCAGCCCTAGCACAGATACAGCTGTTTCTCCAGGAAGGGAGGGTCGGGGGGGGCGGGGGGAGCAGGAGAAAAGTGTCTCCTGCCATGCACATGAGGGGAACCCAACCACCAACCTGCAGCTGGTACATTTCCTTTGGCTAACCCCCACCAGCTCTTATTTCCAAAGGTGGCTGTTGCTGCTCCCATGTGGAGATGCTTGTGGAATTTGCACCACTTTGTGGGGGAAGGAGGGTATTGCAATGAGGTTGAATCAGTCTCTCATTGGGCTACTACAGCTGGATGGGGGCAAGACTAAGGTGCTGCTCTGCTGGGAAGGGGGCCAACTTGAGAGCCCAGGAAGTCCACAGAGTTTAGGGTGACCAGATGTCCCTATTTTATAGGGACAGACCTGATTTTGGGGTCTTTTTCTTATATAGGCTCCTATTACCCCCCACCCTCTGTCCCGTTTTTTCACAAGTGCTGTCTGGTCACCCTAGTAGACATAGTTTCTTGCTGGCTGGGGTACCTCCCTCTGCCCTGTCAATGAACTTATCTAACCCAAAGGCCCCAATGCATGAACTGGGCAATTTGCCCATTTGATTGGGTTAGGGAGGTTTCCTTAGTCTTCAGGTAGGACTCGAGCACAAGAGCATGTGGTGCTGGGACAGGCTACAAGCACTTTGCGGGGCAGGATTGGAATTCAAACCAACCTTAACAAGTTGGAGAACTGGTCTGAAATCTACAAGATGAAATTCAATAAAGCCAAGTGCAAAGTGCTACAGTTAGGAAGGAAACATCAACTACATAACTACAAAGTGGGGGATATATTGAATCACATATTGAATATGAGCCAGCTATGTGACGCTGTTGTGAAAAAGGCAAATATCATTTTGGGGGTGTATTAATTAAAAGGAGTGTCGTATGTAAGGCCTGGGAAGTAACTGTCCCTCTCTACTGGGCAATGGTGAGATCTCAGCTGGAAAGTGGTGTCCAGTTCTGAGTGCCACACTTTAGGAAAGATATGGACAAATTGGAGAGAGTCCATAAGAGAGCAACGAAAGTGATAAAAGGGTTTAATAAAAAACCTGGCCTTTGAGGAAAGGTTAAAAAAGCTGGGCATGTTTAGTCTTGAAGGCCAACTTAGACTGAGTGGGGACTTAATAACAATCTTCCAATATGTTCAGGGCTGTTGTAAAGAGGACAGTGCCTTGCATGATGTCAAGAATCAGAGGCGTAGCCGTGTTAGTCTGGATTTGCAGAAGAGACAAAGAGTCCTGTGGCATCTTAACAAAGTCTTCGTTAGTCTTTAAGGCTAGATCCCTAAGATCTGTTAGTCTATAAGGTGCTACAAGACTCTTCGTTGCTTTTGCAGATCCAGACTAACACGGCTATCCCTCTGATACAGGACTCTTTGTCGCTTCTATAAAGAGGACAGTGATCAACTGTTCTCCATGCCTGCTGAAGGTAGGACAAGAAGTGACCAGGGGAGGTTTAGATTATGTATTAGGAAAAACTTTCTAACTATTCAGGCCATTTAAGCTCTGGAATAGGCTTCCAAGGGAGGCTGTGGAAACCGCATCACTGAAGGTTTTTAAGAACAGGGTGGACAAACTCCTGTCAGGAATGATCTAGATTTGCTTGTTCCTGCCTCGGAACAGGGTGCTGGACTTGCTGATTTCTCAAGGTGCCTTTCAGCCCTGCATTTCTGTGATTTTATGGGGGAGAGGGGGTAAGGGAGTCAGTCCAGCATGTGCTAGTAGCTGAAATAGTTCCCTTCATCTGGAAGCAAGAATGGGCTCAAACCTATGAGATCTGGGCACATGGAGGTGTGCTATACAGCATGGAGGACAAGGTAGGGCAATTGTAGAAAGCAATCCAGTGGCACATTGCAGAAATCCACTGGCCTATCCACCTGGTAACGTGAGGGCAAATCCTAGGTCATCAGTGAAATGAGTGTGGTGGGTCTCAGCCAGCTCAGATCGCGGTCTCTCCTCTGCGAAGATGCATGGTGAGTGGTGAGTGAATCTCCTCGGAGTTGCTGCACAACATCAGGCCTAAGGAAAAGTGGCTGGGCAGTGGCCATTGAGGTCCAGATAACACTGATTCCCTGCTAAGCAGCAAATAATGGGTGATGCCTCTCTTATCTGCACTGACAATGGGAGGATTCAGCCCAGCTGACGCTCAGTAGAGTCTGGCTTACTCTGGAGGCTGTGGGGAAACCCTCCTATCTCAGCTCTCTGGTGAAAGACAGACAAGCCAGGTCCCACAGATGGAGCAGAGCAGCTGGTTTTCCCCTCTCTCCACCAGACCAGGAAAGCCCAGCAAGAGCATTTCTGGCCATACGCCCCCGCTTTGCCCCTCCACATGCTGCCGCCCTGAAGAAAGGGAAGGGAGACAATAATGCAAAGCAAAGAAGGTAAAAGAACTTGGAGTCATTGTATCAATCCCATCCCCCTAATCTGCAGCCCCACATCCTCCATATCACATCCTTAACCCCATATTGTGAGGGGCTGCATATCACACAGCTCAGCCCGGGGGGTCTGGGTAGAATCCTCTCTCCCCATAGATGGAGCCACTCCACATCACCCACGTGCGCCTACACAGGCCTCCATGTGACTCACATCCCTGCCCCAAACAGGGCCCACCAGTATCAGACACCCCTGCCTCAAACTCAGAGGCCCCTCTAGCCTTCCCCCGGCCTCAGACTACAAGTGCCCTCACCTCAGACACCCCATTCCCCCAAACTGGCGGTCTCGGTCCCTCTCCCATACCTTGCCCCAGGCTGCACGGCTCTTCTGTCATTTCCCTCCCAGTGAGCTGTGCTGGACAGGACTATGCTCAGAATGTGAACAGCCTGAGTTTCCCCTCTCTGGCCCCTCCTCGTCCTTTCAGCCCCCTGCAGAACTCTCTGGGGCATCACCATCGGTCAGCTCAAAGCTGTGGCTACCAAAGTCTAGGAGCAGGGAACGAATCCCCTGGTGACTCTTGGTGCCTGGCTCCTTGTATGGGGCGGCTGTGGGGTTGGAGCACTCTGGAATGCAGCAGAAAGATGCTGGCGGTAGGTACAGATCAGAGATCATGTTGTTGTTTCCCACGGGGTGAGCACTTGCCACTGTGGCCTGCCATTTGACCCTTGGAGACTTGGGTGGGTGTGGACTCACCCCTTTACTTGCAAGCTGATTACTCTCTTAACGCAAGCCTGACCACCCTAGCTCCCCAGCATCATCTTATCACCACCACCAGCATCTACTATGCAGCAGCACCAAGCCTGAGTGTATTTGTGCCGTGAACACGGCCCTGCCAGGGTGATGCATCCATGCAAGATAACTTGGGTGCAGAACACTCAACTGCACCTTCTCTTGTGCCAAGTGAGGCGCTGCTGTGTGGGATGTATCCTGACAAGCCTGCTAGGAACCCACAGATACTGCACACAAGCCAGATGACACAAGGTGTAGCCCAAGGTCCAGCATACTGCAAACTGCTGCAAGCTGGGTGATCTTCCTGGTCCCTGAGGGGATGTCTGAGCCCTGACGCTGGGAGCAGGAGGCAAGGAAAGGGAAGACGGCTGGGCTGTAAGCCTGTTCTGTGCTTCCCTCTAGAGTTCCACTTTGTTCTGGTGGCTTGTCTGGGGGGAAGGGACGAGGTGAATACCTCCTGGCGCCAACACAGAGCCCTTTGGGGAACCCCCAAAGTTGTGTAAAAGCCACAAGGCAGCTTACCTTATCTAAAACCACCACAGGGAGTGTCCCTCTGTCACACGGAGCGCACAGTCTCTCCTCTCTGGGATTGAACTGGGATTTTTACCTCCACTTTCCACCTCTAAGTGGCGGTCCCTGCTTCTGTAAGTCAGACTCTCCCCAAACAGAGCTGCACATTTCCCTGCCCTGAGGTAACCGGCAAATGGGACAGTTGTGTGGTAGATGTGATTTGATTTGCACTCACCCGCCTATAAATACAGCCATATTTAAACCCACCCTCACACACAGGACGCACATCTTGCACCCCCCATCCCATAAATGCACCTGCATGCATATGCACATTCATCCCTGCACAAATGCAAACACACATTTACACACACGCCCATACACACGTGCATAGGCACCCTCTGCCCCAACACACACAAGCCTCGACGTGTGTCCCTGGGCATACATGCCTGTGGCGTGCCCTAGTCTCACCCATGTACACAGTCACAGAGCCTTTGTTTTCTCTCTTTGTTTGGCAATGGCAATAAAAAGGGCTGTGTCTCCGAGCTGGGTTGGTTCTTCCCTCCCTTCCCCTTTCAGAGCTCCCAGCCGGCGGGGCTCTGCCTTCAGCTCACTTTGCCACCACTGCCGGGGAGAGTGACTAGAGAACCGCGCCTGGCGCTGGGGTCAGCCTGGCACGAGTGGGAGCCCCGAAAGGGAGCAATAAAAGCCATGTTTGAGTTTCTAGCTTGGCAGCAGTTACTATAGCTACAGCGGCAGCACCTTGCAGATTGGTTTCCATCAGAGCTTGGTTACTATTTAACATCTCCACCCACATTAGCCCTGATTAAGTGAATCAATAAGATAACAGGAGAGGCAGGTTTCCTCGCCCTCCCTCTCTCTCCACAACCCCTCCTGCCTTCACCTCGCTCCTTGTACATATATTTATTATTTTACACATTCTCTGTTTTCTGCCCCGAGGTTCCTATAGAATTAGTCGACGAGACATGGTCAATGTAATCGCCCAGCTAAGCGCAAAGATGGAGGCTTTGTACGGTGAGTATGTGGGTTACCATCTTCCTTGCTGCGACTCTTGGCTCCAGGCAGTCGTTGCTTTTTTGAATAAAAGTCAGGGAAGGTAGGAAGCTATGGGCTGGCTACACTTCTGGGGTCTTATCATTAGGGCCCTCCTCAGGCAACCTCCCATTGACCTGAAGAGGAGTTTTGCCTGAGTGAGAACCCTCAGGATTTGGGCCTTTATGGACAAGGATTTATGGGGTAGTGGAAGGTCTCAGAGCCTGAAAACTGGAATGGAAAAAAGAAGCAGGTTCTCTTTGGAAGTCTCTTCCCTCTGCTTTGCGTGAGGCAAGAGGAATCTGTGCCATTGTTGCTCTCGGAGCAGTGCAGTCCCCTCCCTCACAGAACGTCGGCGTGTTGGGGACAGGGACTGGGTTTCTGCCTGCGAGCCCTGTTGGTGTGAGGTGTTCATTTCACCAGGGGGAGAGCAAATCAAAGTGAAAGCCGGGCCCTGTTGTGGGTCGTGCAGCTCTCGGGTGGCTTTCGTCACAACAAGGCCTGGTTTCCCTGATAACAAGCAGAGGCGGCTGACCATTGAGAGGGGCTGGTTTGTTGGTATTGCCTAGTGAGAGGATTCCAGGCTGCGGGCTTAGCCCACAAGCAGAAAATGGCCTGAACGAGGCACACACCCGAAGGTGTATTATTGGTTAGGAATGCCAGGGTTCCGTAGGAGGTGCCAAGAAGGCCCCTCACTGTCCCCGCATGGCCGGGAGGGCGTGACCTACTTGTGCACACAAAACAGTGAGGAGTGAGCAATTCCACACTATCCCCAGCGCCAGGAGACTGTTTTGTTTTGCCAGATGCTAAATGCCAAGAGCTTCACTTTCACTAGAGGCTGATGGTCACTTTCCTCCTTTGGATGCTGGTATCATTATTGTCACTACCCCTTTTTGACCCAAGCAGTGTAGCTAAAATTCAGAGTCCTGTGGATTGTTTCCATTAGGAGAAGAAATTGATGAAAGAGTCAGGCATTTCTTCCGTGCAAACCTGTTTATTTACAAACTTCTGTTACCCTGACCACAGCAGGAGCCAGATAATAGGAGACAGTTTCTTTGCTCACAGTTCCAAGCCTCAGGTCCAAGTCAGTACTCTGCCCAAAAGCTCTTTTTTCTCTTAGCTGTTTCTCAAGACCCTGCTCCCAGGATTTCTGTGGCTGTGGCTGGGGCTTTGGCTTTCTGCTCCTTCTCTCAGCTTCCCTGTTTTTTCTTGCTCTTCTCCCACACACAGAGACACGAACAGCATTACCAATCAATGCCTCAGCCCCTGTATTTGCTATATTCAGTTCTGGGGCAACCTCTTGGTCCCACATGATTGAGCTTCCAAATCAAGCCGTGATTTGGGTGGAGGATCCTATTAGCTTAACTATCTACAAAGGAGCTCAATTGTGTTTTTACATTTATCCTGAATAAAAGACAGCTGTTACCCCCACCAGCTTCCACAACATTTAAGATGCCCATATGACAACAAACACCTGGAAGCTACTTATCCAGGTGGGATAATGATCACACTCTTTTGACGTGCCTAGAACTGGATGAAAAGACGATCACTTAAATATACTCCAGACAGGTTTTCTCTAGACATGCACAGACATTTCTCCAGGACCTTCTTATTGGACCAGGTCCTGAGTTGGTGAAAATCCCTGTCACTCCATTTGCTTCATGGAGCTATGCCAGTTTACATCAGCTGAGAATCTGGCCTATTGTTACGCTGCTGCTGGGATAAGTTAAACACCCTCAATGAGATTTGGTGGAGCATAAAGTACGTTTAGAGGGTCTGGTCAGCTTGTCTGCCTGTGCATATCCTGTATGTGCCTTGATCTGCATAGCTACAGTTTCAATGGGCAAAAAGCCCCGCTGATTTCACAGAGCTGTGAAGTCAGAGGAGGGAAAGAACCTCTTGGGTAAAAGTGAGTTCTAACTTGGATGGTCAGTTTTGCATGAACAGTATGTTGCTAGTAAGCCCTGCTTTAGTGTGCCCATTCGCACGGCACAGGCAGATAGGGTCATGGGATGTTCAGTGACCAGTTCTGTTCTGTGAGCAGCTCAAACAAATCTTGGCATCTCTAGGCCCAACGTGCACAAAGAGGCTGATCCTGCAAGGATCCTACTGACCTCCAGAAAGGAAGAGAGCACTGAACACCCTGCAGGATTGCGCCTGAGCTCATGATGATTCTCGCTGGGCATACAGAATGCTCAGTGACCTCTAAACACCTCCAGAGACATGGCCCCATCCCCCGAGGAGCTACCACCCCGGCTCAGACACATGCAGAGAGCTGGCTCCATAGGGGGAACTGCACAAGCCAGACCTGTGTTGGAATCTCAGAGGGGTTATCATCAAAAAGCTTGACATGGCTGATACGTGATGGGGCAGGAGATAGTGGTGTCCAGGGAGAAGCAGGGTGTTCCAGGCACAGGAAAAACATGGGAGAAAGGTGCAAAGGTGATAGCGGCTGAAGGAAGCAAAAGGAGCAACTAGGAGTTGAGGGTGGCTGGCACACAGGAAACAAGGTGATAATGCTTCCTTGGTCTGTCTTGTCTCTTTAAACCCTTCGGGCAAGGACAGGTCTTTTACTATGTGCCCACCTCTAGGTCCTACTGCAATAACAACAACAACAACAACAATTCATAACATAGGTAGGGAGAGCTGAGAGTCAGGGTTGGGGGGCAAGCTGAGCACAGCGATGGAGCATGTACTTGCTGCAGAAAGTGGCTGCAGTGCTAGAAGCAGGTTTGATGCCTCCTTGGTATGGCCATCTTATTGCCCACCTTCACCCCCACCCACACCCCACAGCTACTGCATGACCACTCCCCTGGCATGTCTGCCAATGCCGCTTTATCCAGGCTGGCTTTCAGTGATTCAGGCAATTTTCTCCTGCCACCTGCTCCTCCTGAATGAAGCCCCGCATGTGTTTTATCTAGCAGGGATCAAGCTGTGTATGTTAAGCTGCAGAACAGGAAGGATTAGAGTGATGTTCCCCTGGGTCCCTGTCTGGGAAGCTTAGAGGTGCAAGACACCCCCAGTTTGGGTCTCAAAATGTTTATGACATGCTTTTGACTTGGGGTGCAGAGCTCATTCCGTCCCCGTAATGAGCAAGTCTTTGCCTTCAGCCCAGCTTGGCTGATAGTATTGCAAATGGCTGAATGAACTATTAAATCTCTTATTGATAAAGTCATTGCATCTCCTTGCCTCTGGTTTTAACATGGGCAACAGTTTGCCAGCCTCAACATATAGAAGATCTACTGGGAACTTTTAAACAAGCGGATTGAAATATTGCTGCAGGTAATTTTCTCCTAGAACCAAGCCCCGATCAAAAGCAAAGGAGAAGCCAAGAAGAGCTGGCAGGTTGTGTGCAAGACACCTGTGAGAGGAGAATGCTGCCATATCAGCTAGACTTGGGAAGAATTGCTCCACATCCCACCTGCAGGGTTGGTCTCCCCATCTGTTTCATGGCTAAACAAAGGCGGTCCCGCCACAGACACTCGCTGTTTGAAAGTCTGTCACGGGAAAGACCTGCCAAGTCTAGCGGAGGCCTTTGAAAAAACAACAAAAAAGAAGCCTCTGAGGCCAAAGCAAGAGGAGCCACTGACGGCTGGCAGAAGGAGGGGAGTTAAAAAGTTATCCAAATACAAGCGGAGGAAGGTTTGGCTGAAAGCAGGGACCCGGGGAGTGTCTGGTATGAAATGGAGTTTGGGAAAAGGATTCTTCAGACGAAAGCTGGAATCTTAGTCCTGCATGGACGCACTTCAAATGGAGCTTCGGGCTAGCCTTTAAGAGAGAGGGAGAGGGAGAGGGAGAGAGAGAGAGAGAGAGAGAGAGGGAGGGAGAGAATGTTCAAGTGATGCAAAGTGCACAGGAACTGGACAGAAATAGCCCCTGAAGAATTGCCCTGGGCAGGGGAACTCCTTCCCACTATAAAACTGGTGAAGGTGACATAGCTGCCTCCTAGAACAGACACCTCTCTGTCCCCAGTGTGGGGGTTTGGGTGAGGAAATGGGCATGTTGGAGGTGATGCAGCAGAATGAAGCGCGCTACACTGAGTCTGTGCTGGCACAATTTGGCCAGTGGCATAAGCAGGGGCTGTTCCTTAGCAGCATGGTTCAGAGACCACAGCTAGCCCACCCTCCATGTTGTCCTTGGGGAGTTTGCGTGCAGTGGAGATCTGGAGATCTTTTTGGAGACATTTTCATGCTATTGAAAGGCGCCTCACCCACAGCCTTGATCCCGTTCGTCTCCCAAACAGGGGCAGCACCGACAGCAGCCATGTGCACCAATATGCACCAAATCACTCCCCATGTCCTGAAGCAACGTCCTGCAGGACAAGACGTGGGTTCAGCCTCCAGGGGTCACTCAGTCCCTGTGCTCCCTTTCTTTTGTCAATTGCAATGGAATTGAGGAAAAATCCCAAAGCAAAGTGTTCCGATCACGCCAAAACACCCTGGCTCAATCTTCTCGAAATGGAGCGTTTCGATTTTTCCTTTCAAAACGACTCGTCAGACCAAAATTCAATTTTTTATATAAACTTTTTTTTTTGTTTTAAAAGGCCAAAACTGGAACAAAATGGTTTGGTTTTACGTAAACAAAATGTTTCAATCACCCCCAAATTATTCTGCAGGAGAATTCAAAGGTTGGTTTGTTTCCTTTCTATTTTGCAATGGCAAAAAATTCAAAATCAGAGAATCTTTCACAAAATGGAAAATCTGGTTGCTGCCCAGCTATATTTAAAAGACCCCAGTGATGCCATGGCACATCTAGTTGGGAACTGTTTGGTGAGGGGTTGGCAAGGCATCCCCTGGCTTCTTACAGAGCAGGGCACACTAGTTTTCCACATCCCAAAGCTTCCCTTTTATAGACTATTCCTCAGAAAATGTGTGCATGGGTAATATATAGTTGGAAGGTTGTGTCTAGCAGGGCTTTGAGAGTGGGGAGGGCAGGACAATTATACCAGGGACATGAGCTCAGTGGGCCACCCCCCAGAATATCCGTATTGTCTGTGTAAATGAAGAGACATGACAAGGGATTGAGCCCCAGGGAACATGATGTACCAGGCCCCATATTTCTCTCGATGGGCCTGCCTGCACCTTCCTAACTGTAAGTCAGAGGAAAGGGGTATGTGCTGAAAATACCTCCCCAGCATGGTGTCATCCTGCTGGTGCTGCCGGAGGTGTGTGGTAAGAAGGAGGAACTGAGAGGATAAGCGATGGAGAGATGGACTAAGAAGAGCACTGCTGCCCTTACACACAACGCATAGGTCAGGGATAGGGCAGGAGGCCCACCATTCTCTGGACAATGAAAAGGAGCGGGGTCCTTACCGGTGCTCCATTGTTAGGAGGCAAGCAAGAAGCCAGACCAGTATAGCCAAGCCCATTTCTTTGCATTTTTCCTCACATGGCAGTAACTGTTATCACAGCATCTCCCTGTCCTGGGAGTCAGTATGGGCTAGTGGTTAGACCTGCATCCGACGAAGTGGGTATTAGCCCACGAAAGCTCATGCTCTGAAAAAATTTCAGTTAGTCTTTAAGGTGCCACAGGACTCTTTGTCACTTCTGCAATTCCAGACTAACACGGCTACCCCTCTGGTTAGACCAGGGATCTGCAATAGAAGTCAGGAGGCCTGGGGTCTGTTACTGATATTGCCACTGCTGAACTTGGCCCCGTCCATCTGTAATCTGGGTGTAATGTTAAATGAAAGGTTCAGAGACCCTTCTATGAGAGGTGCTAGAGAAGTGCTAAGTATTAACAGGATGGATAGTTGTGTCAAGGGTTTTCTTTTCCTTGTACCACAGCAGGAGAGAGGCAAAACAAAGTGCCAATGATGTTGGCAATTACCCGATTTGCAGGTGTTGGCTCAGTAACTGTGCACACAGATTAGGCAAATCATTGCACATGAAGTTGAACACCTAAATTAAAAAAATATGGCTACTATGATTATGATTGACTGAGTGCGTGAGCGACAGTATGGTAGCACCCTATGGTCATGATGAAGATCTGGGCCATCAGGTGCTATACAAATATAAGGATAGACATGCTTCCTGCCTCAGATTGCTTACAATTAGTTTCTTTTTTCATTCCAAAGAGTTAGCTGTCAAACTGGGAATGAGCACCCCAGGGTGTTAGATCTGTGAGTTTCTCGGGCAGGATTTACCTGCTGGAAAATAGGTGAGCAGGGTGTCTTGCTATATCAAGGAATAAGCAAAGCTACTTAAACATTAAACAAAGGATAGTCCTTTACTTTACATTCATCTGATGAAGTGGGTCTTAGCCCACGATAGCTTATGATCCCTAAGATCTGTTAGTCTATAAGGTGCTACAAGACTCTTTGTCACTTTTGCAGATCCAGACTAACACGGCTACTCCTCTGATCCTTTACTTTAATTGCGCTGGACATAGCTACCATGCTGTCCCTTGGAGCTCAGAGGCTCTTTATTCACGAAAACAGGAGAACTCATTAACTGCATTTGTAGGGTGTGTGGAGATCTTGATATGGAAGGTGGGTTGTGTGCAGTTTTGTAGCAATGCAGCTAACAATAGTGATACTGCCATGTTTTGAGCTAGTTCTACACAACTCCATGGCATTTTTATAAGGAGGTGAGAGAGCAAAGTATCCTGAGGCATAGACTTTGAAATTTAATTTTAGTACTGATGTGCTGAGGGCCAGCATGAGGCCTGTGCAGCATTTAAAGTCCCATTTTAGGCCTAATTCAAGGTTTTCTTGTCTACGCTTACTAAAGGATTGATGTGCAACTAACGATGCAGTGGTGATCGATTTAGCGGGTCTAGCGAAGACCCACTAAATCGACTGCCGATCTCTCTCCCGTCAACTCCGGTACTCCACCAGCACGAGAAGACTAAGGAGAGTGGATGAGAGAGCATCTCCCATCAACATCGCGTAGTGTGGACTCCATAGTAAGTAGATCTAAGCTACGTCAACTTGAGTTATGCTACTAACGTAACTCAAATTGCATAGCTTAGATTGACTTTCCCACATAGTGTAGACAAAAGAGGATATCACCTTCAATCGGAAGGAATATCTTTTATTCCAACAGTGTCTGTTTTTAAGGGCAGGTCTACACTATGGGGTTAAATCGATCTTAGTTACTCAAGTCCAGCTACGTGAATAACATAGCTGGAATTGTTGTAGCTTAGATCGACTTATTGCAATGTCTACACTGTGCTGGGTCAATGGGAAAAACTCTCCCATCGACTTACCTCACGCTTCTCATTCCAGTGGAGTTCCAAAGTCAACAGGAGTGCAATCTGCAGTTAATTTAACAGGTCTTCACTAAACCCGCTAAATCAACCCCTGCTGGATCGATCGCCTCAGCATCATTCCAGTAAGTGTAGACAAGCCCTAAGTCTCAGTGAATTTCATTTGGAAGCAACAGCACTAAGTGGGCGGACAACATGGCGTGCTGATGGAAGTCCTAGTCAATAGCTCTTTAAATATAAATGTAACAGCACCAGCGTCTTCCCGAATGGTGATCCCTCAGCGCACTTTACAATCTATACACAGAGCCCCCGTGACATGCAGCCCACCTCCGGGACACAGGACAGCATAAGGCACAACAGCAGAGAGTAAATTTGCATTGCAAATATTTTTGCCTCCTAACAATAGCATTTCACTATGGCCTTGGTGACTGTCTGGCTCCCTCTGATCAGCCTTGCTTGGACGGTAAGGCCCTGTCTACAGTAGGGACTTTCTCTACAACTACCTCACCACTGGGGGCACTGGCTCAGCACCATTCGTGTTAGCAATGCTGGGACCTCTAGTACAGCAGGGTCCCTCATTACCAGTTTCATGTCACCCTGTTCAGAGCAGGCCTAATCAACATGGTGCTAAATGCTGGCAGGATCAGCAGCTCATCTATTCTGGGATTCTCATCATTGCTGACACGGGTGGGTGGGTGGATGGAACCCATCTATTCTGTTTCCCTCTGCCTTTAAATGATGGGTCTCTAGTCTCCACTCATATCCAGTATGCAGGAAAGTTCCTTCAGCCTCCATGTGTCCAGGCACTAATGGGAAACAGAATCACACTCTGTAAGCAAAGGTTACCCCTTAGTTTTTAGGGAGTCTGGGTAATTCGGAATCAGAGAGGTAGCAGTGTTAGTCCGGTGGGTAATTACCAAGGGGTAATTCGGGATATTGGGCATTGGGTACAGAGCTCTCCCCCATACATCACCAATGTCAGTCCTGATCCAGCCAAGGCTGACAGTGAGTGAAAGGCCTGGAGGTCATGTCCTGCCTCTAGCGGGCATGTGGCTGAAAAAAACCAATAAAGCCAGTGACGGCAGTTGTGACCCTACTTGTCCTACTAGCTGATAGCTAGTCTGCTACAAGGCCAGGACTGAATGATCAGGGAGACAAAACTCTCCTCTGGTGGTCCCAGTGCTGGGCACAGTCTGAGGGTGGCACGCAGGAAGCTCACACTGCTGCTGTTTAGCCCTGCTTATTTTGTGGCTAGACCGAGGACTTCAGGCTGCATTACTGGCAGCTCAGCTGTGGCCTCAGGTCTCTAAGGCCCCAGCTGGACCAGGTTGTGCTGCTTGGTGCTCTGCCATTTTGTGTTGGTGCAGTAAATACCCCGAGAGGCATCTCTTAATGTGTGTCTCTGTCAACTGCTGCCATACTCAGAACTGGGTAAATACTAGGGAAAAAAGAGTGAATATTTTTGTTCAGGCACCTTGTGTTTGCTTTCCTCAAATATTCTAGCAAACAAGTTTCCTGGCAGGAATGTCTGTGGAAACAGTGGATGTTGCAGAATATTCACGGAAGGCAAATTTCAGGTTTGTGATTGCTCCAGAAACTGGATTCGAAACGATATCTTGTCACCTACACGTCCAATCAAACCAGCTGAAATGTTGAGTACCAGTCTCAGGGAACTGCTAATGCACGAGCTTCAGATCAAGAATTAGCCACAGAAAGAATTCAGCCAACCACTTCAGTAATGAAGACATTTAAAAAACCTGGGATCTACTTTTGGATAATTTGCAAAGATTAAGAGAAGTGACTCCATGCAAAATGATTGAGTTAGTGCTAGTTACTATGTAAAGGTCCATCTGCAGGGAATGGACCCAGCAGCTCTGTATCTAAAATCAGGAGATTTTGCTGGATTAGTAAACCGCTATGATTGGTGTAGCCATTAGAGGGGTACAAAGAGCTATGCTGTGCTAGGGTGGGTCAGGTTACCTCTAGGTGTAGAAAACAATCCCAGAGAGACATGGAGGAGAGGCTCTATTCTCTCTCTCTCTCTCTCTCTCTCTCTCACACACACACACACTATGCTTTGGGGATCCCGGCATCACAGGGGGATGGAGATTAGAAATGTCCTTCTCCCCTCCCTCCTGAGCATTGGGTAAGTGATATTCTCCTGTGGCAGCTGTTAATAATGTTACATTGTGCCTGCTTCAGGTTAATCTATAAATACACATACAAATGGCACAGGAAGGACTTACACTTTATAACATTTGGTAATCCAGTGAGCCTCACGCAGCGTCAACAGCAGTGCAAAGAAGCCGGAGGTGACGCTCTTCTTGAGGGGAGGAAAATAGCCAAGAGGCCGATGAGACCCAAATGTTCAGAATCCTGCACGTGCCGGGGCACACCTGACACATCTGTGCAAATATCCTGACGGCGTGAGCAGCATCACTAAATCCTCATTCCAAAGGCTAGCTACCCGGACCATCGGCTCAGTAGTGTCTGCACTGAAGTGCTAGAGCAGCGCAGCTGTGGGGGTTGAAGTGCAGATATATCCTAACCATCAGAAGGTGAGGTTTGTCAGGAGTTATGGGGGCAAACAACCTAACCAGAATTCAGAGACAGCAGGACAAATCTATGCATGAGATTGCATGATGAGGTTGCTTGGGAGGGGGAAGGGAAGGAAAGGGCAGGGCTCTGAGGCCCTGGGGCTCACTTCCAGCTTTTGTCTTATATTCCTAAAAGCTCATGCTACACTGTTTCAGCTGGCTACCTACAAGGGTCAGGAAGGGGTTCCCCTCCTGCCCTCCCATGTATTCTGGGAAGGTTTTTTTTAAAAAAAACTCCTTCCTCTGAAGCATCAGGGACACAGGTCTGGGAACAATTTTGATAATAGGGGGGAGCTGAGAGCCAATGAATCAAACTGTAAACCCTGTATATAATGGAAATCACTTTAAGACAGGGTGTGCAGCAGCACCCCCAGCACCCCTAATTCCAGCACCTCTGATCAGAGATGGCCATGGCTGGAGATGGGACATTGGCCAGGTGGGCCAGGGCTCTGAGGTGGCCCCAAGCATTTCCTGTCTGCGGTGCTTGGCTAGCTGGTTCGTGCTCACATGCTGAGGGTCTAACCGATTGCTGAATAAGGAAAGGAATTTTCCCTCCAGTCAGATGGGCAGTGACCTTGGGGGTTTTCACCTTCCTCTGCAGTGTGTGGGTGCAGGTCACTTGCCAGGATTATCAGGGTGGATCTTTTCATTTCCTTACCATTGTGAGGGCCTCGGACTATGGGGTACCTCGGCCCCACCTATTGTCTACATGTGGCCCATAACAGGCGAGTCTCCTGAGGGCTGTAATGCTTTGGCCTCATTTCCGTTGTTGGTGTTAGTGTGAGGGTGCTGGTGCTGACTTGTGATATTCAGGAGACTAGACTAGACTAGACGATCTGGTGGTCCCTTCTAGCCGTAACTCTCTGACACTGCCTGTGGAAGGTACCTTTCACCTGCCTTCTGCACAGAAAACCTCCTGTGACTGAACATGGGCGTGACACCGATTTTATAGCTGCCAGGCAAGGGGAAGGTGTTGGGAGAGCCATACCTTCAGCTTCCTGGCATGGCATTGACATTCCGCTCAGCAGAGCCAGTGTCAACAGAAGGCCTGAAGGAAGAAGGCAAAAACCAAACACATGGGCACTTCTCAGAACAAGAGCTGTAAAACCTGTGCAAACCCAAACAAGTGGCACGACCCCCTTTTATATGTTCAGAATCAATAGTCAGGCCCACTAAGAGTGTTTGCGACACATAAACTACATCCACCACACAGGGTTCCCTGAGGTTTATGACTCAAGCGCTGGAGTCTTTAATGGCGTTTGCAAAGACCAGGTACCTATCTCCACACTTTTGCTTTGCTTAGCTTTGCTGTGGCCCTCAAATCACCAGCCACCATATGCTCTTAAAAGCTTTTTTAAAGGGTGTTTGTTCCACTGCAACCCAAATGCACTGATGAGCAGCCTGGGCTGCCTCCCACCCACACCCCCAGTCATGGGAGGGGTGGTCAGAGCATGGCACAGGAAATTTGGTGGGCCAGTCCTTATTACTAACAGCAAGCATCATGTCTCCGGTTTCCGGCTTGCTGTGTGAATTCTGCCCCAAATCAGTAACATCCCTGGGGAGGTATCCCAGCCACTGCCTGAAATAAACGCCCCAGCTCAGGAAGCAGATTCCATTCGGGTTCACTTCACTTACACACACGCAGCTAGTGCGGGCGAGGAGTGTTAATACTGGAGATCTGGGTCTGCTGCTGGCAACAGCCACCACTCAGATAGGCCATGGACACTGAAAAAGCAGCTGCCCAGAATAAAATCACCCAGCTGATGGTGGACAGGAGCAAACCCACCAGCGGGGCCCTGGATCTCGGGGCACTGTGCAGAACTAGGTGTGCTGCAAAGGAGAAGCCACCAGAGCCGTAGAAAGGCCACCCCCAGGGGACGATCCAAGTCTCTCCACCACAGGCAAGGGATTGGGGAGGAGGCCTCAGCTGGAGCTGTCTGTGATGGTTGCATAGCAACAACAGGGAGCAGCCTGAGATGATCAGTGGCATAGTGAGAGCAAGGAGGGGAGCGGTGGGTGCTGGAGACAGAGGCAGCATCAGGGCAGGAGTGGAGGATGCAGCTGGGAGAGGGAGTGACAGCGTGAACCCCTGGCACAGATGCCTCCTTTTAGCTTCTGTCCCGATGGGTACAATTGGCCTCTCCTTGCCTTGTGTTTCTTGTACCTTCCAGATCTCAAAGCCCAGCTTGAAATCAATCAGGTTTCACACTGATACTGTGGACTCATCTGATCAGGGCACAGAAGTGTCAGTTAACCCCAGGTCTGTGAACCTCAGGGATCCTCTCTGGGAAGCTGCTCTTAGTTTAGAGTTTGTGATGAAATCCAGGGGAGCAGGCCAGATTCCCGTGGGGTGGGGGCTGAGTGGAGAAGGGAGAGGTTTGGGGCTCCTGAGCCCGCAGACTGGGTTTCAGTGGTTTCTAGTGACAGGGAAGCCTCTTTCCCTGGGCTCTGGAATACCCATGCACAAGGACGTGACCTCTCAGATTCAGTGACTGGCCGCTAGGAGGAGATTAGCAGCAAGTGTAGGAGCGAGCGGCCCTGGAGACCTCCTGAGAAGGAGGCATGGTCTAGGCTTGTCCCGGCGTGGGGCATTTCCAGCAGCCCTAGCCATGGGATCATGCTGAATACAGGGACATCACAACAGCTTTCGGGTAGGAGTGTTAAATCCATTGCCCTGAAGCTCCTTCACCCACCAGTGGTCTGGGTGACTTCACCAAGGAGCTGCCCTGCTGCCTCGCTCTCTTGCATCATTACTCCTTCCTCCAGGAGGGGTGTCAGGATCCCCCCACCCCACAAACAGCTTAGGCAGTGAAGTGTCAGAACTGAGCATTTTTGCTTTGTCCAGCTGCGCAAGGCCGCCAGCATGGAAACGTCACGGCACCACTGCCGCCAGACAGGAATAGAACGATCAATAGAGGCCACGGCACCCAAGTTCCTCAGATAAGGCTAGCAATGGCTCTCTCAAGGTCTCGTTCTGCTTTGCCAGCCAGAAAATCCCTTTATTTGCTACCCGGCCTGACCATGCCTGTCCCTCCTGCACACCACGCTGCAAAGGGCCCCCAGGGCAGGAACAGCCTCAGATCTCTCCAGCTGAAAGCTCTTGGTTGTGCTGCATGTTGGAGGACCTGGATTTCAGTTCCACCATCACCTCGGATAGATTCACTAGGGAAGGGGTTGGCGGTTAAACCAATGTACGGCACTTGCTGACAAATGTCAACCCAATAAGTGTCCCAGCCCCCAGTAAATACACAGCCAGCAGCCTGGGCAAATAAAGGAGCCTTACTCTGTGCACCTGGCAGGTTCTGCTGAAGCAAAGGGCTAATTCCAGAACAAAAGGAGACCCCCCTTCAAGAGCTCCCTGATGTTTGGATGCAAGGATTCTTAGCCTAGGTGCTCCTGCTGATTTCACCTATCACAAGAGTAGGTCAATCTCAGTGCCTCGTATGACACTTGGGAGTGAACAAGAGGAAGCCCATTCAGTGAAACATTTCCCATCTAGCTCGCAGCACTGAGTTGCAGTGTATGTAGCTTTCAGTAATGACCCATAGAGAGGGCACTCCCACTATAATGAGACCAGGACTGTATAGCCCATAGGAGGTCCCAAAGGTGAGCTTATTCCCAAGGGTACTTCTAAAGATGGAAAGCTACATGTCAAGCATGCTCTGCTCTAATGCACTGGCAGTAATAGTGCTTAACTCTATGCACATACAGAGCACTCTGCAGCCCAATATATAGAGCACTCTGCAGCCCAATGGATTCAATTTTTACATCACTCCCTATCCTTTTTTGGTGGGGACTGTGGAATTTGTGCCCCTCTCTGTAGCCCAGGAGACGTGAACACAGGTTGTTGTACCAAGGTATTTTATTATGTATGTTTGTACAGACACATTTTCAGATAAAGGCCTTTCGCTTCCCTCTTGCCTTGCAGAGACAGACTCACACCGAGTCATTTTGCTAAACACAGCATGGGGTGTTTTCAAAAGCAGCCTCTGCATTTCTCCCTGCAGTTGTGCACCCCCAAAAGCTGTGGCTGCGTGTGTGCAGATACGTGGGTGCCAGATCAGAGGAGAAGCCAGGATAGGACACTTTGAAAAGGTGGCCCAGAAAGCACAGGGCACCCCTAGGGGCATGGTCGCAGGGTGCAGAGCTCAGGCCACCTTATAATTCACATTCGAGCATTTGTCAGAACTCTTTAAAAGCTGTAACTCCATTGCATGAGCTCCTGCGTCCAGTCAAATCTCATTGTGACCAGCATTAAGAGATTAGCTTATCCCTGCAGCCTACACTCCAGCTGGCCTCCCGGTTACTTGCGCTGAACATGGCTCCTTGTTCACAGCCCTTGTGGTGCTTGTTGGGTAGAAATCCCTGTCTTGGGCTGAGACTGCTCTAGCTTCTTCCTGGGGCCCAACGGATCCTCTGGAAAATGAATGGCAACAGCTATAACTTGCTCCAGGAGGTGCCAGGTACTGCTACTAGGTCTTTAACTTTACAGTTGGCAGAGTGGGGAAAGAATGGTATTTTCATAGCAGGTGTTGTGAACGTTCCTCCCGATGAATTCAGCAGAGCTGTGCTAATGTCCCTCCCCCACACATCTGCTGTCCACATGCCGGACTGCTCTGAAACCCCCAGCGGAGAGAGCAGGAGAGCACTCAGAAAGCTCCTGGGCAGTGGCTTTGGGAAAACATCACTGGGGTTCAGTGCATTAAGGGATCCTTCAGGGCTAGGCAGGGGGATTCTGCCTGCCTCTCAGGTACTTCGTGTGTAACTATCATGGCACTGTTCTGGTTTAAGAATCTCCCAAACCAACATTTCCCCTCAGCCCTCATCTGCCCCTTATATTTTGCCAGATGTTCGTGGTTGACCAGAACTGCTGTCAGCCAGCACTGAATTCTCTGTTACCCTGAAGTCCCTGGGGAAGGGCCTGAATCTAGGGCTACAGCCCTGTTATCTCAGTCACTAGGCTACTGCCTGGAACCTGTACTGAACGGCCTGTCCCCCGGAGGGCCCCCCGACACAGGCCAGAAGTGGTCTGCATTTCCTACTCGTCTGGAGTACCTGGGACTAAGGCATTCACCCTTATTTACAGTGACTGAAAAATAGGTTTAGGGCCTTCAGAAGGATTCACCCCCACGTCACTGATCCTATCTCAGGCCTGCAAGTGTACATCTACAAGGCAACTGCACATGAGCCTGCCAGCCCACGTAGACAGACTCATGCTAGCAGGGTTCGAGCTAGCATGCTAAGAATAGCTGTGTGGCCGTTACCACTCTGGCAGTGACTTGGGCTAGCCACCCGACCCCCTAGGCTCAAGCTCTGGTCTCTAGCCCAAGTCTCTGCCACACACAGCTATTTATAACCTGCTATCTCAAGCCCCACCAGTGCGTGTCTGTCTGGCCAGGCTTGGGGATTCACTGGCAGCTGCAGTGTAGGCAAAGAAATCCCTGATTACTCTGCGATGCATTTTGCCTCTTGAGGGTGAACTGTGCAGTGAGGTCATGGCCTAAATTGTGGTGACCGTGATGTCTCTGCTCCTTGGGAGCGATGGGACTGCTAGGAATAGCAACACAAAGGTATCAAACCACCAGGGACACTGGTCAGCTAAGAAGGGAGTTGTTAGGATTCCATTTGTGCATAGCAGAAATCAGGAACTCTGCTTGGACATCACAAGTCCTGCCAAGTGGGTCTCCCATTTCAGATGAACATGTATCGTTTCGAGGTGACATACCGTAATGCGTATTAGTCACAGTATCTCCTCACACAAGGAGAATGTGTTTGAGTAACAAGGGGCCTCTTCTTCCCTGGGTGCATGGGAAAACATCCTCACACCAACCCGAGGGGCACAGAAGTCGCAGGAACACAATGTAAACCGAAAGCTGCTTGCTTTTCAACCAACCCGAGGCTGCAGAATTCAACCCCAGCTTACTGAGTGGAAGATGCACATGCAAACTGGGACTAGCTCTTTGTCATAGGTGGGGCTGCCCCACAGTATGCCTTGTTGGGCCAGGCCAGGTACTGCAAATTCCCCCTGTCTTTCCCCACAAGTTGTGGCCGCCTGCGCAGAGCAGGGCAGCCTGGGCCGTAAATTCAGCATCAGGCCTTACGCAGTTACAAACACAGAATTTGGCTGCCTGTACGTTCAACAAACAAACATCAAAGGCATATGCTTTGCTGCAGCACTTAAAAGCAAGGCTCTGTGGCCCTGGTATTTTGGGTTTGTACTGAGTGCTTCTCCTCTGTCCCAGTTTCACCCTACACTTGTCCTGAGAGGCAGCAGGCAAGCCTTCTTAACTAGCCTGCTGGCTCCTGATTGGTCAGCGTCTCCTCCTGGCCCTTCTAGGCCACTAGATGATGAAGTCTTGTTGGTAGCCCCGTGTCAGTCAGTGGGTTCGCCTTGAGCAGAGTGTTGTTAAGGTGTGAACGTGAATGTGGTTGAAGTGAAACTCACTTTTGAATGGAGCTCTCATCACCCACACACCTCCTCTTGTCACCAGAGCATTCTTCCTGTCTGCCGACCACTCGGGGTCAGGCACCTTGCCCTTCAGATCCTGGGCTCGCTCATGGTCAAACCTATGCAGAACTCCAGGCCCAGAGGCTGGTGGGCAGAAGAAGGCAAACAACCCCCAGAGGCATGGGGGAGGGTCAAATAAATGCAATCAAAGGGGTTACCTCTAGCCAGTCTCCCATGGCATGTGCACTGACTGGATAAACTTGCACTAGCAGGGCATGAGCGAGCTCACTAAAAACAGCCGTGGGGCTGTCGTGGCTTGGACAGGAACGTGGGCTCCCAAGCCTACGCGGTTGGGGAGGTTGAGAGCCCAAGCTGCAGCCCGAGCTGCAACCTCCACCCTGCTCATTTTAAGCACGCTGCCTCAGGCCTTGCTAGCATGAGTCTGCCCACCCAGGCTGGGCGGCTCGCTCTGAGCTGCAGTGCAGACATTCCCCTACAGGCCCAGGGTGGAAAGCAGAGGGCACCCATTTCCAGCCGCGACAGAGTAGAACTCTAGAGCTCAGACCTCATTTAGGCCCCAAACAAACTCCCACTGAAGCTACTGGGAAACTATCCCTCAACAGAACCAGCCCTGTTCTCCTGGCTGAGGGACCTTTAATGAAGCCTGGCATCATGTGCTGAGAGACAAAGCTTCAACCCTTCGCCTGCAAGTCACTGGGTGGCATCTAACTCTCTCTATACTCTGACATCAGTATGAAGAGCTGCTACATTCTCAGGGTCTCCCTGCGCTGCTGAGCCCTGCCACTATGACCATATGCACTAAAATCCCCTCTAGCTCTGGCCTTATGGAGCAGTGACAGACTTTTTAGGAACCAAGTTGGGCGCTCTTAGTTTAGGGAATCTCAGACTCTCTCCAGATGCAAACTTCATAGGCTGAAACTGGCCAAATCCCTTCTGAAAGTCAGATAAAGTAGGTGATGATGGAATTATTTTTACTAGCCCTGTACTCCCTATGCAAGCTGCATGGGGACAGTCCTACAGCCAGGTAGCCTGATGAGTGTCATATACGCAAACTCCTAGCTAGCCAAGTCTGAACTAACTAGGCTGGGACTCCCGGTGTTTTCACTCATAGCTCACTCGGGAAAAACTAGGTAAATTCGGCTGGGCTCTGCATTCCTCCTGCCTACAACACTTCCTAGCAACATCCCTGAACTTCATTCTGACATTTTGTGATCTGCAAGAACCCAAGACTGACACTACACCATCGCACAGGGCGTAAGTTCTTAGTCTGGGATAGATAGATCGATCTTGAAAACACCCGCTCTGGAGTCACTGCCATCAAACAAATTTTGATGCCTTTTGTGAGATGGGTTGGTTGCAGGGCAATTCCTGGTTTATTGGCACACTCAGAAGAGAGGCTGAAGATTGAATGGGACATAGAGAGCGTGGAGATTGAACTCCCCACTCTCCGTAGAAGTAGTCTGTCAGGTCAGGGTGGCCTGCATTGCCCACAGTGCAGCTGCAGCTCATGTTCAGTTTTGCACCTGTCCTTTGGGTAAAGAGTTCCAGTGGGCAGAGCCAGCAGTCTCCCCCTTTTCCCTGGCACTAAAATCCATTTGAATCAAACAAGACAGAAAGAAATTATGGAGGGAGGTGTTTTTGCAAAATGTTCCCATCTTGTTTCTTCTTCTGACACATGCTGTCGCTTCCAAGAAGCAGCCAGGTCCATGCCCTGTGAGCCAGTTCTCTAGATAAAGTCATCCTCCGCCAGCATGTTTTGATTAACCCTGCTTTGGGGGCACTTGTACTGGGAGTTATACCCAGTTAATCATTGCATTCTTTATCAGTTGATGATTGATTTAGAAAAGTTCATGGCTTCGGCGTTTGAAACATTTAGTTGACTCAATTTATGCAGTTTATGGTCATAATATAATTTAATGCTTTTATGACAGAAGAGGCCATTAGCCCAGGGTTCTAGGGGAACCAATTGTGATAAATAATAATGTTATTCTGCCTTTGAGTTCCGGGTTCAGCTTAAAGGGGAACTAATGATTTGCGATGATGTGCGTTATTTTGGAAGTCAGCCAGATGGCGCTACAGCATCCACATGTGTTGTTGATGTGACTGTTTGGATTATAAACCTCTCATGTTATGGAGTTATTGGTGACTCGTGTGCTCTAACATTACATAGATGGCATCTTTCTTCAATGAGAGAATCAGAACTATTAGGGGCAAGAAATATGAGGTCCCCCAGTGTATCTGTCTATGTGGAAGCATGCCCTGGAGCATTGTCTATTTTTGACCAACTCTGGAAACCAGGATTATCCCAGAATTTCACTTTTGAGACGTTTTTTTAATGTTCAGCCTGATTTTTCCTCTTGCTCTAGCTCTGTCGATCTCTTGCTCCACCTATACAGTTCTACTCCCTCCTTGATACTGATACCCTTCAAATATCTCTGAACAGTTCTCAGTTCCCATCAGACCCTTTCTTGTCCTTTTCTGGATCCTTTACAATTTTCCCATCACTGTATCTTGTACTGGGACTGTACACGAAATCTTCAGGTGTTTTTGGTGTCAAACTAATACAAAGAGGCTTTGAACAGCAAATAGCACAATGTCAGTTCTGCTGGGAATGGTTGGAGAAGATGGATGAGGTGTTAAGAGATGAAATATTGTTCAGGATCATGGTGCTACTGTAACCTAGGCTCACTCAGTGTGGGACTCTGTTCCCCTCTGGAGATGGCTGGGCCACAGACAGAGATTGACGAGCCTGCTACCATCTTGGATAATAGAAAGAGCAGTACAGAACGCCGTAGCACATCTTCTCATAAACACAGGCTACCACAGCATATAAAACCTCCCTGTCCTCTGCTCCTTACACTGACTTCCCACAGAATACCACATCAAGTTCCAAGTCTTAGTACCTATCTTCAAGGCACTCCATAGCCTGGGCCCAGGATATCTAAAAGATTGTCTAAAATGGCAGGATGGTCAATAACTTCCCTCGTCTGGCACAATGGAACTTTCTTCAAAGAGTGGAAAACTTGTCTGTGTGGAAGACAGAACTTCTTGAAGCAGCTCCCAGACTGTGGAATGAACTCCCACAAGAACTAAAGACCATCTCACACCTCCTCACCTTCCTTTCCAAGCAGAAGGCGCATTTCTTTGACTTTGCCTTCTCTCACGTAAACAAGTAGCAAAATGAAAACAAACAAATGGCAGATGTTACCCATTACTGGGAAGACTTCAATAGACTAGAGCTGGGTCTTTTAGCTCAGGCAGAGAAGTTCATATTTATGACTCAGAAGTCACAGGTCTGATCTGCATTCCAACAACCCACCCAGGACACGAGATTACACAAGCAGGATAAATTATGGTACAAGGCAGAAACTGTAGTTAAGAAAGACGTTTGTGGTTATGGGAGTCATGTGGTGGAATGTATCGGATTGATCTGTGCTTCTGAGTGGCCCCACGCCTGCAGTACCTGAGTACCCCACACATTTTAAATGAAGTCTTACAGATGGGGGACTGTGCACAGAGAGATGAAGTGACTTTCCCAGAGTTACACAGGGAGTCCATGTAGTGCCAAGAATTGAACCTGGCTTTCCTGAATCCCTGTCCAGAATGCCCACCACGACCACCATAAGACCAACCTTCCTCTCGCAAAGCAAAAAAGTTCTTCCAGCTGAGAGCAGTTCATTACAGCTCCTTATTGGCTCAGACAGGGAGAGGCTGATGTTTAGTTCACCTGGGTGAGCTGCTACTGCGGCCACTGCCTATGAACCATGGAGATCTCATTTTTTAATGTCAGCTGTGTGAACATGTAGGAGATGCATCCAGAGCATTTCTGGGCCCCACATGAGGGACTGCACAAGTGGATTAACTCCAGCTGACAGGTCTAGAGTGAACGGCCCAATGCCCAGAAGATGTCTGCCCATGCTATCCTGTGCGGGACATCCATCAGGAAGGCCTTTCTTTCAGGAGGATGTCTTTTGTCATTTGGAAAATCTACCATCTAAGCAGTGACTTTATCTCATCTTTCCTTGTCCATGCTAGGTGTGAGATTCTCAGCAGGACATAGTGGTCAGTGGATCCCCTACTTTCCCACACAGCCCCAGCTCCTAATCCATTTGGGCTTTGGAGCAGTATAATCTCTTTTACGGTCTTTTACGGTCCCTTGCAATTAGCCCCATCTGTCCATTCCCCAGTCCTGGCAGTGGATGATGCAAATGGTACCAACAGTGACTCAGGTCCCTTTCCGGCAGGCAGGTCATTCCAAGGAATTGTTTTGCAAAAAAAAATTGCTTTGTAACTTTTGTTGATTTTGGCAATTCTCCTCCTCTGACAACAGCGATTCTGGGTATCGCTCCACTGGCTGGCGTTATCCAGGAGCTTTTTCATGTGTGTATAATGAACATGAAATATAAGCAAATGAAACCTAAATGAACTGCAAATGGCCTGCAGGGACTAGTGACAAGGTGCTCGCTGTGTCTGCTGAGCTCCCTGCATTGCAGAACTGTGGGGATTCCTTGAGTTAGAATGAGTGGCATTTATGTCCCACAGGAGACAGAGGTCCCCCAGCTCACACACATGCTGCTCAATGCAGGATATTACTGCCAGGGTCATTTCAGACCCTGGAACCAGAGCCGGGCTCAACCAGGGGATGCTTTTTTGCTGAATTTTGCACATTAAGGACTAGATTTTGTGCCTTCAGCATTCTGGAGCTCCCATGAGGAAGAGAAAAATGTGGGTTTTCTGCTATTTTCTGCTGGCTGCAGAGCTCTTGGAAGAATCTGGCTCCAGACTTGCACCACTGCATTCTGGCCCTTTTGTTCTCCTCGAATTTCCTTTTCCACTAGAAGGGATAAAATGATCATTTTGAAACTGAAAATTTGCCAAAACCGATACACTGTATTTTGAAAATTTCCTTTCGAAACCACCTTTCCCCTCAAGATGGGCCCTTGCTTTGCTTCGGAATAGGCTCCTTTCCACTGGCATAGAGTTTTTAATTAACTGTTCACAAACATGCGGTGCATTTGGGGGCAAAAATAGGTCCATTTGCAATATTCAAATAAAACATGAAATGGAGTCTGCAGTTTTTAGCCAAGGTGAGGGGCTTGGTATAAAGATAACTACATGGAACTTTTCAGTTCTCTTCTCAGCTGTGCCAGTGACTCACTGCATGATCTTGAGTGAATCATCTCAGCCCAGATATTCAAAACGACACACATGGAATTGTGTGCACAAACATATATAACTGACCATTTGCGCATGCAGTTACCATTACTATAATGCAGACTCATTGACTGTGCATACAGATTAGATGTGCAATTGCACTGGCATTTCTGTGAGTGCAGTTGTATGCAATTCTGAAAACCTGGGCCTTAGCCTCTCTGTGTTAACTGTCTTGTTAAAAAACCCAAACCAACCCAAAAAAAGATGGCAGTAACAATAATTACTTCCTGGGAGTGTTTAGAGGGTTTGTCGGAATTAATAAAGCCCTTTGAGATCCTGGGATGAAAGGCACTGTAAGGGTTAATCTTATAGTGGGATATGTTTAAACAGTCTGTGTGTCTGTCTAAGTGTTGACAGTTCTCTTTCCCTATCCGTTTTGCATGGTAGCTGTCTATTATGGTTCCTTGAATTAGCTCAGGCTCTCTGAGAATGCCCTTTGAAGCTTCCAGTTCAAATACGTGGATGGAGATTTAATGGAATATTTTCCCTACTCCCAAGCATGTCTATTCCACATGTTCCAAATGCTTTGCCATACTCGATACCCTAAACCATTCCCAATGGATCCTTGGCAGCAGTGCACATTTTATGGACAAGTCTGACTGATTTTTTCTGGGACATTTTTCAGAGAACTCCTCTTGTCTGCAGTGGTGAACTAGCCTGAGGTTGATTTAAGCACCTTGCCGTATGTTTAGTTTGTTGTGCCCTGATCAAGCCCCAAATTCCTGTTAGCAGGCCGCATGTTACAAAATGCACAAGTAACGGCATATCCGCCACAATGCGTTAGCTCCATGGGGCCCAGCAACCAGTCTGACTTGGCTGCCTTAACGTGCCATATGCCACCCCTGGGAGATGTAGGCATGGCATCATTTCCTGTAAACACCAGCCCCCAGAAACAACTGGCCCAGGTGCCAAGACCAGATCTACAGCTAATTCCTAGGAATTTAAATATTGGGGCTACCCTAAGAGTCTGATTCTGTTGTGGTTCTTACTTGTCACTTCACAGACTAGGTAGCTTTCAGATTATGCCTTAGGGTCAGTTCACCCCCCTTGGGATGCCATATATATGTCCTAGTGTGAGTTATGTGTGGAGATCAAGGGAACAATAGATCCCTGATTAATTCTGTTGAACCTAACAGCTCCCTGGAGACTTCCACCACCTGTAAAGAATATTTCCAGGAAATGTTACTGGGCCAGAGCTTGGCTGCTGTATGTCAGCTGATCTGCACTGACTATTTACCTGATGCTTGTTTCAACTAGCTAGAGAACTATAGCCCGCTGCACCCCAGACTGACTCCAGCCAAATTCCTCAGAGCTGCTTATTAACACACGGAAGACTCTGCTCTGTAATTGTTTATGGGACAAATTCCGGCAAAAGGCAAATGGGATTTGACAATGTGGCCAAAATATCCCTGTTTACAAAAAGTATGACAAAATGCAAGCCCTTGGCTTTATCTTCCCCATTTGGAAATAGACACAGAGCAAATATACTCAGGGCGGGGGGGGATTTATATTGACTTTAGAAAAAACTGTTCTTTAAAAAAAATAATCTCACTAGATGCCCAGATTCAGTGCTGGACCCCAAAGTCTTGCATAAGGGTTTAAAGCCTGCCTACTAGTTTGCAGGGTTTTTGTGTGAGCAAGTCATGCAGTAAACTATTCTCTGTTAATTTTTTAATGCAGAATAAACAGGCCAAGAAATGATTAGCATGCAGGCAAGTTCAGCTGAATTGGGGAAATGAGAGAGTGAAGAGGCTAGGAGAGTTATCAGTTAACCACATGAAGTGTCCCTGCTTCCAAGAGCTAATTCAGCCTGTTGCTTTCTGTACCCTTTGAAATAGGCTTTTTTAAAATTTAAGTAATGACCTAAAATGGCTAGTATAAGCACAATGGGAACCCTTGTTTTCTCTTCGTAATGGCTGTGCACAGGAATTGCAGGTGATAAGGGTCCTACCTGGTTTATTAGAGATGATCAGCATCGTCTTCTCCATTCCCAACTTTCAAAGGAAGCTGTTAGATTAAGACGAAAATGTGGAAATCCACTTTGTATGTGCGCAACCGTTCTGTTGAGAGTTTCAGTACGATCCCAGCAGATCTAGCGAGAGAACAGAAGAGACTGTGAGGCAGGGAAATAGCATAACTAGGTAGTTGCTTGGAATGGAGTTTGGTCAGTGGTCGGAGATCTATATTCTCAGATAGACAGGACTTTGTCCACAAACTGGAATTTGAAATTTCAAAGGGAGAAAGGCAGAAGGGACCTTTCCGGGTATGGAGATGACGATGCTGACGTTATTTCCCCGGGACTTTTGTTCTTTAGCTTGTAACTCAGGCAGTTTGTGCTTCTCCCTCAGCTTGTTTGGTGAATGAGAGATTGAAAGATCAGACAGAGAGAAGTTCGTTGATGACATTCAATGTGGCAATAAACACACGTCCCAGCTGTGAAGCTGGGATCCAATATAGAACTCTTCGAAAACTTGGGGTAGGATCAGACCCAGTGTTTTGGGTTTGAACCCAACTCTGCTTTACATACAATCAGGACAAAGTCATGTCACAGTGGAGGCCTGGAGAACATAGGCCGATATGTTTAGAAATGGCCTCTACATTCACACCAGCTATGAATTATTCCTGCAAATTAGAGCAACTGGACATCTAGCTCTAGGCCTGAAGGTATAATTCAGGATCTTAGATATTCAGTTACTGCCATATGGGCTTGAAATTTGTTATGGGTACACGTTGTGCATGAAAAACTAGAGGCCAGGGGGAGGCCTGGCTAAAAAGCAGATCTTGAAGGGGAAGACTGGATGGTTACTGTAAACTTGTATGTGTTTGAGATGCAATGTTCTAGGTGTTACTCACTCCAAACTGTGTGGCTGCAGCCCTACCTGTTACTTTGGCAAAACTTCACCAGGGATCGTAAGAATGTTTATTCTAGGTCTTTCTAATCCAGGGTCTGCTTTAAGTACAAGCAATGCAACTGACCACTTGAGGACACACTTTTCTGAGGGCTCCCTGGTCCTATGCTGAGTGATTTCATGGACTCACCCTTCTCACCTCTCCAACTGTGGGACTGGGGATGCAAACATTCACTACTTATCACGCCAACTCCCACTTCTTTCAGCAGCCCAGAGCCATAACTCTTGCCTTAAACCTTTTCTGATGCCTCTTCACCTAGCTCTTCTGCAGCAGCACAAAGCTTCACGTTTTCTGGTCTGCTAATCTGACTCTGCATGGAAACCTTGCAAGTGAACAGGAGGCTTTGGCACTGGGGTCCGTAGGGAGCACAGGACAGAATATCTGTCTTCGGTTCCTGAGGAATCAAAGCTGACCTTTGGAATCCTATTTTCAACAGATTATGGAGCCTCCATGCAGTGCTTTTGAGCCAAGACTCCTCACAAAATTATTCTGCCATATCATTTTCTGCTTCCAGTGGCTTCTGCTTACTACAGGCCTCAGGCTTCCTTGATGTGAGAAAGACCATCTCCCTGCTGAATGGAAACAGAGGCCTGAAGAATTGCTTCCCTTGCATCCTTCACTGTTACAGATAGCGCTTACTGGATAATAAAATGCCTTGCGTGTCTATCAGCTAATACCTTCAATCAGCCTATGATCTCAAAGACTTTACAAACATTAATTACTTCAGCCTCTGTCTGTTTTACGATGATAAATCAAAGCACAGAGGTGAAGTGACTTGCTCA
Source organism: Dermatemys mawii (assembly GCA_007922305.1). Classification (NCBI taxonomy): domain Eukaryota; kingdom Metazoa; phylum Chordata; order Testudines; family Dermatemydidae; genus Dermatemys; species Dermatemys mawii. Next base: position 13,438,408 of record ML677360.1, on the reverse strand, counting down.
AAGTCACAGAGTAAGGCAGCAGAATGGGAGTCCTAACACCCAGTCTGCTGCTCTCACCACTAGGCGCACTGCTTCTTATGCCCCTCATCTAGCTATGGCTTCTGAATGGTGATAGAATGTGTTTTAAGAAATCACTGTGGTTTTTCTTTCTCCCTAAAGAACAATGGTTTTTCAATCCACTTTCAATAACCCCATTGACAGGACAAGGTATAGAAGTGCTGCCAAAGGTCATGTCCCTGAATATCTGCACAAAAGAGGTTCCATGTTAGTCATAGGGCAGTGGGAGATATACGGCCGGGACCATGTTCTCTGCTAGTATAACTCCATCAAATTCAATGGGTTGCCACTTCCACCGACTGTGAAACTAGTTTTGCATCCCTTTCCCTTCTTCCAAACTTATTCTTCCTTGCTATTTAGAAGGGGGTTGATACATTTCTTTGTACTAGAAGTAACACACTAAAATTGTCAGTATATGCCTGTTATAGATTTGGGGCTCAGCCACACCACACGTATAAGCAGGCCAAGAGATCCAGTTACAATCTGCAGCATGGACAGACCCCAACTGTGTTCGAATCTTGTCATGTTCAGAGTATAAATTGTAACTGGACCAGCAGACAGCCATGTTATAACTTCAGTGGCTCTGTGCAGGTAGTGTCTCTCTGAGTGTCTCTCGCTCTGACTCTATGCACACAGGAGTTGTGGATGATGATATCCTTCCCCTGCCTCTTTATTAATAGCTCTGTATCCTGCTCCTCATTTAATGAGGTGCGTATTTTATTTGCTGGGAATCCCCTTTCCTCTTAGTGAAATTGCCGAGCCTGTCAGTCTATATATGGGGCAGGATTAGTTTCATGTCAGCTGTGTATGAGGAAAAACACAGGAGAATTTACAGCTCGCTGATAAAATCAAATGATTGCCCCATGCGCAGGGTACTCTGGTTCCTGGAATTCTAACAGCTTCTTCTTACAGCTGTCTCACGGAGCATGAAGGGCCGGGAAGGCAGGTGGGGAGAAAGATTGGTGGGGTGGTAGAAAGAAGGTTCCCTAACCAACTGGATTCCTTCTGGGGCTCTGCTCAATGCATGTGGACCTGCCATTCACTGGGACTCTTATCACCAGCACAGACATGGAGAGACCCATTGTCCAGCCCAGATTCCACCCTTAAACCTTCCATAATGTCTGCCTTCTTTCCTCCAGCTGCTGCTACTTGCTAAAACTGGGCCAAATTCTCCTCTCAGCTGCACTGGTGTCAATGGTCCAGATCCTGGACCCACTGAAGTTGATGAGAATATTTTCTGTGACTTCAAAGGGCATTGTGTCACTCCAGTATAGGTTTACTCCTCCTAAGTCAGTGGATTTGCCCTGGATTTTAACCGGTGAGATCAGAATTTGTCCCTCCCTCTGACTGGCACTAAAAGAGAAACATCTGCTAAGTGGGGCAGAAAAATTCAAATCAGCCTAAAAAGGAAGAGAAGATTTGTCCATTAAATAATGTTTTAAAGAGTCCCCTCTCAGGCCACCCATTCTTGTCTATGTGCTTAGCCCAGGATGGGTTGATGTGCCATTCAAAGATGCCATCATGCAGGGACCAATTTACCACTGATTCATCAAGGGACTCTCTCTTAACCTCCCAACAGAGAAGTTGTCAGTCTCTCAGGGAGAGGAGAATCCTCTCATACTAGACTGGAGCTTGGGTAGTTTGACTGATGAGTAGAATGGTCTATTGTTGATGGGAGCAAAATGAAGCATTCCCAGTTGTGTACCCCATCCCTGTTTTGGTGTGACCATCCTTAAGGATGCAAAAAGTGTGCAGTCTCCTTGTCCCAGTCAGTCTTTGGCCTCTGTTGAAATAAGGGTTTTGTGATACGGGAGTTAGGTGTCTTTGAGGATCTGGGCCTTGTCTACTAGGAACTGAACTGAAAACACCAGTAACGGTGGATTGCAGACACTGCCAACCTAGAGGTGAAAGGCTCCCATGTCCTGTTGATAGTTCCCAGCCTCCTGTGCCATCTAATTTCTCTCAAGCTCCCCCACACTCTTTTCACATATATCCCTTCATTTTCTATTCCTAGCATTCTGAATCCTCCCTGACATACTTCCTCCAGACCTAATGGGAGTGAGCAAGTATTTTAGTCTTATTTAGTCAGCAGCCTAGTTGAACAAAGACTTGTTTTGCTGAACTAAGCAAAAGGAGCCATGCTTTTATGATATTTTACTAGACACCACGGCAAATCCTGCACATATTTGACTTAGTGTCTGCACCATTTATCTAATCAAAGGGATCACTCTGGCCAAGCTTGGATTGGGACTGAGGTCCCAGGAATGAGGCTGTTAAGTGGCTGTATTCTACTACCCCACCTCACACACATTGTTTCAAACAAATGAATTCCTGGCTCAGAATCCTCCTTGCTGAAGGGGAAGTGATATACCAGCCATGTGAGTTCAGAGGGGGGTCCTTTCTATCTTTAATGATCCTCCTGCTCCCACCCCAGGGAAGGAACACTAGACATCAGTCTCAAGAAAGGAATGTGGGGCTTTCCCATACCTCCAGCAACCAAGCTGAAGCAAGGTATCCTATGGAGCATACAGCAGTAGTCTCATGGTATATAGGTGGTGTCTGTGCCTTCAAATATAGACTGTCAGAGTCTTGGAGCAAAGACTTTGCAAAACACCATGCTGAGGACATCACCATGATTTTCTGTTCTTGAGTCGAATGTCATAGCCCAATGACATGTACCATTTCGGAATCTGAGGCCCGAGGATTTCAGTGTTGAGCTGCCATAGGGAAGCCATTCCTATCCATTCCAATCAAGTCTTTTTGACTCAACATGGCCCAGTCAGTCCTGTGTGCCTGTGAAGAGTGATTAAAACTAGTTCAGGGCCATTAACTCCCAGTGTGTTGACTAAATCGCTCTGCATTGATTGAGAAATAAACTGGGATGTTTTGGTCACACAGAGAGGTGACAGTAATCGTTAATTACTGGCCCTTCTATGCAATTCAGCTGATGCTATTAAATGATAAATTGATTTCCACTTGTTGCTCTTGTGTTGTTGTGCAATGGAAATTACAGTGGATTATACAAAACCTTCCCAGTGCAAACCACTGCCACACACTGGATAAACTGGCATCTCATAACCCCTCCTCCCCCTACAACAGATGAAGACAGGAGCTCAGAAAAAGAGCACCTCTGTTTTCTGACATTTGTAACGTACAGTCTTACAGTCCTGTATTATTTGAAGGTCTGATCCAAAGTCCATGGAAGTTAACAGAAAATGTCAATGGGCTTTGGATCAGGACTTGTCCCTGCAGCACGTGTTACGTGCTATAGTATATAAAAAAGACACCCTGCAGAATAAAGTTCTGTTGCATTATAAAATGCCTGGTGGGATTTTTAAAATACAAACACACAGGGCAGATTTTTCAGATTGGCCCTCAAAAATCAAATACAGGAAAAAGAGCTGCTCTTCCGGGGTGAGATTTTTTCAAAAATGTTAGGCACAAAAAAAAAAATGTCAGTGCAATTTTACACCTAATCCACTGTGCACTCAAAATGTATCCAGACTCACTCTTGTGCTCTCATTTAACATGTATTTTGCATGCCTGGCTCTTCTGAAAATCTGTGCCTGCAAATTGTTGGGAAAGGCTGTGGAGTGAGAGGTGTTTATAGTGAGCTCTGGCCCTGTAAAACTTGGTTTATAGGGAAGTAAAATGAAAGTCCCCCTTGTTACCATGTGTAATTGACAATTCCATTTAGAGTGACCTTCTGTGAAAGGAAAGCGAGAGAGAGAAAAGGGTGTGGGGGACGAGAGGGAGAGAAAGCCGGAGGATATTGAAGGGGAGGGAACCGGGCAAGAACTTCGTCCTTCAGGAAGGGTTTTTCCAAGTTCTTACACTTCAGCTAAAATTAAGACCAATAACAACAATTAAGCATCAAGATCAATAGCCCAGCAAATGTACTTCACTCATGGAGAATGCTCCTCTCCCTAAGTGCTGCCACCCCAGCATGTGCCCAGAAGCTGAAATCAGCAACGTGTGTGTAGATTCAATAATAAACAGTCAACAAAATCACTGCTGCCCCACCAAAAAAAAAAAAAAAAGAGAAACCCAACCATCCAGCTTAGCGTTCACCAGTGGGTGAGATGATTAAAGATTAACCCCCCCGCCTCTTGCCTCCACCCCTCTGGGGAGTATAGGCCTTGAAGCTCAGCAAATCCTTTCAGAGAAATATTTGAAATAAAAGCCAACAGATAGGGGATGCAGTGAAGGCAGCGGGACGCTGAGGGGCCAATAACCTCGGACGAGGGAATCGCTGCAATCTGGCCCGTGTTTGCGGATGATAATGCGTCTCTCCAAAGCCCTGATAGACATGGAGATGGCAGATTATAGCGCGGCTTTGGACCCAGCTTACACCACTCTGGAGTTTGAGAACATGCAGGTGCTGGCCATGGGCAACGGTAAGTCTGCCTCTGGGTTTCCTTTCGCCAGTTGAAGGTGGGAACGATGATAGAGCCAGCCAGTGCCTTCAGGAGCACAGGTCATCTGGCAACAGGCATGTAGCTGGTGCAGGGGGCACTGGGGGAGCTGAAGCACCAAGTCGGAGAGGGACTTTTACTGCTCCTGTAGAGAAGTGTTTCCGTTTAACTAATGTGCCAGTTGAACTGGCCAAATGACATTAGCTCACACACCAAGGTAATGGGTGTAGTATAAGAACGTGAGTAGAACAGAATTTTCCTACTCAACCTCTGGCTCCGGCAGACACAGCAGAGGGACTGGGAGCCCGAGCTGACAGCGACTGTGTCTCATAAGTCCCAAATTCAAAGGAAAGGAGAATGCAGAGTGAAGGGTGGTTCTTTACCGCCCCGCTGAGCAGGACTTCCGAGTAAGGAGCTTTCCATGGCTTGATAGAGATACTGTGAAGCCCAAAGTTGGGATAGTGAACCTGGACAGAGCGCAGCCCTTCTAGCAAGGAAGTAGAATGAGAGCCCCAGAAGGTTTCAGTGCATCACACCATACGAATTGTAATACCTCCACACAGAGAGGAAGTGTTGATGTGCACAGAAGGCATGACATTTCTCTTTACAACAGACTGACCGTAGCTAGCTTGAACCCCGTTGCATGGTGTGAATTGAAACACATGTGGGGCTCTGAGGGGAAGGTTCAGTCTTTTAACTGGAAATAGTATCAGTGTATATTATAGCTGTGATAATGGGGCACTTTCACACGCACACCCTGGGGAGAATCACAGTTCTATCAGGATTTGCAACATTGTCCCACTAGTTATATTTTGGAACTTGTGAGGATTCTTTTTTATTAGCTAGTCAGAGACACAATCAATGAAAATTCCTCTCCGGGTCTCCCCCAAAGTCCTTTCTAAATACTGGGTTAATCGATAAGCTAAGTATGCTGCAGAAAGCAACTAACTAGCTCTCAGGGCTACCAGAATGATGTCCCTGCTCCCTGGTCAGCTCCCTTAACGTGAGACACAAACAGCTTTTACTTACAGAATCCTGTCACTGATCTAGTCTCGCTGTGGCTGCAAGAGAGAACTTCTCCAGCCATACAACATCTATATAGAGTTGGGCTCCCCCTGTATATTATCCCTCTGCTCAGCACTCCATGGGGTCAGCATCTACAGAGCATGTGAACCCAGAGGGAGCAGACCTGAGTGGTGGGTATAATTTGCCTGAAGTGGGGCATGGACTATAACTACCATTAACTGCATCAAGGTTGCTCAGTGCGTCAAGTCCCAGTAGTCAGAGCTTCCCTCTCCAGCGCTGTCTCATGCAGCTTGGCTAAGAATGCTGTCAGAAAATCTGACAGCTAGAGGTGGGAAATACTTACTAAATCTCCCAGCCCCTGCCAGGGGGCTAGTTAGGGGCAGAATGGGGGAGAGAAAGAACATAATGGGTTACATGCTATGGAAATAAACTCCACAGCCCTGAAACATCCCTCATCTGCTGTAACTCCTCCAACCCTTGTTTTGGGTCTTGGTCCCAATATTTGCTCCTTGGCAGGCTGAGCGATTTGTCTTGGAGAGTTCAGGGGATACAGGGTGGTGGTTTGCACAGAGCTGCCTTCAGACTTCATCTCTTTGAATTGTGTGGAATCAGTTGACTTGCAGAGATGCCAATATTTATTCTTACAGCTGAGCCTACACTTCGCTACTAAACTTAGGCCACTTGCGTGGCCCTTGTACCATCCATCTAATGTATTGAACCTTCTCATCTGTGGGAAGTCATCACAACCTCTAAGGCCTCGGAAGTCTGTTGAAGTTTTGTAGGACCAGAGTAGACACCATCTGTACCAAGATTGCTTAAATACATTTTAGTAGAAATGGCTGACAAATTCTACAGGGATAGCCCTGATTTTATAAGCTGTAGCAAAGGTGATCACCATGCAATAGGCTCTTTGGGGAGAGGAAGAGGGTATCAGCTTCGTTTCCTACAACTTTTCTCTTCCAAGAAGTTTGTGTGCTCAGGCCCAATAGGAAAAATGCCCTAGAAACACTCTGCTAGTGACACAGCCAATTCATCTGAACAGCTTCCCTTTTCTTGATATGTGATACTTTGGGGCCTTTGAGCTATAATGGAGAAGATTTTAGTGAAAGTCTACATCAGTGGCTCTCAACCTTTCCAGACTACTGTGTTTTGTGTCCAGATTTGTGTTGCATACCCCCATATTTCACCTAATTTAAAAACTACTTACTTACAAAATCAGATATAAAAATACAAAATACAGCACACTATGACTGAAAAATTGTTGACTTTCTCATTTTTACTATATAACCATCAAATAAATCAGCTGGAATATAAATATTGTACTTACATTTCAATGTATAGTATATAGAGCAGTACAAACAAGTCGTATGAAATTTTAGTTTGCACTGACTTCACTAGTGCTTTTTATGTAGTCTGTTATAAAACTAGGCAAATATCTAGATGAGTTGTTGTACCCACAAAAGACCTCTGTATGCTCCCAGGAGTATGTATACTCCTGGTTGAGAACCATTGGTCTACATCTTTAGAAAGGACGAGAACATGAAAGTTAACTCCATATTCTGGCAAAATTCCCACTCAGGCAACTGCAATCTGCCTACCTAAATAACCCACCTCTTCTGCCCATTTTTTTTTTTTTTTTTTTTTTTGCTTTGAATACAGTCGTCTGCATTTCTGGTCCAAAACTGTTGTGAAGTGTTATTGTGTGCTGTTAAACAGACACTATGTTCCATGCCAGAGGTGGCTACATTTCAAAAGTGGATGCATTTCATACCTTTTTATAGCTTTGATGTTTTGGAAAATACTTTGGGATTGGGATGCTATACAAGTGTTAGATCATTTTCAGTTTTATTAGTTCCCTGGCTTGAATAAGCTTTTTCATTTTGTTTGTCCTAACTTCTGACTAATCCGCATTAAACAGATACTGTTGGGACAGCCAGGGAAAGAGGACAGTTGTTTAAGTTTCTGACACTATACAAATAATAATAGCTTCAAAATTATCCACCAGCAAATAATTCTGTTTCCATTTCCAGCCAATAGGATAGGAGACTGGTAGACTTTCTGGGGTATGGACTATCTTTTTGTTATATATGTATATAGGCCTGGCACAAAGGGGCCCTGATCCCTGACTGGGGTCTCTGGGGACTACTCTCATTCATGTAATAAATAACGAAGTGATTGTGTGCAGTGCTCTCCGATGTTTTTCTTCTCTGATTCCATATCTACGTTTTATGTTATATGTGTTTGGAGGAAATTGACATATACTCATTTTTCTGACATGATTTCATCTCTGGCTGCCTGAGACCCTGTGAACAGTCCAAGAGGAGGCATGTTTGTAGACAGCAGCCTTCCTGCAAAGCATCACAGAGGCTACTAGCCAAAAGCTAATGAGACATGAGTCACTCGCTCAGGGGGCAGGTGCCAGATGGGGCAGCACAACTATGAAAGTGACCCGTAAAATCCAGAGTATCAATGAGAGGGAACATACCTCAGAAGGGCAGAATGAATGGGGACAGGTAGCTACAAGCTCAGAGAAGGAGCAAGTTCATGGCTGCTGCAGAGGATGGATCAAGCAGACCCAAAACCTTAGGGCTTGTGTGCATGGGAGATTTGCCCAGTTATACCAGTATAACTCCCCCATGCAGAGTTCTAGTTTGGCTTAAGTCACTTTGGAAGCTGTTCAAACTCAGCAGAAACCTATTTCAGAATAAGTATTCTGAAATAGGTTTCTGCTGAGTTTGAACAGCTTCCAAAGTGACTTAAGCAAAACCAGAAAGAGGCCCTGTGGTAGCAGAATAAGAGTGGCCATATGGGAAATAGAACTCCAGTGCTTTAAATTCACACCCCAGCTTATACCAGTAAAGCTTCCCCACACAGACTAGCCCTTCCTCAGAGGTAAGTGAGGAGATGTTTTGCTGGGTGTTTTGGTGCCATGTATCCCAATGCAGTGGGGCAGGGAAGCAATTTCCTAGGCTGTTGCAGTCCAGTTCTCTAGTCTCCCTGGAGCCTGGTTAAACAAACAGACAAACAAAAGAAACTTCCACGAAGCAGGGCTTTAGACAAAGGGCTCACAAGGCTCCTTCAGTCTGGCCTCTAAATGAACTCTGCTGCAACAGAGCCTTGCAAACAGCACTGTCCTACCCTCCTCTCCACCCCAGGATTCTGGCTTCTGCTGCCAAACCCAGCCCTTCCGGACACAGCCCTCTTATCATGTGCTGGTGAAAGGCCTAATTTGCCCAGCCTTGCCTCCCCATGGATCTCTGCACCAAGGCAGCTGTGGCCTGTACTGAGAGTGTGTTAACCCTCTTCCTGCCAGGCCTGCATGAGGTCTATACATCCCTTCACAATAGGAAAGGAAATTGTGGGTAGGAAGCCTTGATTGTGGGTAGAACAAGTAGTTTCTTCCTCGTAGACCAAACAGATTCTTCGTGGGGATTAGGGGCAGAGAGTCATTCACAGTGTGAACCCAAGGAAGCCAATGGAGTTACCCCAAGGATGGGTTTGACACACACACACCCAGAGCCCCACAAGATCCAGTGTCTAAAGTGGGCAAGGTAGAGATCCTTTTTTAGGATTGCAATTCATTTTTAGTTTACGCACCCTGAATTTTTGCTTTGAGTTTCACACCTGGCTATGGGACAGAGACCGTGTCACCATGGATGGTTGATGATGGCCTTCTAGAGCCCCGATAGAAATGCCAGCAGTCTCCATCAGAATCCTTCAGGAAGCTTTCTAGGGTTTTCTCATGGTCTCTCCTAATTCCTACTGGCCTCTTCTCAGTGTTAATTGCAGAACAGTGGTGAGACCAGTAGAAATCAGAAGACCAGCAGACTCATTTCTCTGTTTCTATGCTCATCTGGGATCAGTAAAACATTTTAATCTGGAATTTCCATTGAGGAAGGTGAAGGTGTCTGTGCTGATACATGACACACGGAGGTGTCAGTCACAGTTACAGGGTTGCAGAAGTGACAAAGAGTCCTGTGGCACCTTAAAGACTAACTAAAATTTTAGAGCATAAGCTTTTGTGGGTTAATACCCACTTCGTCGGATGCATGCAGTGGAAGTATCCAGGGGCAGGTATAAATAGGTAGGCAAGAACCAGGTGGGAGATAACAAGGTTAGTCCAATGAGGCTGAACCAGCTTGTTATCTCTAATCAGGGAGGGTGAGGTGTTCCTCTAGCAGCTGAACTGGAGGTGTGAATAGCGAGAGAAGAGAAGCTGCTTTTGTAGTTAGCCAGCCATTCAAAATCTCTATTCAGTCCCAAATTGATTGTGTCAAATTTGCAAATGAATTGCAGCTCTGCAGTCTCTCTTTGCAGTCTGGACTTGAAGTTTTTTTGCTGCAAAATGCTGACCTTTAAATCTTTTATGGCGTGTCCGGTGAGGTTGAAGTGCTCTCCTAAAGGTTTTTGAATATTGCCATTCCTGATATCTGATTTGTGTCCATTTATCCTTTCTCGTAGGGACTGTCCAGTTTGGCCAATGTACATAGCAGAGGGACATTGCTGGCACATAATGGCGTATATTACATTGGTAGATGTGCAGGTGAATGAACCAGTGATGGTGTGGCTGATCTGGTTTGGTCCTGTGATGGTGTTGCTGGTGTAGATGTGTGGGCAGAGTTGGCATCGAGGTTTGTTGCATGGATTGGTTCCTGAGTTAGAGTTATTATGGCGTGGTGTGCTGTTGCTGGTGAGAATATGCTTGAGGTTGGCAGGTTGTCTGTAGGCCAGGACTGGCCTGCCTCCCAAAGCCTGTGAAAGTGAGGGATTGTTGTCCAGGATGGGTTGTAGATCACTGATGATGCGTTGGAGAGGCTTTAACTGAGGACTGTAGGTGATGGCCAGTGATGGTCTGTTGTTTTCTTTCTTGGGCTTGTCTTGCAGAAGTAGGCTTCTGGGTACACGTCTGGCTCTGTTGATCTGTGTCCTTATTTCCTTGTGCGGGTATTGTAGTTTTGAGAAAGCTTGGTGGAGATCTTGTAGGTGTTGGTCTCTGTCTGAGGGGTTGGAGCAAATACGATTGTACCTCAGTGCTTGGCTGTAGACAATGGATCGTGTGGTGTGCCCGGGGTGGAAGCTGGTGGCATGAAGGTAGGCGTGGCTGTCGGTAGGTTTTCGGTATAGGGTGGTGTTGATGTGGCTGTCATTAATTTGCACCGTGGTGTCCAGGAAGTGGACCTCCCGTGTAGACTGGTCCAGGCTGAGGTGGATGGTGGGGTGGAAGCTGTTGAAATCATGGTGGAATTCTTCCAGAGTTTCTTTCCCATGGGTCCAGATGATGATGTCATCAATGTAGCGTAGATAGAGGAGGGGCGTGAGTGAACGAGATTTGAGGAAGCATTGTTCCAGGTCAGCCATAAAGATGTTGGCATACTGTGGGGCCATGCAGGTGCCCATAGTGGTGCCACTGGTCTGGAGGTATATATTGTCACCAAATTTGAAATAATTGTGTGTGAGGATAAAGTCACAGAGCTCAGCAACCTCTTGTGCTGGGGCATCATCAGGGATACTACTCCTGACAGCTTGTATTCCATCTTTGTGTGGGATGTTTGTGTAGAGAGCCTCTACATCCCTGGTGGCTAGGATGGTGTTTTCTGAAAGGTCACCAATGCATTGTAGGTTTCTCAGGAAGTCGGTGGTGTCACAGAGATAGCTGGGAGTGCTGGTGGCGTAGGGTCTGAGTACAGGGTTAGCAGCATTCAATGCCATCAGCCTTAAGGTCTGGTTGGCTCCCATCCTTCCCAGTCAATGCTTATGCAAAGCCCCCAGGGGAGATGGCATCATAGAAATGTCTGACTGGAAGGGACCTTGCATCTAGTCCAGTCACCGGCACTGAGTCAGGACTCAGTGTTCTCTAGACCAGCCCTGACTAACCTCTTCACAACAACCTCCCATGAAGGACATTCCACAACGAGAGCCCTGGACGGATACAAATTTATATCTGTTATCTGTGGATATAAATCGGTATTCACAGAACTGCAGGGCTCTCCTGGGAACCGCAGCAGTGGAAGGAGCAGAATGTTTGGCCATGGCTCCCAGGCGCCAGCGCCGGCAGCTCCTCCCATGTGGCTGCGCTAACCCCAGCCCTGCCCTGCTCCCTGTCTGCGTGACTGCATCTCTTGTCTGGGGTCCATACAGCTACGCCGGAGGACAGGGCCGGGGGCGGTACAGTCATGCTGGAGGAGCCCTAGGAGCTGCAGCCCCATGTTCTGCTCCTTTCACTGCTGCAGTTCCCGGGAGAGCCCTGCGGTTCTGCGGATACCAATTTATATCCACAGATATAAATTTGTATCCGTGCAGGGCTCTAGCCACAATCTCCCTAGGTAATCTGTTCCAGTGCTTAACTATTCTTACAGCTAGGAAGTGTTTCAGAATATCCAACTTAAATCTCCCTTGCTGCAATTTAAGCCCATTGCTTCTTGTCCTGTCCTCAGTGGATAGGGAGAACAACTGGTTACCCTCCTTTTTATGACAATCTTTCATGAACTTGAAGACTGTCCTCATTTCCCGCCTCAGTCTTCTCTTCTCCAGACTAAATAATCCCAGTTTTTTCAATCTTTCCTCATAGGTCATATTTTCTAGATCTTTAATTGTTTTTGTTCCTCTTCTCTGGACTTTCTCCAATTTGTCCACATCTTTCCCAAAGTGTGGTGCCCAGAACTGGACACAGTACTCCAATTCAGGCCTTATCAGTGCTGAATAGAGTGGAAGAATTGCTTCTGTTGTCTTGCTTACAACACTCCTGCGAGTACATCCCAGAATGATGTTTGAGGGTTTTTTTGCAACAGTATTACATTGCTGACACATACTTAGTATGTGATCTACGATAATGCCCCAGATCCTTTTCTGCAATACTTTTCCTAGGCAGTCATTTCCTATTTGGTATGTGTGCAATTGATTGTTCCTTCCTAAGTGGAGTACTTTGCATTTGTCCTTATTGTATTTCACTCTGTTAATTTCAGGCAATTTCCCCAGTTTGTCAAGATCATTTTGAATTCTAATCCTGTCCTCCAAAGCACTTGCAAACCCTCCCAGCTTGGTATCATCTGAAACTTTATAAGTGTACTCTCTATATTACCATCCAAACCATTTAGGATGATATTGAATAGAACCAGATCCAGAACAGTTCCCTGCAGGACCCCAATCAATACACCCTTCCAGCTTGACTATGAACCAGTGATAGCTATTCTCTGAGTACGGTTTTCAAACCAGTTAAGCACTGACTTTATAGTAGGTTTGTCTAGGTTATATCTTCCTAGTTTGTTTATGAGAAAGTCATGTAAGATAGTACCAAAAGTCCTAACTAAAGTCAAGCTATATCACATCTACTGCTTCCCCCATGCACAAGGCTTGTTACCCAGTCAAAGAAGGATAATAGGTTGGTTTGACAAACCCATATTGACTGCTACTTATCAACTTATTATCTTCTAGGTGCTTACAAATTGATTGTTTATTTGCTCCATTATCTTTTGGGATACAGAAGTTAAGGTGACTGGTCTGTAATTCCCTGGGTTGTCCTTACTCCCGGATAGTGGCTTGGGGTTCAATGTTCTCAGAGACTCGAGGATGTCCAGATCTATGTCTCTCAAGTTCTACAGCAGAGGTCGGCAACCTTTCAGAAGTGGTGTGCCGAGTCTTCATTCATTCACTCTAATTTAAGGTTTCGCGTGCCAGTAATACATGTTAACATTTTTAGAAGGTCTCTTTCTATAAGTCTATAATATAGAACTAAACTATTGTTGTATGTAAAGTAAATTATGTTTTTAAAATGTTTAAGAAGCTTCACTTAAAATTAAATTAAAATGTAGAACCCCCTGGACCGGTGGCCAGGACCCGGGCAGTGTGAGTGCCACTGAAAATCAGCTCGCATGCCGCCTTTGGCACTTGTGCCATAAGTTGCCTATCCCTGTTCTACAGTCTCACCCCTCTCTTTCTGGGGTGGATTGCACAACCCTTGTTCAGATGCAGGGGAGCACTGACCCACACAAGTCAATGGGGCTCATCATGTGGGAAAGGGCTCCCTTACTTCAGTAAGGACAGCCCAATCTGTGTCTGACTGCACTAGGGAGCGTCATAAAAGTAAACTGCCTGCAGCCTATCCTGACAACCTAGGTATGGTGCCTGTTGACAGGAAGAAGCATTTAGAGCACTGGGCTGAGGCTGCGTTTGAAGGAGTTTGTTCACACTGTCCACCAAGATGGTTGATGCCCTCAGAGGTCTTTTGGATTAATTGCTGCTCCTGCATTGCTAGTTGGAAATAGTGTCCCATAAGGTATTTTTCCGTCAGCAGCTGGCCAAGAGGCTGTCATGCAAACCTCACAATAACTATCCCTGTGTTTGTCACCACACTCCTCTAATATGTTCTACTTGGATCTAGTCTGGGCTCTTTGAAGGCTACAGCTAGTGCAGAATGTAGCTGTCTCCCTTTTAAATTGGGTGGCCTACACTGAGCACATGACCTGTGCTCCAAGCATTGCCCTGGCTAGCTGTCTGCTTCCGGGGCAGTTCAAGGCGTTGTGGTCAGCACCACAAAACAGAAACTGAAATGTGAAAATCCCCGATGAATATCGGCTCTGTGCAGTGCTAGCTGTGAGCTGTGTTGCCAGGACGTTTGAGGCTGTGTCTGGATTCCAGACTGTTTGGATGCTAATCACGCTGTGTGTGTACAGTGACTTTCACCAGAGGGTCTCAATGCACTTTGTAAACACACAGTATTTACTGTCCCCCTTAAACTGAGCCATTGGGTGGCCTGATTTTAAGGGGTACTGAGCACCCAATCCCTTAACTGAAGTCCATTGGACCTGTAAGTGTCCTGCTCCTCAGAAACTCAGGCCACTTATTTGGGTGCCTAACTTTAGGAATCCAAGTTGGAACATTTTGACCCTAGGGCCAGATTTTCCAAGGAGTTGAGTACCCCCTGCTGGGTACATCTGTAGCAAGATATTGAAGTACGTGCATGCGTGTGCATGCAGAGGTGCTGTGACTAGGGGTGCTACTGCACCCCCAGGCTTGAAGTGGTTTCCATTATCTACAGGATTTACTGTTTGGTTCAATGGCTGTCAGCATCCCCCTGGTACAAATTGTTCCAGCATCCCCGCGTGTGTGTATGTTCATGCCACAGGGTCTCCCTGGTTACCGCCTGCCTCCTTGGGTAAAGAGCCGCTTCTCTGACTCTTCGTTGTCTCCTTCTCTTTGTCCTTCCTGACGTAGACACGTCTCCATCAGATGCGACAAACCTCAACGCTGCCAACAGCATTGGGGTGAGCGCACTGTGCGCCATCTGCGGGGACCGGGCCACGGGGAAGCACTACGGGGCCTCTAGCTGTGATGGATGCAAAGGCTTCTTCAGGAGGAGTGTCAGGAAGAACCACATGTATTCCTGCAGGTATGGATGGCGGGCATGTGCGAGGCTCCAGCTGCAGCAGGGCATGTGCCATAGACAAGATGGGGAACAAGTCTACCAGGGACTGCGCTGAGAATCCCACAGAACTTGGGGTCACTATTCCCCGTTGTCTCCCTTTACCTCACATCTCACAGGACTGGCCTGTCCCTCCGGCTGAGGAGAGCTGGAAACAGCTCTCAGCAGAGCTCCTCACCGGCCACAAGCAAGGGGTCACGTGGGAATAGCAGGGAATGATGGCCTCATTCTTCAGGGCTGAGTACCCTCTCTCTGCAACCCTCCCACCCCTGCTGAGTTGGGAAGAGAGCTGAGAGAAGAGGTCATTGCAAAGCAAGAGAGGATGTTTCCTACTGCCTGATGTTTCCTACTGGCTGAGCAGCTCCACCACACTCCTAGTCTGGAGGGCAGGCATGGTGCTGAACTCCCATCCCTCTGGGCGGGACAGTGCAATAAGCCATTGGGATATTACTCCTGCACCGAGCCCAGCAGAATCTGGGCTGGGGTAAAATTTCCAAAATACTGAAATCATGTTAGAAGCCTAAGGTCTATTTTCAAAAGTGACTTGGGCACTTGGGGCAGATTTTTAAAGGGACGTCGGCAATGCTCAGCTGAGCTTAAGCTTAAGCTCTCGGCAGCCCTCTTCCTGGTGGAATTCTCAGCCTGGAGTGAGGTAGCTCTATGCTGCCTAGGCTCACTATTGAGTCCATGGGGATAGTTGAGCCTCTTAGAAAGCAGAAGCTGGGCAGCTGAGCAGGGAGCTGCCTAACCAAGCCAGGAGTGAAATGCTGGAGAGAGAAGAGGGATTTAGGGGCATAAGTGGCTGAGCTGGTGCACCTGGCTGATGGGCCAGAGATAAACACCTCCTTCTGCCTGAGAATCCCAGCTGTGAACCCTCTGCTGGAGTTATGCACCTAAGCCTAGACAGCCCATGGCTTAGCAGCCAGGACCACCTCTCTCTGGCCATAGGCACTGACTCCATGGGTGCTCCAAGGCTGGAGCACCCACAGGGAAAAATTAGTGTGTGCTCTCCACCCACCGGCAGCCAAGCTCCCCTCACTCCAACCCTGCTCCACCCCCCACCCTCCTCTGAGTGTGCCGAGTCCCCGCTCCACCGCCTACCTCCCAGCATTTCCCGCTGGGCTGCCACCAAACAGCTGTTTTGCCGCTCCAGGAGTGAGGGGGAGGAGCAGGAACATGGCATGCTCAGGGGAGGAGGCAGGGAAGAGGCGGGGCCAGTATGGGGATTTTTGGAAGGAGGTGGAATAGGGGCTGGGAGGGGTCAGATCTGGGGCGAGGACTTTGGGGAAGGGGTTGGAATGGGGGCGGGGTAAGGGGCGTGGCCTCATGTGAGGGGTGGAGTTGGGGCGGGGCCAGGGGCAGAGTGGGGGTTGAGCACCCACTGGCAGGAGCAGTAGTCGGCACCTATGTCTCTGACTCCTGTTCACGTTCAGTACCTCACTCGCTCTTGCCTTACATATATCTGGGACCCTGAGCTTCACCCACCAGCCAGGCCTCCTGCTTTAGGGGGGAGCAGGCATCAGGTCTTAGGGATGCTCGGAGCATGTCTATGGGATGGGGCCCTACTGGCAAGACAGGCGTCCCCCCACCTAGTCTGAGAATCCTGCTTTGGGGCCTCTGGGGTTTCAGTTTGAGCTGGGGCTCTGAGCAGCTTGTTAGCTGCCTTGAAAATGCCAACAGGCAGAAATGTGAGCACCGTGGAGGTCTAGGTGGCACCTGAACTGCAGCTTTGAAAATATCAGTTGTGCCCCCATAGCTACCTCAGGCACCTAAATCCCTTTACAAATGTGGCCCTTGGGTGCTTAAGTTTCACTGAAAGTCAATGAGGCCTCAAAGTCCCTTTTGAAAATGAGACTGAGGTGCTTTTGAACATGGTATCCTAGATTTTGGGAAAGGTGGCGGGGGAATGTGCGTGGCAGTGTGAACGCAGCTCCTGAGGGGCAGAGAGGAGCCCCCAGCAGAGGTGTAATCTGAAGTGTAGCTTGGAGCCTAGGGCTAAGCTTTTCAAAAACAGATGCCTAATGTTAGACTCCTGATTCCCTACTTAGACACCTAAATATGTGGCCTGATTTTCCAAAGTGCCGAGTATCCAGCAGCTGTGACTGACTCCAGTGGTCACATGGACTTTGAAGGCTACCGCTAGGCACCTATCCTGGAAAATATTGGCTATAGGCTTTAATAGAGCACAACGAAACCAGCACTCTCAAAAGATACATAATTGACATGGTGGGGGCCCTTTGTCTCTTGGGTCACCCTACACGCCATACTCACAGGTTTAGTAACCTAACGTGATCAGCCAGCTGAAAATTACCTAGCGAGCATGAGAAGTACCTATAAAATCTGTACTGCAAACGGCTATTGACATTGTGCTACATGCGAGAGCCATAAACAAAGAAAACAAGGGAGGGTCATGGGTCTGGCTATAGCAATTGGGAAGGAAGAAGTTACTTTGGTTCTGATCAGGGAAGTTTGGGGGTGATACTGGGAGATGGGTCTGTTCAGGCTTTACTGCAGTGTTGTGTGGTGATAAAGAGCGGGAACCTGTGGGTCAGGGTTCTAAGCCCAGCTCCGAGAGGGACTGTGGTGTAGTGCTGTGATTCCACACCAGACCACCCATCCTCCAGGATCTCTCTCCTGTCTAGCTGTGTTCTACTGAGGACTCCCCACTCATTTAGCAGTACGGGGGGACAGGTTGATTCTGACTCACCTGTGTGTGACCCTGCTGGGAGTTGTGACCCCCATCTTGATCAACCTTGTCTAGTGGTTACAGCAAAGGGCTAGAAGTCAGGACTCCTGGCTCATATTCCCACCTCTGCCACTACCTTGCTCTGCAACCTTAGGCAAGTTTTTTGGCTCCCATGGAAATGAATGGGAAATGTGTGTCCAAATTCCTGAATTTCCCTGCGTTGCCTTATCCGCAATAATTCTTCCTGGGGGAATTGTAGGTTAATTGAGAGCCTCATAGTAAGGCAGCCTAGAAGAGTCAAATATCACTGTTTTTTTCCTGAGAGTGGGTGGCTCTGCTCTGGTTTTGTGTCTCAGAGCCCGGGGCTCTCTCATCGACTTTAGGCTGTTGCAGCTGCTCACCCCACTTTCTCCTCCCCAGGTTTAACAGGCAGTGTGTTGTAGATAAGGACAAAAGAAACCAGTGTCGATACTGCAGGCTAAAGAAGTGCTTTCGAGCAGGGATGAAGAAAGAAGGTAGGTCACCGTGAGCGCTGTCTGTTCTAATGCCAGCCATTGGTTGGGTGATACACCAGTTACACAGCTGGTTTGGTTGCCTCTACCCTGCCAACCACTGACACCTACACACAAGTTCGCACAAACACAAACCAATCCAATTATATACACTTCCAGAGATACGCCAAGATGCTACAGACTCCCACCTGCGCACCAACATCTATTTACACTCACAGCCACACAACATATTTACAGGTAGGCACTCCCTTCCTCCCTCACTCCCTCACATTGACACATACACATACCTTGCACTTGCACACCCAGTATACGTGTATATACATGTGGACCAATATCACTGAACCATTTAGAAAAGCTTCATAATGTTGGCAAAAATACCAAGCTTCAGATCAGGGGTTGACTCTATGTGTTTTGCCACCCCAAGCACGGCAGTCAGGCGGCAGTCAGCGGCATTTCTGTGGGCGGTTCGCCGGCCCCGCGGATTTGACAACGGTTCTACAGGAGGTCTGTCAGTCCTGAATAGCTGTCGAATCCGCAGGACCAGCGGACCTCCTGCAGAAACGCCGCCGAAGGCCACCAGACTGCTGCCCTACAAGCTACCGGCTGGCCGCCCCCTGAGCCTTGCCACCCCAGGCACGCGCTTGCTGCGCTGGTGCCTGGGGCCACCCCTGCTTCAGAGCCCCAGTTAGCGAGCATGAGATGAGCATGAGCGAGCAGTTAGCGAGCATCCAGTTAGTTTGGATACCGAGAAGATCACCACATAATTAAGACCCTGAGTGCACGAAGCACGTCAGGTCTGATCCGTGTGAAATCAGCTGTCTCTCACTTTATATTAATTATTTTTGAGAGGGTCAAGGTTGGCTGCAAGTTCTCTCTCCCTGGAGTATCTGATCACTCTGGAGTCCAGTGATTAGTCACTGGGAAGTGGGTAGCCACCAGTGTGTCCCACAGGGCCCAGCAGACTTTTTGGCCTTTCCTCATTTGGCCTCTGCCCTAAACTAGAGGATAGGTTACCTAGTTGATTTCCAACTACATAAGGCCTTTTCTGCAATGGAGAATTGTTTCAGTAGAACACTACAGAGCCTATACTGGCACAGCCACCTAGTGTAAACACAGTGTAACTAACAGGAGGAAGTTTTGTTGCTTGGGGTGTGTTTTTTCACACTCCTAACATAGTTATGCCACTATAAGTTTTAAGTTTAAAACAAGCCCATGGTATGACTTTAAATCAATATAGTTATACTGCTCTAAATCCCTGTGTGGACACTTATTCCAGTATAAGGGGGCCATCTTTAGCTTTTGTCACTTGGGAAGCTAAACTAAAAAATGGTATTTCTGTAGTGGAATAAAAGTATCCACAAAGGGAGTTATACTTGTATAGCTGTATAACCAGTAAAATTTATCTGTGTAGACAAGACCTCAGTAGTGTTTTGTATCTGCTTCTTTCTGGGATGGGTCACTAGGCCTTGCTCTTTGGCACTGAACTTACTCTGCTGATGAGGGAATGTGAGGGTCTCCATTGGTTCCAGCTTGTGTCCTCTCTGCCCTCAGCCCGTAGAATAAAGCGACCTCCCAAGATAAGACACCTCAAGCTGCTGCAGCCAAAACACGGGCTCTTTGAGAACACCCTAACCCTGCCTTCCATGAGGAACATTTCTCCCTGTACTAAGAGGGACTAGGCATTGCTAAGAGCTTGCCTTAATTTTGCCTGAAGGACAGATGAATCCTCTCTCTTTAGAGCCTACTCATCTTATGCTCGAAGCTCTGCTTGTGTCTGTTAATATTCAATAGAATTTACATTAGGTCCATGACCAGCTAATACTGAGCAAACATTTAGAAAACATCCTGGTGTGACTGAACCCAGGCCCGGCCCCTGATAGCGAGCAGCGTAACCTTGAGAGCTCCTATTTACAGCTGCTGACTGCAGGGCTTTTATTTCAGCCCAGCCTTGTTATTGCTTTTTATCAGGCTGAATTATACATTCAGAAAATATAAATCCATAGAGCCACTAGCATCGTGCAGAGATTTTCATGATACAGTGGATCGATAGCGTCTTCTAGCAGATTGCTCGGATGACTGTATCTCTTCCAGCGTGGTTTGCCTGCCATGGGTCACAATCGGCACAAGTGCCTTTCAGCAGATACTGGAATTCACCTCTTCAGCATTATTGCTCTAACAGCAGCCTGCTGACACCCCCTAGACTTACAGCCTAAGCCCTCCAGAGAAACAAACCAGCCAGGGAGGTATATGAGAGAAACATACTTGTCACTGGGACTCTCTTCAGTCTCAGATATTCTGTGTCATACCTAACCAAGAGCTTAATACTCTGACACCAGTTGCTTCAGGTGCACAGTAACTATTTGCAGTAACTCCGTCATTGTTTCTTTTATCATTCTAGCATACAAGTGGTTCCCCAAAGAACTATTGTATATTTCTGTGCTGCATGAAGGCAAAGCTGTATTGGCCACATTTTCAAAGGCTTCCAAAATTATGTCCACAAAATCTGTTTGCACACAGAGTGAATAGCTGTGTGCACGATGGCCTGTTGTCACAAGTCACTGGGAGGGGGCATTGTGAGCGTTGATGAGGCACGTGGACATTTTTCAAGCATGGCTTAAGAGGTTCCTTTAAAAAACTGGCACTAGAGCATGGGGCCAAGTGAAGACACCCATTTCTGCACTTGGGAGCAGATCCACGATCCACTGAGGTCACTGGGGGGATTTCCATTGAGTCAAAGCCCTTACACTCTGAAATAGCTCAGCACCAAGATGTTTTAGGCAGTCAGGAGAGCCCAAATCTTGAATTATGCGCTACATTCCCAACACCAACATGTGAAAATCAGGCTCCCTGTGTTTAAAACTTGATTCAGCTGCATACTGACCTGCCTCCCACACTGTGTCGCTGTGAATCCTTGGCTAAAGAAAGCTGAGGATTTAGTGTGTAAAAGGAACAACAATGGAGCGTGAAAATGTTTGGTAAACACATTCCTCACTGAGCTTTGGCTGAGACAAAATGCTTCCTTGCAGCTGTACAAAATGAACGTGACCGAATCAGCACCCGCCGATCCAGTTATGAAGATAGCAGCTTGCCTTCCATCAACGTCTTACTTCAGGCAGAAGTCCTTGCGCAACAGGTACCTCTTCTTCCCTGTTAGCCTACTGCTAAAGCATCAGGCGCAAAGTGTTCAGCCAAGCCAGGTGAATAATCCCTTACTGATTCTAGGGTTACCACGTGGGGCGGGGTGAGGGGAGTGTTACTTATCTGGAGACTGAACACTGTTTTTCTCAAATGTATTTGTTATTTGAAACCATTCGCGGTATAATCGTTGGTCTGGAGCTGATCTGTGAACAGGTTGCTGCAGGTACTTGACATTTCAGCTATTTTGATTGGACACAAAATGCCACACCCTCAGCTGATGTAAGGTGGTGTAGCTTTGCTGAAGTCAATGGAGCCATGCTGGCCTACACTCAATAAGATTAATAGGCAGCAGATTTAAAATAAATAAAAGGAAGCACTTCACACAATGCACCATCAACCTGTGGGACTCAGATTGCCAAGAGATGTTGTGCAAGCCACAAGTATAACTGGTGTGATGGGGCAAGGCCAGATGGCTTTAGGAAAGTGATGAGGAACAGATATGTTAGTCTCAGGTTAAACAAATCCCTGGTACCATTGGAACCAAATGGCAGTTGTTCCAGGTTAATCAAGACACCCCAGCCCTGGCCCCCTTACCGCTGCTGGCGGCCCAGCCGGAGCCAGACACACTGCACTGCTCTTCTGGAAGAGCGTGCAGCCCCGCCCCTCAGAGCGCTGCCCGCATGGTGTGCTTAGGCTTCAGGAGAGCAGGGAAGGTGGAGGAGGGGCTGGGAGCAGCCTCCCTCACTGGGAGCTCAGACGGGGCGGTCAGGAAGGTCCCGTGGGCCGGATGTGTCCCATGGGCCATAGTTTGCGCACCCCTGTCCTAGAGGATAGGTTCATCAGTGGCTATTAGTCACGACTGTCAGGGACACAACCCTATGTTCAAGTGTCCATAAACCTCCAACTGCAAGAAGCTAGGACTGGACAGAAGGGGAAAGATCATTCAAAATTGCCCTATTCTGTTCATGTCCTCTGAAGTATCTGGCCACTGTCAGACACAGGATAATGGGTTAGATGGTCTGACCCAATAGGGCCATTCTTATGTAATTACACCATTTGGACTGTAGGTCATGTGGTATGTTTCTATTCTCTGTTCAGACAAGAATAAATCTTGGAATCAGGCTTCAGGTGCAAATACTTGTGATTTATGAATTCAGGGTTTGCTTTATGCAAATATTTTCACCAACCTTTGCTTAAAATTCTCTGTTTCTGTAAACATTCCTGTCAGGACACTCATTTGCCAGAATATTCACAGAAAGGGACCCAGGAAGAGGAAGTAAATTTGTTTAAGAATTTAAATAAATAGCCAGAGGCTTAAAAAAGTGACTTTGTCTGGGAAGAACTGAGCCCCAGAATTCCAAGAAAGGCAAACACTAGGGATGTTCCTGTGAGGCCTCCAGGTCAGAAAGCATTTCACACAATCTCCTCGCCATCAGACAAATGAATCCAAAGCATTGGCAATATCCGGCTGTGCAGCCTTAAATCAAGTGACATAATGCGAGGAACCATTACCACTGCAGTGCAAGGAAGGTCATCTTGCAAGACCATGCATCACCCAGCCCATCTCAGACCTGTTCGCCTTAAGCATACTCCCTGCCCTCTCTGCTCTGCCAATGATGCCAACCTCAATCCATCCAGGGTCTTTATCTCCGTTGATAGGCATCACCACGTCTTGGCCATGTTGCTGCTTATACTTGGAATAATCTTCCCAAATCTCCAAGCCAAACCACCTCCCTCACCTCATTCAAATCTCTCTTAAGAAGGGCCAGAGGGAAGACTAGATAAGAAAGGGGGAAATTAACAGAAGCATTAAGGCATGTCCAAAACTTTTTTTGCTCATAAATGCAGATTTGGGTTGACTGAAACATTTCATACATTTGCGAAAAAAACAACCCCACCAAAAAAAAATTCTGAATTTTATTTCAATTTTTTAAATTTGAAATGACTTTTTGTTTTGAAATTTATTTCAATTTCATTCAAAAAACATATAAAAACTTTGTAAAAGCATGAAAATGAACAAAATGCTTAATTTGACCTGAAACTATTTTTCTCCTTCCTTTTTGGTTTACCACAAATTTTGAAAACGTTTCATTTCAGGTCAGTTTGAAGCAATGTTTTGTTTTGTTTTTTGGAATGTCCAGCAAAGCGGAAAATCACATTATTGACCCACCTCCATGTCCAAGCTCTAGGGCTAGATCCTGAGAAGTGCTGAGCATTCCTGGCTTCAAAGGAAGTTGAGGGCATTCAGGATCCCAAAGAAGTGCTCAGCAGCCTACAGGATCGAGGCCCTAGTGAGTAACCCTGGGAGCTTTTAAATGTCTCCCTTGTCCTTCCTTTCCCCTTCCACCACCACCTGTCCAGTGATATTCTCAGTGGTGTAATGAGTAGAATGTCTCACCAAGATTTTCTAAAGTCACTAGTAATTTGGGGTGTTTCTGTCTCAGCTTTCGGGTGTCCAGTGGGAAACGATTTTCAGCCGGGTGCCCAACTGATTTTTCTCAGCATAAATCCAACGCTCCCCAAATCATGAGTCATTTTGGAAAATCATGGCCCATTCCCATTCTGCAAGGCTCCTAGCCCATTTATGGGCCCTGTAAAGATAACATCGCACTCTGCTGCAAGATGAGATAAAGGGTCCTCTGGCCACAAGGGAAGAGCATTTTACAATGAGACTGGATGTTCTGAAGCAGCATGATCCTTTGGTGAGTCAGGTCTGCCAATAAAGCCAGCAGCCCTGAAGAAACTCATCGAGACTGCTCCATTCCAGCAGAGTACATGCAGACTCATTAAATACTGGGGACTCTAGCATGCTAATTGGTAACTTATATATGCCTGGCTAATTAGAACAAGATACTGCTGAGGAGTTGCTTTCTCTGGGATCTCAGGTCACTCATCCAGAGGTCTGTGTTTATTTGCTAAGCTGTCCCAGCTCCCTGATTAGGATAATACTTGGTGAGATTTTTACAATCTTATTTATTCAATAACAGCTCTAGAGCTGGAGAGGTTCCAAGAAATGGCGCCTTTCAAACCAGTGAAGCCGTGAAAGAGGGCACCAGGTCTGAGGTGAAAGTGCTGGGATGCACAGGACAGGAAGGGCCAATGCTGTCCAGGATTCCAGAGGGCAGAAGGAAGAGAGTGGTGGGTCTGGTTAATCACTCACACAGTCATAAGGGAAAACTGGTGATTAAAGCCAAATGTTGAAACAAGCTGAGTACGCAACTGTGCACGCAACATGTGCACGCACTTGGCATGGAAGTTTGCTGCACCTTTGCATTAAAATGGGGTCCCTGCACATGAAGACATTCCAGATCAGTCATTTGCCAGTGAAATGGCACCATTTGCCTTTGCAATCACAGTAATTCTGCATGCAAATTGGACACACAGTGTATTTTCCTGGGTATAGTTGCACGTGTACAGTTTGGCAAAATGTTTCTGACTTTAAACTGGGGCTTCAGCCTTTCAAATGGGGATTTTAAATTTAAATGTCCTGGTTCTGATCTCACTTAAGCCAGCTTTATGGCTGAGTAACTGACCTCAGCAGAGAGAGTCCTGACTTATTTCAGCACAAGTGAGAGGAGAATCAGGCGCTATATTCAATACATTAATGAAAAAAGCCCAGCAAAGGCAGTGAGGGCTCTGTTTGATTGGGAGCAGGGTCTGGCTGGCATAGCAGGTAGGATAGTTCTCTGATCCCTCGCTGGTGGGGAGAAATTTTTTCTCTAGCACCAGCACTAGCCTTTGCTGATGGGAAACTGGGTTTATGTCAGTGACCGTGGTATAGAAAGAAGGAATGATAGTTTCATGTATGGGCCACATGGGGCTCTGGTGTAAATCCATTGATACCTGACTTACTCAATGGGAGGAAGGACGCTGGATGTGTTACTCACATGCTTTACAGACTGCTCAAGTCAGGTCAGGGAACAACACATTGACAATGGGGATATCTGGGCTTTGCCTCTGATTTTCATTCCCTTCCTCCTGCTATAAGGAAAGGAAGCAAATCTAGATCCAAATCCCAAGTTTCTGGGGGCATAGGTACTGATCCAGTCTCCCCATTCAGGCCTTTCTTAGAGACAGCTCAGTTGCTAGTACGGAGCATCATTCCTGAGGTCTCAGCTATATAAAGAAGGGAAAAGCTCCTGACTCCCTTGATACCTGCCTACCTTTTGATCTGTTCTTTGATTAATCTCTGTAAAGCCACAAACCTACATGGTACATCAGAGAAGGCAGAAAAGGTGCTGCCCCCACCTTTCATGGGTCTTTCCAGCTTCTGGGACTTTCATATCTCTGGCTCTTCCAGCTCTGAAATATGAAGATCTTTCTCATCCTTGCAGATATCATCGCCAATTTCTGTGATCAACGGAGACATCCGAGGGAAGAAGATTGCGAACATAACGGATGTGTGTGAGTCCATGAAGCAGCAGTTGCTGGTGCTGGTAGAGTGGGCCAAGTACATCCCAGCCTTCTGCGAGCTTCCCTTAGACGATCAGGTCAGTGCTGCCATTTGACCTCCTCTGGCTCTTTCCAGTGGAGGTTAATCTCTGGCCAAGAGGAATGGCCTGGTCTGCAAAGAGGTTGCACATTGTTTACCCAGTTATCATGACTGCACAAGCAGATCAGATAGCTGCATGTATACAATACTAGCATTGGCCATTTGCATATGCAGTTAAGCAGACTGTTTGCACAATCGCTGTAACAATGTGTTCAGTTAGACCAGGGGTCTTCAAACTTTTTCCTTGGCGGCCCCTTCTAGCTGAGGAAAAAGTCGTGTGGCCCCCCGAGAGTATGTCCACCGAAATGCCACCGCGGAATGCAAAAGCTCCACTTTCCACAGCGGCATTTTGGCGGTACTAAAATAGCCCGCCCGGGAGTTTGGCAGTCTCCCAATGGGGGTGGTCTCATGCAGCCTTGGGGGTGTGCGCACCCCAGTTTGACGACTACTGAGCTAGACACATAATCGTGCACACATTTTGCAACCAAAAGTTTGCATGGGAAGATGGTTGGTGAATCATTGGTTAACTAACGCTACTGCAGCACTCTGAAAACCTAAAGCACTATACAAATGCTTAGGATAATTAGACTGATTAGATACAGTATAATGGCCTAACTTTTGAAGGCCTTTCTGTTGCCTAAGATTAAAAAAACTATCTTTAATTCAGTCAAGCAGGCCTGTGGTTTCATGGTGTCACTGGTCACTGTTGTCGATAGTAATTTATAAATTATAA
The DNA here is from genome assembly GCA_007922305.1 of Dermatemys mawii. Lineage (NCBI taxonomy): Eukaryota > Metazoa > Chordata > Testudines > Dermatemydidae > Dermatemys > Dermatemys mawii. Next base: position 13,411,931 of record ML677360.1, on the reverse strand, counting down.
TAAAAGTGTGTCTAAGATCCCAAACCAACAGCAGCATCTCTGCAGACTGAAAAGTTGCAAATATATTTGTATATAAAGCAAGATATTAAAGTAATTTACTAACCAAAATCAGCATAGAGGGCTCTGCATTCCCCTTGTAAGAACTGAACCATAAAACCTAAGGGTATGTCTTTAATCTAGCTAGCACAGGCCCGTGGCAGCCTGTACTTCACCTCAGGCTGGCCACCTAAGAACTCAGGGTTCCAGGAAGGCTTGCATAGTGCTATGGGTCCCCACAAGAGCTAGACTGAAGCTATCTTTGGCATGTCTACACAAGCTGCAATCATATTTTAGAGATGCCCTAGAGCAGCCTCAGTGGTACAAGGAAATGCTCGGTGTTAAGGGCTACATTTCAAAGTTGTGTGCAACTGATGAAGTGGTGAAAATACCCATGTATAGGTACTCTTGCTTAAAATTAACACACATGAAAGTGGGGAAGCGGTGCAGGGAAAATTAGTGAGAGTCCTTTTCTGAGGGGGACTCACAGTGCCTGTAGTGGGGCAGGAGGATGTTTCCAAGTTAATTGTTTTTTGTTCACAAACTTAAAAAGGGTCCTTTTCATTCAGGATCAGGGACCAGTCCAATGACTACTGGATCAACAGGTAGTTTTTACCGAATCAGAAGATTCGGATATTTAGAAAGTGAGAGGGCCCAGCTAGTCATGAGAACCCCCAGTCATCTCATTGTGCAGATCACTGGGAAGTCTGCATACTTTACAGCCTTTAGGAATGCTGCCATCTCTGTCCATTTGGGTGGTAGCTTTGAATTATTTACAGTGATAAACAGCATGCTAAATTCCTAAAGCAAATACACTTAGAAATCATGGAAAACAAAATGGTGACCAATGGCAAATTATATTTACCTAGCAAACAGGCTGCAGCTACTGTTCTATTCTATAAAGTCTTTCACTGCCACTTGGAATAGATGCTGTAAAACCCAGTTAATGCTTTATAGGATCTACAGCAGTTTGCACATGAACCATCCTCACCAAGTGTCTTTGGCTCAGTCTTGGGAATTTTTTAGAAAGGAAATAACCCCTGCCTGACCCCTATGTTCACACTGAAGAGAGGTTTTTCACATGCCCCCTGCCCCAGTGTCACTCCTGCTCATCAGTGTGAGTAAGGGGCTCACAGTCTGGCCCAATATGTCAGGGAAGAATCCAGGAGGAAAACATTCAATTTTTTTTCTGAAATACACATTAAAAAAAAATTAGACCCACATTTTCAAAGGAAGATGAACCACATAACAGTGTGGGAGCCACAACTAGAAAAACATGGCAGCATAAATGTGTTTGTGAATCATGAGCCAGCTGCATGTCAGACACTAGAGAAGTTCTCCATCAGAAAATGCAGTTTTGTGGAAATCAAAATGTACTGTGGGAATGTCAGTTTCGGTGAAACTTTTTGCAGGAAGATGTCAAAACAATTTAATGTAGAAACACTTTGTTCTGAGACGGTAAAATACTTCATTTCAGCTTTCTCCTTTTGATTAATTTTGGTTAGACTTTTATATTTAATTAAAATATTAATCTTAATATTATACTGGTATACGTTATATTTAATATTTTAATTGAATATAAAGTCAAAATGAATCAACATTATCAGCACAAAACATTTCAACATTAACAACATAATTTAACATTATTGAAACAAAATGTTTCACTTGTTGTGAATCAAAACATTCTGGCATTTTCATTTCACAGGAAATTGTGAAACTTCAGCTCCTCGTTCCAATTCAGAGCTATTTATTTTTTAAGTTCTGAATTCCCTGAGGACTGGATATTCTGATTTTGCCCCGCTCCAGGACACACAGATAGCTGTAGTTACACAACAAACTGGGTGACTGCCCACATCTGGCTAAGTGCACATGCACTTCACATTGTGTTGCACAAATGAGGATTTCACAACACCTTGAAGCATTCTCCCCTTTTGCAGAAGTCCCTGTTCTATTTATTTCCTAATACCTTGGTCCCCTCAAGTGTCAGCATCTTTTCTAATCAAAGCTTTGTTCTAGACCATTTGCATTCTCTTGACACTTATGGTAGAGTGAGGCTTCCCTTGGCTTCATCTAATGCTCTAAGATAAGACCCTGGAAAACCGTGATATGTTCCTGCTCCGTTGCTTCATTTTCTTTTTCGCCCTCTGTTTGTTCAACACACAGAGGCTGAACCATTCTCTTCAGGACACACTTTTCTGAGTCTCTCCATTAATGTTTAATAGTTGTTTTCTTCGGCCAACATCCCTGGCTCTCTATTAAGAAGCAGCTGGGCCACATTGTCCAATAGTTAACCTTTCTTTCTACAAAAGCTTTGAAATCGTTAACAGAAGTGGGGCAAAAGATCCGGGACATTCTCAGGAACCACTGAGGGGTGTAACATGAAGAATATCAATTATTAACATCAGGGCAGAAAAACATCTCTTTGCCTTCACTGGAACTGTCCATTGCCACTGGGGGAACAGATGACCCCACCTGCTGGTGGCACATAGCATGTGACATGGTGACTCCACCCACTGGCGGCACATAGCACGTGGCATGGTGACCCCACCTGCTGGTGGGATGTAGTGCGTGACACGGTGACCGTACTCTTGGTGGGATGTAAGGCACGAGATGATGACCCCACTCCTGGTGGGATGTAGTGTGTGAGACAGTGACCCCTCTCAATGGTGGGACAAAGGGGGGACATGGAAATGATCCTACTTATTGTCATGATGTAGAATGTGAAATGGAAACCACCCTCTCCCCTGGCATTATACAGGAGTGACCCTGCTCCCCCAGCCCTCCAGCATGGCACGTATCACGCAGGAGTGACTCTGCCCCGCTGGTGTGAGTGTCCAATGCTATTCCAGTCAATGGGATATTATTGGTGTGACAAGTTCTGCGAGAGTTGCCAAAATGTGAGAAAAAGACAGACCCCTCAGGTATCTGGCAGAGGCAGGAAGACCCCCACCAGCCTGGCTTGCAGACTCTCAGGAGTTTGATCCCTGCTTGTCACAACTCTCCATTCTTGAGCCAGTGACTGGCTGCTCTGTGGGGTGATGCCATCTCTCTCTTTTCTCCCAGAGTCAGTCACAGTTTCTCCTAATCACTTTTATGGATCCTGACAGCCTTCTTGCCCTTCCTTATACTTGGGACCCTTAAGCAGGAAGTGTGTGTCTCTCTCACACTCTCTGCTGCCCTACTGGGTGCACAGTTGCTTCTCAAACTGGGCTTTGTGTCTCCCGATTTCCACCTCTTGTGTGTGGTCAGCAGTTGTGAGAATCTGCCTCAGCGTTGCACATGCCAGTGCAGGGAGGTGGGCGAGAATTCTGTGCAGGGATCTGGACCAGTCCAGCTTGCTGCTCGCTTTGATTTGTCCTGCCCAGTGACTCGTAACTGGGTGTTTCAGGTGCTGGGCTAGTATCTTGGTTCTCTGGGCAAGGGGTTGGAGGTGCTGCTACCGAGGAGGGGTGAGATGTAGGGGTACATTGTATATGAACCCCCACATAACCGGTGCGAGGACCCCACTCCTCTGCCCTGACCTGCACAATGCAGAAATGGGCACTTCCTCTACATTCTTCTTCCATGGAATCAAAGCACTTGCCCCCCTTCTCCCAGTCACCCAGGTAATACGTCTCTGTCCTTGCAGGTGGCCTTGCTGAGGGCACACGCAGGAGAACATCTGCTCCTGGGAGCTGCCAAGAGGTCCATGGTGTTCAAAGACATCTTGCTATTAGGTAAACCACTTCTCTATGCCAGGATGCAGCTGCTCCCTCTAGTAAAGCAGATACGCTCACACAGGAGCATCCTGTTTATGGATTTGAAGGGGATGAGCATTTTAGTTTGTTCTGTGTCAGTTTTGCCGAATGGCGCATTGGGTTGGAATTCTCATGTGTCCAGGGAACCCAGCACTGCCCTGGGGTTTGGTTGATGCTTCAGATCTAAGGGCTTGGTTCACATTTCCACAATAAAGATACATTACAGTGCTCCAGCAAGGTAGAGGGGCCTACAGGGCATTGACACCCACCCCCCCATTAAGACCCCATCAAGCTGCCAGAGAGGTGAAAAGAGGCCTTAGTGTAAGTCAGAAGAAAGCCTCCACTTTCAATCAGCTTTTCCTTGTTGCAATGATCTTCCTTTGCCCAGAAATAGAGTGAGAAGAGGCTGCTTAAGTAACATAGGTCAGCATGTATGGCCAGCACATCCCTTCTTCTGCAGAAGAGGAAGGCAGTGGATGTATAGAGAGAGAGGCCCATTTGATGCTCGGGGATGGGTGGAAGAGGAAACTTCTGTTGTCCCAGGTAGATTTAGTTCTGTTCTGAGAGAAAAAAGCCCAGTTGCTATAGCCCGAGACTGTTGTGCTCATTAGGAAACCACTAGCATGTTGCAGTGTCCTGTCTCAGAGTAATGATACCTGTCCCATGCCTGGCCACCCATGGGGAGCAGCTTTATGATGTCCTTGAAGTCTAAAAAGGATCCTGGGTGCTTGTTGATTTAGGAGGCCAGAGTGATGTGTCCCCACTTACATTCACACCCACATACCACACTTAATCCCAGCCTTGGTCATGTGGGGTGAGGAGTGAATGTGTGAAGCACTGGTCAGCATTGTAAGTCTTGGTGGGTGTAATATAATCTGAAGTGCTCCGCTGCCTCCTTGTTGCTGGTCTGATCACGAGCAGCAGAGAAGGCTGGTGATGTAGTTCTATTGCGTTCCTAAAGGAAATGACCACATAATCCCACGGAACTGCCCTGAGCTGGTGGAGGTGATCCGTGTGGCCATCCGAATCCTCGATGAGCTGGTCCTGCCATTCCAGGAGCTGCAGATAGATGACAATGAATATGCCTGCTTGAAAGCCATCATCTTTTTTGACCCAGGTAGGGCCCAACCTTCAACAATTAATCATCAGAAAAGATCTCCTCTTACAAAACCCAGAGTAGCAACCCCACAATAGCTTTGCCCTGCTCTCACACTAGCCAGTGCCCAGTGTCAGTGGGATGGACCCGGTTTTCTCAAGGTTTCCTCTTTGCTTTCAGAGCCCTTTCAGGTCCCCGAATCACTTCTGGGGGACCCTGTGTCTCCTTGCAGCGTGCTGGCATTTGGGTAGAGCAAGATAGTGCTGGGCATAGTATGATAGAGGAATTTGACCCCCCCAGGATACAGTTAAAAAAGCAGCAGCCCTGGTGGGCAAGACAATGGGATTGTTACTAGCAGAGCTTGGAGCTCTGGGAACGTGCTGTTTCTACAGTGTTCCTATGGGATCAACGGCCAGACTTCATGCTCAAGTACCACAGCAATCCCAATGGAACCAGGGCAGAGCTAATGTCATCCCCGCCTGTCAGGGTCTGGGGAGGGTGGAGGGGACTGGGAATGCAGTGGGATTCCTGAGGAATTCTGAAGCGGCAGGACTATGGATCCATAGCAAGGCAATGGCTGAACCATCAGTTTAGGAGACAGATTCTCAGAGTAAAGCTGGAAAAGCATATCAAGTGGGGCCCCACAGGGATCAGTTCTGGGTCCAGTTCTGTTCAATATCTTCATCAGTGATTGAGATAATGGCATAGAGAGTACACTTGTAAAGTTTGTGGACGATACCAAGCTGGGAGGGGTTGCAAGTGATTTGGAGGATAGGATTAAAATTCAAATGATCTGGACAAACTGGAGAAATGGTCTGAAGTAACTAAGATGAAATTCAGTAAGGACGAATGCAAAGTACTCCACTGAGGAAGGAACAATCAGTTTCACCCATACAAAAGGGGAAATGGCTACGTAAGGAGGAATACTGCAGAAAGTGATCTGGGGATCATAGTGGATCACAAGCTAAATATGAGTCAACAGTGAAACTGGAGTATTGTGTCCAGTTCTGGATGCCACATTTCAGGAAAGATATGGACAGATTGGAAAAAGTTCAGAGAGGAGGAACAAAAATGATCAAAGGTCTAGATGACATGACCACTAGGGAAGATTGAAAAAATTGGGTTTGTTTAGTCTGGAGAAGAGAAGACTGAGGGGAGATGTGATAATGGTTTTGAAGGTGGTTAAGCACTGGAATAAATTGCCTAGGGAGGTTGTGGAATCTTCACATTGGAGATTTTTACGGCCATGTTAGATACATCTGTCAGGGAGGGTGTAGATAATACTTAGTCCTGCCATGAATGCAGAGGACTGGACTAGATGACCTTTCAAGGTCTCTTCCAGTCCTAGGATTCTGTTTCTCTGGGATGGTCTGGTCACTTCGTGCTTCTAAGGTGGCACAAAGGGACTAGATCCTGGCCTTAAATAGTCAGCAGAGAATTTCCCTTGTGGAAGAGACCTCTCTTCTCATCTAAACCTGGAGAATGGGGCTCCTATGCCAACCCACCCCCTTATCATTCATGGCGAGGGCGTGCCAGGTGAGGACGGGGACATGTCGAGGCAGGCCTGGAGGTGACAGAGTAGAGTTATGCTACACTGAGCCTCTGCTGGTGATAGGTGCATTAGAGACCTTACACCAGTGGTGCTAGTTAGCACAGTCCTTAGGTAGCACCAATGGAGGCTGGTGCAAAGTTGGTGCAGAATAATGGAGGCATAAATGGCTTAGTGGTGGTTCCCGCCTCTGTGCCACGCCAAGTTTGGATGCAGGGGAGAACTCAGTCCTAGACAAAGAATCACAAATGTCTATAAAACCAGATTGCAGGGAGCCAGAGAGACAGCCTGGGCCAGGCTGAGCCCCTCGGAGGAGCTCCCTTGGGAAACAGCCCTCCATTTTTTGTTCCGTGGTTTGTTTCAGACGCCAAAGGGCTGAGCGACCCCACCAAGATCAAGCGGATGCGATACCAGGTGCAGGTCAGCCTGGAGGATTACATCAACGACCGGCAGTATGACTCACGGGGCCGCTTCGGCGAGCTGCTGCTCCTGCTACCCACGCTGCAGAGCATCACCTGGCAGCTGATTGAGCAGATTCAGTTTGTCAAACTCTTTGGCATGGCCAAGATTGACAACCTGCTGCAGGAGATGCTGCTAGGGGGTGAGTATCTGTGCTCAGCCTCTGCAACCCTAATCCTCAGCACAACCCCATCACTCCCTCGTCACAAATAGCTGGGATCAGAATGGGGAGGGTCCTTCATTCCTGGTACAGGGAGCTGAGCGCATCAACCCAAGGAGATGATCTCTCTTCATTCAGAAGCTGCAGCTTGTGTGAGATGTAATTCCCTCCCCCTGCAGCTTGCATTGTTTTTCATGTACCATGTGCTGGGTAAGAACGGTAGAGCACCACATTCTCAGACAACAAAACTGGTTGATGATGTCATAGATGCCGATTCGGTGGGTGCTCCAGGGCTGGAGAATCCACGGGAAAAGAGTAGTGGGTGTTCAGCACGCACCAGCTGTCCCACTGATCAGCTCTTCCCCCTCTCCTCCAGTGCCTTCTGCCTGCTGGTAATCAGTTGTTTAGCTACATGCAAGAAGAGCTGGCGGGGGAGGGAGAGGAGCAAAGGCAGGAAGAGGCAGAGCGAGGGCAGGGCGTACTCAGGGGAGGGAGTGGAATAGGGTGGGAAGAGATGGGGTGGGGTGGAGCCTGGGGGGAAGGGGTGGAGTGGGGTGGGGTCTGTGGCGGAGTTGGAATCGAGCACCGCCCGGGGAAACCTGATGGTTGGGGTGCTTCTGCTTTATGCAACTATTTACAGAGCTTCAGGTTAGCATGCCTAGCACACAGACTAGCAGTCAGGTTAGCATTCCATGAGCACACAGACTAACTTCCTTGTGCTTCCTCCAAACCCATCCCTCCTGCAACCTGTGCTCCTCCCAAATTCCATGCAGGTTGCTACATGTGGCAAAGGTGCTGCTTCCCAACAGGAGCAGCTGTTGAAGGGATGACAAGCTGCCCCCTGTCCTTATATCCCCGTGCACAGTCAGAAGTTGCATCTCCCAAAAGACAGAGTCAGCTACTTACCCAGGGCCTGGTTCCCCCTAAGAGAGTCATGGGAGCAATACATGCACTAAAGGGAAATGGAAAGGTTTGGTAAAGCATGGCCCAGCTTTACCACTAGCTGCTGGAAGCTCTGATAACCTCGTGTAATGGATGTAGTGGAGCAGCAGTTTGCCCCTATGCTGCTCCTGCACGTCGATCTTCCCCTGAAGCCCCAGGGGAGAGGAGCGTGACACTGCAGCCGGTGTTGCTCTGGCAGAAGCAGAGCAGCACCGAGGTGTGGTCTCCGTGGAAAACAGGGAGGGAGTGTGTCCTGATCATTTGCACAATAGTGCACCTGGAACTACTGGCCTGGCCGTGAACAGGGTCTATACTCTTTTGGACTGTTGAGCGCTTTCCCCTTCTGTCCTGATTGCGATTACTGACACAGAGACGGTTCTAGGTTCGTCAAGTGAAACGACTCATGCGCACCACCCTCTGCACCCGCATCTGATCCAGGAAAATCTGGGGACGAATGTCATAGTGGCGAACACGATGCCTCCTCAGATGCACAATGGGCAGATGTGTAAGTATCCCCAGCAGGACTGACAGCTGCCGAAACAGAGCGTGTTTGTTTGGTATAAAGCTAAATGAAATGAGTAAGCAGTGTAAGAATCAGGCTGGCATTCCAGTGACATCCCTGAGCCTCAAGGGCCTCCCCAGTAGTGGCAGCTTTTACACTGCAAAGCCACAGTGATACAAGATGGTATTATGGTGCTAGAAAATTCTCTGCAACCCTACCAAGTAGGTGAATCTTCAGTGCAGAGTAAAAGGTGGGCACAGAACCCCTGATCCTGTGCTTTTTGCTGCGGACTCCCGCAGCGACTCTAGTGGCTCTCGGCACTGCAGCAGCATGTGCACGGCCCATGGTTTCACTGAAGAGCAGTTGGCCTCTCTTTTGCATCTGTAACCCTTGTGCCAGGGCTAGAAGGATCCATCCACACCCAGATCCTTAGCTCTTCCCCGAACTCTGGGGGTATGTGGAATTGGGATCCAGATCTGAATGTTGCATCTTGAGTCCTCGTAGTCCCATAGCATCTGCCCCTTCCGCCTTTGTAACATAGCGTTTCTTTCAGCAGCCACTCCGGAAACTCCACAGCCTTCCCCCCCTGCAGGCTCAGGATCTGAGCAATACAAGCTACTCCCTGGGGCCATCGCTACTGTAACAAAACAGCCAGCCTCAATCCCACAACCCACCATCACAAAACAAGAAGTCATCTAGCATCTCCCAGAAGGAAACCAGCCCGTTTTAGAAAGACTTGCGGGGGAAAACAGACTGACTGTCCCAGTGAAGACGGACACTGTCGGTGGATTCACAGGCACAAACGGCTCGTTTATTGGAATAAAACGAAAGGCTGTCTTTGTGTCGCTAGACAGAGCATGTGCCATGGTCCAGCTGAGAGTTACATATCTGGGACTTAAACCATAGTGAAATCATTAGTCTTAGTAAGAAGGGCCAGAACTGAAACTCATGCCCGCTGGTGACTCTTTTGAGATTTGCATTGCCTGGCTGTGAGGTTGCGCCTGGCCATTTCTTTACTGCCTTCGAGTGGGTTCAGAGCAAAGAAGAGACTACAGGGAAAAAAAGGACTTGTCCAATACAGACCCTGCATTTGAATGAAGGGCGGAGACGTCTGCTGCTGTCTTTAGAGCTTCTGAGAATAGTCCCAAGTTTCAGCCGACGTTAATGGAGCTAGAAATTCTCTGGAAAGCCTCATTCCGGGAGCGGGGGATATAATAACCCCTTGTGACAATATTTAGGCAAAGCCTGGTCCACATGGTGAGTGAGTTGGGCTGGGAAATCATTGGCGCTTCTGGATTCCCTGCCATTTCAGACTTTCCATATGTTGGGGGGCTGTTGGGGTTCCTTATCCCAGCACCGTTATTCCCTCCCCACGGCAGAAAATGAAGGAGGCAAAGGCAACAAATTCGTCTATTATGCTACCACAGCATGTTTGCTAATTGGAATGGAATGACGGTGAAGTTGTGGGATTCAGCTAATGCACGTGGGAAGTACAGAGATGTGGTGGGGGGATATTGCCCAGCCCCCTGAAATATTGCACAGATCTCACTAGGATGGTTGCTGGGATCCTGTGTGTGTCTGTGCCTCCTAGTGCTACTCACACAGGTTAACTATAAGCAAAAGCTTATCTGCTGTTCATGGGAGATTATGGTGGGAGGAAGCACGAAGGGGCGTGGGGAAGGTTCAGAGGTGGAGAGATGAGAGTGGACTCAAGACACAAAGGTTGGACCAGGATCTCATGTTCTTCAAGGCTTAGGAGTAGCTGGACCCAGCGGTTTGATTCAGGCCCATCTTTAATCCCAGATGATGACTATAACCTGGCTGGTGCCATGTGGACTTCTCCTGCACCACACCTTGATCACAGATTTATAGGGTTTTATATTGTGACACAGATTCGTCATGACAGTCTGAAATACACAGTCTGTCAAAGCAGGAAGACGATTAGAAAACCAGGGAACCTCAAGCTCTGCTGTGAAGTTCTCGGGGGTCAGGGAGAGATGTTTCATTATGTAAATGTCCCACCTAGCCCCTGGCCTGTACCTTCACCATAGAAGCTCCTGGGGTTTACTCTACTTGTGTTTTTCTTTTGCTCACTGAAGCCTATTGGTGCTATTCCCTGCAGCTCCCCCCGCCACAGGGAAAGAAGGCCATGAAGCTAGCAATTTCTCTCTCGCTAAGAACTGAAATCACCTCCTGCGAAAATACTAAAAGTTCCTGACCACACACTGTATTTCTGCAAGGTCTTGGCCTTGTGGGAACGTCAAGAAGTGATGGAGTTGCAACTGCCAAAAATTCTTGAGACAAATCCCCAGCTGATGTAAATGAGAGCTCCTCTGATTTACACCTGCTGAGGATGTAGACCCTGGATTTCAAATGCAAAAACCAACACCCTGCCTCTGCATGCGGGTATCAAAGTATTGCATTATCTGTCAGACCAGATGGCATTTTGCTGAGTAATTTATTGCAATGATGAATCTAATCTTTTTCTATACATTATTTTGTAAATCACATTGATTATTTATGATCAGGAAATTAAATGCGAACAACTTAATACGGAGACCATCTTTTTCCAACTGTATGTAGAGATTGTGTGTGGGGAATATATCTCAGTGCACACTTTATTCGCACCAGACATCCCCACTACGGTACCTTAATTTTTTGCTGGTTACTGCCTTCCAATGGAAATAGAGGAATATTTCTTCACTAGAATTTGTATTAATAAAAAAGAAATAAATGCAAAAATATTTTCTAACTTTTCCTGCACAGACAGGAGGTTGTGGAATCTCCATCATTGGGGATTTTAAGAGCAGGTTGGACAAACACCTGTCAGGGATGGTCTAATACCTAGTCCTGGCCTTGAGTGCAGGGGACTGGACTAGATGTCCTCTCAAGGTCCCTTCCAGTCCTATGATTCTATGATGAAGGTGAAGGTGAAGGTGCAGAAGTACACTGACAACTAGGGAGGGCAGTTAATGACCTGCCCTTCTGATCAGATGAGTTTAATCTAAGCCATAGCGCGCACGGTAAGACATACATCCCAACATTTCCAGTGGCTAAAGTAGGATGGGTCCTGCTCCCAGTTTGTGGGCTTTGGGGCAGAGGTCAGATGCTGCCCTTGGGAGGCAGGGTGAGTTGTAGAGTGAGCCCCCTTGTAGGGAGCCGGGGTGGCCTCCCTCCAAGCCAGAGGGAACAGAAACCCTCTTGCAGCCGGAGTGGGCAGGCCTTGACGAAGCTGGCCCCGCCCCCAGGAAGAGGAAGGGAGGGACAGGAAGTATAAAAGGCAGGGCCCCTACCTCAGTCAGGGCTGCACCGGGGAGGGAGACAGATGCAGACCGCGGGCTGCTCCCTCCCTACCCTGCCGCCAAGCCAGGGAGCCCTGATCTAGGGGACAGCCTGGGGTTTCCAGACCTGCCGGCTGCCGAGTACCCCGAGGAACTCCCAGAGACCTGCAGGGACCCATGGCCGACAGAGGTGGACGCTGCGGGGGACCCCCAGTGGCTAGCAGCTGAGGACCCCGAGGAACCACCGGAGCCCGACAGTGACCCGTGGGCAGCCGAGGCGGACGCTGACGGGGACCCGGAACCACCTGCTACAGACGACCCTGACTCCTGCTGGTGCCCGCTCACCTGTGAGGTACACTCCAAACCCTAGCGAGCGCTCCCCTGCCTGAGAGGTGCGGTCCTGACTCTGTGGGTGCTCCCTTGCCTGAGGGGTGCAGTCCTCACTTTTTGGGCACTCCTCTGCTTGAGGGGCGTGCCCCTAACTCTGGACTTTCCACCTCCCTATGCTAATTCCCCCGTGACCGGGAGGTGTGGCCAAGGTGTGAAAGTGCGGCGGTAGCTCCTCACCGACCCCCAGTGGCTCAGAGGGCCTACTGACCCATGTACACCCTTCTACACTTACCCTGCAGTGGCAGCTCCTGCAGCTCCTGTCCCATGGAGTGGGCTGGGTCAGCTCCCTGGTTCAGGGGTTGTGACTTGGGCCCAGACGCATGGGGTTGCAGCAGTGCTCAGATCTGGCCTGGCCCCTCTGATGGGCCAAATCTGAGTGAGTAGCACTGCAGCTGCATGTGCCAAGTCACAACATCAGAGGGCCTGAGCCAAACCTGAGTAGGGCTGCAACCCCGTGCTCCTGGGGCCAGGTCGCAATGCCTGACGTGGGGAGCTGAGCCCAACCAACCCCACAAAACAGGAGCCACTCAACCAGACCAGGAGGTTGGGGGAGCTAAGTGGAGCAGTCCTGCGAAACCCAGGGCTAGGGTTGTCATCTGTCTAATTGCACAAACCCAAACACCCTTGCCCTGGTCCAGGTCCAGTTCAACACACCTTCAAAGCTTGGGAGCCCAGCTCTAGCTGGAAACTAGACAGTCCTGGGCCCTGAACTCCTGTTCAGTTACAGAACAGGTTCAGCAAAGGAAGCAGCAGGGTAAGTTCCCATCTCCCAGTCAGGCACCTGTGTGGTTAGCCTGCTTGGGTACAAACAAATGGGGTCAGCTTCTTGCTTCTAATAATGTGCAGCTAAGCCCAGGCCTCGCTCAATCTGGCCCAGCAAATGCATAATGGTGCCGCTGTTTTACCTTGCTATGTATTCAGAAAATCCATAGACAACATCAAATCTGTGAAGCAATAAATTCTCCTGGACTGCTGCCCACATATTGCTCCACTGACGTTACCCTTCGCCTAGTTAATCTGTTTTAAATCAGCGTAGTGCCTTGCTAGCTTCAGTTTGGGCTGGAAAAAAACCACAACCTCTCTCAGAAACAACTCTGTCCTCAAGCCAGCTCCACTGTCAAAATACCCCCTCCTCTTTCACCTCCGACAAGACACAGCCAGGGAAGCTTCAGGCTGTCCTGGCCCCGGTAGGACAATATTTTACCTTTTCTAAGGCTCTGGTCACCAAATGGTTCCCATGACCATGGTTCATTTTGTTCTCTCTAAGATCATTTTCTTACACTATCTCTGCCCAGGAGTGTTCTTTGTTCCCCTTTACTGGCCCTTGGATTTTAAGCATTTTCTGGACAGTAGCAGCAATATCTCCAGCACTGAGGGTTCACCCTCATAGCCCAGCCACAATGTGAGAGAGTAGGATTTTTCGTTGTGCTCTAAAATGGGATCTCGATCGTTCCTCATGTCAGCTGGCTCTGAAATAGCAAATGAGCCTCAGAACTTTTCCCTTTTCCAAGTGCTTTTATCTCTCAGTGGAACATAGGAATGGTAACTTGAGTTTTACAGCCCATAGATCACACCTGACAAAAGTAACTATTGCTGCTAGTAAACCCTCAAGTACACACACAGCACTGGTAGCCATAAAAGCAAGAGCTTGCAAGAACAACGTGGCAATGCTGAGACAGGCATTTCCGTGTGCCAGGCTGTTCAGTCCCTTCAAGGCTGATGGCAAGAATTGCCGCTCAATTTCGAGCTACTGTGTTCTGCCCCACGAAGACCCTTTCCATGCGGAGAGATGGCACTTGTGGCCGGAGACTAGCGTGCGGACATTCCAAATCCGCCGCCCAGTTCTTAATTAAACTGCCTGCAAAGGTGTGACCTGTCAGCAGTAAACCCAGCGAGAGAGCTGCAAATCACCAATAAAACACCACTACTCTATCAGCCTGGGCAGGTATAGAATAAACAGATGAGCACAGCATGGTCAGGCTTCACATTCACTTCCTTTAACTCAGCCAGGCCAGCTCCTTACCTGGGATAAAGCATAAAGTGGAGCTACTGTTACGCCCATTGACACCAGCTGAGGATCTGGCTCTGAAAGAGGCCTCTTCTGAGCTTGGAACTGAACTTCCAGGGTTTGCTTGCCCACTCTGTTACTCTTTAGCTCAAGCTGCAGCAGCTTCTCCTTTTCCTTCTGGAGCTCCGGGGTTCACTCCCTGGGGTCTTGGCTAAAATGGCTGCCATCACAGATGCATGATCTGAGGCTGTGACCTAAGGGGACTGCTGCAAGTTGTCAGCAGAGTCAGGACACCATGCCCTGCTGTAACCATTAGACAGTGTTCTCTCTCTGGAGTGTGTCAGGAGGCTATCGACAGACATATGTATGTGAGTCTCTGATTCTCTTAGTCCCTTGTACTCCCAGAGGCTCCAGGACTGGGCAGCTGGTTACAGGTTTGCAGGCTCATACCTTTGCATTGGAGTGTGATTATTTCCTGTATGCCCCAAAGCTCTCAGTACTGCGGAGCCCACAGGCAGAACATTCCTCAACCCTGAGGCCAGGTGAGAGGGGAGATCTTCATTCCATCTTTTCTCTTGGCGCTGAGAAACATGGACCATTTGTTGAGCAGAGACAACGGGCCAGGATATTAATTAGCTGAGATGACCAAGAACCCAGCAAGTTTCTCACGAGGCTTTGCTGCTCCTTTCTTTCCAGTGAAATTTGGGCTGATGAAAGCTGCCAGACTGACAGCTTCAAGCTTCTCTCTCTTTCAAACCAGCGTCTACAGTAGGGGCATCAGCAGGGGAAGCTTCCCCCCTACTCTGACCCTCTTGCTGGAACGCTCCCCTTTGGAGTCAAAACAGAGCAGCCTTTGTGCCTATAATATCCAGGGCCTCTTTACTTAGGCTGTCATCAAGGTACTGGCAAGAAGCACAGATTCCTGAACAGCCTTGTCACTACCCCCATGATGACTAATCTTCCAAGGGATCCACAATACTGTGCAGCTAGCTTTGCTTTCATTCCACAGCACTGGGGTATTGGGAAAGACTAAGCCTTAGAGAAGAGTAAATTAGGCTTCTGGAATCCTGTAATATTTCAGGTGTTTGGGATTCTCCCTCCCGCATTCCACTTATATTCTATTCTCGACCTAATTCTTGCAAAATGCAGGCATTGTTGCAGATCTAGACTCGGATGACCAGACAGCAAGTGTGAAAAATCGGGACAGAGACTATGGGGTAATAGGAGCCTATATAAGAAAAAGACCTAAAACCTGGGACTGTCCCTATAAAATTGGGACATCTGGTCATCCTAATCTAGACGCTAGGAGGAAAAGGGGGGATGACGATTCTTTACATGTAATACTCAACCCTTTGCATTGTAATGACTTTTCTTTTCATGTAATACTATACCGTTTGCAGAGCTGTGTTGCATTGTGCCTTTGTGTATCAAGTTTGCTTACGTTGCATTTGTGTATGCTTACATACTTGATTGTGTGCTTGTTTAGGGTTTCCTGCTTGTATATTGACACAGTGTTTGGGCAGGTTTGTGTATGTGTGCATACATTTGCCTCCTTGTGTAAGTTAGCAGATTTGTGTGTTTGTGTGTGTTTGCATATTTGTATGTGTTGGTATATTTGTTGCCGTTGTGCTGTAAATGAATGGCTGTTGGTGTTGAATTCGCACTGTAGTGTGTGTAGTTGCTGACCATAACCGTTTGCATGTTTACACGTTAGTGAACTGCACTTTGTATTTGCATAGGTTTATATGTTTGTGGGCAGAATGTTTACATACTCTCTCAGAGTTAAAGTTGTCATCTTTATAAAAGTGTCCTACAGGCCAAAAGTATATAGAGGGTCATGGATGTAAGGGCTAGGGGAAAAAGACAGCTTTAAGTTCCCTCTGTGCTTCCTGTATTCTGGGCAGTGCATGGATCTGCCTTGCCCTCACTGTAAGATAGAGCAGCCTCAGAGCTGCTCTGATTTATGCTGTGCTTTCCAGGGCCCCCATAAACCCTGGTTAGCAGACAACAGATGTAGTGGGAGGCACTGCTGCCATGCCCTGATCCATCCCCCATGCCACGGGCTCTGAGCAGAGCCGGGTTTACATCACGAGGAGGCCCTCTGCACTGTGGGAATGATCAGGATCTGTTGCCGCCTACTTTAAGGCCTCTTTACATTGCCAAAATGGTGTAAACGCACCCAGGAATACCTGAGAATCAGGCCTATGTTGCACACAGCGGTTTCCTACCCAAACTACATTCCAGGTGCTGCTTCTTGTGAGCTGGCTTTACAGGTTGACAGGCAAAGCCAAAATTTCAGAATGGGCAACTTCCTACTCAAATACTGAGCAAATTCATGCTGCTTGTATCATTTGTAGGCCCCCAAGGCTCAGCCTGCATACCCTGGGAACCTTTGCTAAGCCCTCACGTGCTAGACGCTGCTCGTACATTATCTTTATTACCGGACTGTTATGTTTGCTCAGTTTAGTGATTAAAAGTCAGTTTAAAGCTTTCTCCTCTAGCTCCGCTGTTTGAAGTTGTGCTCTATTTTCGGCTTCATACAAATCACCCAGCCCACCAGGACTATAAAATGTTTATTGCTAATGGTGGCAAACTTAAAGAAGCCAAGATAACTTTCCCAGGCTGGGCATTCAGATTGCTTGGATAAGTCAGTGAGTGAAGATCATTACACGAAACCCATTAAATACAAACCAGCACCAACAGCCATTCAGTTACAACACAACGGCAACAAATATCCTAGAGCTGGGGAGGAGCCAGTGACTGCAGAACTGAGGAAAGCAGGAACTGTAAGGTACAGGCATGGTGGGGACCATGAGATGGGTCAGATACACAAGTTGACATAATGTGTGGCCTCCAGAGTCAAAAAATGCAGCCCTGAGCACTCTCTCACACACACACCCCGAAGCACAAGGAGGAGGGGGGGAAACAAAGTGGTTTAGTGACAGGATTTTCAAACCCTAATTTGCAAATATACTGCTTTGCTATCCACAATCTGTGATGGCAAACAGCGAGCAGTCACTGCTAGCCCCAAGGTTATATGTTTTTCCACAGACACAGAAGAATAAAATTAAGTACCTCTGGTATGTATCCCAATTAGGGGGGGAAATTTGGAGCTGAACTGGGGAACCGTATTCAGATCCAGGTGAGGCTTAGCCTGGGGTTTGGGAATCAGGAGAAAGGCAAAACCAGGGCTAGAATTTGGGTTCTTATGCAACAGCCCCCCAATCTCATGAACTGCTCGTCAGCTGTCTGCCATCTTGGTGTAAATCTCAAGCAGCCCTTGCGGTATTTCAGCCCTTGCGGCTGTGCTTGCCCTAGCTGAACTGGAGGTGGAGAGTATACTCTCTTTCCAGGCTGAGAGGTGACCTCGAACCAGCCACAATATTGTGTTCACATCAAGGGATTTGAAACACTCCTCCCACACCATACAAAATGTTTTGGATTCAAGGGACCAGCTTTGGTTCAGCTCTTTAAAACAAATGATGAGTTTTGCCAGCTGCATTAAACAAGCCTAATCCACAAACTATTTGGGAGGAAATGTCCATAACCATTTATTTATTTGATGTTTTAGGGCCTATTATGAGGTGGTATAAGAGAGCAAGACGTATAGTACATTAAGAAAGGCCCATTCACTGAAACAACCCAGAACAGACAGTGCAGACAATCTCTGTTAGCACCCTAGTGCCTCATAAGAAAATCTGTGAGGTCAGCAAATTGGGTCTTCTCCTTCTCACTTCACAGCGATGTCTTGAAATTGCATTAACTCTGCACATCTCCAAATGGCAGCACATCCCTCCGTTCTGGTGCTGAAATGTGTGTTTCCCTGTGCTGGGATTCTTAGAATTGTATTTTATTTGTTTGTAAGATTTCCTAGAATGACAGCTGTTAAAGGAGTTTTTATTTTCATAAGTAGCAACCTATAAAGGTATCCTGTGCATCCTATCTGCAATAATAACGTGGGTTCAATGTGACATCATTTTCCAGAAGCCAATCTCAGCAGATTAGACTTTTGGCAAATTTCAGCAAACAGCTCCTGGCCCCAAATATTTGATTTCACATAAAGGATGTTGCAGAGGCTGAAGATCTTTTCTCCCAAACCAAAACATCTTTAAACTGTTCATTGGAACCAGCACTTCTATGGGCTTTGATTCAGGAGAGCATCCTTACTCAGGAAAGCATTTAAGCCTGGAAACCCTGCTTTCCTGACTGGGGTCCCCAAGGATAGAAGAGAAAAGTATCCAGAGATCCAGATGACTTGTAATGAGATTTACTGTAGATCCCTTAAATGGATCCAATGACTTAGACAATGTGATTCCCCACTTTGTATGCCCAGCCTTAGAAGCTGTGCACCTTCCTTTTTTCATGATCAGACCTTAACTTTTCACCTTCCTCTGCATCATGGGGTACAGGTCACTTGCTAGGAGCATCTGAGTATCTCTCACCAAATCAATTCCCTGCCTTTTGCAGGTGCCTCTGCCACTGGTGCATCTAGGGCCCTCCTGTTCTCTGCCAGTGGCACACAACAATTTAGTCTCGAGAAGGCTGTAATACTTCAGTCTAATCCAAGTTATTCGAATCAACAGTGGGGTAAGTGGATGGTGCTTAATGGACTGTGATGTGCAGGAGGTCAGAGTGGATGATCTGGTAGTTCCACCTTGAACGCTATGACTCTAACTACAGATTGGATTATTTTAAAGTTGCTTTTCAAAAGACTCATCAGCAAGAACAGTGCTGGTGACAGCTGCTGGTTTGATGGTGCTGGAAACTGAAATCCAGAGCACCTACAGCACATGTAGTAGCAGTGCAAGCTTCCCGCACACTTGCCATGTTCCTAGTCCAGAGCTCTTCCTTCTAGCTAATAAGTAGGGCCAGATCCTCAGCTTCCATAAATCAGCATAGCTCCATGGTAGCCTCCCTGCATTGCACTCCCTGTTGAGAGGACACCAAACCCTGAACTCAGGGCTTGGCCAAGGAGAGGAGAAGGAGCTGACATTCAAATTCTTCTTCTTTTAAAAGCAGTTTCAGTGATGTTTTCAGCACCATGGATTCTTTGTTGCCGGCTTGCAATATTTTTGTTATCAGTTATTACTGCTGGAGCACAGCATGTAGTCACAGAACTGTGCAAAAAGCAAAGAGCTTGAATGTGTTTACAAAAGCTTCTTAGGTCCCTTTTCAAAGCTGACTGTATTTCTAACCTGTGCTTTCTGACAGGTGGCAAGAGAAAATTTTCTTTCATTCTGAAAGTCCTAATAATTACATTGACTGTACAAGTGTTAAAAAAAAAAAAAAGGCAGGTCAGGTCTATTTAGGGGGATTGCTATCAGATCAGATCCTGGGTTTTTGCTGCTATTTTTGATTAACCTTGTGGTCAGTCACTGAGTCTGAACTGCAGTGTGCTGTTGTCATGCTTTGGAAGGATTTGGAGTCCTGTCTGGTTTCCAGGGCAGTGTCATAGCAGTGCAAGGACACCTTGTGTCACCCCAGACCAGGTCAGGCCTCTGACTCAGGAGGTTAGCAAATCAATATGTGCCTGGAAAAACACCATCATGTACATTTCTCCCCAGAAACATCAGGAGAATGGGCACAGAGGATCCTCCCCTTACCCCCTGAACACCTGCATCCCATATTCTGCTAACTGGTCCCAATGCACGTTCACACATGTGGTTAAGAGATTCAGTGAAGCCCTTCCAGAACTCACAGTCCTCCCTTTTTGTCACACCACCTCCCAGACCCAACATTCAGGAAACGATCATAATCCAATTCCAAAGAGATTTAGGGACGCATAGCTTAAAGCGAGGGTGCTGTACAGGAAGAGTGCTGAAAGTGCACAAGGATTACAATGGAGGTAGCTGTGTGGTTAAAAGTACGTAAAAATAATTCCAAATACCAAAAAGGCCAAACTTGACTCCAGGCTTAACACTGGCCTCTGTTTTTCCAGTGAGCAATTTTAGGGTGTAAAATTTGGGTGTATTTAGTGCGCAAGAGGGTGTAAAATCCTCCTCCAGGCTTTTAAAATCCTCCTTCAGCCTCCTTCAGGCTTAACACTGGCTTCTGTTTTTCCAGTGAGCAATTTTGAGTGTATTTAGGGTGTAAAATTTGGGTGTATTTAGGGTGTAGGAGGGTGTAAAATTCTCAATGCAAAATTGGAGGCTGGCTTGAGCCTCTTTAAACCTTTGGTCCTCCTGTGCAGATGTGAGCTGAGCCATGTGCCCAAGAGGAGAAGGAGGGGAAAGGTGAACACAACATCATTCTTGCTTTTAGGAGCACCCCACCATTAAGAAGCAGCAGTGAGCTATATAGTTCGTTTATGGTGTAGTCAGTTTAGGAAGCTCTGCTTGGCCCCTTCGCTTCACACCTGGAATTGACATACCTGTAGGCTGAAGTGCTCTTTTATTTAGCCCAAGAACAAACAGAGCATGGGCAGCAGCAGTGCAAACACCCCCACAGCTAAGCCGCCAATATACATAAAAGCCTGGAGGAACTGAGATAGGAGCTCAGTCTCCATGACCCACCCTTGTCCTCTAGGCTGAGAGTGCCATCAAGATTGCTAATCATGATGGGGAGGACTTTCAGTTCCTGCATCAGAGTCAGACCTTAATGACTTATGGATTAGAGTTTCCATACCCACTAAGCCAACTAGTCCTCCACAAGCCAGACATTTCTTTCTTAGTTCCACAAGTCAGCCGACTGGTGACTATTTTTGCTCTTGGATAAACAAGGGATATTAGTTTTATAGGCCAATGAGGAGTTCAGACTATCACAGACTGCTACTCTGAAACCTGAAATCTATGAAGACTACTTAGCCCAATTGTACTCCCTGAGGTAAGACATGTCTGAGAGGTCTGCTTCCTCCCAAGCAGTAAGTGCCAGATACATGGAGAAATAGGTCTTGGGAAAATTTCCCAATTCCCATTAAAACTAAATTTTAATCAACTGTTAATATGATTGGCATAAGGGACTGATCCAGCTCTCACTGGAGATGAGTCTTTCCATTGACAGGAATTAGTTTAGGCCTTCACAGATAAAGATCCTTATATCAGGGAGACCTTGAGAGCTTGCAAATAATGATCACGATAGGGAAAGCCTGCAAAGAGCCAATGTAGCACTTGTGGGGGATAAAATACGATGGAAATCCACACAAAAGTAGAACTGGATGAATAACAGACTTTTTGGTTCACTGGCAATTTAAAAAAATTGGTTTGTGTTGACTTGGAAAACAATGTTTTGGAATCTTAGGTGAACTGAAAAGTTGACAAAAAATTGTTTTGGGTCCAATCATATATTTTGTGTCAATTTTGACCATTTTAAAGGGGTTTTGATTTTATTAAAATAAATTAAAGGACATTTCAAAAAGAAAAGTTATTTTGAACCAAAAAATATCAAAAGACTTTGTTTTGAAAATGCCAGAATTAAAGATTTTGATGTTTCCTTACATTTTTTGGCTTTTGGGGGAGAGGGAGGGAGCATTAACATTTTGGCAAAATCAACATCAATTTTCAAAAAGCCACCAAAGCTACATCCTTCTCCAAAGAAGTTGCAGTTGAAAAATGTTGCCTAGCTCTACACACAACACAAACCCTTCAGAAAAGTCCACAGCATAAAGACACTTGGCAAACAGAAACAGGCTCTCTGCTTAGTGAACTATGGGATTAGCTGCTCTGGCCACACAGGCCTTGGAACTTATTTTTGCTGGTAAACTTCGGGGGACTTGAAAGTTGCAGTCAGCCTACCATGTGTGCATCATTTTGCAGGTATGTGATTTGCAGGGCAGTGTGTCCTCGGGTTGCCAACTCTCCAGGAATTAAAGATTAATTTTTAATTAAAGATTATATCATGCGATGAACCCTCCAGGAATACGTCCAACCAAAATTGGCAACCCTAGTGTGGCACTTAATGTAATAGTAAACAGAGTATTTTGGAATGATAAATCTAGAACTGAAATAAAATTAAATTGAGCCAGAGAAACTGATTCTAAGGGAAACTAATCCCTTCCCTCCATGGAAGGCTCCCAAAGCTTACTGCTACCGTATTTGTCAAACAGCCTTTGACTCCCTCTGCTGGCTGCAGGTGTGTATTTCCTGAAGGAGAATAGCAAAGCCCAGTATAAATTACCGTAATTTACTTATGCACCAGCTATCCTGATTGGCAGTAGCAAGGACGGTCCCTGGTACTTTAGATAAGTATTCAGGGCTTTTGTGCTTTGTCCCTTTTGAGACTTCTCCTTGCCCCCTGCATTGCAATGCTGCAGAAGGGCATGTCTCCTCCCCAAGATGCTCCTGTCTGTAGCTTTCGAACTCTGGCCGGTCTGGAGCCCCAATTATGGAGCAGGACTCGACTGTGCTAGAGAGAGGTGCTGGACAAAGGCAAAACAAAACACAATCCCTGTTCCAAAGAGGTCACCGTCTAGGTAACAAGGAATGTTCAGACACTGAGATGAACCACGAGCGAAAAGAAATCAAATGGTCTTAAAGGTGACAGTTCCTGACTGATCCAAAATAATCCTCAGGAATAAACTAGCCCACCCAAATGCTCCACTCATGTCATGGTACTTTTGGGAGCTCTGAGGTGCAGGACTCTTGCTGGAAAATACTGTAGCCTCTCTAGATAAGGAAAGGATGCAGGCTCTCTTCCCTCAGGGAAAAAAACTGTGGCTCCTCCCTCCAAATAAAAGATCACAAAATCATATTTACAGACCAAACCATAAACGAGTCTGTATTATAAGGAAGTAGCTGACTGTTGCCTATTAAGCACCTGTGCTTGTTTCATTGTAACTGGAGCCTGTGTTCAGTTTTAGCCACCATCTGTGACTCTCATGGTATCAGTAATAATCCCTGAAGTTTCTATAGAGCTTGTCAGCACAGGTGTCTGTAATTCTCTGGATGAGTCATTGCTCAGTGGGAAACCACACCTAAATGCTGCAGAAATTGGCAATGGTGGCTCAGTAGGGGGCACTCTTCTCTCTGAGCCTGCACCTACTGTTTGAGCTGGGGAGTGTGATTCCCAGCTTGTGTTGATATACTTGTGCTAGCTCTCACTGAGCTAGTGCACTAAAGGTAGCATCCTAGACACAGAAGCATAGGCAAGGCATCCAGAGGACATATCGATGGGGGCCAGACAGGTTTGCACTCAGAGCAGCTAGCTAGTGTCACCACTCACTGCTACATGTACTACCGTGGCTACATTTCTATTTTTAGTGCAAGCCCACATGTATCAGTGCAAAATGGGAATCATACCCCAAGCTCCAAGTCTGTCTGAAACAATATCCCTAGCAGGGTAATAAGAAGCACTGTGCTACTGGAGGTACCACGTTTTGAGAGGAGCCATGAAAATGACATTCCTTAATACATAAGGTCATGAAAGACCTCATGCCATTGTCCAGTAAAACTAAAGATTTGTTAATCCAGAGGCCTGGCCAAATTCTAGCTCAGATGATCACAGTACCTATGTTCTCCCTGAAACTTCATGCAGGTCCAAGTCTTCTGTTCTAACAATGAACCTAGAACCACACTTCCTCACTCCCTCTCTTGAACTGCTCTGTAGTTATGTGGCACTTTATCAAACAGCTACCATGTTCCATCTCAGGCCCTGCAGTGGAGCTGTGACCCCAGTTTCCTAGTTAGGCACTGGAGATGCCTATTGACATTTTTTCATCAGAGTTCATAACCCAAAGATGTAGCCTAGCCTATTTAAATACCCATGCTTGCACTGGAAGGCCTCATAGCCAAGTCACAGTGGTTCAGTAAGGACCTCATTGACCTCAGCACCCCTCTTAAAAAGCAATCTGACTAAAACAAAGTGTTCACCCTACCCAGGTCACAATGTGATGGGCTCCAGTGCACCTGTGACTGATTACCTGCAACCCCACTGGGCTTAAGGTAAGGCTCCTGTGCCTTATAAAGTGGAGAGTAGAAACTGTTCAGGTTGCAGTGGATGATTAGCTTATCCTCAGGTGATTAGCGTGTCCTAACTCAGAGACATTAAGTTTGGGAGCTCCGCACAGGGTCCTGAGATAAGGACCTTATTGTAATTGCTCATTTCCTGAAACAACAGTAAAGGGCACATGCTATTCTGTATGTGTTGGCTCACTTCTCCTTGCCCAGATCTGTTAAAGCTGAATTTTATTTTCACCCCAATAGAGGGAAATTGATAGGTCACACCTACTGTGTCATGCAAGGCTACAGGGGGGCATATGATGACAGCCCATACTTTTATACCCCACTTCTGGCATCTGATACCCTTCAAGTCCCTGAGAAAATCAATTCCAGATCAGTTTCTAGCTAAAAATAGTGTGTGTCTAGCAACTTTAATTTGCAGCTGGAAGAAACAGAGTAGAAAACTTTTTCTCCTGGAACACAGTAACTCCGAAAAGGATTCTGGTCTGAGTGGACAAGCAATTGAAGATGAGCTCCCAGCGTGATGCTGAGGCAAAAAGCACCAATATGATCTTGGGGAGTATTCAGTCAGAGCGGGAAGCAATTATTTTTTGGCTGCATATGTCATTGGTGAGACCGATACTGGAAAACTGCATCCAGTTCTGGTGCCACATTTGAAAAAGGATATTGAAAAACTGCAGAGGGTGCATAAATGAGTCAAAAAATAATTCAAGGGCTGGAGAAAATGCCTTGCTGTGAGAGACTTAAAAAGATCCATCTGTTTAGCTTGTCCAAGAAAAAAGATTGTGACTTGAGTATAGCAGGCGACGGAAGTGAGAATTTCTGTAATATTTTTATGAATAATGTGCATGACAATGACTTATTTGACTTGGTATTGTTACCTAGTGAGTGTTGAAGGGTTAAAATGCTACTTTTGGCCAGTGCAGAAGACCAGAGGTATTTGTGTCACATGACTGGACCATTAAAAACTGGCTGGAACCAACACATATGAGTGAGGATCCAGAAAAACAAGGGGAAGCCCAGTGTCTAAAAGACTGTCACTTAACAAGAGGAGGATCTGCAAGGTGGAAAGTGAACTCAGCATGGCTTTGAGCAGAAGCAGAACAATGGACATGAGGTGACCAAAGGCTATGATAAGAACTGGGCTTACAGAGACACACAAGGTCTGAGGGAGAGACAGATCCAAGTTAGATTCAACAGCATCTTGGTTGGGTGGAGGCATCAGTGTGACCAGTCTGAATTCTCTCTCAACCTTTGCTTCTCTGTGCTAACCTAAGTGTTGCTGCCTGGTGTTACTGCAAACACTTTTTGAAGTTCAGTAGTTCCTGGAGGGGTTAAAAGTCTCTGAACAGGCATCTACCACAGTGAGCAAAGCTCATGGTGAGAAGCAGGAATGATGGAGCCCACAGGCCTAGTCTCTGAGGCATTGTGTCTACATGGGCCTACCCACATTTTGAAAAATGTGACCCCTTGAGGGTCTAGCACACTTAAAGAGTGAGACAGCACAGAGCCCACAGACTGTGACACAACATATAAGTACCTTCAAGAGGAGAAAATACCAGGTACTAAAAATGTCTTTAATCCAAGAGAAAGGCCTAACAGGAACCAATGGCTGGAAGCTGAAGCCCAATAAACTCATAGTAAAAATTAGGCACAAGTTTTTGGACTGTTTCAGTGGTTAAACACTCTCGTTAACTACCAAGGGAGGTGATGAATGCTCCAGCTCTTATTGTCTCCAAGAGAAAATGGCGTTTTTAGAACTTATGCATTAACCAAACATAAGTTATTGGACCCAGTGCAGGGGTAACTGACCAGTCTTCCTGCAGGCAGGACTGGGGACTGTGGTCTCTGCGGGGGGCGCTCTGGGATATGCACCCCCCGCACTGGCAGGACCTGGAGCTGCTTCCTCAGCCCCAAGAGGGTGAAGGGAAGCAGATACCGAAGTGTGGCGTGCATGAGGACACACGCACGGGGAAGGTACCACAACGTGGGGGGGAGGGGGCCGAGAGACATAGCACACCTTGACCCCCTCCCTCCTTCAGGCACACCAGCGGGGCGGGGCAACCTTCCCCCCGCCTCCAGTAGAGCAATTGGGGGGGGGGGAGTGACCGCCTCACCCGCTCCGAACGTACCACCAGGGGGGAGGGTAACGGCTCAGCCGGACCCTCCCCCCCAACAAGGCAAAACAGGGGGGAAGCACATCCTCACCCCCCTGGAAGGTACCACAACGGCTGTGGGGGGCGGGACAGACCCTGCCCCCCGCGGAAGGTCCCGGGGAGCGGGGGAATTAATGATTCTCCCCACCCCCGGCCGCTGGAGCGCGGGCGTTCAGCGCGCGAGCTCTCCCGTCGCCTTTGCGTGACTTCCGGCGGGCTGCGGGCGGTGTGGTTCCGGGGTCACGGTGTCTAATTCGCCGCCCCCGGGACGGTTCCTTCTGCTCGGAGCCGGCGCTCCGGTAATTTGCATGGGGAAGGCCCGGGCCCAGCGGGTGGGGGCGTGGCAGGCGGGCCGGCGTGAGGAGAGAAGCCGTGGGGGGAGGGGTCGTCTCTCTTGCCGTGGAACCGAGCGCGGGGGCCCGGGGGCGCCCTTCCCCCCGGAGCGGAGGGGGCTGGGGGCTCTGTCGGGGGAAGGGGGGGGGGGCGTCTGTGACATTGATACGGGACCTGGGGGAGGCTGCCTGTCTTGTCCCTGGCGTACAGGCCGGGGCCTGGCCCGTGTGTCCGACTAATCCGGGCCCCTGCCCGGTGACAGGTGCTGACACCTGGGGAAATCGGCCTCCTCCCGACTTCGCCTGGGCCCCGGCTGCGGTGTCTAAAGGGCTGACAGCCCCGGCTGGGAACAGGGGAGGGTGATGCTTAGCCCCTGCTGCTGGTATCCAGACTATTACCTACCCTCCCTGGGGCGTGATGAGAGGAGACACGTCCTAGGAAATAACCCAGAGGCTCGTCCTGCTCCCTCGCACAGAGTCCCGAGGGTCTGATGTAGAAGAGGAAAAGATCAGTTTATGCAGTTGCATCAGGCAGTGGATCCTGTGTGATATTTATACAGATGATCCCTGCTCAACACTTTAGCGCAGCACATTTCTCCGAAGGTCTACACACAACTTTGCAGTGGAACACAATAAAAACTTTCTGCTGCAAACCGATAGAAGAATTTCTTAGGGTAGTGATTGTAACTTGACTAATGCTTTATGCAGAGACTTAGAAAATTTCAGTCAGCTGTACTGATACAAATCAAGTGGTGAAAGAGACCCTAAAAATACCAATCAGGACAACTTATATCCAGTTAAAAACTGAAAGTAAATGAAGTGCTAATACAAACTTATTTCTCTTTGATTTACTGTTTGCAATTTATTGGTGGCACAGCTCCATAGTTCTGCAATCATCAACTGACTTATGTGCAAAAGCTTCTTCTAACATTATTTGATATTATTTTGGGGCATGAAACAATGACATGGTCTAGTAATCTGATTCTAGGACAGGGAGACAGAAAATTCCTTGTATTCTGGCTCTAATACCAATTCCCATTGTTTCTGTGATTGAGCCACTTAGCCCCTCTGTACCATAATTGTCCTACCTGTTTTTAGGGATAATACATACTATGTAAATACTAAGCATTATGACTGATAATATGGGGATTATTTGTGTTGTGTGTTGTTTTGGACAGACTTCCCGCTAACTAATGTCAGGAGACAGTGATTGTACCCGAACAAGCCCATCCGTGGGGTCTCCATCAGATAATGAGTTCCTGCCAGATCGGCCAAGGTATGTGTGCTCCCTGTCTCCTGACCTTATTGCCAAAGCTCGTGAAGAACTGCAGGAGAAACCTGAATGGAGGCTTCGTGATGTGCAAGCCCTCCGAGACATGGTGTGTAAGGATTACCCTACTCTGGGCACATGTCTGGACGATGCTTTCTTGCTAAGGTTCCTTAGAGCCAGGAAATTTGATTATGACCGAGCGCTTCAGCTTCTGGTGAACTATCACAGCTGCAGGAGGAGCTGGCCTGAGGTCTTCAATAACTTGAAACCATCTGCAATTAAGGCTGTCCTAGCATCTGGCTTTGTCACTGTGCTGCCTCACTTGGACACTGAGGGACGTCACGTTGTCTGCATTCGTCCAGGTATTGTAATGCCTGAATTCCCTGGTTGGAACAAGATTCTTTGTGTCTTTGAGGTGTCTCTGACTGTGCCAAAGTCTGTTTCTTGCTCCCCTGTGGACACTGGTGACTCCTGCAGATTACGTGGCAGTGCTTCCTTTTGAAATCTGAAAAGTTACTTGTGAAAGAATTAATGTCTGTTTGCCCAATTTAGATCACTTTTTTCCTGTTTTAGCAATAGCTGCAGTTGAGTAAAACCAAAAATACAAAATGGGTTGATGTGGTTGCCTGATGATTTGAGGAAAATATAAATGTGCAGTAAGCCTGAGATAGCAATGTCTGCTGTCTTCTAGATGCAAGTTTATAGTAAGCCTCTTTGACAACAAGCTAGGGGTGGGGGAAAGAGCCTTTGACATCCCAAATCTGCTTTCAGTGCTGCCAGGTTTGCTGTAAGCTGTTTTCATACTTCACTTTCCTGTTTACCTGCTTTCTTTCTGAGATGAAATGATTTCTCTTCTAGTAATCTGTGCTGGGGAAAATAGGGGTTTCTTGAAGCCATGGTCTTTGCTTCTTGAAGTAAATATGGCATCTTGCTTGACAAATGTTACTGTGAACTAGGACTGTTGGTATTAAAGAATAACTTAGGAGTTCTGGAAAATCATCATTTTTTGGCATATATATTATCTTGTCATTTTATATTTACTTTACATGTTTTGTAATCTTAGACAGATGGACACCAAGTAATTATCCAATTACTGAGAACATTCGTGCCATATACTTAACGTTAGAAAAACTCATTCAGTCTGAAGAGACCCAAGTGAATGGAATTGTAATCCTTGCAGACTACAAAGGAGTCAGTTTATCTAAGGCATCTCATTTTGGTCCTTTTGTAGCCAAAAAAGTGATTGGAATTCTTCAGGTAAGACCGGACTTGTGCACTGTAAACTACTGCTTCTATGTCTAGAGTTCTGTTAATACTAACAAAAATATTCATATGTTGGCTTTTATCCGAATGCTTTTAAAACGTGTTTCTGCTTTCGGCCAGCTCTTAAGTGGTTGATGCTGGATGCCGGTGGGTCTGACTTTAAAATCCCAGCTTCCCAAGACTACTGCTATTTGGGAACTTGAAGTTTGAGTTATTGAGTGCACTTGCTGTCTGGTAGGGAGAAGAATACATGAAGTAAGACTAGGGAGAAGAGACACCCCTCCCCCCCAGCTGATCGTTGGGTGTTGATAGTATGCTCTGCTGTACAAAAGGTCTTTGCTAAAGGAGCTTCCAATCTAGATGGGACATAGAACTATTCACACACTGAGCCTTGGGTGATTGCGCAAATTTCAAGTAGTGCTGCAGAAATTTTGCAGAGTTGACTTTTGAATGGCTTCCCTGAAAGGTGTGTTTTGGGGAAGGATTTCAAAGAGGTTGATAAAAGAGAGGCTGCTCCAAGCCTAAGGGGGCAGCACAGAATGAAGTGGAGAGTGGACACCGGTTATCTTGTCTGAGTGGCAGAAGAGGACCGTAATTGTAGTTGTAGCATTCTCTATAGTCTAGAGAGTAGCATGGTTATATACTGCGGGCAAGCACCTACGGAATGACCTCTTCTTCTTCTTCTTCTTCCCATGAGCTTTAGTCTAGGCTGAGCTGTGCATGCTTTTTTTGCTGGGTCTCTGTAGGGAGAATGGGAGAGTTCCAGAAAGACAAGAATAGACACTTCATTGCACACTGGCTAATACTTCTCACCGTTTTTATAGAAGTTCCACCATCTGAACATGATCATTTTGCAAAGTTCTGTCTGAATCCACAGTGAACTTACATGAGTAAAATGGGTGATAAATTTCAGTTGATAAATACAGATATAATAAAATAATTACACAGAAGTCTGTGGGAGGGACTAATACTTATTTAACTTGCCATTGAAGACCTCAGTTGAAATATGGTGTAAGTTGCATGTGAGATGAGGGTACTACATCTCATCCTATAGTAGATGCTATTTGGCACACTTGAAAGCCTGTGGTGAAGGGAGAAGACTCCAGGGCTAGCATAATGGGAGTTTTTCATAGCTAGATTTGGGGTAACTTGGCTGATGCGTGCAGAGAAACCTGTCCAGATTCTGACCACACTGCCTTGCTTTTGCAAGAATTAATCAGTCGCTCACTACCAAGAGCCCCCAACTTCATTAAACATTTTACAGGGGGAAAACATTTGTGCAGTGTAAGTGTCCACTCTTCAGTCCAAGCAATGAATGCGTTCTCAATACGGCCAGAGTTGGTTGTGAGTGCCAGACCCTCTTGAGTTTTTTTGCCTGATTCTTGCACCCATATATTCTACCTCACCGCATCAATTTACATTTGAATTGCAAATAGATTCTTGAGAGCAGTTGTGTTGTGTTGGCAGTCAATGTCAGGAAGATTAAATAGAAAAAGCTGTTCAGTGTTTCTAAAACTGCTGTAAAAATCTCCTCCTCCCCCAGGATGGTTTTCCCATTAGAATCAAAGCCGTCAATATTATAAATGAGCCTCGCATATTCAAAGGAATTTTTGCCATCATCAAGCCTTTTCTGAAGGAAAAGATAGCAAACCGGGTAAGTGATTGTGCCTTTTAATACTGGACTTAATGACAAGTTCTTTGCCATTCCCAACATTTATCTGTTTCAATATTCTTTACATTTCATGTCCAGCAATGTTCTTTACTCGATCTGCCTGAGACTATCCTTCTTTTGCTTCCTGGCTTTTGTCTGGCTCTGTCATAACTTTGAACGTGCTGAGGCTTAGGGAGACTGGTCGGTAGGATTTCTCAGCAGAATGACAGGGATGGTTGGCTCTCTTTGATAAATACAAGTTGGCATTTTATCTGGTTAAATGCACATTTTTAGGATCTATATTATGTACTCAGTATACTAACTTTCCTCTGGAATTGGGATTTTTGGGCCAACAGCATCCTATGCATTAATGTTATGTTTGTTGGAGGAAATCTTCTGAGTTGTTCTTTCTCTCACTCGTCTTTATTCTTCCCCGTCCTTTCTCAAAGGTCCTGTGTTGTTGTAACTTTCTCGTCAGCTAAACAGGTTGGCTGCTGTTCCCCCTGCAGTTGGTTGATTCTTCTCTTTCACATGCAGAAGAGGACGCCTCTCTCCACAAGGCTGAGTGCTGCCTTCTCTGCACTCCCAGTCCTTGTGAATGAGTTTAGATTCAAACTGAACTGGAAACCTGGTTCTTGTGATTATTTACTAGCTGGATCGCCAGTAAGGCGAGACTTTCAAAAAGGGATCGAACTGGCTTCTACTCTTGCATGCACAATGTTGTGCACTGTCCTTTGCAAAAAGAAAATGATGTTGCTTGCAACTGTGCATGCAGAGCCAGTGGCCTCATCTTGAAATGTGCCCCTTAGAATTATTTAAAGAGCAAAATAGACTCTCCCTACTTGTCATGTGCTGATCTCGCTGCAGTTTTAAAATGTTTAATAATATAGATCAGATACTTCTTTGGCTTGTAATTAAAGTGTTTTGGGATTTTCTCTCTCAGTTTTTTCTTCATGGCTCTGATTTGAATTCTCTTCATCAAAACCTTCCACAAAGGATCCTTCCTGAAGAATATGGTGGCACTTCAGGGAAACTGGACATCACTGCCTGGAATGAGTTGCTGCTCGCCTGGGAAGAGGATTTTCTGCATGACTTCTCTCAGCTGGTTCTCCCAGGTGACAGCTCACCATCTGAAGCTCTAGTGAGTGGGGATGCTGAGGAGAAGCAGAGTGAAGAGCCTCTGCGAGGCATGAAACCTCAACTCTACTACTGTTATTAACAAAGCAGTTACAGGAAGCTTCCTTGCACAGTCAGTCTAGATGTCCTCTCCTGTTCTGAAAGGAGTAAGAACAGTGGGGTTATGAACTCTTCCTTACTCCTAAACCTTCAGTTCGTGAGTAGACTGCTGAGGCATTTTACAATGTGGAACCAAAACCAGTTAAAGTGGGTGAGATGGGGGCAAGGCAGAGTTCTCTTTGGAATCTAGGTAGAACACACAATTCCCAAGCCACTTCAAGTGTTAAGGATTGTTAATTCCAGTCTGAAAGATGTGGTCTAGCAAATTCCTCTTAATAGTAGTGAGAAAAAATATCTCAGATTGAATCTCATAAGCATCTCTCTCAGGGTAAAAGGCAGAAAAGACTTGCTAGTTTGGCAATCATCAAAAAATAGCATCATCACGGCACCCTGCAAAGTGAAACTCTGTCAGTGGAGATTATCAGAAATGTTCACTTATCTGGACCTGTCTGTGTACTAGCATGTTCCAGGAGTATCAGAATGTGTACTGGAGCATCTCCCTGATCTTTTGCACACACTGTGTATGTGGAATTCGTAACAGATTTGCCCTTTTGGATTTGAAAGGAGAAAGTAACCATAATTTTGTAAACATTGTGACTAGTTATTTCAAAGCATAGTGCAATCATACACAAATGCCACTTCCAGAAGATTGAGCCTTTCAGATCATGTATTGCATAGCTTTTTTCCAATAAGATGCAACTTTGAATATTGACAACAATGTAGACAACCTGAGAAGGAGTGAGGTCATTCACTCAGATATAATCAGTTCTTTCCTTCAGCTGGTCACTTTGGTGCCCTGCCTTACCTTTCAACTTTCCTAAGTAACTTAAATAGAATCTATGTGGAAAGCTTTTGTAGCAGGTAGCATCTATAGAAGGCAATATTAGGTACAAGAAAGCACGGTAGTTCTTGAGCTACATTACTTTGGGTAGAATTTATGAATCTGAGTCTTCATAAACCAAATGCAGAAAGATATTTTTAAAGAATGTTCAGATTTGTTGTATAGCAGTTATTCTCTGTTCATGTTTGTCCTGGTTTAAGTAACACTATTGCTATTTGTCATTCCCTTCTCTTTGGATGGCAGCTTCTTTTGTAAAGTTTAAACTTTGGTCAGTTCTGTAGGGCTTAAGATTAGGTTATGTGTTCCAGTGCTTTAAATCCTTAGTTCTAATGTCAAATGAGGTTAACATGTCCTGCATCTGTGTTGACTATTCCCCAGGTTCATTCTGTGTCATGGTATTGAATTTTAAATGAACTCTGAGCACATTATCTTTGCACATGTCATGCACTATATAAATAGTGCAAAGGTGAAACCTCATTACAACCAGGAAAGCACACCCTGTTATTTAAAAGGGTATGTCAGTGGACAAGTATACTGATTATAATCAGACACCTCATCTTTATAGCACTTTTTAAATGGCTGGAATTTCTTGGGGGGTGGGGGGTAGGAAGGAGAAGGGTTGGGAGGGTAAATCTTTTTACTGAGTGCCAAGTGGGAAACAGGGACCGGTTATCTTACTGTAAATATGAAAAGAATGGTCTCAAGGAGTTGGACCATCCTTTTCTCTGAGTGCCAAACTGTGCTTGTTTGAATGTCTCTTTCTAGATTACACCATAGCATGACTTTGTTGCCAAAAAGAGTTTGGGAAGGAATAGATTAGGGAAATCACAGCTCCCTGGCTTAGTAAAATGCTAGCTCTTTTATTCAAGCAATAGAAGAGTGGGATTGGGTTTTGAAAGGAATAAAATACAAAGCTTTTTCCAATTAGCAGTTCATAGCTCCACTAGGGACAAGAAGTTAATAGCCTGTCACTTGAACAGAAAGACTTTAACAGACCACTTTTACTGTTATGTAGGATGCTGGAGTGCTGGCAGGAATCTATTGAGCGAGAATATAGCTGCTTTCTTTACTTTTCTTTTTAGGTTTGAAGGATAGTAGGAGAGAAACTCCTGCCTCTAACATCTATGCATGCCAGCCTCAGCCCCTTTCTATACTAGTCCTAATTTTCATGGAGGAAAAATATTTTAGGTGAGAAATGTCATTCCTGTCATTAACAATCTGTCAGCCCCTAACTTTTATGCAGACCTGGCAGAAATGCAGGGCTGGCTAGTGTCTCTTCATTTGAGCAAAACTTTCTTCTCAGATCTACAGTGGAATGCTTAACCTTCATGTTGCTTGCCTTTACTGTGGAGATAAATCCAGTTCTTCTTCCACCTAGAAAAATAGAGTGTTGCGTAGCTTAGGTTGAGATTTATAGTTTTAAGCAATCTAACTAAATTAACTGCCCAAAACACGTTGCAGTGTCTTGGATGGTTTGAGCGATTGCCAACTACTAATTTCCCTCTGTTCACCACCAAAACATTTTTTAAAAAGCCCTCCAGCATACAGCATTTATCTTTGAATTGGGTGCATGGCAGGCTCTTCTTCTTTCATGGTTGGGTGGTTCCCCCTCTAAAGCTACATCTACATTGCATGCTGCTTTTGGTGGCACATAACATACATACACTGTATTTCTCCCTAGCACTAGTGTAAAAAGTAGCATAGATGAAGGTGTACTCCTTAGGTGAGTAGAGGAAGGACATGCCTAAAGCCCATGCATATGGATCCTACTTGCCCATAGTGCCTCCTACTCTCATGGCTATGTTCAGCAGCACTGTGTCCTGCTGCTCAAGTTTTTCCCCAAAGCTGTGAAAGGCTCTGGCACTGAGGAGCTACCAGAGCCTCTCCTGCCCTAGAGTCTTTCCTTGGCACGTGTAGCTACACACCAGTGTGGATGGTGCCTGCTTTTCACTGCTACCTCTGCCCTGCATGCCACCATAGTGCAGTGTTGACATAGCCTCAGAGGAGCTGCTCTCAACCAGTTTGGTAACTACTGAAGAGGGAAAGCTCGATGGTAGAAACCGTAACTTCCCCCTCAAAAATGACATGTGGGTGGGAAGTCTCCAGCAACTAAGGCAACACCTGATTTTTTTTTCAATACTTTTGCACTCTGGCATGCCTTAAACTGGCAACCAACTTAGATTTCATTTGTAGCCTCAAACCAAGATCTTCCTTGGAAGATAAATTGACAGTTTGTACTTTATCCTTAAACAAAATAGCTTTGGTCATCTTACTTGTAGATGGAGACTTTTATGTTTTCCTTTCAGAACTTTTGTTTTGGAGTTATTGAAGACTCTTTGGAATCTAGCTTTTAAATTCATTATAGCTCTGTCATCAGTAACATAGGATAAGTAGACAAAGCCAGTAGGCTATCCATTACTATCAGCTATAACTTTTCCTAATTCACCTATGGGGGCAGATGCTTTGCTTGTCTTCCTAGAGAAAGTGTAGACTTACAAGATGATCTATAGCTTAACATCTGGAAGCTGTTAATTTGGTACCTAAGGCACTATGTAAAAAAAAAATAGCTTTGTAGAAAAGTTGACCTGTCAAGCCCTTGAATGATAGCTCACCCTTTTGTCTCAGAGGCTGATGGCAGTAAAGCTAAATGGGTAGTGTATTTGACAACAGGACCACACTTCTAGTGACTCCTTATCTTTAAGGTAGGAGGGAAGGAAGAGTAATGGAGTTAGCTCAAAAAATCCCTTTCAGTATTAGAATTAACAATCTGGCTGTGTCAACTAAACTTTTCTAAAAATCAGTTCCACAGGAAACTGAGTGAGGACAATGTCAGAAGTAACAATTCTAGCTAGGCAGTAACAGAGGAAGGTGCTCAAACTGCCTTGATTGTCTCACAGAAAGTAGGACAAAGGTTAATTGCATACTGTAAATAAAATACTTGAATTTATACTAGGGCAAATAGGTGTTATACATACAGAGGTCTTTTTCAGGGACTGAGGGTGTTTTGGCACAAGTTCAGTAATATACTTGATTGTTCAAATGATTATTTTGCTTTTTGGTTTAAGTGGACTTAAAGTTGTTGGGTTTAATATACATGTTATTTTGATAAAATGTTTATTTTTATATTGCATTTTATAAAATGGAGTGGTCAAAGTATGTACTTTTATTATGCATGACTGGATATTAAACTTCTACCATAAATAAAATCTAGTTTAAGTGTACATGTAAAATACCCTTTTTCAAGTTGGGTTAGATGGCATAGAAACACTCCTAAAGAGGCAACTTAACTTATTTCCCTCTGGCAAATCACTCTTGTTTCAAGAGGCATTTAGTGAAGTGGTTGTGAATTTGTATTTAAGTTGTGAGTGTGAGCTGCTTCACTCCTACCTCAGGCAAACTGGAAATCTTGATTCTGCAAATATATAGACACAAGGCTTATACCTCAAACAAGATGTGTACTATGGTGGTAGAAGCTTGAATAATCAAACAAAAAGTGCTACCAACTCAAATGTTAAAGTTGGCTTAGTTAGCTCAACTGAAATGCCATTCTAATTAAACAGTCTCTGGGAATCTTCATAGGTGAAAGTAGGATGTGACCTGAATCTACTGCAATGCAAGATGACATCTATTCCCACTAATTAACTAAGCATAGTTAAAGTACCCTTAATAGGAGATAAAAATCCAACATTAGTAGACAGCATTTGGTAACTGGAAAAAACTCAAGTAGACTAGTGTGCTGTACACCATGCACTCAGTGTCTAGGATAGAATATGAAATGAACTGCTGTAGCCTATTTAAATAAAAAGGGAGTCCTACTAGCAGTCAGATAAAGTACATTTATCAAATTAACAGGTTAAAAGTGGCTGTTGGATAGAAGCTAGTGGGTAGCCTTTGCCTCCTGTCTAGCTTTTCTATCTTTTCACTCTCCTTCCCTACCAGCACACACAGTCATGTGTAGTGTCCTTTGTTATAACACACATATTGGCCAAATTACAACTCCTTAGCCATAGCAGGAAGTGGACATGACAAGAAACTTAAACATGCTCTTAGTGACAATTCAGGCCTAACATTTTACTACATCCTCATGCACATAGAAAGCTAAAACATGAAGCTGTAACCTTGGATACCTACCTTCTTCTAGTGAAATAACTAGCGTTAGGGGTCCAATTGTAATTGTCTGCAGTAAAAAGATAAATCCACCGCAGTATGTGTTTTGTCAGTGTGCTTATCTAAGACTCAACATCCAATATATGATTCATGTTCAGATGATTGGAATGAGGGTGTAATCACCAGTGTAGATTAAGTTATGTGACACACTGCTTGAGCCATTAACTTCTAGGTACCATATATCCTACCACATGACTTGTAACTTCAGCAGCTGTATTAGCTGCCCTTTAATTCAAAATATTATGGGAGATTATGAACTTGCTGCCCCAGGCCCTGCATCTACCTGGAACAGAGAGTTTGAAAGATGCTTTGAACAGTTAATCTATATTTTAATTAAATGCATGTCACTATTTGCACTATAAAACTTCATGTGCATTAACTAAGACAAGGACAAATTGAGAATTAATGAAAAAAACTTGTTTTTCCAGCATAATTTTAATTTGAAACAGAAGTATTTGATTAGTTTAGAGTTAAAACATTAAAATATTTGGCAAATATACTAAATCAAGAAGCATAGTTTCCATAAAACCTAAAAGTATTATTCTGGGAATAGGAATGAGAGTTAATAGCTACACATCTTCAGGATATTGGTCCTGTAGTGAATGTATAAGTTTCTGCTCACAAACAGCTCTTTTAGACAATCTTTTGCAATGGAATGTAGAAACTTCCGCAGTATGGCTTACACTTCCACATATTGAAACATTTAATACATTATGCTAAACAGAACTTGTTCTTTAAAATATATTACTTTGTGTTTAAGTGTTCTCTTCAATAGTATGTTGGAACTAATGGACACGACAAGTGTTTCTTCTGTGCTGTAACACTACTACAGCTGTGGTGGTAGATTTCAAAAATGCACTAACAGCTAACCTCACATACAGGTTATAATAAAATAGTATCAAAGTTAGTGGAGTTTAGATACTGCGTCAAGCATTA
Source organism: Dermatemys mawii (assembly GCA_007922305.1). Lineage (NCBI taxonomy): Eukaryota > Metazoa > Chordata > Testudines > Dermatemydidae > Dermatemys > Dermatemys mawii. The sequence continues at coordinate 13,374,026 of ML677360.1, read as the reverse complement.
CGCAATCCAGCCGTTTCTATCTACCTGCATGGAACATGAAAAGATGCATTTGCCTTAGTTTCAAGAAATAACTGAAGCAATACATGACATTTTGGCTTTCAGCAGAGGAACCTCAGGCATTTTCATAATCTCAGACAGGTACAATCATTTACGTGAAGTCCCGGTTGGTAAGGACAAGAGGAGCCACTAGGGTCCAGACATAGAGAAGGAGGCAGACCCAGCTTGAGGAGATCTTCACCCAGACGGCTGGCCACTTGCTTGTTATAGTTTTGAAGTCTGCATCAGGGCTGTAACAGTGGAAAATAGTTGTTAATGACAAGCCTCTTCTTGCCACCCTCCCCGCACTTTTACTGAAATGAAGGTGCAGCATGTTTGGGAAATGATGGTGGAATGTTCAAAAAGGCTCCTTGTCTTATAAGTGAAGACCATAAACTGCAAAGTCCCTCCTTTCACACTTTAGAGGGGTCCTGCCACCTAGTCTCAGTATGTCCCAGTCTATGTATGTTTATAGATCACCATTCTTAAAATTGAACCTACAGCCAGTAATGAACCAACTTCAGTTCTTTGTTACAGGCAGCTGTTCCTCCATATACTCTTTCCTTGTTTAAGACACCACTTACAGAAGCACTAACTGAGAAAATGCAAGACCACCCCATGTAGTAGATCAGCCAATCACAAGGAAAAGCCAATAAGTAGGTGGTGGGGGTCACAGCTTCAAGATGGATAATCTCAATAGCTCTGGGGGAACCCTCACCACATAAGTGGCTTCCATGTCTGTAGCTGCCAGCATTCCTTCTCTCGTTTGTCTTCTCAATCTCAAGCTGGGCAAAACCAAAGTTTTCAAAGGACAGGGTCCCCGACTCACTCATTAAGCCAAGAGGAGGAAAGATGCACAGCCACAGGAATCTGAAGAAAAATCTACTCAGTCTGGTGTCTTCTGCCATTGCAAATTTGGACGATCCTTTATGCAGATCCACTCACCTCACTTCCACTGTGAATGCCTTTAATGCTTTCTACTGTTTCTTTACTATCCTATTTCACCAACAAAAAGAAGCTAATCACCACAGTGTTGATGCAACTAGCCTTAAGGGAAGTTCTGAAACCACAGACCAGATGTCCCAGATTTAGGAGTAGCCTTCAGACTTCCAATCCCTAAGCTACCAGTGAACTCACTGGATATCAAGGGGAATGGGGCATAAGAGATACTCTCCCAGCAGGAATTAAAGCTGCACAGATAGTCAGATCAGCCACCCAGAGTTGAGGTAGCAGGTGCACCTTTCACCCACCTTTGTAAATATATTTTTATGTTTAAAAAGTTTAACCCATTTAGTTCCTACCTGTACCAGTTAGTGAGTGTCATCATGATGTAGAGAGAGGCAAGGAGCAACATGAAGTGAAAGAAAGCATAGCTGTACTGAACTGCCTCTTTCTCATTGTCCATGACCCGACGAACTTCTCCATCTTCCATGGATGCACCATCAGTTCCCCCTGTGTCATCCAGCATGACACTGTCACTCCCAGACAACGTCAGCTTGTTCACCTGGCTATTACTGGAAGAGCGGATGCTGCAAAGTGACCCCCAAAAAGTTAAAAATCCACCCTATAGAACACTGGGATGGGTTTTTTTAGTGATAACTACAAGTCAAATCTTTTACATCCCCAAAATGTGTTACAATTTACCCCTTTGGAAAAAATTTCATTCAACAAAGAACACTACTTCCATCCATATTACATCTCAGAGACCCAATCTCTGGAATAGGAACACATCCCCCTCCAGAGGCACCCGACACTGCTGTGGATATTGTGGGTAGCAGTATAATACCAGGAAGTTAACTCCTAGCCCCTGCTGGAGCTTGAAAATCAAGTCTCAGATTCCAGTTGCTATCAGTGGAAGCAGTGGGCTGCTTCTGAACTTCCAGTCCAGGCAAACACCTTACCCCAATATGTTTAGTTTTTTTATTGTGATTGGAGGTCAGTTCAGAAACAATTCTCCTACCATTTCCTACTGACTTCAGTAACATTCCCCCTCCCCACTTCATGCTATTATGGAGTATTTTAGCTTAAAGACTTCAACTAATTAAGAACAGGGCTAGTGAAGCCTCTACCCTCCTCACAGTTTTACTGGTCTTTCATATATTTGCATTTGCCCACATCAAGCTAGACAGAACCTTGTGTGCAAGCCAGGTAGATTTAATTCACAAACCCACTCTGTGTCCACAAAATGAAGGTAAATGCTGCGTATTTCTGCTTTGAGTGACTCAGATCTTACCTAGAATATAGGAGACAAAGAACGAAGATAATAAGTCCAACAATACTCTGTGGATCCCACCACTGCAAGGACTTTGGTGGAGCCGGAGTAGCAGGTAGGACAGTTGCATTAGCTGGAGCTATTGTGGGCACAGTTATCTGTGTGATGATGTTCAACAAACTTGGGTTGCAGCTTCTATCTGAAAGAGGTTTACAAAAAGAGATCAACAGGCACAAGCTTTTTAGTAAAACTCATCCCTGTCATCTTCTGTTGGCCAGGTTTGTATTCTAGAGTTCCTTCTGGACTTCCAATGACTCTTGGATTCTGCAGTTGCCTCAGTGGCAAGAAGTCTTCCCACCTGCACTCGACTAGATTAGTGTACTCCAAACAGACCCTTTCTCAGATACCATCCTTCCCACATTCCTATCCCCCCACTGCTTGATTCTCAAAATATTTTGTTCTGTGGTTCACTAAAGAGGATTTCACAGAACACTATAAGCCTGGGCTAGAGAATTAACTTCAGTCCAGACCTTGTCAACCAACCAGGCCTTCGGAACCTCCAGAATAGATTACTGCAATATGCACCACACAAAAAAAGGTCACTGTGAAGCCGAGTAGGATCACCTGACTATGTAGCAATTCTATACCTGAGTATGCACATGTTGCGAGGATTCTCAAATGCATCATTTGACCAGAAACCCCAGCACAATCGCTTCTGATATCAGTAAGCTCCACTGACATTTTTGTTTTAAAAATGGAATACATTACTGCCAAGGCAAATGGATGCTTACCAGGCTCATTAGACATAGCTGACCAAGTGAGATACATTGTGTAGAGAGTAATAACAGAGGACTGGAGGAGGCCAGAGTTAGGTTGATGTTCCTGTTTAAAGACAAAATGCCCTCCAGAGTCAAAAAAGGCATTTCAGATAGAGCTGGATTTCATCCTAAAATCTAGTAACTACAATTAAAGCCTTTAGTGACTGAAAAGATTTGCCATAACTGTTAGGGCCATATATTACATATATGGTGGCAAATAAGTCAGGAGTAAGAACCATGCTGGTAGTCTACCTTTGGAGGTTTAGAACACTGGCAATAAAGAAGCCAGGGACACATGTTCATCCCTTTTGGCCCAAACACATGCACCATCTTTGATCAGCAGTTCTTGCTTGATTTAACTGTGACAATACTGACTGTAGAATGTTGGCAAAACACCAGTCTAGCATATAACTTCAAAGCAGTACCTAGTAATCCCCTGATGCATATTAGCATAGATGGTGACTCAAAATAGAAACCAAGACCTACAGGTATGCCCAGTATTCTTCAGAGGGTGTTTAACCAGGTGAAGCACATGTATTCTACCTGATGCAGAACTATTTTGTGTTTGACAGACATCAATACAGGTCAAAGTATTTGCCTGTTCACAATCACCCAAAATACAACCATCCAAATTCAACACTCAATTTACACATGGGGAAACCTGCATTAAATTAGAAGGGTTGCAGTGTTACCATAAAGGGCAACGTTGTTTGTGTTGCTGTTGTAAGAAACAGAGGAAAGGAAGACTAATCTATCATTGTTTGCTAACTAGGCCACAGATTCTTAGAAATTTTCATAGTGCACCATATCTCATGCAAGTTTTCAAAAGCATCTTAACAATTTAAGAGCCTAAATCCAACTAATGTCATTTAGGTATGCTGAAAGTTTTACCCAGCATCTCTTGGATACCTCCCTGTTGATCCATGATAGCTGTAGTATCTTTGAGGCAACCACAGCAACTGCTTTCACTAAGTGCACTAAGAAATAATTTGGTGCAATGTATTTCAGATGCGTCTAATACAATGACAGATAGAAATCAGCACTGTGTTAAAGCTAGCTTTCTGCAGACGGTCAGTAAATGTTCTAAATGTCCACAGTTCAGGCTCAGTTTTCTGCTTATTTCTAGTTATCCCACACAACCATTAGCATGGACTCATCCTGTGACAATTTTTTCTGAATGTGTATTACACAAACAGCATCAAAGGAAATTTAACGCTATTGCTATCTGTGTGCAAAAGGATTTAACCAAAAATAGAAAATGTAGTACCTGAACTTTCGGAAGGATAGAAATGATGGAGACAACAATGCACAGGATCATATTAAAGCTGATGAAGAACTTGTTCTCAGTACAACCATCAGGTTTAGTGTAGAATACATAGAGGAGCACAACAAAAATAACTGACAAGATGTAATTCAAGCCTGTACAAGAAAATAAAGCTGAAAAAGAAACACAAGATAACTCAACACATGGTGGAAACAAGTACTTCTGCAAGCTCCCCTTTGGGGCACTTATCAGCCCTAAATTTTAGAGGCAAGGTTTTCTCTCTACCCGACGTAGACTGGGTGCCTTTACAGTGCCCCTCTCAAGTTATTTATAATACAGGAACTCCTCGCTTAAAGTCATCCCGGTTAACGTTGTTTCGTTGCTGATCAATTAGGGAACATGCTCGTTTAAAGTTGTGCAATGCTCCCTTTCAATGTCGCTTCGCAGCTGCCTGCGTTGTTCACTGCTTGCAGGAAAAGCAGCCCGTTACAGCAGTTGCCCAGCAGGCTCTCAGTTGCCAGCAGTTCAGCTGTCCCTTCCACCACTGCCATGTGCTGCTCCTGCCCTCTGCCTTGGAGCCGCTCCCCAACACTCCTGCTTGCTGGGGGGGGGGGGAGGTAGAGGGGGGCTGATGTCAGGGTGTCACTCTCCCCACTGCTCCTGCACCCTTCTTACCCCGTCTTCCATAGAGCTGGCACCAGCTGTGGCTCAACTTGCTCATCTAATTAACAAGGCAGTGTACTTAAGGGGGAAATGCGAGTCTCTGTCTGCCCTCCCTCCTTTCCTGCTCCTTGTAGACTGTGAGAATAAACCCATGCCTCTCTATGTAGCTGGGCAAGAAATTCAAATTTCATTTCTTATGACCATCAGACTAGACAGGTTGATAGGTCTACTTCCCATTTTAATGAACGTGACTAGAACCAGGATGTATATAGAGCTATAGTGGAGCAAACCTGCAGCTTCTAACTCCTCAGGTAAACTATGGTGTTTCAGTTGTAGGATGCAGATCGGAGAACAGCATGTACACAGCGGCATGGCTGTAAGAGGCTATACCTTATTTTTGTACTTACACTATATGTACACATTGTCTCTTCTGGTTAGGTTTTGCATTTTCCGATTTAGATACCTACCCATATACCAACACCTGGAGTTTCCTTCCTCCATTCGCTCAACCCAGGACTCATTCCAGGAGTGAGCAAAGTCCACAAGCAGCACCAGCTGGATCAGGATAAAACAAAAGGCTCCAAGAGTGCCAATAATAAACCATGCTAGAAAAGACATTAAAAGGTATTAAGTTAGAGTTATTTCTCATAATTTGTATTTTACTAGGTAGAAAAAGTAGCCTGAGATTAACCTATAAACTGGCTTATCAGCTTTTAAGGGGAATAGTGAAAATATAGCCTGGAAATTCAGTCCCCTAATACTCTATAGCATCAATCCTGCAAAGACTTACACATGTACTTGGCTCTAGAGCCTGCAAATAGTTTCACTTACTTCAATGTGACTCAAATTAAGCACGTGCTAAGTATTTGCAAGATTGGGCCCACAGTGTTTTCCGAGAGAAGAATTCAAGATTGAATGTAAGACACTATTTTCACGTACATAAGTGATCATCGAAGTTTATGAAAGGTGATTTAACTCCCCAACAATCCTACAAAATGGATGCAAACAGCACTAGTCATAAGTAAACACTTCCTTAGAATAGCTGACTGAAGAGAACAGAACTTCCTAAAAGGTCTTTGCAGAAGATCTCTTAAATGCCTTGTGAAACAAAGTCTCTCTCAACATCTACTAATATGAACAGTGACAGAAGAGAAATGAAGATTCTGTCAGTCATACAAACACTGAACAAAATAATTAAGGTATTTAACTATAAATACGGAGCTCGGCTCCGTTTATCTGAAATACTGCAGCTATGCTCCAGGACACGTACTGCTTATCTCATTACTTCCCTAATTACCAGAACATTCCAGGGAAATAGCATTGCACTGTATGTGTTCTACAATAACCATAACTTGGAATCCACCAACTATAACCTCTGCTAATCTGTGAACAAGTTTTTATTTTCCAAAGCGATTCCATGACTATATATTAACTTTACCTCTTGTGAAAGGCCCTTCAGGAATGTAAAAGGCTCCAACCATGATACCAACTATGGCAGCTATTTTGAAGAACCAGAACCTTTTTAAAATAAAAAGACAAACATGTTTGACAGTGTTGGTCCTCTATCTGTGCAATGAACCCTGTTTTAAGCATATAAAAATGGCTGACTAACAGACGTGATTGTCTAATAACGATGGAACAGAATTGTAAACAGTCTATTTGAGGATGCTCTGAGATGATTTTTTTCACACAGGAGACTGCCAAATAAGAGTGGCCTTTTGAAATCTGAACATGCTCAGACAGAGTACATATACACCCAAATGGATTCTTGGTAATGAAATAATAGCTATAACATTTCACAACTGAACAGTGTAAAAAACACTATTCAGTGCTTTAGCCTGGAGAAAGAATGTTAAATAAGAAGACATTTAACAAAGGCTCAGTTATTTTAAAAGGTTTCTTTTAATTAAAGTATCCTACAAATATATTTGTCAAGAGTCTCCCTTTCTATCTTTATCTCTCTTTTTAAAAATGAAGATGGCAGTTTCAAATGAATGCCAGACTCCAGAGATTTGTGTGTTCAGGAAAATAACAGAAAAGGTGATTTGGCTGATTTCAAGGCATAATGTTTCAGCTTCTAATTATCAGTACTTTAGAAATGCAGATTCCTAGAGATCTTGGTTACCTACACACTTTCAGAAGCAGTGCTCTCTAAGCAATCAGCAAAGGAGCTAAAGGACTCAGTCCAGGCTGTTCATCCACATACACCTAAGGAATTGTAACTATTTCAGGAAGAAATTGATAAGAGACAGACGAAGCAAGTTAACAGCCAAGTCAATACAATGCCTACATACCCATTGTGCACTGAGGCTCTCGGATCATTACTCGTTTTCACTTGTATCATAAGAATAGAGAAAATGAAGAAGAACACTGCCATGGCAAAGCTGATTCGATAGACTGCCTTGTATCCAACCAGCACATCGCAGTCGACAAAGCCATTCATGTGTGGTAGGTGGGTATGAAGCCCCTCATCACAAAATCCAGGCACCTGGATAAAAAGACACTTGTAACTTGCAGTTCTAAGATCAGCCAGCGATACGTGGAATACACAAGTAACGCAAGGGTCTCAACCAGCTTCCCTTTGGCGGCCGTTGTGAGAAAAGGCTTTGCATTTGGTCCACAAGCAGAGATCAGGTTTGTTTCTAGTGTCACCTTTTCCTCCCCATATCACTGCATAACTAAGACATATTGAGAGTAACTAATTTACCCAAAAGAAAAGCATCACAGCAGAAGGCTTAGAGCAAGGATGTGAATTTCGTATCCTCATTCTCTAGGCTTCAGATGCCCAAGTGTCACAAAAGTGAAACAGACATTTCAAACTAGGAGACAAACAGAAAACCATTCCATATATATTGTGGCAAGTCTCCATTATATTCCTCTGCCCACTCTTGCCTGGAAGCCTCAGTGGCAACTCACTTCTGAACAGATAACTGGACTTTGTGGCCTGAGTTCTGCCAAACTGGTCAGTTAATTTTTTTTTTTTTGTTCCACGTCTTAGAATCCTGTGAGGGTGGAGGTTCGAAAAGAGGATTACATCTCCAGTTGGGACAGGTGTTCTTCCTATTCAAGGATTTAAATCAACAGCAGGAGCATCTGAATTAATGGTGTAACAAATCCCTTCCCTAGCAATATAAAATCTGAATGAACTGCTCTACAGAGAATTTGCAGGACAGTGACAGGCAATCTGAACAATCCTGTGCTGAAAACATTGTGAATTTAACAGAAAAAAAAAAAAAGTAATTTAATAGTTTACATTTCAATCATGCACACAGGCGACACTCTAGCAATCCAAAGAATTGAAACATAGTCCATTTTTCCTCTGTTCTGAGAATTTCCTCCCCTTTCAACATCTCCAATTTATTTGGGCATTTGTGTGAGAGGTAGTCCACAGCTAATAAGAAGAACTGGAGGCTACTAGCATAGGTCATGGCTTTGTTACAAAAATATCACAAATGTCTTAATCAGACCTTTTTCAACTGCTCTTCCATTCCCGGTGCTAGCATGATACAGGCAACAACCGTACTGAGAAGAAGGAGGAAGGCATAGATAAGACGTGTCACTGTGGAATTCTTGCTGTTTGGACAACATCGGCACAGCAAACATGAGGCACCGCTGCACAGACATGGAATCTGGAGAATGAACATGGGAACAGTAAGGGTATTTCCTTATACAGGCCTCACTTTCAAAAGGGCTAAATGTTATCATTAAACACAGTCCCCTACTCAGCCAAATGCTGTTTCCCTGGAAATTAATAGCCCCAGTGGCTCATTCCTGCAGAAGTTACCACAAAAATTAGAGACTAAAGTAATCAATTTAGACATCAAGATTCACCTTGATGGCATTTTTTTCTACTGAAAATTCTTTATTGCTTTATCATCTTCACTTAAGGTGATGGCACTCCCATCCTTTTACACATGATTATAGTTTTAGTTTTATAACAGTACTCAAAGGCATAAACTCATGCATGTACAATGAAGTTTGGTTTACAAAATAGAAGATTATAAAAATATGGTATGGTCACAGGGCCTGTAATTACATTACAAGTAGTTCTGCACTTCTCAACATGAACACGCAAGACTTATTTTGCTTTCTACTTATTACAATTGGTTACCAGGCTGTAGGGACCCACTAAAGGAAGGAAAAACACAGGAGGCAAATTTCACAAGGAACACCATTCCCCTTTTTAGTTTATGAATTATAGAAACTTTTTTTTTTTAAATGTGCACAAAGTTATATTGGAGCAGCAATGAATGATTTGCTGTGGTCAGGAATTCTATTCCTCATGAACTGTGCATGCTCAGATTTGAAGTTTTGATTACAGAGAAGCTTATGGGGATGTTATTTATGAAAGGTTGAGTGTGTTTTCATTTCTCTCTATTGCTATCAGCATTTATCAATTATGGAAACAAATTGTATTTAAAATCAGTTTTTCCAATTTCTTGTTTAGAAAGTGGTTTCAAGAACATGAAGCTTAGAAAACCCCCACCCCACAACCTAACTGGTTCCAGTGTTTTAGGATAGCTGTAAAACTGTTAGTATGTTTTATGTACTATTTAGCTACATCTTAGAAGTGTTTCAAAGGTCATTGTCAGTAATTTACACCCATAAACAACACAAAAAATGAATTAAATAATTTCTAGGAAAACAATTCTTGTTTAAACTTAGGCCAGGGCTACACTACCTGCCAGATCGGCGGGTAGCGATTGATCCCTGTGCGCTCTCCCTGGCGACTCTGAAAGTCCACTGCTGCAACAGGCGGAAGCGGAGTGGACAGGGGAGCGGCAGTGGTCGACTCGCCGCGGTGGACACCAAGGTAAGCTGACCTAAGATGCACAACTTCAGCTATGCGAATAGCGTAAATGAAGTCAACGTATCTTAAGTCAACCTCCCTCACCTCACTGTAGACCTGGCCTTAGATATGCCATTGCAATATCTGCAATCTTAGCACTGGACTAATGCAAGAGAACTAGAAAGTGAAGGTAGCAAGTATATTTTCACTCTTTTAAAGTTAGTGAAATGAACGTAGTAACAAAGACAACACAAAGTGGTGTCACGAGATATTGAAGACTCTTTGTTATAACAGATTAAGTAACCAGCATTTTTAAAAGCTTTTTTCCCCCTCTCTCTCCCACAGTTTGTCGGCTTTTGCCCTACAATAAGCCAACTGAGCCTGTGCTATGTTCTCAGAGCAATTTGTGTGTTGATGATGACACACGATTACTTCCTGTGTTATGCATCCTGAAGTTACAAACACGAGCAAGGAATTCCCACAGATAAACAAAGAGAATGTCTTTATAGGTTTCGAAATGAGGCAGGAAAACCCTGAGCTACAGCAAGAACTCCCCACCCCCGGGGCCCTCAGAACATTTGCCATGTACCACTGATCAATGTCATACCCTTCCCACCTATCCAGCTCTTGAGCCTAGCAGCTCATGGGGGCTGGTCCTGCCTCTCGCTGTATGACCCTACAGCGCCGCGAACAAGGGCTCCAAGCTCGGGCACTGCCTTAAGGCGCCCCCCACCTGAACAACCGTGATACGGGGCTCAGCGCCAGACACAGCAGAGCCCCGCTGGCAGCCAGCGACACTAGGACCCGGAGCTCGGGGTCTCTGGGCCTGAACACGAGCGTTAGCGGCGGTAACACACACACCCGTCCCCGGGCGACCAGGCCTCACAGCCGCATCCTCCCCCACTCCGGTAGTGGGGGGGGGGCGGCATTTTTTCCACTCGATAGGCGGAGCTCGAACCCCCACCAATCGCCATCATCACCCTTCCAGGGAGGCCACCCGGCCACTCACCCAGCTGGCCAGCGAGCAGACCCCCAGCACGGCCCCCATGGCAACGCAGCTGCCGCTTCGGGCTCCGTTGCCACTTCCGACTTCTACCCCGCCTCAAGCGACGCCTCTTGCGTCATCACAGTGCTCCCGCCCCGCAACCCAGCGCTCATTGGTCGCGTCCCGAGCGTGGCAGGGTTATGCCCGCATGGAACGATCTGTTAGGAGAGGGGAGGGAAGGAGGCAGATCAGCCAATGAGAAGACAGAGAGCCATTTGGAGGGCTGGCCTGAGGTGGCAGCCCTGCAGGGCCTCCAAAGCGGTGATCGGTGACGTTTCACGCAGCGAGGCATTCATTGGTCAGAGAAACCAAGTGGGTGTGCTAGTGTTAGAGCCAGCCTATGGGGACACTTAGCCAGTTGGGTGGAATTTGACAGGAAGGGCCCGAGGCCGTTCAACCATTCCCTGTATTTTCCACCCGTGGGCGGGGCTATTGGCGACTCCTGTCCCCCTCCCATCAAGTGCCATGGCAACCGCCAACAGCCTCCTTGGGGCACTAGACCTCAGTCTCCTCTTAAGTCAAGCCTGCCAGCCCCACCTAGGGTGACTAAATGTCCCTGCCCCACTACAAGGCAACTGTAACCAACCCCCAGCAGCCAGGGAGAGTATCTGGAAATAGAACAGATACAAGACCCATAACATCATTTTCTTAAATGATGTGGGACTGCTGCAGCATCCTTTGAACATTAGCTCTCCCAGGGTATTGTGATAATAATACAAATCCTTAGTGGCAACAGGCAAATTCATAAAAAAAACAACCAGGCTGGTCAAATACCTGCCAGGCAGTAACCCTAAGAGGTGCGTCATGCCAGCATGACATCACAGGGGCACGGACTCATCATGTCAACATGCTGTGTCACAGGCATGTTACGTGAGCATGATATCACGTCCTGGCCAAAGAGCGTCACCTTGCATCCTGTTTTGGCAACATGTCACAAGTGGACATAATGTCATGTTCTTCTATAGGGAGCAGGGAGCCCCAGTGGGCAAGCTCATGAAGGTGTGAGGGGATGCTGCCTGGGACTTATTATGCCTGGCTGGAAACACCCATAAATCAAAACCAAATAATGAATGCCAGTCCGTGCAACCAGATGAACCACATCAGACATCATGTTGTGGCCACTGTTTTTCTTGCCTGTTCTGATGGGGAGAGAGAAGAAAACAACTCCACAAAAACCCAGGCAGCCTCCTAAAATACATGTCTATCTGTTCACACTGTGTTTTATCATGGTAATAATCTAAAATGATTTTTGAATATGGTTGTAACATATTTTAGTCCCGTTAGCACAGATAAAACCAAACTCTGTTATAGCACAGTTAGGATGACAACACGTTACCCAACAGGGCAGCTATGATCATGTAGACAGGCAGTTGTTTAGGAAATACCCAGACCTTTACCCTATTAGAAGCCTAACTTTCTTATCCTTTTCACATGTACCAACAAAATCTCTAGGCAAGAAAGGTCACAGCTGAATTTCAACTGCTTCATTGTGTTTGCAACATCAAGAATACTGCATTCCCTTCCCAGTTGTATCACTCACTCCCTATGTGAGTGAGTAAGTCACTAAGCATTTAGATACCATAGTGATGGATGCTATAAAAATGTTTTAGCTATATCAAGGGGATAAAGATGTCTCCACAGGCCATGTGTGGCTTAATTAATGTTTGCAAAGCGCTTTAGGCTCCTCAGATGGTATGTGCGCAGGAAAGGCAAAGGATCATTTTTAACATATAAAGCTTTTCCCTTCAACTTTATGCATTACAAGTGATTTCCAAATGCTCGTTCTATTTCCTAGCATGCATCTGGTTCTGCATAACATCATTTCAAACTACACATGTCTAACAAGAGATAAGGATGAAGTCGTCCTAGTGCTGCTATCAACTGTGGGAAAAGCAGCAGAATATGCCATGAGGTTATCTTAATCACTTACAAAAATAAACTGCTGTGGTATGTGAATTGGTTGTGCCAGACTGAGCAAATGGTGCATCCCGTGTGTATCTTTGTATTAATTGAATGAAGGGGCAAGAATTAAGTCCTTGAAGTGTAATCTTGCTTGGGCAGTTTCTAAAGCAAAGTGTAGCGTATCTGGCCAAGCCTTCTTGGAGACAATTCACTGCAGTTCTTTGTGTAACACTACTGGCAAGAAGCTATCAGGCTCGTGGATTAGTGCAGCCCACATCAATCTCAAGGATCTTATTACATGATAGTGAAGATGTGGAACTTTTCTCTGCGTTCACTGTAGTAAATGATGATTCGTTCTGCTTGTTTCTGTTTTTTCACAAGTGACAGATCCTGAGTAGATTTGAATAATTTAGAATTTGTTACTTTTTAGCCAGACATTTAACATATTGGAATTTCAGAATAGGAAGGTCTGGGTTGTTGACAAGTCAAGTTTATAATTTTAAAATTACAAGGTAACATATGTGTTCCTTTGATCACAGCTGCTCTAAAGTGTATACATGGGTGGGCACCGGCCTGTCTTGTGGATTCTATGTGTTTCAGAAACACTGAGATGCTGTAGCTTGCTCTTTAATAACCCCAATTAATCACTTCTCTGCCTGCTAATAATCATCACTGGACTTCAGTTTTATAACATGTTTAGTCTTCTCCATTATTAACAATTGCCACTTCAGTTGGGTCTACTGGGCATAATTAATAGTGGAGTTTTCATTTTGGAGAATTGTTTTCACAGTAGTTTAGTTCAGTTCCTGTAGGTCTTTTTTTTTAGGCTGAAATGTATTCAGTTATCCAGTCCTTACAACCTGCTTTGAAAACATCACTTAAAGTCAGTTATCCTTAAGGAACATTAATCATTAAGTATTGGGCCAAGTTCTGCCTTCAGTTACTCATACATGGCTGTCACTACTATTGACTTCAGTTATTCTTTAATTGGACACAAATGGTTTCCTCAAAATCTAGATGTTTTGTCAAAGTTGAAGAACTCTCCAAATACAAACACCATAGCTGCTACAGAGTTCCCAAATTAGTTTCACTGGAACATGATCTACTAGCATATAGTACATACCAGTGTTCTTTCACTATTAATGTTGAGTATTAACATATTTGGTTTGTCCTTAATTTCCCAGTGAAGCACCAGTCAGTCTTTTCAGCTGGGTCTCTTTCTTGCTTACAGTCTTTTTCTAGTACCTCAAGAAAGCAGTGTTTGGTGGGGAATGGAAATCTACAAGGTCCATACTCTTACATGCTTGCGTTGGTCCCACAATATCAAGATCTTTCTTTTCTTTTTATTCCTCATTCTCTGAAGCACTTGCTCACTATTTAATAATTTCCATCTTTTCTTACTGTATGTACCATTACTGCATTGTTCACATCCTTGCCCTTCTGAGGCTCTCCGCTCTTCTGTCATGTCATGTGGATAAATGAATCATGCTATTTGTGATCTGCTAAGCTGATTGACAGCTAGTCAGGGTAGTGTTTTGTGCTCCGTGGCTGTTACTAATGCTGCTAAGAGTTTTTTAATATATTTTTTCTCTCTCTAAATCCTTAACGGGTTGAGTCACTGTTTCATTCCCATCCCCTGAATGAGTGTGCAAGCATGAGTCACTGTTATTTTGATAAAGGAATTATAATTTCTGTGTCTTTCTAGTTTTGTTTGACCAGTTGGTTCTTTCAGAATTTGTTAATTTAGGGTCTCATCTAAATCCCTAGAACCTTTCCACTGACTTCTATGTACTTTGGATCAGGCCCGTTGTTTCCAGAAGCTGCCAGAATACAGAGTATTGGTAAAACAGTTGGAGAGACATATTAGTATCTATCTAACATTCAGGAATTCTATTACTGGGCTATTTCTTCTCATTGTTTAAGAAGGCAATAGTAAAATGCAAATATATCAAAGAGTACCAAAAATAACAGAAAAAAGAAACCTTTGAAAAAACATTAATGACAGACATGCTCGTATGAATATTGTACAAAACTGCAGTGACATCTGTGAATCAACCTCCGAAGGAACAGCAAAACTAGGTTGCCCAGCAGAGGTGGGTCTTTAATTGAAATGTGAATGTTTCACCGGAAATCACAAGGATCTTAAACTCTGATTTTTGGGTCCAGCTGAGCTGCACTGGGTATAGGACCAGAGAAGAAAGAGCCAGCATGTGTCTCCCAACTCCTGGGGCTGCTGGGGCCTGTTAGAACCTCCAGGCTGTTCTAATTTAGTGTGCGCTTCTTTGTGTTCGGATATCCCTTTAGAATTAAAACAGACCAGGCAAGCTTTCAAATGGAGTAGTGTACCCATCCACCCAGGAACATAGCTCCATTCACTGTTCTAAATGTTTTTCATCTTTTTTTTTCTGGACTTCTTTATTTTGGTTCAAATGAGGTGTTGCTGCCTCTCAGCCAATGTCCTCCCATTGGAGCCTACACTGAAGTTATGCTGTTAAATCTATGACATCAATTATTCCTACAGCAATAGGAGAGGCAGCATAACCCTAGTGGAGTGATGTTTGGACTGGGAGACAGGAACTCCCAAATTAATCCTGCTTCTGCCAGCGACCTGCTGTGTGGTCCTGGGTCTGTCACTTAACCTGTTAACTGCTCTCTCATCTATAAAGTAGAACAATCAAATTAATGCAGCCCAAAGGGGTGTTGGTAACCTTAATTAACTCCTCATTGAATACAGCTTGGAAGATAGGGATTACTATGCAAGTATTTACTCTTGTATTTATTAATTGATTCTGCTGTTATAAACTCACAATTATGAATGACTTTGCTCTAGGATTTGGAAGTAGCAGCAGCACGTCTGGAGGGAGGGGAGGGATCATAGGTCTTTATGTAAAACATAAACATACCTCAGCTGGTATCAACTGGTACAGCTATGAGAGCGCTGCTGATTTACACTAGCTGGGGCCCTGGCCCAAATATCTTCAGTGATAGCATATATGGCAATATAGAAAAATACAGAGCACAGCCATTTCTCTTTGTTCTTCACATCCCCTCTCTTTCTTTCCATGGTATTCTAGTTGCAGATTTCTGCTTTCCAAGAGGGTGCTCTAAAGCAGTGAAGGAGTTAATATTTCTCATAAGTCGTGTTAATCACGTAAATCCTCCTGGCCTCATCGCTTTCATTTCAGATGCTAGATGTTTGTCGCACTGCCAAGAAGTGTTTAACATGTTACAGTTGCTCATGTTGTTTTTGCACTGGTTTAAAAAAAGAGGGGGAAATAGTCCCCTTGTGTCTCCAGTTAGGAGATTGAATTCATTCCTAAGGGAAAAATATGTGATCACACAGATGCCTGAGATAAAACCCTGCCACATTTTATATTTAAATTGAATGATTATTGTGCCCAACTCTGATAGCTAGAACCGTTGCTGGCTTGACTTTTCCAAATCTCTTTCTCCTTCTGTTTAGAAACTTTAAGGGGAGAAGAGCAAAAAATGGATTCCTTCAACTTCTTAAAAAGATTTACTTTCTTGACCACATTATCAACACAAACATTTCTCCCTGCGGTTTGTTTATTCAAAGCTGGCTGGGGACCCAGGCTGTAAGTTCCAGAAATATTTTCAAGATAACAAAAGTTGGCAGCAACTGCCAAAGAGGTTTCAGAGAGACTCACATCTGGATTTAAACTCCAAAATGCCATTTATCGGGGTTTGTAGAAGTTTGAGATTATCCAACTCTCAGCTGATCCTGGTACACAGTAATTAGTAAACGTGCAATGGCTAAGATCTTAATAAATGGGTGCCAAAATTAAACTCCTAAATTCATATTCAGGCATCTAAGTAACTATATGTTAGGAGCTGGCACCTTCCACTGACTTCAATAGTCAATCACTATATCTGTGTATCTACCTCAATTATGCTACAAGTGTATTGTATTTGTGTTGTGTGCAACCCACTAATTAACATAACCACAGTATTCCTGGTATGCACATACATTTCAGAGTCTTTGTCAATTGCAATGTTTACAGTTTTCCTTTCTGTTTACTGGGAGGTTTGATCCCAAGTGAAGAGGGTTTGTGGCCTTTAGGGCATTCTTCTTCAGGTGATGAGGATTTAAGATACTTTGCTTTTTTGCCTCTCATTTCAAATCTACAGCTGGATTCTTTTTAGCACAGAAAACTCTTATGGTGTTGAGATGAGGCACTTAAGGGATACAGGATGCTTCATAAATTACTAATAAGAATTTGGTCTCTCTCTTCCAAGTCTTGTCACTCAGGGTGTGTCACTGCATTCCAGCATGTTGGAGTGTTTTTTCCATCCTAGACTTTTTTTTTTTTTAATGCCCCTGGGAGTCTAATAACAAGATATCCAGCTCCAGGCCCCACATCACCTTCAGTGGCATCACTGCTTGGGAGATGCTGCATCAATTGTTCTCCCCTCGATAATGTTGGGCAAGTTAAACACAGATATTTAGTGTACATGAAATAAGTACACACTTCATGCAGAAACTGATCACTTTATGCAGAAACATTGCATATGTTTCAGGAGTGGGAAAGTGGGGGCATTGTTACAGGCAGCTATAAAGAATAGCTGCTGCAGATCATGCCTGAGATCACTGGACCAGTCCAGGAAATTCACATGTTAAGACTTAAAGAATAACGTTTTTGCAGAGTTGAAAGAGCTCACTCAACACAAAAGCAGCACACTCTGCCAGATTTTGCCTCCATTAACATTTCAGTATCTGAAGCTAAGTATTTTTTCACTCATATAAATAGCTCTATTATCAGCTTTCGGTTCATGTGAAATACAGTCACACTATGTTTTTCAGATTCCAGGGAAGAGTTTGCATTTTTAATTAAAAGTGATCAAAATTTGCTCCTGAAGTAACTATATTTGCTACTTCTTTTAGGACACTTCATTGACTTTGGATCAGGCTGTAGTGGATGAACAGTTTGGTACCATAAATACTTCTAGTGGGTATTCCTCTCCAAAGATGACTCTACTTCTTACAAACACACCTTTCTGGGTTTTCTCATTTCTTGTGTAGTCATATGTATCACATACCAATGGAAGTCAGAATAGGGGCTGATGGTATGCACATGGATTTCAGAAGTTTCCAGTGTGCCACCAATGAAGGACTGGTTTATAGGCTGAGAAATACTAAGACTTTGCAAAAATACAGAATCCTTGGCTAGACACAATGGTATCAAATAGACACTTCCTCTCCTTGTACTCCCATGTACTCACTATGTTTTTAAAATCAAGATCTTGCTGGATGTATCAGAGATCCCTAGGATTCTCATCTTAACTAAAAAAAAAAATGATGACCAAAATATGAAACCTCTTTGTCACGAATGGTAACTGGCAGTGTAACCTGTACTCAGTTATCTGTCAGCAGCTGGTGAAATTTGGTTGCCATTTTGTGCAAGGGACCTAACACTTTTAACATGAGGCTGGACAGAGGAAGATTATTGACTCGGGGTATGCCCTGAAGCATGAGGATTAAAGTTTCTGTGAGTCAATGACATCTTAAAAAAACATGGTGGCTGCTAAGGCCTGATTCCGATCTTGCACCAGTATGCATCAGGAATATTGCCATTAAAGTTTGTGGCGTTAGATTGTTGTGAAACATGTCTAACGGGGAGCAGAAAATCAGGATTTAAATCTCTACAGGGTTTCTTCAGAGCCACAGAGAGACTCATTATTTTAGTCGTTAATAGGGAGCAGGGGAGAGATCACAGCCTGTAGCCTTTAGCACCTGCTATTCAGAGACTGAAGGACCCCATTTACTTCAGTTTTATTAGCACTTCATCCAATCTCCAAAAGTGAGACGCTCAAGTGACAATCTATCCTGCTATCTACTTTCCTGTAACTAGCTCAACTGGCTTTTAGGAAGGAAAGGGAAAATCAGAGCATAGCACTTTGAGGAACTCCTGAAAGTCTCTCTGTTGTAAACAACTCAGAGCAACTCACTTCCCCGATACTACATTATGCAGGCTCTCATTTTCCACTCCCGGTGTGTGCTTGGCCCCAGTTGGTAAACAGAAGCCTCCAATTGCCAATCCAACTTCACATTTGATAAATGCACCATATATTTTTTTCCCCATTCTGAATTACACTGAGAGCTACCCACAGCAGATGCTGATACTCATGTCTGTGTCACTCAAACAAGATAGCTTTTGCAAGTAGGATGGTTTTCTGATGAATAGGTAGCTGGGTGAGTGGCCTTTCTGGGCTTATACTGAAGAAACTTCTGGATCCTTTTGGACAAACAAACAAACAGGATTTATGATTGTTCTGTCTTCTTTACTCTGTTAAACAGTTGCTGCATTTCATCCCATAGGCACTGGGTAAAGTGATTCCTATATCATATATAGTATGTAAGTTAGTTTGTAACACGCTTTGCAATCCATCTGGATGAAAGGTGCTATGTAGATGTTTATTGGGATTCAAATTAATACAAGATTAAAGGCTAGGAATAAAGTTAATGCTAATCAGTGTGGGCTTATGGAAAATAGGTCTTGTCAAATAAACCTGACTTCATTCTTTGATGAGATTACAAGATGGGTTGATAAAAATAACTGAATAGATGTAATATACTTAGCCTTTCATAAGGCATTTGACTTTGTACTGTATGACATTCTGATTAAAAAATACCACTACCCACTATCAATACAGCACACATTACATGGATTTAGAGTTGAGTAACTGACAGATTTGAAAAAGTGGCTGTCAATGGGGAATCATCATTGAATGGAGGTTTTCTAGGAGAATTCCATGGGGGTCAGTTCTAGGCCTGATGCTATTCAATATTTTAATCATGGTCTGGAAGTAAATATAGAATCACTGCTGACAAAATTTGTGGATGACACAAAGATTGGTGGAGTGGTAAATACCAACGAGGACAGGGCAGTCATACAAAGTGATCTGAAACACTTGGTAAACTAGGCCCATTAAAAAAAATGTGTTTTAATGCAGCCAAATGCAAAGTTCTACATCTAGGAAGAAGAAATGGAGGCCGTACCTACAGAATGGGGAACTGTATCCCAGAAAGCGGTGACTCCAAAAAGGATCTAGGAGTCATTGTGGACAAGCAACTTAACATGAGCTCCCAGTGCAGTGCTTGGGCAGGAAGGACAAATGTGATCCTTGGATGTATAAACAGGGGAGTAGTAAGTAAAGCAGGGGGTGATTTTACCTCTGTACAAGGGCATTGGTGAGACCAACACTGGAAAACCAAATCTAGTTCTAGGGTCCGTATTTTAAAAAGGATATTAAAAAACTGGAGGGGAAAAATGATTCAAGGGCTGGAGAAATGCTGTAAAGTAAGAGACTTAAAGAGCATAGTCTGTTTAGCTTACCAAAAGGAAAACTGAGATGTTGCAGGATAACAGTGCAGAAGTACTGTCCTGAGGAGAAAATAGTGAGCACTAAAGAGCTCTTTCATCTAGCGGAGAAAGAAAGGCATAACAAGAACCAGTGACGGGAAGCTGAAGCCAGACACATTCAAATTGGAAATGAGGAGCAATTTTTTTAACAGTGAGGGTGACTAACCTCTTCAACAAAATCCCCAGGGAAGGGGTTGATTCTCCATCTTTTTGATGCCTTCAGATCACGAGTGGATGCCTTTCTGGGTGTGTCAAGTTACTGGGCTCAATACAGGGGTAACTGGGTGAAATGTAATGGCCTATGTTACACAGGAGGCCAGGCTAGATGATCTAATGCTGTGGTTCTCAATCAGGGGTTCAGGGCCTCCTAGGGGGCTGAGAGCAGGTTTCAAGGGGGCTTCCAAACAGGGCCAGCATTAGACTCCCTGGGGCTCAGAGCAGAAAGCTGAAGCCCCATCACGCAGGGCTGAAGCCCAGATCCCTGAGCCCTGCCACTCGGGACTGAAGCCGAAGCCTGAGCAACTCAGCTTCACAGGGGGACCCTGTGGTGTGGGGCCCCAGGCAATTGCCCTGCTTGCTACCTCCTAATGCTGGCCTTGGGTTTGACATGCAGAAAATGAGTTGTTGTGGCACAGGTGGGCTATGGAGTTTTTATAGCATGCTGGGGGGCCTCGGAAAGAAAACGGTTGAGAATCCCTGATCTAATGGATTCTTCTGCCCTTACACTCTCTGAATCATCATCCTCACGAAGTGATAGCACAGTTCACTATTAGATCGAAATCTGGGATCTGTTCATATATGCTGCCTCTCTCTATATATATGTAATTGGCAGTGAATTGTTTTGCAAGACCATTCACATGGAAGATGCTATACAAAAATGAATGATTGGAGCATATTTTTCCATGGACAGTGATTTATTTTCATAAAGAAAAAGCAAAGCCTTTTTATTTCATAGAAAAATACATATTCTCTGGAAAGAGTTTGGGATCAGACTCAAGCAACTAAATAGCTGGGCCCACTTAAAGAAGTGTTTTGTTAAACAGCAGAGGAGATAAGATGCCTTGGGACCAGTGGCAGGGCAGGGGAAGGGTATAAACTTGTGGAGTGAAATTGTCCAGAAGCTCAGTACCCCCTTCCCGCCTCCCCACTCCGCACTTTGCAACAAAAAGCTTTCCTGTCTCCATGCAGATTACCGACACTATAAATAGTTTCTGCTCAAAGTAAACATTTTTTGAGAGAACTCTGCCTTGCTGGCATGAGATCCCCCGGCTGAGCCCCTCAGCAGCAGCTTCCCAAGTGTGTCTCTGTCACTCTGCACGTCCACACATTCCCAGTGACACAAAACTGCTAATACCTCTCTCCCCACAAACAGTCATCAGATCCTGACCATTAATATAGACAATCCTGATGTGGCTTGTTAGTGGGTTAGGCTCTTTACAGATTCCTCGATTTCTGTATATTTCACAGCCTGCAGCTGAATATATCTGGTTTTATAGCAGCTTTGAAATTGGCCTGCGAGTCCCAGGGATGTTTTGCATGGGGACATGTTGACTCTCCTGCATTATCTTAGGATGCTGACAAAAAGGGCTCGCTCTTTTAGATTAAGAGCAGAGAGAAAGACGGTCATTTGTCACTACAACTGCTCTCAGCCAATAGTCTTTTTCTCATCCCAACATTGCCAGCTTTCAATGTTTTATTGGAAGATTGCAGACTTCCACACTTTCTTTAATGAGCCCAGCAGCTTGTTGAAATGAGCTCTGCATTTTACAGCCCACAGTTTGTTTAAAGCAGTGGTTCTCAAACTTTTGTACTGGTGACCCCTTTCACACAGCAAGCCTCTAAGTGTGACCACCCCCTTATACATTAAATGTATAAATAAGTGTTTTTAAACACCATTATAAATGCTGGAGGTGAGGCAGGTTTTGGGGTGGAGGCAGACAGCTCACAACCCCCACATGTAATAACCTTGTGACCCTGAGGTGTCCTGACCCCCGGTTTGAGAACCCCTGGTTTAAAGCATTGGTTCTCAAACTGGGGGGTTTATGGGGGAGGGTCACAAGCCCCAACCCCGACCGTTGCGCCAGGCTGCCAGCCCTGACCCTTCCCCGGTTACTTAAGTTAGCTGATTGGTGGCAGTCAGAGCCTGGGCACTGCCTGTGGACCTGAGCTGAAGGCCTGTGATCCCTCACAGTATTAAATATCAAAAATGTGTTTTTAATTTCTAAGGGGGTTGCGCTCAGAGGCTTGATGTTCCAAAGGGTCACCAATACAAAAAGTTTGAGAACCACTGGTTTAAAGAGCCTGTGTGAGAGAGACGGTAGGAGATCTGGCAAAAATCAGAGCCTGCCACATTTTTTCCAGGCCTATATTGTGCAACTCCATACTTCTTTGCCATGTTGGTCTCATCAAGTAACATTAATGGAGTCCTTAAGTACAGATCAATGCTTGGGAAATTTTGTGGAAAACATAATTTATGCAAGGAACATAGATAATCCCATGTTCATTACAAACTTGCTGTCAAAATGTCAGCGTTAACTTCTGTGGAGTCAGGTCAGAGGCAGGTCAGGTCTTTCTGAAAGGAGAGATTATATCTTTGCTGTGCAGGAGTTCCTAACAGTCCTTTCTGCTGTTTGTTTTTCTTACTGGGACATTTAGTGGGTGTGCAGTTAAGCAGCACACAACTGCTGTGGTGATTGTGTCCCAATGTTATCAGCCTTGAGGATCAATTCACACAGCCCCCTGAGAATGCCACTGCCCCGGTTGCCCTTGATCACATGCTAGAGACCAACAATCGACCCCAGGACACCTTGGGGTTCCTCACTATCACAGGCTTTGTTATCCTTTGCTGCACCAGAGTCCAGTGAAGTCCATGGCTGCAAAATCACCATCCCAGCTGCAAAGCATGATAGTTCAGTTAATTCTTTGCAAGGCAGCTCTGAAGACTCTGTTCCCTGCCACATAATATGTGAGTCTCAAGCAAAAAATATTGCAATTCCTGATAGGCCAGCTCTGGTGGTTCCATAGGAAACAACGGACATCAGTAGCATGATACAGCAAAACCAACATTCCTCTTGTCCAAAATGGCCATGTCACTTCCCACCTGGCCTGAGCCACACAGATCAGGCAGCTAGAAGACAAGAAATAGCAAAACAAACACTTTAGATTAGAAAGACGCACTGGTGAACTGGTGTAAAAGTGATATGGGAGGCTTCATGCAATGAGCTTTAAGAGTAGTTGTATCTTTTGCTGAACCAGTTTGCCCAACTTTGTGTTAATCTAGTTTTTAGCCTATCAATTTCTTCCAGTGTCTCTAGGCATATTGATACATGTTCATCATTGTGGCTTGGAAGGTTGGGTTTTTTTTTCAAACCCACTACTTCAGAAAGTTTCTGAAACAGAAGGTCTTTGCCCCAAAGATCTTACACTCAAATCCCATAGAACAGTGGTTTTCAACCTGTGGTCCTTGAACCCCTGGGAGTCTGCCGACTATGTCTAGGGGTCCCCAAAAGGTTGCCATTTCCATAGAATCACAATTTTCTACCTGGGGTTTGTGGACCCATGTCTAAGATTTCCAAAGGGGTCTGTGACTCCATGTGGAAATATTTTAGGGGTCTGCAAATGAAAAAAGGTTGAAAACCACTGGAATAGAAAAAGGCAGTAGGAGGGGAGGTGGAGATGAGATGTATTAAGAAAATGGTGTGGGGAGGGAAGTTTCCTTAGACATTTTTTTACTTTCATCAAAATATCAAAAACTACAATTTTTTTGGCCAAACCCCCAAAGTTTTCAGTTTTTGTCCACAAAGATTTGGGTTTCCAGTTTTTGATGAAAAGTCAACATTTTGTTGAATTGAAAACCCATTGAAAAAGAGCTTTGATGGAGAATTTTTGATTAGCCCTTGTGGAGGCAGCATCAGTGAGGAGATGGCCTAGGTGTCCTCATGGAACACGTGGGTTAGTGGGAGGAAAGGAAGAGGTTTAGGTGCACGAGGTGGGGGCGGGGAGGGACTGTTCTAATCCAGTGCTCAACTTGATGATGGAGGCAGGGAGAAAGAAGGACCAAAGCAAAGAATGGGAGGAGACAAAGGGAGCAGTTAGGAGGCAGGATTGGAGATCCCTAAGGAGTCATTTTATTTAAAGAGCAAACATAGTGTGCCCATGCTCTATCATGCTTTATTATTATGATTTAATATTGGCACGGTGATGGTAGCTCGTAGGGGCCCCAGACAAGGAACCTAAAAGCCAGACTGTGCCCCAAAGGCCTTAAAATCTAAGCGTTTGTGTGAGACCCCCTTGTTTTGTGGGTTTATGTAACATCTGAGTTGGAGCGCGCGCAGGAACTCCAGCCCTTGCTGGATCAGTAGAGCAATCTGTTGGTGCTGTTGCCGGAAAATGTGTCTCTCAGCAGTCATGCTGGAGAGCCTCCCTCTGCCAATTACACTGGTCTACAATTTTTTAGAAGTCGTCTGCTTCAGAGATAAAATGTGATTTTATTCTGTATTTTGATGTGCTGAATTCAAATATGACAATTAAAACAACTGATTGGCTACTGTTTCTAAGATATTTAAGTTTTTACATTTTATGTCTATGTATATTATGTAGATAGTAGAGTTTTAATCATAAATTGTAAACCTAGGTCTTTTCATGTGTTTATGGTTGCTTTACATGATAACATTTCACCTGTCCTGTTCATGTGACACTTTAAAAATCAGCAAAAGGGTTATATAAATAAAATGTATTATGAAACAAAAGGCAAAAAACTATTATGTACATAGTTTAGTCCTATTCAGTGTCCACTCGGCGCTTCTTGGCTTGTCTCTTGTATTTATTAAATGGAGCATCTCTTGTCACTGTCCAGCAATAGTCTGCAAGCATTGATGGGCTCCATTTGCCCTGATAGCGTTTCTCCATTGTTGCAATGTCCTGGTGAAATCGCTCGCCGTGCTCGTCGCTCACTGCTCCGCAGTTCGGTGGAAAAAAATCTAGATGAGAGTGCAAAAAATGATCTTTAGTGACATGTTGCAACCAAGGCTTTTGTATGCCTGGAGGAGGTTTTCCACCAACAACCTGTAGTTGTCTGCCTTGTTGTTTCCGAGAAAATGTATTGCCACTGACTGGAAGGCTTTCCATGCCGTCTTTTCCTTGCCACGCAGTGCATAGTCAAACGCATCATCTCGAAGAAGTTCACAAATCTGAGGACCAACAAAGACACCTTCCTTTATCTTAGCTTCACTTAACCTTGGAAATTTTCCACGGAGGTACTTGAAAGCTGCTTGTGTTTTGTCAATGGCCTTGACAAAGTTCTTCATCAGACCCAGCTTGATATGTAAGGGTGGTAACAAAATCTTCCTTGATTCAACAAGTGTTGGATGCTGAACACTTTTCCTCCCAGGCTCCAATGACTGTCAGAGTGGCCAATCTTTCTTGATGGAGTGGGAATCTCTTGCACGACTATCCCATTTGCAGAGAAAACAGCAGTACTTTGTGTATCCAGTCTGCAGACCAAGCAAGAGAGCAACAACCTTCAAATGGCCACAAAGCTGCCACTGATGTTAGTCATAGTTTATGCACCTCAAAAGTTGTTTCATGTTATCATAGGTTTCCTTCATATGGACTGCATGACCAACTGGAATTGATGGCAAAACATTGCCATTATGCAGCAAAACAGCTTTAAGACTCGTCTTCGATGAATCAGTGAAGAGTCTCCACTCATCTGGATCGTGAACAATGTTGAGGGCTGCCATCACACCATCGATGTTGTTGCAGGCTACAAGATCTCCTTCCATGAAGAAGAATGGGACAAGATCCTTTTGACGGTCACGGAACATGGAAACCCTAACATCACCTGCCAGGAGATTCCACTGCTGTAGTCTGGAGCCCAACAGCTCTGCCTTACTCTTGGGTAGTTCCAAATCCCTGACAAGGTCATTCAGTTCAGCTTGTGTTATGAGGTGTGGTTCAGAGGAGGAGGATGGGAGAAAATGTGGGTCCTGTGACATTGATGGTTCAGGACCAGAAGTTTCATCCTCTTTCTTTTCCTCGTCTGACTCAAGTGAGAATGATTCTGGTGCATCAGGAACCGGCAGTCCTTCTCCGTGGGATATTGGGTATAGCTGATGGAATGTTTGGATAATGCACAGTCCACTTTTTTTTCTTTGACACACCTTTCCCAACTCGAGGCACCATGCAGAAGTAACAATTGCTGGTATGATCTGTTGGCTCTCTCCAAATCATTGGCACTGCAAAAGGCATAGATTTCCTTTTCCTGTTCAACCACTGGTGAAGATTTGTTGCACAAGTGTTGCAGCATATGTGTGGGGCCCACCTCTTGTCCTGATCTCCAATATTGCAGCCAAAATAAAGGTGACAGGCTTTCTTAACTAGAGGGGTTATACTGCGTTTTTGTGATGCAAAAGTCACTTCACCACAAACATAGCAGAAGTTATCTGCACTGTTCACACAAGTACGAGGCATCTCTGCTCACTTTGGCTAAACAGAAATGTGTCCCTTTGCAAAATCAAGCACTGACAAATAAGAGAGCACGACACTGTATGATTTCTAGAGCTGATATAGGGCAATTTGTTCAGCAGAGTGATGTAAGCTTCGTTATGATTGCATCATCCATGACTTCTAGGAATAACATGATGCAATTCATATCATGTATGATGCAATACCAGCTTCAGATTGCATCATTCATGGTTTTGCCTAAAAAGCAAGTACTGTCCAAACCCAGTCATAGATTTATTCATAGATCTAGTCAAAGATGTATTTTAGTCATTTCTGGTTTAAATTGAGATCCCTTCCCTTTATAACTCACTTATCCTCCGCCATTCCCATGTCAAGGGTCGTATATACTGACCCAATAGCATATCTTGAAAACTAGAGCCAATCAACAATTTTAAGCATCATTTTCGTTCTCAGTGACCCAGAATTAGTAAAGTTTGACTACATTTATTTCAGAAGCATTTTGGCTGTAGAGCAGTGTTATGTGTCTCTAAAATAGGCATTGCTTTGTGTTCAGTGGTGAATTCCTTAAGTTATTTTCGAGTAAGAAATAGTGTGTGACTCAAAAGTACCATAGAAAGATTGCTGATATCAACTATGTTTTTGGAAATCAAACTCACTTCCTGAAGTTGGCCTCAGAACAGAAGAGAATTGAGTCAAGATGCTGAGGGATTCTAGGCACTCCAGGTTGGTTTGGGCTCAGAGTTCACCTGACTTTGCTGACTGGCTTTTCTCCTTCTTCAGACTTGCTGGAATCACCATGGCAATTCTCTTGCTATCTACTTTTTCTTCTGGGTTCTGTTCTCTCTTCCGACATGTGTGTCAAGGGCTAATGTGGGTCTTTATCAGACTGAATGATTTGATGTGAAGGCAGCTAGTGAGGTTGAGGCTGGATGGCATCAATGTCCATCTGGTACCATACGGAGGAAGCACAGGGTGGGAACATCTCCTCGCTACTTGTCTGATTTGGTTTCTATCATGTATATTGCAAGACTGAAGCTGGAGAAACCAAGTTCACTCCTCTCTTGTTATTCTCGCCAAATTGCTCACTTTGGACCCAATCCAAATCTGTTAAAGTCAGTGGGAAAGCTCTCACTGTCTCTAGTGGGAATTGGATCAGACTCTATGAGTATGTAGCATATTTTCCATTTATGCCACTCCCACTGATTATATTATATTTTAAACCAGACTGTAAACTCTTTGGGGAGTGACTATGGCTTCCTAATTTGTCTGTACAGAGCCTAGCACAATGAGGCGCTGAGCCTGACTGCATTAATGTAATACAAATAAATAATAATATTATCCATCATATCTGGATTTTCACACTGCTCATCACTATGTTGTCTCTGTGTCTTCTGTCCTTAATTGTTGTATAGTGCTGTTAATAGTTGCTGCTTTTCACCCCAGAGTTGACTACATTTCAGGGGTGGTTGAAGTAAAATGTGCATGGACTTCAGATTATTTTTTAAAGTATTGTATGGACTTTGGGATTTTTGGAGCAAAAAGTGCTCTATAAAATGTAAGTTGTTACTCTATTGGGTTTTTCTTTTGCTGTCTCCCATAAAATTGTTCTCACTGTATTGGTTGTTACATGCCGTATGTTACACCAAAATACTCAGGGAAAGGGAAAAACACCAAGGAGCAGCTGAGAAGTGAATCTGAACAATATACAAAGGGAACCTAAACCAGCTGTCCACACAAGGCACTAAACAGGTAGGAGGTCTTTAATGGTTATTACAGCAAGTAGGAGACCTCTGTGACAAAGGCAATAGTGTTCAGAATTGAAGGAAGGATGTTAAGCCACATGCAGCTGCTCGGAGATGAGGTTACAATGCAAATCTAAACAAAGCTTTTGCTAAAAGGAAATAGATCCTCCTGTGTGCAGGGAGGTTGAAACTGAGCAAGTAGCTGCTTGACATCATCAAGCAGAGCATTGGATTACAACAAACAGGGACTTGGAAAGAGAGGTAGGACACGCCTCCCAAACCCTTGAAGTGCAACTTCATTTAGCAGCTACTAGTAGAAGGAAACTGTCTGAAACTGACTGTGATAAACTGAACAGCTTGGCTGCTTGCCATACCAGGCAGGTAGGCTGGGGGGATTAATTGAGCCTGGATTTTTTCATTAACAGCTTGATTTCTTAACTTGGAGAGCAGTTGGAGCTGTGTTCCGTAAGTACAGTTTTACATGCTGCTAAGAGACAATGGGCTGCCGTGAATGCAAACGTTAGCAATGTACGGTGCATCAGAGATAGGAATAGTTATTTTTACACAGTGATAGGTATGCGATTACAAGGAGCTGCTGATCTGGTCCAAAGCTTTCAGCATTGTTGTGTGGGAGCCAGAACTGTGACTCTAATGGATTATTTGTCTAAAGATATATTAAACTTTTGCCTAAATTACTGGGAATGGGAGAATCAAGCTGCCCACAAACCGTAGACTAAAGAGAATCCCATTTTTCTACATAGGTTTGTAGGTTGGTTGGTAGGGATGTGGCTATCATTCCACTTGAAAGGAATGCCATTCAGTACTTGCTCCAAAGGGCAAGTGGAGAGAGTGTATTCAGTATTTAGAAATCAAAACGCAACGTGTCTCTGTGACACTAATGGGAACATCTAGCCTGATTTCTGTAGTCTGTCTGTTTATGTCCAGAAAGTAACCAGGCACAGAATTTCCTGCAGCATTGGTTTAGCCTTTGGTTTACAAATGAAAAAATAATAGAAATCCACAAGCTGTCCCTGTGACTCTGTGTATGGAACATATACTGTACCACGCATGCCATGCTGTGATAAGAGTGATCATGTTAGAACATGAATATCATTACGGACTGCGAGGAATAGCATGTGTCTGCACCACTGATGTCTATGGGCGTTTTGTCACTAGCTTCAATGGAAGAGGAATCAGAGATGCTGCAGGGTCTAGCCTTATACGCAAAGGCAAAAAACTCACTGTTTTAAAATGAAGAGCCTTAAATAAAGCCACAGTGGGCTGGGATCAGCCGAACACTTTATAAACTGGATTGAAAAATCCTCCCTTGTGGATCAGGGATTTGTCCCCTGAGCAACTGATATGGCTTATGGGGGTGCAGATCATATGACCCTCACAACAGGTGAAAAGGAGTGGAGGAAGGGAAATATTTCCATTTGCTCAGGAGGTGGTACTAGGTCCACAAAATGTGAACCAAATCCAGCTTGCCTCACTCACAGGAGCAGTCTCACTGATGCCTAGATTCTCCTGGGGTAGATGGATGAGTTCACCAGAGTATATCAAATAACAGGTAGACTTAGACAGTTTGTTCCACCAATGAACTAGCATTAAGGTAAGTCTTTTAGAGACGGGGAATCTCCAAGCTCAGCCTGCAAACCAGATGCAGCCCATTGAGTTCTGCACTAAGAACTGCCAGAACCCTCCTGTTTAATAAGGAGATGCAGCATGTAGTGCAGTAATCAGGTCATTCCATGATGGCTGAATCCAGGCCAAGATGGACCCTGTGTGGTAACTGTGGAGCACAAGCTGCATTTCCCAATCTGTGAGCTAGAAAGAGCTACAGAATTATGAGTAACCAGCATCCTGAAGAGTCCTCAACCCTCTTCTCTCTAGTGAGGGACATTACATTGGTGGCAAGGACATATGGGTGGAGGCTCAACACCTGGTCTCATTCAAATGCAAATGCAGTTTCACTGAAGGTCTCTAGAGACACCAGTCATCTATCTCAGTGATACCCAGCCATCTGAACGACAACAGGAAACGCCAAGTCTCCCAGGCAAAGCTCCACACTGGCATTACTGTGCCATGCACCTAGTTCTTAATGTTCATTGAGAGATCCCATTTCACATATGAAAGAGTAGAGTGAAAGCTCAAGTACCTTACAGAAATGGGTACCCTGGGTAAGGTAGATGGATTCCAACCATGGATATCTCTGATAATGAAGGCACCAAAACCCAGTAACCCAGATCAAATCAGAATGTGCATGGATATGCATCTCCCCAAAACTGTGCTCCTCTGGGAAAGGCACGACTCACCCAATGTTGATTCTACCGTTGGTGATTTTGAGGAAACCACAACTTTCTCCTTGTCCATGTCAGTGCTAGATGTTATCAGCTGGAACTTACACTAGAATCAAGCTCTCTCATCACCAGACCTGCTTAGTCTTTCAGTTTCAGTCAATCTGGCTTTTTTTAAAAAAAAACAAACAGAATTTTATGCAAAGACTTTCTGGTTTCAATTTTTTATGGTTTTGGAAAATTTTCAAAAAAATTAAATAAATTTTAAACAAAAAAAATGAAGCTTTTGTTTAGTATGAAAAAATGTTCTCTTTTCTGTTTCCATATTGACATGTTCCATATTGAAAGTTTTTGACTGGTCATTTTAGTCACACGGTGAGTTGGAATGTTCCATTTTCAAAATGTGAGTGTTTCAAATCAGAAAAATTCTGTCTGAGTATAAAATTCTGTAGAACATTCAGAACTGAACCATCGTAAAACATAACATGAAAAATGCTTTCAAATTTGCTCAAATTTCTGTGTATCCACAATACTTATATAGCCCTGGTTCCAGGCTGAGCACTTGCCTGTCTTTAATGTATTTCTCCTCAAAGCTCTCTTGTGAGTTAGGGTAGAGCTATTAGCTTCATTTTGCAGATGAGGAACTCTCAAACCCCCAATCCAGCAGTTTCTACAAGATTGCCTTAGCGCCAAAAAATTCAGCAATCAGATCTGATTCCTGGGACTCATGGCAAATCAAAGTAGTCTGGGTATTTGAAAGACTCCAAGAGAGGAACCTCACTCTCAGCTGAGCTAAGTGGGAATTCCACAGATCCCCAGGAGAATATTTTGTCTGTGTCATTTCTGCAACTGGACTAGTCCCAGATCCTAACAAGGTAGCAGTTATCAGAAGCTTGTCAGTTCCACAGCATGCCAGTGAGGTACACTACCTCTGAGGAATTCTAAACAATTGTGTATACATCATTCCCAGCTACTCTGGATCATTTTTATACCTGGGTACTAACTGCTACAGAACTCAACCAGTCTAAGGCAAGTGATTTAAGTGTAAGGAAACTTTCTTCCCCACCTTAAACTATTTATTCCTTGGCTGCAAATATTTCACTGTGTCTCACCCTGGGGGGTGTATTTGTCTGCTTCTCCCCCATACAGTTCCATGGCTTGTGCTATGATTTGCTAAATTCCTTGTATTGCAACCCAACGTTTACATTGGGATGAGGCTTTGAGACCTTTGTGTCGCTTCTCTGTGCCCCACTCTCCACTAGAAATGTTACAAATCACAAGTCACTGCGTGGGAGCATTCCCATAAGAGTTCCATAATACTTGGATTTGTTGGTGATGGCAGTGCAGGCACAACTTATCCCTAGTGTAGCTCCATTGACTTTGGCAAAGTTGCTTTTTACACAGATCATAACTAACCCGTGGAACTCATTGCCACAACATATCACTGAGACTAAGAGTTTAATAGATTTTAAAAACAGATCAGGCATATATATGGAGATAAATATCCAGTTATAATTAATAGCATATACTTTGTGCTTCCGGACAACTACTAACTGAGGTGCGGGGAGAGAGATATTCCACCACTGTCCATTGCAGGATTTCTTGCACTTTTATCTGAAGCAGCTGGTGCTGTGTATTGTTGGAGGCAGGATATGGACTATCTGGGTCACTGGTCTGAGCAGATAAGGCAATTATTATGTGCATCAGGCTGAATTCAGTCCATTGTTTGCCCATGAATTAAGAAGTGTGAGGCTGACCTTTTCCAAGCTGCTGTCACCTGGACTTAACCGAAAGGGATTTCCTCTCTGGATCAGAAGTGATACCAAAGCATCTGTTGTGAAGAATAATGCTGAATTATGCCAGAATAGTTCCAGGACTTTTGGGACATCTGTTCATTTTGAAACTCTGCTGAGATCATTGCATTAATTCCACGTGTTCAGCTACCACCCAGTAACGTCAGAGGATGGAGTACAAAAAAGATGTGTATTTGGCTGAAGGCAATGCTAGTGTAATTCATTCATTCACAATCAGGCTCAGACAATCAAATATACTGGGAATGTTCCTGCAAGTGTCCTGAAATAGCTGCCCATTAAATTCATTAGATAAAGGTACCAGATAAAGATCTGAAATGCCAGTATTTCTGGATCAGTTACTCCAGAGATGTTCACAAAGCCCAGAATGAGACTCCTATGGTTACAAGGAGATCCCACTGTCTGAAAGTCATCCATGCCTAGAAGGCCTTTGCATCACATTAATCACTGAACTGGAAGGGACTTCGAGAAGTCATCTAGTCCAGTCTCCTGCACTTGTGGCAGGACTAATTATCTAGCCTACTCCTGACAGGTGTTTGTCTAACCTGCTCTTAAAAATCTCCAGTGATGGAGATTCCACAACCTCCCTGGGCAATTTATTCCAGTGTTTAACCACCCTGACAGTTAGGAAGCTTTTCCTAATGTCCACCCTAAACCTCCCTTGCTGTAATTTAAGCCCAGTGCTTCTTGTCCGGTCCTCAGAGGTCAACAATTTTTCTTCTTCCTCCTTGTAACAACCTTTCATGTACTTGAAAACTGTTAACATGTCCCCTCTCAGTCTTCTCTTTTCCAGACTAAACAAATCCAGTTTTTTCACTCTTCTCTCATAGGTCATGCTTTCTAAATCTTTCATCATTTTTGTTGCTCTTCTCTTCTTCTAATCCAGCAATAGCCCTGGCTGGGAGGATGCATGCGCCACACAACCCCAACAGGGGGCCTCTAGACTCCCACATGCTCCAGAGGGGTCTACATGCCAGGTCTATATGGCTCAGTGTGGAGTTAGCCCTTCGGGACTGGCCCTTGCCAAGCCTTACGTATGCACCTCCAATGACCCAGAATCCTCAGAGGGGATTGGGGTGGGACAGGGCTCGCTGTTCCAGTCCACAGGCTGGAATCAAGGCTGTGAATGCCTGTGGGTTGGAAAGTTGAATTCCATCCTCCAGCCACCAATGAGTTGCCCTCTCAAAGTCGATTATTTTGGGGGGCAAAGGCGAATTCCATCTCAGAAGAGCAGGCCTGCACAATCCTACCTCTTCCCTTGCTAGTTCGCAAGCATGCCCTTATGGGTCTTCTGTTTTAAACTCCTCCTGGGGCACAGCCACACATGTATTTGCAGCAAATCTGAACCACTGGGCTCTGGCTATTGTGGCTCACTGGCTGTGCTGCCCAAGCAGAGAAGGAGGGCAAAGAAGCAAAATGAAAGAGCCTGGACTTTCTCGGCGGGTGTCCTTCGTTCCTAGATTCATGTGCCTGGCTGGTGCTCTACAGGGGGCAATGTATTTTGCCACACATGTGGGAATGCTGCTTCGTTTCCAGCCTGGAATGTCAATGGAACTCCTGATTGTCAAAGAAGGAAACAATGCAGTAAATGTATGTGGTCAAATTTTCCCTTCCTTATATGGACACTAATAATAATTAGTATATTGCATTTATCTATCCCCTGTCATCTAACCATCTCAAAGTGCTTCCCAAACATTAAATAAGCAAGCCTCCCAACTTCCTCTGTGAAAGAAGGAAATATTAATTATAGTGCCATTCTATTGACGAGGAAACTGAGGCACAAAGAAGCAAAGTGACTTGCCCAAGGTCACACATGAATCAGTGGCAGAGCCAGCGATGGACCTCATGAGTCTTGCCTCATGCTCCAATCACTCACTGATTCAGTGGAAAGCCAAAGGAAAAAAAGAAAGGGCCCAGATCTGCACCATGATTGCAGTTGGGGAGGGATTATGCCTGTCATAACAGTACATTGGACTAATGAATAAGACCAGTTAAAGTTGCTGCACCAGCTAGTTCTTGCTTTCCATTCTGCTAATATTTGCTCCTGGGACAAAAGGAAAAAAACAGTCCATGATGTTCCCGTTGGTCTGAAGCTCAAACAGCTGCTAAAATAAATAAGTGCCTTGGCTGAATTTTGCAGGTCAGGAGATTGCAATCCACCAGCAGTTGTTAGGACTACAGAGGAAATGTATTTGACTGGCATTCAGGGACATAGGGATAACATTCAGCTGCAGGCAATGGTAAGTAAACTTAACACACACAAGATAAACTAAACAAATCATGTAAAAGCACAGTGTCAAATTCCCCCTCTGGTCTTAAAGCATCTAGTAGGGAAGTTTCACTGATTTAAACTCCAATTTAGCTGGAAACTGACATGTATTTACATTCTTGAGAGAGCCAGTGAATACTCTGAGCCTGCTGGGTTCAAGCTGTCAGAAGTGGGGTCGTTGCCCTTCTCCACAGTATGTGCAAATCAGTTTAAAAAAGACAAAAGAGAGAGAGTGAGTGAGAAACCCCTTTGGGAAGCAGGGTCTCTTCCTAGGCCTTGTCTGCATTGGGACTATAGCCAATGGTGATGCACTGGTGCAAAACCCCTGATGTAGACATCATGGTTCACACGAGTGGTTAAATCCCAATGTAGAGAAGTTTCCTGCCTTCATGTCCATCAAGCCAGGCTCTGGAAAGCCAGGTCCCCAACTCTCCGGGTAAGGCCCTTCAGCCCATGCTTTTCCTTGGCAGCTGTGGTCACAGGTAGATTTAAAGAGGGGTCCATACAGTGAATGTACTAATTAAAGCATAGCCAATTTTCATTTTATTTATTTTTCCTTTCTCCTGTTCCTCAGAAACATTTGCCCTGATGTGTACACAGCTGAACATCTGAAGACATGGATCGTAGGAAGGTCAATTAAATAAGGTAAGATTTTGCATTCTAATTGGTTATCTGCAAATGCAGTTGGGATGACTTGATTTTTCATTTACAGGGTGACTTAAAATCACACAAACTGGAAGAATTCTCCCCCCCCTCCATTTTGTAAAAAGACACTTACTTGATTGCTTGCTATGTTGAGAATAACTGCTAGAAGGTTGTTGAATGAGAGCTAAAAGAAGCTTTAGGAAACATCCATACAACCTATTGGCTGGACTGTGTTGGCATCTAATATGGGTCTCTTCTAACTTCTGTAAAGGGTTAATTAGATAGTGAGACCCAAGCAATGGGTTGAAGGTACAGTAGTTTGGGAAGCTGACCTGGGAAAGGAGATAACATATAACCCTTAGGAACTCATTCTGAATAAAATGCAGAAAACCTTTGTGGAGTGGCATAGTGGGCCATGGAATTAAGGGGAAATGTTGCAAATTCCTCATTTGTTTGTATGTGATCCTGGTGTCTGTACACAAACCTTGTTGTTAGCAAGGGTTTTGCCCCTGAAAGTGTGAACCTTAAAGTTTGCATGATCCCTCCTAGACTCCAAACAGGACTCATTGCTGGATCTGCAGAGATTGCACCTCTATAGTTAACATTTATTGTAACCAGTACATGATTTCCTTACAGTATTTCCTATACTTACAACATATGCCATGGCACGGTACTTATACCAAACCATGGTGAAATGCTGGCTGCCAGGGCCCATGCCAACGTAAATCATGTTCTGCTGTCTCTTAGTTGTTGGTGTATTTTGTGTAGCATTTGGAGTATATTTTGAAAACAATCCTTGAGATATACCTCCCACCCTTTGTTACATGTTGCACTTATGCATTCATTAAACATTTCTTGCCTATACAGACCCTATATCACAGACCCTGATTCTGTGTTTAGATTAAATCTAAAAATCCCTGGTGAGCCCAACATCCACATCACTTTGCAAAGCTGAGTAAATGCACACTGGGGTTAAGAGAGCCACAGGACAGCGTCCTCTGGCTCTGTAGCCACTGCTTCCCCATAGTGGAAGATTGGTGATAGCAGATAGATCCATGCAATCAGAATTCCACGGGCTATGCCTGCTAGTCTTCCCAGATTCAATCCCCTACTCTATGGACAAGCCATGGAGGTATCAGCTATGCTGTTTCCTGGTACATATTGGCTGGTAATGTGGAGCTCTCTGCCATCACAACTGCAGCGTTTGCAGCTGTGGTGATAAAGGACCACAATCCAAAAGGATTCTCTGGTGCATCCGGCCTCATTTTTACAGCACATCCTCTCAGTGGTTGGCCATGCACGTGCTGTGCACAGCACTCTGCCCCTCAGGTATTTGAGACAGTGTATGTACAGCCATCCCAGCCTGGTGGGAGATGTGCGGGGAGGTGGAATCTCAGTGGATGCATAAAATATAACTCTTCTACGTGCTTGGGAGCTTTTTCTGTTTTGCTGATTAAATCAGCCAAGTCCACTTGGGAGAAGACTGCCGCCCCTAACTCTGGCTCTGGTTCTGCAGTTTACACAGAGCAGGATTTAACCTGTTTGTCGGGAGAAGCTGCTGTTGCTTAATGCACGTCTGAGAAGGAATTCTCCCTCTTCCTTTTTCAAAGCACACGGAGGAAGAGTTGTTTCAGCCCAGCACGGCCATCACACTTTGGGTGGGAAGTTTTAAGGAATTTCAGTGAGTCAGCATAGCAGGTGAAGGTGACAATTCTAGGCAGATGACCAAAATGTTTGGACTGGGCTTATGAGTCCCCTTGCACCACAGCAGGACTGATTCTATTATGCCTAAATTGTCCCTAATACATGGTTGTCTAGTCTAGTCTTGCCTGAAAGCCACTGATCACAACTTTGCAACTTCCCCTGGGAGATTAATTCCACAGTCTCATTTTTTCTTAAATCCCCAAGCCAGGGATTTTCCATTGTTGTTCAAGGCAAACACTGCCACTGCCCTATTATGGATCACATAAGATGTTTTCTTTTAATGGGAGGGAAGACTATATAAGATGGCACCTTGGGAGCAGACTGAAACCGGTGTTGCTAATCAGCCAGGCTTTTGCTATAGTAACATTCTCTAGGGCCCTCTGCTTTATTTTTGTGCTCTTACTGAGAGCTGCCGGGGGCATGACCCATGAGTAAGCTTGCTGCCTACTCCCTAAGGCCAGGGCCTTCAGACCCTTCCAAAGAAATATTTCTTTTTGAATAGGAAAGCCAAATGTGACTCTCCTAGGCTAGTGGAGGCCTGAATAGGAGGAGAAAGACACAGGTGCCCCTGCTCCCATAGTCTACCTAAGCTCTTTTAGGCTGAGAACTGCATACCCTAGCTTGCAAGACATTGCCTGGGCTCTCCCTTCCTAGCAATGTGACCAGCATTCTCACAAAACAAGAGCACTCTAGTTCCTCCCCTTCTCAGGATGTAAACAGAGGTCACATCAAGTTCATATCCTTCTCTCTCTGGATACAAACAAAGTGCTTCTCCAAACACCAGCGACCTGATTCTTCCTGAACTAACTCTGTTCTCTCTCCCACCCCTGATACCCATACCTTGTGGTCATCCTGCTTCCTTTTATACATGGCAACAGCCCCGGCCCTTGTTGAAAATGAGCCTCAGCTGTATGTGCTTCCCAGCCATTTAACTCGTCCGTGCCTGGTTCCACACCCCTACAGCCCTGCCAGGGGACATGGAAGTGGAATGCACTAAGCAGTGGGATTAGAAGAAGAGAACCGATACAGTCTGTATCTTGACAGGTCATTCAGTCAGAATTCAGCAGCTTAGGGAAAATCTCATTGTCCTGATGCACTGTGGGAGTATGAGGTAGTTTGGTGTGTAGCAACTATAGTCAGTATTAGCGACTAGAAACTATGGGATGCATAAAACAAATTCAATATGGGAACAAAGCAAAAATACAAACACTGTCATGGCAACTGGCTTATGGCTGAGTGAAGGAACCAATTATTTCAGTTAATCAACATGCTGAGAAGGTTTAAAATGGAACTTTGAAAAATTAGGCTAGATATCAGAAAAAGCTTGGTTGCCAATGAAGACTGTGAATCACAGTCACGGGGCGGGAGGGGGTTCAGGACAGACACTAGACCTGTGTTCCTAAGGTAGAACGAAATTAACTCTGCCCTCATGCAGACTGGAATAGTGGCTCTTCCATCCCCAACCAAGGGCTAGATTCCTAGCGGGTGTCAGTTGGCATAACTCCCTTGAACAGAGCTGCAGTGACTCACCAGCTGAGGAGCTGGTCTCCCAGCCAAAGGGAAGCTTAGCTTGGTCTGAAACTGACCTTTCGAGACACACTCGTACCACAGTGAGGACAGGCAGGATAAATGCCTATCCATACAGACAGATGATACTGAGGACAGAGAGAAAATAAAGAGAGAAAAGGACTGTTGTGTTCAGTTCGCCCTTTCCTTCCCCCTCCCTTGATCTCCATTAGTTCAGAGAGGAACTTGGAGAGGAAGTTCTTGTTCTGAATTGGATAACTGTGTACAAATGTCATCATGGCCTCTGTTAATTATTTCTCTGACTCAGGTCCAAAATGCTCCCTTTGCAAGCCAAGAGAGCTTTTCTCCCATAGCTGCCCGTGTCCCAAACTCAGCTCGGGTCCTGAGAGTCAAGCTGGATTCATTCTGGATCAGGGATTCCCATCACCACTAATAGAGATTCACTGTCTTCTGAAGTGTTGCACAGGGCAGAATATGGAACCAAGTAACAAAGGTTGTTGGTGTTTTGTGAGTCAGAATAGATTCCAGCTCCTCCTACCATAGCTGGGTTTCAATCCCTGGAGTCAGCAACTCTGACTCCAGATATCCAGAAGGAGCAGTTTAGTGGAGTAAGAAAGGGTCACATTAACTGTATTGCCAACCCCAAACATTCAGACTAATGATCCAGGCCCTCAAGACTTGTGAGATTTTTATTAAAAAAATGCATCTGAAGTTATTTTCTTTGCCTTCTAGTTTCTGAGCCTTTAGGGGGCACTTGGGACAGGTTTTCAGACTTTTCCCTGCTCTCATAGAGGCAATGAGAGCTGTGATTCTCAGGTAAGCCCTGACCCTAGAGCTGGGGGTGTAAGAAAAACACCCATATTGCGAGAAGTGTCCCATGTCACACTGGGGAACAGAAGCACACTGTCTGGTTTAAAGCTAGCTCAGGTATGTCTGCACATGTTTACCATCACACCTCCCACTGCAGTGTAGACACACCCACTGAGGCTGCAGACAAGGGAGAACTGTAAGTAACTTATGCTAGCCCCTTTTCATCACTCAGTTACTCAGTCATGCTTTCTACTACATGCGATCTATTGCCATTACATGGGATTAGATGTCGCCTTTTATCACCACCATAAACTGACCCTCTGGTGCTGCCAGTAACAGCTGGCAAAGACTCAGAGCTGCTACTGGAGCTGAGCGGTTAAATCTGCCTAATGCAAATGCTATTAAGGCTGTTGCCACTGACAAAAGCAGAACAATACACTCCTGAGAGCCTCACCACAATTCCCTCTTTCATGGGCAATGAGGCGGCACAGCCACAAAGGCAGTTATTCTATTCAACTGTCTGGGGCCTTGTTTGTTACTTAGCCATCTTGCCTGAACAAGTGATGTCTGTTGGGATCTTGCCGGTACAGTACCAGAAGCACGTATAGTGTGGTGAGTGGCAGGAGATGCAGTGGCTCAGGAGTGAGGCCTGTTAGCCAATGTGTGGGGAGCCTGGGGGACTGGACAGTTGAAGGTGCTGCAGGCCAGAACTGAGATGCACTGACAGTGTCTGAGGTGCACAGAGCTAGAGCAGAAGGGGATGCTGCAGGCTAGGCTTGAGGTGCACTGGAAAAGCTGTATGGGTGCCCCAGAACTGGGATAACAGGAGATGCAACAG
>ML677360.1:13156698-13298807 GCA_007922305.1 Dermatemys mawii | reverse complement strand
TTTACTTCCATGTTCATTATCCAAAGTGCTGACTTGTCATGAAGCCCAAACGAGGGCTGATCTCTCACTCTCAGACAGAATAAAGCCATCTTTACACAACCACCACCCCTGCAGAATTAGTCATTACCTCAAAATGCATCTTCCTACTCAACTGCTCCTCATAAAGGGCTGGGTCTTCCAGGACATGGTAGCCGTGGCCGATCCGCTCTGTCTTCAGGAGATTGATTGCCTGTAGGGAACAGAAAACATGTCAAGTCTCTCTTAGCTCTGTGCAAAGGCTTGACTCCTGCTCCCCAGAGCATCAGGCAGGCTCCCAGGAGCTCCTGAGCCCTCCAAGCCCCATACCAGGACTCCAATCCACTCCTGCATGCATGACATGGGGGCCCAGCTCCTAGGAGAGCCTGCTCCTTCCAAGCGCTATACGAGGCTCAATCTCCAGCTTCCACTTTGTATGATGCACAGACTCTGCTCCCTTAGAGTAATGGGGGGATTTGGCTCCAAGGGGCTACTGAGTGATGGGCCAGGATTTGGCCATAGCTACCTCTGTCCCCTGCATTACAATACAGAGTATTCTGCAGCTCTGCTGTAACTTAAACCACAGCCCTGCACTGGGGTTTCTTACCTCCTTGATAACAGATGGTGCCCCAACCTCACCAGCATGGACAGTGCGATGAACACCACATCTTTCCGCTTCCTGGAAAAGCCCACGTGAAACAAAGAGTGAAAACGCTGTTGTGGGTTTGGGGCAGCGTAGTGGGGGGAGGGATGTGAACAAACTATCAGGACAGCAGCCCCACCACTGACTACTCTCTGCCTTCAGGACAGAGCGAATGCTTTCAACAGACCGTAAGGCTAAGAGCCTGGAGCAGCCAGCTGCTCCAACCCCAAGAGTAAGGACTGGGGGCGCAACACAATCAAAACAAGGAGAAAATCAATTACCAATCTCAGACAGTGTAGGAGCTGGATAGGTGAGTGTCTGGGAAACCCAGCCAGCACACAGGAATGAAAGCAGTCACCAGCTGGCCATTATTCATAGCCCACATGCCATGAGTTCGGTGAGTCTCAGTCCAGTGCCTGGAGTCCACATCACACAAACACCCACACAACTAGGGTACAATTGTCTCTCTTGCTGGCAGTCTTAGCAGACAGGCCAAGGACTAACTGAGCCATGGAGACCGACCTGTCCTCTCCTGCCCTTGAGGCACGCTGGCTGAGGTGACAGGGGCGGGGGGGGGGGGGGAAGCTCCCACTGCTGTGGCTTGTGCCGTACTGAGAGGAGGGCCTGCTATCTCAGGAGCTCTTAGTTTGACACCTTTCATCAGTCTCTCTCTCACACACACACACAGGTTGCTGTAGCTGTTTTGTATTACTGAATTTTTCAGGTGCTTTGTGAATTTGCCACTTGGTTTGCATATCCAGGCTCTGCTCTGAACTACTGGGTAAGACACGGCCCCGCTTGGTATGTTAATAAGAAAAGCCCTATTGCGTCTACTTGAAATTAAATCGAGACTCCCTGTGTCTGCAGTGCTAGCTTTCTTTTAACACCCTCTTGTCATATGTCCTGCACAGAACAGGGACTCAGATAGTTACCCTGAAGGCTGACAGTTCAGTCAGGGCTAAGCTTACCAGCCTTTCCCTTCATACTGGCCTTTCACTTGTGTCAGAAACTGCTAATTTCGGTAGTTCTGAGGATGAACAGATAAATACAACCCCCTCTTAAATCTACAGAATGACTCCAATGGGTTTTGGATTGGGCTCTGAACTATCATGCTACTGTTGGTGTATGAAGCTCCAATGTGAGGGCAATTTAGAACGGGAGCATTCTACTTTCATGCCGGCTGAGAAAACCTGAAAAATTGGAACTTTTATTCCTTCTGTGATTCTCTGAGTCAGAATGAGACGCTGGCTTTCAGACCAGAACAAGTCAAATCCTTTGGGTTGAGAAATTTGAACTTTGAGACCCTGCACACAGCAAGCTAGATATTATTTGATAAACTGTTATTTTCCATCCTGTTTTCCATCCAGCCTTTAAACTAACTGGCTGTAGCGTGATAAGCAACTAATTGATTCATCTTGTATAAAGCAGGTGAAACAATTGTACAAGATGAAGGTATGGCTCTTTGATTAGTGCTCATGACAAGGAACTTCAGCATGTTAGAAAGGATAAGAAACTGCTACATAAGTAACATCTTATCAAGAAGTGCTTAACTGAAAGATGATAGCAAGCGAGAAACTGCACAGATTTAAAAAAATGGCACTGGGCATTTATGCAAGGAGACAGAGTATGAAAGTACAGAAGTTCAAGGCCATGCAAAACAAAGTATATTTCTTCCAAACTCTCCCCTTCACCCTCAAGTTTCTGCCTTTACATTAGGACATTTGTAATGATTCCCATGACAACCACAGATGGTAACTGGAAAATTAACTACAACAGTATACCCCTGAGATATCCCTGATTTTACCTCAGCCAATCACCTGACACCCAGCACTACTTTTAAATCCAGTGTCCTTTCAGGCTATGTTCCTGAGCACCGTCAGCTCCCACTGACCTATGCCAATCACATAACTTCTTAAAATACAATCACCCCTACATTCCTAAAATCTTTATATACAGATGGGAGATATTTCTTTGGGGCTTCCCTTTTAAGCTACATTAAAGTAGCGCTGTCTAGCTAAAAAGAATACATTTCAGGGAAGAAGTCTCCATTACCATCATCTTAGTTTATTACAACTGAAAAAACTTTGAATATATTTTTACATTGTTTATCTAACTGATTTAGTTTCTACATTTTACTCAGCTGGAGACAGTGAAGATGCACTAGCCTGTTTCGAATTTGGTATTGAGTTCTGATCCTGAAAATCAATGTAAGCAGGCAGCCCAGTGCAGTGACTGGAGCAGTCACTCAGATCGAATGCAGGATCATTTTACCATCCATTTCACTTTGTGGCTCTGTGCACCAGCCCAGTGCTGAAGAACCAAAGTTGTAAATGCAGCTGGAACACATTTAAATAAATACATCTCTTTATACTTAAGTCATGTATATACTCTATAATTCATTTAAAAATCAAGTAATATTTCTGCTATGCCAATAAAACACTTCTAGTAATTTTAGCACATGATTTTTTAAGTCCTACAGGCCATTTTCAGTCTGAATTACTTGCCAGAAAGAAATTGATAGAAGATTTTTCGAGAAACTCATTGAGCAAACCTCATAAGCTTTCCTATGCTCTGGGAAGGTCTCAGCCACCAGCAACTCATCCCCAGCCAGGTCTATGGCTACCACCGTATTGTTTTGGTATTTCTTACACAGCTCCACCACCTCCAGTGACCAGCCTGGAAAGAAGAGCAGCAGGATTCAGGAAAAACATTCTACCAGGGTCACCCCTGAGCTCTTGTCCAAACTGATGTGGTTGTTCACACTATTGGAAGACAGGATTTTGGACTGGATGGACCATTGATCTGACCCAGTATGGCCGCTTTTATGAATAGAAAAATTAAGTTAATTTCCAGGATTTCCCCCAAGTTTGAAGCCATATAAAGAGCAACAAAACCTACAACTAGATTTACAGACCAGAGCCAGAGAGGAAGAACCCCACCAAGTGAGCTCACTGCCTGTAAAGTTGGTAGGCATGACAGGTTTTAGCCCTGGTTATTCGTCCTTCCAAGGAGGAGCCTTTCATTATCATTACAGCCCTTTCCAAGAGCAAAACTCCATGAGTCAGCCCCAGTAGATTGTATTACGCTATGACTTTGCACTTTAGAATGTATGTGCTTGACTATATAGTATAGGAAGAACTCCCAGCAGCAAACCCCTGCTTTCTTATTATTACAGGGGGTGATGGATGGCAGAAGAGAGATCACTTGATCATTACCTGTTAGGTTCACTCACTCCGAAGCACCTGGCATTGGCCACTGTCGGTAGACAGGATACTGGGCTGGATGGACCTTTGGTCTGACCCAGTACGACCTCTCTTATGTTCTTGTGTACAGGCCAGATAAAAGGGGCAGGTATGGGGTGGGCAGAGAAATCCTGTTTAAAATTAAAGGGTCATGCACTAGATGGATCTACACCCATACTACCATCATCTTGAGCATTAAGTGCAATGGCAGAAACATATAATCTGAAGAGTTAGCTGCTCTCACATGCTTTGCATCCACAGATCCCATAGCGCTAAGTCTAAAAAGAGGATAAAAGTATTATCCCAGTTTTACCAATGAGAAGACCGAGGCACAGAGGAGTGAAGTGATTTGCCCAAGGTCACACAGCAGGTCAGGATAAAAGCCAGGATTAGAACCCAGCTCTCCTGATCCCCGGGTGGGTGTGCTAGTTATTTACGTAGCGAGGTTTGTACCAATTACACAAACACACACCCATTCCGAGCTCTGGGCACCATTTACAAACCCTTAGAAGAACAATCCGTACATCACATGCTAGTTTTCAGTTCACTGAGGGCATTAACCTGGAAGCAACATGAACAATTTTTTAAAAAAAAAATCGACCCGACTAAACCATCCCTCCTACATGCATCTGGGAAGACCAAGACTTATATAAAAACAAGACAGCATTTAGCTGGGCACAGG
The DNA here is from genome assembly GCA_007922305.1 of Dermatemys mawii. NCBI lineage: Eukaryota > Metazoa > Chordata > Testudines > Dermatemydidae > Dermatemys > Dermatemys mawii. The sequence continues at coordinate 13,294,225 of ML677360.1, read as the reverse complement.
ACAATCACTGCTCAGAGCCGCAGGGCATTCTGTCTTTTAACATATGTAGAGAAAATGATATTTTCCATACAAAGGGGCAGCATGAGAAAAAGAGCATCAGTGGACAGGATTCTACTCTCAAGGCCACATTTGACTACGGTGCGTGGGGAATGGGGGGTAAGGAAGGCCTTTTCTTCCACAGCAATGCATCTGGAGGAGATCCCTGCTTCCCCCTTCGTAAATATTCCTCTACAAGTCTAGATTTATAGGAAGCAGTTAAAAAAAAGACTCATCTAACCCACTTTTTGGGGACTACACAACCATCCTGATTCCTGATTTCCCTGAAAGTGTAAGCCCATGGAGAGCCTGCTGTGAAGATAGGCAAGTTTCAATGACGCCAATGGACAAAAACAAGTGGTTCTGCTTTAGAGACGGAAGAAAATGCTGCTCTCTCTTATGAGATAACGAAGGAAAGATGAAAAGTCCAGAGGTGAAGAATTCAGGAGCTCCAGGCATCTGACTAATTGGCAGATTTAATTTGGGAATGTTGCTAACACCATGACGGAGCACAGCACTTCCCTCTTAAAGCCTTACTCACTGCCCTTTGGGCTTGTTTAATTTTTCTTGGGGGAAGGGACAAATCAGAGAAAACGTCTAAAAATATTAAACTAAAATACAAAATGGGGAGGACGGCGGACACAAAGGTGCGATAGACTCCCATGATCATACAGGGCTAAGCTACACCAGCTCACAGGAGGTCTGGCAAGGGGTTTTAGTGTGCCATCCTGGGCTCTGTGTAGTGCAGCTGGAACAGCTGCAGTATTCCATCCGCTCAGTATTTTGCCATAAGGGAGAAAAGCCTTGGGAACTATTTAGTAACTTCATTTGGTTTAAAATGTGCAGTGGGGATGGGCTACATTTCCCAAGCAGATCAGGTTACTGGCCTGGTGCTGAGCACCCACGGCTCCTGGCCAATCAATGGGAGCGATGGAATGCCAGGCACCTCTGGGGAGGGGAGTCAGTCCATACGTAATCAGCGAATACTGGTCCTTAATGTTTGCCTAGTGCTTGGAACAGATAAGTGCTGAACTTTAACTACTGCTATTTTCTCAGCAGATAGAAATTGACAAGCCCCTTTCCCAGTTCACAGCCATTCCTGACTAAGGCTCACTATAGTCCTTGAAAGACGGTATAGCCACTGTGGAATTGACACTGCACTCTACCTTAGCAAAAAGGCCATGAAGTAGAGATAAAATGTAGAGTTAACAATTAACTGGTACCTATTGGGCATGTTTTATTTGAAGATCATAAGTACTTAAAGGCAGTGATACATAGACTACAGCTCACCTGCCTAGGATTTAGTCTAGTTGTTTGATTACTTTTTAGACTTGCATGGTTTGAAGCTGTTATTTCAAACATAAGTTTAATACAGTCTAGTTCTCAGACTGATATTTCCATCTTCCTCTTAACTCACTGCAAATGTACTGAGACTGTCTTCTATTGTATCTATTTTGAAAAGGCAGACTGCATGACTTAATACAGAGTTCTCAGAACAATGCCACTGAAAACTCTTCCCTGAGTCAAGTTGATTGATAGTCCCAAACTAGAGTCTGTGGAACATATTTTGAGACTAACAAAACTGCCCATCAGGACATTTAAGTCCTCATTTTCCAAATTATGTCTACATTCAAATTCCATACTTACTCATCTGCCCAATCTGTAAGTGCAATTACCACAGTTGTGCAAGTGCAACAAGTGTGAGCACAAGTGATCAGTTAGATATTTAGTATCAGACGGGTAGCCGTGTTAGTCTATATCCAAAGAAACAACCAGGAGTCTGTTATGCTTATGCCCAAATAAATCTGTTTGTCTTTAAGATGCCACTGGACTTCTCATTGTTAGTTAGATATTTAGCCAGTCATTTATGCACGCATTACTGCCACTGTGCATGCAAGGACAGACTGTATGCACAATTGTGATAATTAGACATGTACATATTTCTACATGCACAAAGTTCTGAAAATTTGACCCTTGGATCTTTCTATTTAATTCTGGGAAATGTTAAGAAATATAGGATCATTTCCCACCTTTTCAGATATAGATCTGCCAGACATTACTAGTATGCCTTTTCACCACCCATCTACCAAGTACCCTGAGGCAATGATTTCAAAATGTCAGTACATGCCTTTGTTTATAAAAGGTTAAGTTACTGCAAAGTTGTTTCCTAGTCTCCCTGAATGTACTATTTCTAGAATGCAGCAGGTCAAGACAATATAGAAAATTGGCTGACTTACCTCATAACTCCTGCTTTAGATAACTGCATCAGCTTTAGATACATGTTTTATTCATAGAAATTGATGAGTTTAAGGTCAGATTTTAAAAGATATTTAGATGTCTTAAAATGCAGATAGGCACCTAGTGGGATTTTCAAAAATGTTTAGTCACCTTTCAACATCCCACTAGGTGCCTGTCTGCATTTCCAGGAACTTACATACATTTAAAATTTTGGCTTTTAGTGAATTTAGCTTAGTGTATTTCACTTGGTTTTTGGACCTGATCCTGCAGAGAGTGTTCAGAAATGGTGGGTTATTTAGTTAGCCCTCATCTTAACCAGACAATGCAAGTGCTGTCATTATATAACTGTTCTCCTTGGCCATGGAAAGCTTCCAACTTAGGTGTCTACTCTGCAACTTTACCTGAAGTACTGGCAGGTAACTTTGTTACTGCTTTTAACTGCTGATCATTTTTGTTCCATCAGTTTACACTGTGCTTTGGAATGCTGGGAACAGCATTATATGATACACATTTCCAACCCCACCTCCCAAAGGAGTCCAGAAATTTGTTTCATTCTCAGCTAGAAGCTCAAGTTTCCCCATCTTTCTCATGCAAGGGGATAACACTGAATGAGGATCCAATATGGACTGAAGTGGTGTATTTCAAAGGTTTGGTTTGTTTAATACGAGAATTAGAAAAAGGCATATTACACATGGTATTTCAACACATAACTAATAGTCTCTTCACAAGCAACCTATCCGCCTTGAATCCCAGTTATAACAACCAATCCCTTAGCCAGGCCACATCTCCTGTAACCCCATTCGGAGCTGTCCTGTGTCACTCTACCCAGCTCTTGGTTTTTATTTTAAAGCTAGCTGCAGGAAACGGAAATAAATGACACCCACTCCACTTAACCTCTCTTTTGCATCTACAAATTCATCTCTGCACGGCAGGCCCAATGTTTCTCCCTTTTTCACCTTGTATCTTTTCCTAAGGGGCACTAAACACCAGGAGAGAACAGAGACGGAGGCAGCCATGCACTAAGCCTGAAAGGCCCCCATGGAACATTTCTCAAAATCCATACTGTCACCACCCGCACATGGGGCCCACTGTAAACACTGCTTCCCTCCTGAGAGGCCCTCTCAGCAATACACTAGCAAAAGAGTGCATCTTATTGGGTTCACACCTCTGATGCAGGTGACATTCAAAGCTTCCCGATGGGAGGAGTGGGGCCATAGAGCTAGAATCCACTGTTCTCTTGGGTTCAAACACCTGACATGGATTGTGTGTGTTTATAAAGAGACACGTCAGAAATGCCAGAAAGCAGTCTTTGCTGCTCTAAGAGATGCTGCTTTCAGCTGTTATGCCAGAGCATGAACCTTACCCCAGAAAGTGGTTTTGACTAATCTGAGCATAACTCTTAAGCTGGCTAGAAACTGCTTTTTGCAAAAATCGGAAAAACTGGGCTTGCATCCTTCACTCTTGAGACTGGAGAAAGGTCAGATTTACCCCCTTCCCGGAGCTGGAAATCATTGAGTGGGTATGAAGAGTGTGTTCCCCTCCTTCAGTCTCTCTCCTCCACCAGCACCTACATGGGAAATAGCCACCACCTTCCCACGACACCGAGACAACATCAAACCAGAACCGAGCAACTGACGATTCCCGAACGTTTCCCCAAAAAATCTCAATTCAAGGCATTTCACACACCCCTCAAAGGGTCAGGAAAGGAGGGAGCAGAGCAGCAAGTGAACTGTAATACATTACTTGGCATATGGCGCATGCAGCATAGAATAGACCTGGCTTTGATGCTGAATGTCCTTTCTCCATCCTGTAATCCCTGATTAACCAGGTGAACCACTTCATCCGGAGTGAGGTCACCCCTGTGGGAAGAAAACTTAGTAGTTAGCTAGCAAGCTAATGAGGTTCAGCACCCCAGCAATCCCAGAGGAAGAGAAACTGCTTCCCTAATGGTAACATCACTGAGCTGGTTCTACTATTGCTGTGGAAATATAGGAAAATCCAAACGCTGCCCAACCAATGTGACCACACTGGCAAATGCCAGAAAGCTAAGGGCCGCATTTACATCAAAAAAGGAGTACATTGCAGCCACCCTCACGCTGAACACTAGACCAGAGCAAGAGGGAGCATGATCTGCTAGAAACTGTAGTTTCAGGGCCAGATTTACAAAGGTATTTAGGCACCTTTCAAAGCATCTTCAAAAGTGTCTAAGCATGTTAGACCCCTGATTCCCTTAGGCTCATCTGCGAATCTCCCTTTGCGCCTATGTGCAGCACTAGTCACCTTTGTAACCGAGGTCCTCAGTGACCCATATTTGTTTGGAGGATGAGGGAGGTGGCACTGCTGATCTGTGTGGTATGTATAGTGGACAGAGATAACTTCCAGTGGATACTTCCACTGCATGCATCTGAAGTGGGTATTAGCTCACGAAAGCTTATGCTTCAATACTTTTGTTAGTCTTTAAGGTGCCAAAGGACTCCTTGTCACTTCTGCAAACTAACACGGCTACCTCTCTGATTATTCGCCAGAGAGACACTTTCCCAAACCCCATGATAGATTGGTTCATTTACTTAAAGAAATATGGCAGTTTGCCAACTGGGGAAGAGGAACATTTTTTCTTTGCTTTTTTTTGGCCAGAATGTCTTATTAAGATGCAGAGCTTTGCACCATCCTGGCAGCAGTGAACGGAGTGACACAAAAAGCAGCAGAAGCCTCACATCATGTTTTGTGAGAAATCCCAGAGCTCTTCTTACAAAGCGTGGTGCTGCTTTAACACTGTTCTAAAGAGCACAGATGACACAGAAAGATTGACTGAGTGCTACAAGGGCTGCTCCCAAAGGCTCAGCCCACTAACCTTGCTGGCAAAAAATGTTACATTTTGGATGGAGGTTGAGGTGGGGATGTGTATCTGAACTCTGGGGATTTCTTCAAGGGGGAGCAGCATAAGCCAAAAATCTAACAGCTGTTTCCCCACACAGACAAGACAATGCCCCTGGGGCAAGCTGGCCTCAGAAGAGGGCAACAGATGAAGCGGTACCCAAAGGAAGAACAATTTTTTGGGCGCGGGGAAGGAAAAGCTTATACATGACTATTACTGAATTCCAGATAAAATAAAAGGTGTGCTGTCCCCCTCTGGTCCTACATAAACAGGAGTTGGATTATACATCAACTGGCTGACACCAGGGCTAGGCTTCTCCTTGCCTGAGCTGAAAACAACAGTGGAACCTCAGATTTCTACAGATGGGGAGATTCATTCTAGGTTTTAGTGAAGTAGTGAATGAACAATTAAAAAAAAAAGCACCATCTCAAAATGTACTTGGTTCATTCACTTTGACAACAGCAGTGTAGTTTTGTTTATAATCCTCAGTAGTTAGCATGCTGCAGCATGTTCTGGAAAAAAGATAATTGAGACTTCACTACAGCACTCTGCTATTAAGCCTTTGACCAAGTGGAAGACAGGAGAAGGAGATGAAGCACAGATGAAACAGTTTCTAGTGTACATCCTTGTTAAGGCATATTAATGTAACCTAACTTGTGCTTTCCAAGGCATCTGTATGGATTTAGCACTATGTTTTGTTTAAAAGCATAACTGCACATACGAAGGGTGCATAATGGCACACACTAATTTCTATGCACGATTACCAAAATTGTGTTTGTTCACTGGGTAATTACCAGCAAGTGTGTCTAATTAGGTATGTGCCTATATAGCTACTGTAATTGCACATGGAAATTAGGCACACAATTATGCATCTAAATTTAAAACAATGAAAATCTGGCTCTCAAGTTATAAATCCTCCTTATTATCTGCTGGGAGCAAAACTGTGTTCTCCATTTGCTGGTCAGTGGCTTTTGCGCAGATCTCAGCATACCATGTCGGCACAGTCTTATACTTCATGGATTCACTCACTCTTTTTGGCCCCATGGAATAGGATGAACTTTGCAGTTGGCTAGGAGGTGAGGGCTGTACCTGACCTCAACATAGATGACCCCTTCTTTTGCTTTCATTTCTACAAATTCATAGGCTATTCTTCTCACAGCATCACGGTCCCCCCTGTAAGGAAAAGAACAGGATTAGTCTGATTTATCAGTTCTAAGAAACCTATGGGCTGCTGATCAACAAGATCGGGGAGAGTGGACCTCCTGAGGATCTGAATGTTTCTCAAGAGGCATGCATCCCAGTCTCACCAGCACATGAAAACTCATCACACACTTAGAGAAATTAGGATACAACAATCCTTTGACTTGGAAACAACCTATCTAGTGAGTCATTTAACTTCTCCCCCTCCCGCAGGGCAGGATTGACTGCATCAGCTCTAAACCAGCCGGGCAAATGCCTACTCCCCCACTTCCCAGGAACCAGTGATTTTTTCTGATAAGCAAATAAAATACCATGATGTTATCAATCATCATTATCTAAGTAAAGGGAAATGAATACATTTTGAAGCTTACAGTCTCCAAAGAAAACATTCTCAGGACCATACATGGCCCAAATCGGCAATTGTAGCTTGCAGGTGCCTGAGCTGAGGAAAAGCTTGCCGCAGCTACCAGGGAATAAGTTACTTACGCAATGGCAGGCATGTAGAGAGCAAACTTTTCTAGAAACTGGGTGAGAGTGAGTGGCTCCGAATAACTGATATGCTGCAAGAGGTCTTCAACAGTGTCACCAGGGAGCGGAATTCCTCTTTTCCTAGAAATCGATACACATTTAATTGACAAACGTTTGGGTTACATCTTTAAATAGAAACATAGTCCATACGGCTGGAACCTGCTTTGAGTTTATTTCTCCACAGAACAGATACAGCACAGGCAATAGATAGCTCAGTCTTGCCAACAATTCCTCACGTATAAGCCTCAGGAGCTTCACTCGGATAAGGGAGGAGACTGATCTCTATCAACAATAACAGACCCAGAACTATCTAAAGAAATTGAGCCAAAACAGAACCTTTCTTGTCCGGGTGCCTTGGTACTTCCTGGTCCTGAAAGCATAAATGCCTAATTATTTCAAGAACGTAATTTCCAACCCCAGTTATATAAACTCAAGAGCTGCCAACAAACATTGGATTGCGTATCTGAACTGAGCCACGGAACCTTCTCAAGTTTGCCTGTTGCTAGTCTCAAAAGCTGGTCAATCCTTCACCTTTCTGCTGAGGCTGCCAACAATAGAGAACAATTGTGATGTGGTTTCTCTGATGTGAAAAATTTTTACATTGTGAACCAGGGCTGACACCCAAACAAGCCCCTTCACAGAGAAGCCACCACAGAGCTTCCAGATAAGAAAGCCCATCCATCTCTACCAAAAGTGGGCTGTCTCTGAGCTTGTGAGCTGGAAGGGAAAAGCTCCAGATCTCATTAACGAGCGCTTGGCCTTCTCCAGTTCCAACAGCCAACTACACAAGCTATCTGCAGGAAAACAGCCTGACTGATATTGCGCCTCTGCTCAATGTACATGTTTTATTGCTCTGTAGTGTAGGAAATCTACACTACATTCAGAGTTCAAAGGCAAAGACCCTGGCACTCAGCATGCGTCATTCACTTCTGTTAAGTATTACTCTTTCCACATTGCCCTTTCCACTCTGATAACACATTGTTTGTCCAGTTTAAATGACAGACACCCCTATGCCATTCTCTACATTGAACATTGCCTGTTTCCTGGGCTCAGGAAAGGCAATTATCCTATCCTCATTCAAATCCTCCCTGATGGCCTCTCTCTATCTATGGTACTCTTAACTACAGTGGGCTGGATGTAGTGTAATTTAGGATTGTCTACACATATAAAGATATAAGACTTAGACACACTAGATTGTGTGGAAGTCAATGTATGCACCATAAAAGATGGATGAGTGCAGTCAAGCTTGATAGAATACAAATGTGTGCTTTCAGGGAGTTTAGGCAGGGATTGCAAACACAATGCTTAGAGCACCAAGGTAGAGTCTCATGTGTCACTACATCGCATTATTTGGATGTAGTCAATCACCACCCAGCAACTTTGGTACAGAACAAATGAACAAACAGTTTTCATGTCATGATCACAAGCAGCATTCTATGCTTGGGGCCAGATTTTCAAAGCAGACTCCTAGGCTGCCCCCACAAAATGCTGCCTGTGCACAAAAACCAGCATGCGTTTTTGCTCTACACTGGACTGAGCACTATATGTTGGGAGTGGTAGTTTTTGTAGGCTCCAGCTTTACAGTAAATACCTATCCTTGTTACAAAGCCCGATGCCAACTCTGTCCTCATATCCATTCAACTGACACCATCATAGGACCTAATCACATCAGCCACACCATCAGAAGCTCATTCACCTGCACATCGACCAATTGATATATGCCATCATGTGCCAGCAATGCCCCTCTGCTATGTACATTGGCCAAACCGGACAGTCTCTATGCAAAAGAATAAATGGACAAAAATCTGACATCAGGAATCATAACATTCAAAAATCAGCAGGAGAACACTTTAACCTTCCTGGCCATTCCATTAAAGACTTGATGGTGTCAATTTTAAAACAGAAAAACTTTCAAAACAGACTCCAATGAGAAACTGAGGAACTGGAATTAGTTTTCAAATTGGACACAATAAACCAAGTGCTAAATAGAACTTGTGAATGGTTTTCTCATTACAATAATTGCTTGCATTTCCCTAGTTAATTTAACTTCAATACTTGTTATCTTCTGTCAGACACAGAGATCCATTTCAAAAGGTATTTTTTTCTCCTGCTGCTAACACTGCTCTACAGCCAAAATGATTCTGAAATAAATGTAGTCAAACTTTACTAATTCTGGGTCACTGAGAACGAAAATGATGCTTAAAATTGTTGATTGGCTCTAGTTTTCAAGATGCGCTATTGGGTCAGTATACACGACCCTTGACGTGGGAATGGCAGAGGATAAGTGAGTTATAAAGGGAAGGGATCTCAGTTTAAACCAAAAATGACTAAAATACATCTTTGACTGGATCTATGAATAAATCTATGACTCGGTTTGAACAGTACTTGGTTTTTAGGCAAAACAATGAATGATGCAATCTGAAGCTGGTATTGCGTCATACATGATATGAATTGCATCATGTTATTCCTAGAAGTCATAGATGATGCAATCATAACGAAGCTTACACCACTCTGCTGAACAAATTGCCCTACATCAGCTCTAGAAATCATAGAGTGTCATGCTCTCTGATTTGTCAGTGTTTGATTTTGCAAAGGGACACATTTCTGTTTAGCCAAAGTGAGCAGAGATGCCTCGTACTTGTGTGAACAGTGCAGATAACTTCTGCTATGTTTGTGGTGAAGTGACTTTTGCATCACAAAAGCGCGGTATAATCACTATGGTTAAGAAAGCCTATCACCTTTATTTTGGCTGCAAAATTGGAGATCAGGACAAGAGGTGGACTCCATACATATGCTGCAACACTTGTGCAACAAATCTTCGCCAGTGGTTGAACAGGAAAAGGAAATCTATGCCTTTTGCAGTGCCAATGATTTGGAGAGAGCCAACAGATCATACCAGCAATTGTTACTTTTGCATGGTGCCTCGAGTTGGGAAAGGTGTGTCAAAGAAAAAGTGGACCATGCTTTATCCAAACATTCCATCAGCTATACGCCCAATACTCCACGGAGAAGGGCTGCCAGTTCCTGATGCACCAGAATCACTCTCACTTGAGTCAGACGAGGAAAAGAAAGAGGATGAAACTTCTGGTCCTGAACCATCAATGTCACAGGACCCACATTTTCTCCCATCCTCCTCCTCTGAACCATACCTCATAACACAAGCTGAAATGAATAACCTTGTCAGGGATTTGGAACTACTCAAGAGTAAGGCAGAGCTGTTGGGCTCCAGACTACAGCAGTGGAATCTCCTGGCAGGTGATGTTAGGGTTTCCATGTTCCGTGACCGTCAAAAGGATCTTGTCCCATTCTTCTTCATGGAAGGTGATCTTGTAGCCTGCAACAACATCGATGGTGTGATGGCAGATCTCAACATCGTTCACGATTCAGATGAGTGGAGACTCTTCACTGATTCATTGAAGACGAGTCTTAAAGCTGTTTTGCTGCATAATGGCAATGTTTTGCCATCAATTCCAGTTGGTCATGCAGTTCATATGAAGGAAACCTATGACAACATGAAACAACTTTTGAGGTGCATAAACTATGACTAACATCAGTGGCAGCTTTGTGGCGATTTGAAGGCTGTTGCTCTCTTGCTTGGTCTGCAGACTGGATACACAAAGTACTGCTGTTTTCTCTGCGAATGGGATAGTCGTGCACGAGATTCCCACTCCATCAAGAAAGATTGGCCACTCCGACAGTCATTGGAGCCTGGGAGGAAAAGTGTTCAGCATCCAACACTTGTTGAATCAAGGAAGATTTTGTTACCACCCTTACATATCAAGCTGGGTCTGATGAAGAACTTTGTCAAGGCCATTGACGAAACAAGCAGCTTTCAAGTACCTCCGTGGAAAATTTCCAAGGTTAAGTGAAGCTAAGATAAAGAAAGGTGTCTTTGTTGGTCCTCAGATTCGTGAACTTCTTCGAGATGATGCGTTTGACCATGCACTGCGTGGCAAGGAAAAGACGGCATGGAAAGCCTTCCAGTCTGTGGCAATACATTTTCTCGGAAACAACAAGGCAGAAAGCTACAGGTTGTTGGTGGAAAACCTCCTCCAGGCATACAAAAGCCTTGGTTGCAACATGTCACTAAAGATACATTTTTTGCACTCTCATCTAGATTTTTTTCCATCAAACTGCGGAGCAGTGAGCGACGAGCACGGCGAGCGATTTCACCAGGACGTTGCAACAATGGAGAAACGCTATCAGGGCTAATGGAGCCCATCGATGCTTGCAGACTATTGCTGGACAGTGACAAGAGATGCTCCATTTAATGAATACAAGAGACAAGCCAAGAAGCACTGAGTGGACACTGAATAGGACTAAACTATGTACATAATAGTTTTTTGCCTTTTGTTTCATAATACATTTTATTTATAGAACCCTTTTGCTGATTTTTCAAGTGTTACATAAACAGGACAGGTGAAATATTATCATGTAAAGCAACCATAAACACATGAAAAGATCTAGGTTTACAATTTATGATTAAAACTCTACTATCTACACAATATACATAGACATAAAATGTAAAAACTTAAATATCTTAGAAACAGTAGCCAATTAGTTGTTTTAATTGTCATATTTGAATTCAGCACATCAAAATACAGAATAAAATCACATTTTATCTCTGAAGCAGACGACTTCTAAAAAATTGTAGACCAGTGTAATGGCCCATCCAAATTAAACAGCCTCTTAGAATTGGTATGGTAATGTACAACCGTTTTTTGTGTTTTTTTGCTTTCTGTGTATATAAATACATCTTACTTCTGTTCCATTCTATGCACCCGATGAAGTGGGCTATAGCCCATGAAAGCTTATGCTGAAATAAGCTGATTAGTCTCTAAGGTGCTACGGAGTCTTCATCTTATTTACAGATACAGACTAACATGGTTGCTAATCTTAAACCAGTAAATATGAAAATAGCTCCAGTCACTCTAATTTATACAAGCATGGAGCAGCCCTGGGCTCCTGCCAAGTTGCAAGCATAGTTCCTTCAGGTGGGTGAAGTATGGACACTCCCAGCTACAAGAGTCAAGAGAATCCCACAGGTAAGCATAGAACCCAATCACCCACTTTGCCATAGGGAAGAAGAAGAACTCCAGAGAGTTAGATGTGTCAATGAATCCCTCACACATCAGGATACCTAGCCATACACTGAAATCTTTAACCCACTCCTTTGCTCCTACAATATGCATAGTAGTGTGAGAATGCCCCTTGATTTCACCCAACATACCAAAGGGGTATCCAGCAATTAATGAGCTGGATTTTCTTGAGGCACCTTCTGAATAGTTATATTGGCTGCATCGCAGAAACTATTGCCAGTTCTGAAGGCACCTTAGCCATGGCCTGAGAAGTAATTTTTTCCCCCCACACAAAAATAATTTTATCAAATCCACCTATCCATCCCTCTTAGATGATGCCACATCTGTTCCATTTTTACTGGAAATTCCTTTCAAGGCTAAAGCCCCCTCAACTATGTCAAAATGTTATTTGTTGGGACATGGGAAAGAACCTGAAAAGGCTGGTTGTTAGATTCAACCTAATCATGATGTTCACACCTGGAAGAAGTTTCATGTTTATCTTGTTTACAATTATAGAGCCAGGTCCTCAAGTTGTTAATTATTTACCCTGCCACTCATCAAGTGTATGTGTCAATTAACCAGAGTTTGCCTCCCCAACAGAGCCCATCTGCTATTTCTTGCTTAAGCCAGCACTGAAGCCACAGCACTGAAGATTTTTCTTGGCAATGGGTCACAACTAGAGTGAGGCAATTTTTTTTTTTTGCAATAACTTTTTTTTCCCTCTCCAAAACAAAAAACACAACCCCACAGAGTCAGGTCGAATTTGGCAGGCTGAGAATAAAAAAGTTTCAACTTTTCTTCCCTTTGGAATGTCCCTCAATTTTAAACAGATTTTAAAAAATTCAAAATCAAAACCAAACATGGGTGACATGACACAAACCTTCCCCCCCCCCCCCCCCAACATTTCAGTTTGGCAAAAAATTTAACACATTTTCACTTCAGGTCAACCAAAAAACATTTTTTTTCAAACCTGCTCCTGAACCGAATATCTGGTTATTTACACAGCCCAAATTATACCATCAGTCTGGTTCTGAGGTGGCAACGCAGGATCAAACAGAAAATTTACACTGAATGATAAGAGAGAAAACCCCTGCTGAAAACACACATACTAGCATTAGTAGTATGGCAAGTACAACTGACCCAGCCAATTGCTTTCTGCAGACCAGGGACTAGAGGTGAACTACAAGGGAAAACTAGTGGCAATACTGGTGCACTAGGGTTGTTTGCAGTTTGAAAAACTCTTGCAGTTATTAATGTGACAGTTTTATGGCTATATTTAGAAATGGACTCACAACTCATTGTTTCTAAGATCTGTTTGTAACCTTGACCACAAAATCTGTTTCCTCATCTACCCTGCTCACTTTATTGTTTATAGTCTGTTTGGTTTGTGGCTTGTGAGCATAAAGAGAGGGGCACTAGGTCACTGTTTGGTTACATATTTGACACCAATTCAGTCCAGTTTCCCTACTACACTATTAGAAGGTGGTCAGCTCTGTGCATCATGCACTCAGACACAGTGCTGGTCCACACTCCAACGTTTCTAGCACATGCTAGTGACAGCCATTTGTTGTTTGCACATTTCAAGCAGAGTTTCCCTGAGGGGCATGGACAAGAACTTTTTGTCTGAGAACTGGGTGGAGACATACAGTGATCTATAGGACAGTTTTGCTGGCAAGGCTCAGAAAAAAACACTTATCTTTGTCAGATAAAATCATGGTAATGGAAAGTATTATAAACATAACTGTAGTTAACACAGGACTAATCAGCAAGGACAGGGTCAAATTCTAGGAATTTTCTGTTATAAACAGAGGCGCCTCTGTCCAGGAAATCTTTACAAATCAAAGCACCCAGCTATACACACTGAAGCAAATTGATATTTTTAAACAACTCACTTGCCAAAGTATAGGATTGTTTCTGGTTTAATGGCTCCATCCAGATGGACATGAAGTTCTACCTGTAATAATAACAACAACAAAAAAAAAAAAAGACAAAGAACAATGACACATTCATATACTATGAAAGTAATCTCTGGATCAGAAGATGCTACAAATACAGCCAGTGTGGTGGAGTCAAAAGATCGGAGCTAAAAAGAGAGCACTTAGAAAGCTACTCAGTATAAAAAAAGGACACTTGATAAGTGTATGGGGTTTTTTGGTTGTTTGTTTATTATGCCTGAAAATCGACAGAATTGGATTCATTGTTCTTCCTGGAGATCACATTTTTAACATCCCTTCACAAGTAAACTCTGTTTCCAGGAACCTTAACATTGCCCAGGAAATTGTTCTACTCATATTTCATCCCACAATAAGTAGGGGCAGGGGAGAGACTTTTTTCTAACCTGCTCCATCTTGATATTCATAACCGCTTAAACCAGTGGCTCTCAGCCTTTCCAGACTGCTGTACCTCTTTCAGGAGTATGATTTCTCTTGTGTACCCTCAAGTTTCACCTCACTTACAAACTACTTACGCTTACTTTCTCATTTTCACCATATAATTATAAAATAAATCAATTGGAGTATAAATATTGTCCTTACATTTCAGTGTACAATATATAGAGCAGTATAAACAAGTCTTGTATGAAATTTTAGTTTGTTCTGACTTCGCTATTGCGTTTTATGTAGTCTGTTGAAAAACTAGGCGAATATCTAGACGAGTTGATGTAGCCCCTGGCAGACCGCTGCACACCCCTAGGGGTACGTGTACGCCTCCTTGAGAACCACTGTCTTAAATTCTGACTAATTCTGATTTCTGTTTGCCGAGAATGCTATTCCATAAGCACTTCAGTTTCTCAGTCAGAAGCTACTCTTGCTTTGATCATGTTTCAAAAATGGTGCTTTAGTCTAGGCCCATTACACGGGAGACAATAGCCCAAATCGCCTTTAATTCTAAACCCCTGTTTGCCACACACTTTCAGAAATAAATTATTTTTACCAGGAGCAAGACCTTTTGGAAGATGAAAGACTGGTAGCTTTTCAACACTTGGTGGATGTTGCAAATTATTTAAGAGAAAGCTGATAAACATGATTTGCAAAAGCACAAAATTAAGAGGAAAAACCCTAATGACAAGATGTTTAATCAATAGTTTGTGTGTGCAAATACAATTGTTCTGGAAGCCCTGGGAGAGAATGACACTTGCAAAGGAAAATGGGAAGAAGTTCTCAAGTTCATCACAATTACCAAGGAAGAACAGGATGAGATATTGTAATTAACTCCAGGCACGTGGAGCAGAGAGGGGCACAGATTACATCTTTCTTTATAATAACTGTTGTGTGTCAACATACCAGTGCTTGGAAGCAAATGTAAATAAAGACTCTTCTGCACCAGGGGCCTCCTACAGAGGCTGTTTCTGAGATCTCCTGGGATCGTGTTCACCAAAACTGACTTTTGGAAAGCGAAAAGCATTGAACAGATTCATTTTATTGAAGTTGTTGCTACATTTACTAATTGTTAAGGGAAATTTCTCATCTTGCTGACTTGCACTGATGAGAGCTGTGCACATAATTCTGGGAAAACATTGCTGTATTGCTCTCCCAGCAGATATCAGTTAGTTGTCCGAAGAAACCCTCGTCTACCTCATCCTTCTGATCCAGTGGTCTATAGCACATGCCCACCATGACATCACCTCTGTTGCTCTCGCCTCTAAACTTAACCCAAAGACTCTCACAGGCTTTTCTCCAGTTTCAAACTGGAGCGCTGAGCAATAATACCGCTCTCTTACATACAACGCAAGTCCTCCACCCTTCCTCCCGTATCTGTCTTTCCTGAACAGCTTATACCCATCCATGACAATGCTCCCGTCATGTGAACTGCCCCACCAAGTTTCTGTTATTCCAATCACATCATAATTCCTTGATTGTGCCAGGGCTTCCAATTTTTCCTGCTTGTTTCCAGGCTTCTTGCATTCGTGTACATGCACCTAAGATAACTAGCCTATTGCCTTACTTTCTCAATATGAATCTGTCGGCTTCCCATCTTGTACCCTCCTCATATCCCACTCCCTCACTTACCTTTAGACTTAGGTCATCATCCTCCAGTGAACTTAGTTTAAAGCCCTCCTCACTAGATTAGCAAGCCTGCCTGCGAAATTGCTCTTCTCTCTCTTCGTTAGGTGGGTCCCATCTCTTCCTAGCAATCCTTCTTTCCATGGGCAAAGAATCCAAAGCACTCTTTCTGACACCACCTGCATAACCACGCATTCACTTCCACAATTTGACAGTCCCTACCTGGGCCTTTTCCTTCAACAGGGAGGATGGATGAGAACATCACTTGCACCTCAAAGTCCTTTATCCTTCTTCCCAGAGCCACATAGTCTGCAGTGATTCACTCCAAGTCATTCTTGACAGTACCATGGTGTTCACATGGTGAAGTAGGAAGGGGTAGCAGTCCAAAGTCTTGATCAGTCTCAGCAGACACTCAGTCGTATCTTGGATTCTAGCTCTAGACAAGCAGCATACTTCTCAAGTCTCACGGTCTGGTCGGCAGATGGCTGACTCTGTTCCCCTTCAGAGGGAGTCCCCGACCACCATCACCCATCTCCTCCTCTTGGGAGTGGTGATCATGGAACCCCCATCCCTAGGGCAATACATCCCATGCCTTCCAGCCAATGAGGTCTTCTTTTGATACCTTCTCTCAGAGGGCTCTTTCAAATCCTTCTCCACAGTAGTTCCTATCCATACAGCCTAAAAACAGCTTTGAATCTCTCTCTGCATTGGGGGTACATAGGTTCTCCTCTTTCTTCCTCTGGATGTCACATGCTGCCAATATTCCTCCCCACTCTGCACTGCACTGCCTGATTCTTCAGCATGTTTTGCTTCCAGAACCAAACACTGACTTCTATCCAGAAAAATCTTCATTTTCTCTGATGCAACACAGAGTTGATACATGGTTCTCAAGTCCTCTGACCTTCTCTCCCAATATGCAGGCCAGCTTGCACTTTGTACAGACAAAGTCACAGCTGTCCTGAGGTCACAATAGCTGCTCACTCACTATCTATGTCTTCCTTCTAAGAGGCTCCTCAGATGTTGTATGTACTGCTAACAGGAGCCTGAAAGGCAGAAACACTCTGCAAACTCCCTCCATTGCCTGTCCTCAGCTCACTCAGTTCACAACTGGCTGCCTTTTTATAAGGCTGCTGGCTCTAAGCAGGTGGCCCAGCTCAAAGCCTTCCCTCCAATCAACCACTCAAGGCCCACCTGGAACAAAGCACTCCCAAGCCACACTTTTCAAACGAACAGGGTCAAACTGTCAGACTATTCAAACAAACAAGCACATGGTCAAATGGCTACAGCAGACAGACTTTGGAATATTCACCCCACTAGCTTCACAACATTCAGGCCTAAATACAATACAAACCTCTTTTCTTTGACAGAGCTTTCCAGCAATAGCGCTCTCTCTCGGGTTCTAGCACTCATGCTTTGTTCATTGACTTCTAAAAACACATACAGATAACCTTTGCCAGCAAGCTTTTTTGTTGTTTATTCTAGGGAGGCATTCAGTTTCTAGATGGAGATGAGTGCAAATTCAAGAACCCAGACAGACAAGGTCAAAACTTGGTCATTCAGTCACGAGATTTCTACTAGGGTGACCAGATGTCCTGATTTTATAGGGACAGTCCCAATTTTTGAATCTTTTTCTTACATAGGCTCCTATTACCTCCCACACCCATCCTGATTTTTCACACTTGCTATCTAGTCACCCTAATTTCTACCCATATATGAATTATATGGTTCTAGTAATTAGGACAAGGACTAGACCAGAATGAGCTATGCAGGGCAAGATGGGGAGCAAAGGACAGGGGCAACAATAGTAGGAGAGAGGTGGCAGCAGGGAACGAAGGACAGGAGTCAAGGTGGAAGAAGTTACCAAGAGGGACAGGAGTGAAGGATGAAAAGTCCCAGTCTTATTAATCTTTCCTCATATATCAGCCGTTCCATACCCCTAAACATTTTTGTTGCCTTTTTTTGAACATTTTCCAATACATCTTTTTGAGATGGGGCAACCACATCTGCATGCAGTATTCAAGATGTGGGCATACCCTGGATTTATATAGAGGCATTATGATATTTTCTGTCTTATTATCTATCCCTTTCTTAATGATTCCCAACATTCTGGTTGCTTTTTTGACTGTCACTACTCATTGAGTGGATGTTTTCAGAAAACGCTCCACAATGACTCCAAGATCTTTCTTGAGTGGTAACAGCTAATTTAGACCCCATCAGTTTATATATATAATTGGGATTATGTTTTCCAACGTGCATTACTTTGTGTTTCTCACACACACACTGTGACACATTCCCCTCAACACACACACACACACATGCACTCTCTCACACACTCATCATCTCTCACACACTCCCCCAAGCACCAACATGCATACGGTCTCTCACATGCACACAATTTTTCACACACATGCACTCTCACACACACTCTCTGCCCCAACACACATACACACACAGTATTCCCCACACAGTCCCCCCCAACACACAAAACCAGCGCTCCCTGCATCCAGGTCCTTTTCCCCACCTGGGCTGTGCTGTGAGGTGAGCTGTGAGCACAGGAGTTGCTCTCCCGCCTTCTCCTCAGGCAGCCCAGGTGGGGAAAGTGAGCTGGATGCAAGGATCCCTGGATTTATATAGAGGCATTATGATATTTTCACTCCTCACTCTCCCCACTCATAGCCCCTTAGGGCTGCATGGGGCGGAGGAGCAGCACTTTCAGGGGGAGAGCAACAAGGCCAGCTGCTCTGTCCAGGTCAGTTTCCCCATGTGGGCGGCGGAGGAGGATGGAGGGGTCCCAGGGTAGGGGTTGGGGGGCAGGAGATAGGAGTGAAGGGGAGGTAGGGAGTGCAAGGACTCGGGCACAGGAAGGGGCAGGCATGAGGGACACAGTGCAGGGTTAGGGGTGATAGGAGGGTGGTGAGACCGGGGAGCTCATGGGGGCTCGGGGCAATGGAGGGCGCCGCGCCCACGGGGGCCAGGGGCACCGAAGTGCAAGTTCTTTGGCTCGGGGCAGGGGGAGAGACAGTGCGGGGCGGGGCATGTGCCGTGGTTGGGGGGCGGCTGCCCCACCGCGCTCTGCTCCCATCGCGGAGCCGCCGCGCAGGGCAGGGACGCAGCCCCCGACTCGGACCCAGGAGCATCCAGCAGGTGGGAAGCAGCCGGCGCCCGGCCCGGAGCTCCCCGGCCCGCTGCCCGCCCCGGCGGTGCTACCCGCCCGCTCACGCACCCACCTTGGGCAGGTCGAAGGCGGGCGGCCCCGGGCCCCGCACCCCGCTCCATGCTGCGTCCGCCGCTTCCCTCCGGCCCGAGCTGGCGGGACATCGGGGCTGCCGGGAGGTTGGAGTCCGGCCCCGCCCAGCGCTCGGGCCGGCCCCGCCCCGCTGACACCCGCCCCCGCCCTTTCCGGGGGACCGAGCTCGCGGCCATGGGTGCTCCCCGCCGTCTGGGACCCACCGCCCCCTGGCTGCTCCCCAGGGCGGGGAATCCCTGCAGCCTGGCCCTGCCCCCAGAACCCGCCCCCCGCTGCAGCCCGGGGCTGCCCCACGGAACTTCCTTACAAGCAGCTTCCTCCTCGCTCCCTCCAAACCCCCGGGCCCTTCGGATCCCGTGCACCGCCCCCCGCCCCACTGGAGACTTTGCGGGGGTACGAGCTGTCCAGAGAAGCTCTGGCTGAGGCCCTGCGCTGGGTGGGACGCTCTGAGTGAGGCTGGGGGCTGCTGGGTTGAAGAGAGGAGATGACGCCTGCAGCCGGGGGCCACGATGCCACCATCGCCAGCCCTGTCTGACCCATCCCGGCCTGGCACAAAGCAGGGAGGAGGGAGCAAACCGGGGGTCCCTCCGTTGCAGCCCAGCAGCCAATAGCAGCCCGGGGAGGGTAGCGGATCCTGGGAGACTTGTGGGCAGGTGCCAAACCACTGTGCAAAGGAACCAGCAGCACCATTGCACAGCAAGAGAGCCGGAGTGTTGGGACATTTGCTGCCAACACACTATTCGCTCTGCTTGTGGATTAAACTCCTTTCCCCTCCCTTTGTCTTTCCTGTCTGTGTGGAGAGTAAGTTCCTGGGGGCAGGGCCTGGCTACTGCTCTGTACAGTGTCTAGCATAATGGGGGACACAATTTTGGTGGGCCCTAGGCTCTACTGCAGTAAATATGATTAATTTATGGATGTTCTCCATCAGAATGTTAGGAATCATTGGGAAAGGGATAGGCAATAAGACACAGTAAATATAATACACTATAGAAATACCCTTGCATGCCACACTGGTCATCCCATCTAAAAAATACGTATTAGCAATGGAAGGAGTACAGAGAAGGGCAACAAAAATGACTTAAGGGTATGGAACAGCTGACACAGCAGGAGAGATTAAAAAACTGGGACTATTCAACTTGGAAAAGAGAGGCCTAAGGCGGGATATGATAGAGGTCTATAAAATTATGAATGGTGTGGAGAAAATGAACAAAGAACTGTTATTTATCCAGGGGTCACCCAATGAAATGAATAGTCAGAAGGTTTAAAACAAACAGAGGGAAGTACTTCTTCACACAATGCACCATCAATCTGTGGAACTTGTTACCAGGGATATTATGAAGGCAAAAAGCATAACTGGATTCAAACAAGAATTAGATAAGTTCATGGCGGATATGTCTATCAATGGCTATTAGCCAAGATGGTCAGTGATGCAACCCCCATGCTCTGGGTGTTCCTGACTGTCAGATACCAGAAGTGGATGACAGGGGAAGGATCACTTGATGATTGTCCCTTTCTGGCCATTCCCTTTGAAGCTCACTGTAGGAAGATAGGATACTGGGTTAGATGGACCATTGGTCTGACCCAGAATGGCCATTTTCATGTTCTTAATAAATAATGCACCAAATGTTTTGAAATCTCTAGTGTACAAGACCACAAGTCCCATGCTACAAACTGATCCATGTGAGTGGACCTCTGTGCTGGGGGGTCAGTGGGGTTCCCATACAGATGCAGAGGGCTGCCCATGTGAATCAGGTGGCAGGACAGGCCTTAGTACAGGCCTGCACAACTCGGAAAGCAGCAAAGGCCATATTACTGCAAAAAACCCAGCTGCGGGCCGAAAAGCCCCGCCCTCGCCCTGCCCCCATCCACTTCCTCCCACCCCACCGCTTGGCTTGCCCCACCCCTACTCACTCCCTGCAAGCTGCACAGTGAACCTGTGCGGGCTGCATGTTGTGCGGGCCTGCCTTAGTAGGTAGCTCATCAAGCTGGCAAATTTACAAGCTTAGCAGCCTGCTTTCTCCAGTTTTTAATGGAAATATATTTTCCATACCATATGTATTATTTATTGCAGCAGCTAACTGCCCCAACCAAATCAGAACCCTATTATTCTAGTTATTATACAAATATATAGTAAGAGGCAGTCCCTGCATGGAACAGTAGGGATTTTACTACTCATGTACATGCTATTTACTGCAAGTGTTGAAGACTGGGCCAGAAATAGAGGGCAGAAGAGGCTTTTTTGTGTGTTTTGGCAGTTGACATAATTCAGATTAATCACTTCCAGATTCCATCCAGCTCCAATATATTTCTTTCTGGAAAAGTTTCACATGGTCTCTTTGGAAATGTTTTCATGGTAAAAATTATCTGATCAACTATAAGCTTGTTGTAATAAAGAACACAGAACTCTCAGATAATAAAGTTGAATGTGTTTTTTTATTTGTGCAATGGTATCTTTGCTCCCCTCCCCCGAAACATGGAATTGCAAACTCAACACACTAGATTACATTTATGTTGGGAAGTAGGATGACCAGACAGCAAATGTGAAAAATTGGGACAGGGGATGGAGGGTAATAGGAGCCTATATAAGAAAAAGACCCAAATATTGGGACTGTCCCTATAAAATCAAGACATCTGGTCACCCTATTGGGAACAGAGGGAAAGGAGCTATTTCAAATGACATCAGTGCTGTCCAGCTTCATATGCTCCCAAGCGCTGAAGCTGAGAGCAGAATGGAAGCCGGGCTCAATAAATGAAAATCAACCCACTAGTTTGACACTGCAAAAGTGACAAAGAGTCTTGTAGCACCTTATAGACTAAGAGATTTTAGGGATCATGACATTTTGTGGGCTAAGACCCACTTCATCAGATGAATGTTGTGGAGATCTGCCTCTGGAGATCTCCACAACATTCATCTGGTGAAGTGGGTCTTAGCTCACGAAAGCTCATGATCCCTAAAATCTGTTAGTCTATAAGGTGCTACAAGACTCTCTGTCACTTTTGCAGATCCAGACTAACACGGCTGCCCCTCTGATACTAGTTTGACACTGATATCCTCCTATTTGCTAGAGCAGCTCCCCTGGAAGTGGTTATTTGTTGTCTCTAGGATTTGAATTTGTACTTTGGAGCACAGCTCCTTCAGGGTCTAACCTCATACGTTAAGCACAATTGGGCTGGCTCAGGCCTTGGCTGAGAGACCAAGGTGCTAGAGGAAATGCTGCTCGTGAGGTAAGGTGTCCTTTCCACTCAGAAGTATTGAGCCTCCCCCGTCTTCCCCTCCAGCGAGTGCATGACCAGAATTCCATGTGCACCATGAAAGAAAGTGTGATCCAATTAGGGCTCCAGAAGAAAACAAGAGCCCAGCTGGAATCCAATGTTGTGTTTTCCTCTCATCTCTCCCAAAGATTAATGAATGGAGCCCCTGACACCTCCAGGAAAGGAAGGAGCGCATTGCACCCCCACCTCCTCTTCCCACAAAACAGGAGCTGTAATCACGGGGCCACACTAATCCACAATGGCATTTCTCCCACTCTCTGTAGACCTTGGCACTAGCACTAAAACAACTGTAGAGAGTGTGATTAGGCTGAGGCAGAAAGGGAGGGAGAAACATTCCCACATACCTGCCCTGCTCCTGGATACTTCCACTGCATGCATCCGACGAAGTGGGTATTAGCCCACGAAAGCTTATGTTCTAAAACTTTAGTTAGTCTTTAAGGTGCCACAGGACTCTTTGTCACATTCCCACATGGTGACCCAACACCAGAATCTCCTTCATGGCAAGAGGAAAATGAGAGGAAAACCTAAGGTTATGAGTTCAAATTTTATCAAACCAAACAAGGCCAAAAATGAGGTCAAAACGTGCTGCCAGACAGAGAAGGAAGCCTCCAGGGAGCCCAAGAAATGAGATGACTGTGCAGCCAAGCTAGAGACATCTACGGCTCTGAAGCCCCTAGAAAACAAGGGTTTGACAGCTATGCAGAAGCTGCATCCATTTTTTGTTTGTTTTGTTTTACAATCCAACAACCAACCCAGGTCAGTCAGCTGCTGCTGGATCGTGCTGCCAACTTTGCTCCGACATGGCATATAAGAGCGTACTCTTATTCCCATGGAAGTCAGCGGCAAACTGGCCACATTCTCAGTGACTCCAGTAAGAGCAGAGTTGGGCGTTAAATCTCCAAGTCTCCTGTTCTCTGAAGCTCCAGCTGAGTACAGTTCATGTCTCATCCAGTCTCTCACATGTTCACAAGAATGGAGCAGTCAGGCAGAGCAGAGGGACAGAATAATACACCTCTGTAAACTGAAGCACTGTAAGGGACAGGCAAATCTCAGGTCTCTCAGCACAGAATGTGCCTTCGAGTTTTCTTTTTGGCCAAAATCAGCTGTTTGTAAACTACAACTGGACAGGAAAGACAGGGCATGAGGTTTCCCGTGAGATACGGCCCATGTCAGTATGGTGACCAACTGTCCCATTCTTAAAGGGAAAGTCCAATATTTAAGCCCTCCTGAAAGCGTCCCAACTTTTCCTTTAAAATGGGCAAATTGTCCGGTATTTTCTCTCTCCCCACCCCATCAGTAGTGGTGCTACTGCTGCTGGCCAGATCCTTGCTCAGCAGCTGCCTTCCACCAGTGATGACTGGAGGATCCAGTGGCCGACTATGGGGATGAGTGTATAAGGCTGGTGGCAGGGTGAAGAGGCAGCGCATGGGGCCAGGCATTCCCTCGCTGGTCTGTCAGGGCAGCCCCTATTGCGTGCCAGCTCTTGCCCAACAGGGCCCCATCCATTTCCGGCCGGCACTGGCTGTGCACTGCGAGCTGCAATAGCTGGGGAGGGCAGGCTCTTCACCCCCGCCCCCAGCGCTGCATCCTAGCCCCAGAAAGTGCAGAGCTGCTCCGTCCCCTAAGCACCCACCCCTGCTGAATCACCTCTCTGATGCGGTCCCCTGAAGCCCCTGCAGTCAGGTTCCCTGGGCTCTGGTGCATAATGCATCCTGAGGGCTTAACCCCTTCCTGCTCACGCTGTAGCCAGGGGACAAGAGGCAACTGGGTTATGTCAGTGGCCAGCAGCAGCCTGGAGGTGTTGGCTTCCTTTCAACACTGTGTGGGAAGAAAGGGACAAGCTGCTTCCAGCCACAGGGGATCAGGGGCAGAGTAGGGAAGAGTTCAGTTCTGCAAAGACATGGGCCAGGTCATCTCTTCCACCACCCTGCCTGCCCTGTTCCTTCCCTCTTGCACAGTGCTGAAAAGCTGGTGCTGGCCCCATGCTCATGTGAACCCTGGCAAAAATCAGAGTGGGGAGGGGAGGAGAATGTGACCCTTCATCCCCCACATGTGTTGCTGTGTGAAGACACAGCACCAGGTACCAGGAGAGGCTGCTCCATCCCAGGGGTCCAACCAGGCATGGAGGGCGGAGAGCACCAGGCAGGGAGGGTTGGGTCAGTCAGTCACCCCCTGCCCTCACCGGTGTGAGAAGTGAAGGGGAGTGTGTGTGTGTGTGTGTGTGGCACCTCTTCCCATGTGTGCTTGTGTGTGTGTAAAGGGGCTGATGCATTATCCCTGCCCATGTAAACTAAACACGTAAAAGGTTAACAGGTAAGCAAGTCTTACTGGTTAACCCACCTTAACCGTTAACCCCACACCAGCCCCAGCAGCCCCATGCTGGTGGAAGCAGACCCAGCCCCAGCCGCACCAGCCCCCGCTGGAGGGGCCCCCGCCCCAGTGAGGGGGCGGAGGATATCAGCCCTGCCCCACCGGTGGGGTTGGCCCCAGCCGCTTAATTGGTTAATGCTTCAAATGACATTTTTAATTGTTTAAACGTAAAATGGTATTTACAGCCTTAGTGTGACCCCCTAAAACTTTCTTTTTATCTTCTCTTTAAATAGTGCACAGTTGGATTCTTTAACAGGGGCTCAGTCAACTTGATGTTAATCTGAACATTTGTACTGCATAGTTCTGATTGATTGCCATTGAACTTGCTTGACGATGAGTAATTTTACCAGGTGTCCTATATTCAGCATAGGGAAATATGGCCACCCTACATGTCAGCCATCATCACTAATTGTGCTGAAAGAAAAAGCACATCATATTATTCAGTAACATGCTGGCTTTCAGAGAGGCTGAGCCCACAGAGCTCTCACTGACTTCAAAGGGAAGTGGAAGTGAAACTCTGACCATGGACACATAGTGGTAGAAAACACTTGCAAAAGTGGGCCTCCAAAAAATGAGCTGACACTAAGATCTAACTGGCCGCAGAGGGAACAATTCCAATTTCAGCTTTGCCTGACAGCTCAGATTGATTCTGTACAGTCCAGAAGGAAAAAAACACCAAACAAAACATTAGTTTTGGACTACATGCCAGAAAAAGCACAGCCCAGTGCCCAGTAATAACACTATCACTTCTGGCAGCGACATGTCTCTTTCTTTGAGCATAATGGGGGAAAAGAGGTGTGGAATTGGAACAGCTTATATTGACAGCTCTGAGGAAGTTGTGAGCCTGCAATGTCTGAACAAGAGATGGGTTTGCACTTCAAACAGGAGGGTCCTCCCACACCAGGCGAACTCCACTGACTTGCAGGGAGTTACTCCTGATTTGTAATATTATGAGGAAAAAAAAAAAAAAAAAAAAGAGTCAGGCCCAAAAGTTCCTGAATGACATCTGCCATGTGTATACCCAGGGCCTGATTCTGATCCAAGATGCATCCATTCTATAATGGTGTAACTCCTGTGATTTCCCAATTTGCATGTCTGCTAAATGGGAGAATAGGTCCACCCTGACCTCTGCTTCCATCCATCCCACCTCCAATTTTTGGACTCCTTTCAAGCAACCAGAGCCCGTCTTGAGGCACTCAGGATAGCCGCACGGATTCCTCCACTGGTTGTGTTTGCCTGCAGAGGCCCAAGTGATATGTAGGTGATAGGAAATTTCAAAGAATTTACCCACTGAACTACAGTAGGGAAGAATTCACAGCATGTTACTTTTGCATAGGTCCTGTCAAAACAGCACCTAATGATGGTGGTCAGTAGGTAGATCTTTAATATTTTGGCAATATGCTTTTAGATACTAAATCCCAACAGGTCACATTGGCTAGAACTATGGTGCAGAATTTGACATTTTCCCTTTAGCTCTTTAAGCAGAAACTAGAAATTTTTTTTAAAATATAAAGTTATTTTATTAAACCGGAGTTACATTTCAGGTAGAGTCTCCAGAATGCAAACAGCTATTTCTGAAGAGAGATTTCCAAACAAACAAAAAACAACAAAAACCAGATGGATAATGTTAGAATCACTCTTAAAACTGACAACTTATCATTGGTTTTAAAAAAAATAAAATAAAATTCATGTATATGTTTGTGTATATACACACAATGTATTTAAGAGAAGAGCATTTTGTATTCATTTATAAAAAGTCAATATAGCAGACCATCACTGGCTTGCTGATGTCTGAAATCAGAGCAGTAAATCCCAGCCGTCTTCCAATGTCTAGAAGAATGGTGAACATAGCCCTTTATCAAAGGCAACTTTTTGGTGTTGGTAGCTTTGGGATCCAGGTCTTTGCAGCCACTTGTGATACTGGACCTCACCCCACTCCCTGCCCTCCAGTTTCCTCAGTCCTGTTTACAAATTTCTAGGAGGTAAAAGTATCTGAAACCTACAGTCAAACAAACATGCAATTGTTTCTTTGCATAAAAAGGAGAAGAGTGTCATAATGCAACAAAATGGCATTGGAATTATGTTAATATTTTCTTTGTAAATTCTCAAACATACGAAAGATGGGACTTCCAGCAAGAATTCTAAGTACCTTCTGAAACACTTGTGGCGTCCAGGACATTTAACTATATATTGGACCTTAGCTCATTAGTTTATTCACTTAGTTTTGCTGACAGTGCCTGAAGGTTATCTTATATCAGAAAGAAGGCAAAAAAATCTGAACATAGAAATTATTCTTAAAAATATGGTTCTTAAAAAAAAATAGAATAGAGTAAGTGCAAAATTCAGCCCCTGGGAGTTTGACTCACGTGCAAAGTGCAGAATGCTGGAGTGGAGAATCTGAGAGGAGAATTTTGTCCTGAAATTGTAAAGATGTGCACTAAACTTTGTATGTACATGCAGCAAACCTCTGGAGGCTTCTGGACTCCCCAAACATACCCTCTGGTATCTCGAAGCTAAGCTATATGCTATCATCTGCAGTGATGTTTTGGAGATTTAAGGTCTCGCGACACAGCTTTTTTTAAATAAATTAAAAAACTGCAAAATAATTGTTAAATTAAAAAAAAAGTTATTGTATTTCTGCAATCAAAAAGGCTAAGTGCAACCACTGCTGCATTTTCCGTCTTGTTCTTAGTCCCCATTTACAACACAAAATAAACCTTTTGTTTACATACAGTTATGGCCAGACTGTGTTTTAACACTGTCTTTTCTATCCATACAAACAAGAATAAACTGGGAATAAACTATTTATTTAGGTATCTACCAGTGTGAGAAGAGGGTTCTTTCGTATGATTATAACATGCACACTACAACTGGGTGAATAATGGATTTTTCGGTTCACTGGCCATTCTAAGACAACTAAAAAAAATTCATTTTGGGGTTGAATTGAAAACAAGTATCTTAAAAAAAAAAATTGGTGAAAAGTCAAGATGAAGCAAAAGGTTTTGTTCCAACATGACATTTTTCAATTTGGGGCATTTGTCAAAAGCAAAGAAGAAATCACGAAATACCCGGTGGGAGTTGGAGGGAGGATGACCACCTCACTTATAACCTTTAGCCCAGTGGTGAGAGACTTGAGTTCAGTTCCCCCTCTGTCAGATGTGGAAAAGGGATTTGAATAGGTCTCCCTGCACTGAAGCAAAGTGCACTACCCATCAGACTAGAGTGTCATTCTCACTTACTTTCAATGTCTTTATGAATGACTATGAACTGCCACGCTGAATGACAAAGAAGAGTCACTGGGCTAGGAATAAAGCGAAAATGACTTGCTAGGTGAGTGTCCTAACCCCCTGCCTATCATGTGGGAGACCCAAGTTGAAGTTCTAGCTCTAATGACTATTTAATTATTTACATACAGTAGATGAGATGGAGAAAGCCCCACACCGGAATATCCCATAGCCCAGTGGGTAGGGCCATCTCCTGCAACGTGAGAGACCCACGTTCAGTTCTTTCCTCCTCATAAGGTAGAGAGGGGAATTGAACAGGAGTCTCCCACCTCCCAGAAGAGTAGGCATGACAGGGTCAGATCTGAAAAAAAACTGACCCTCTGGGTTGAGCATGCTGACAAGTGGCAATACCTCCCACTTTGCAGCACTCCCAGCGGAACGAGGTGGGGGCAGCTGGCAGAAATGGGACACACAGGCACCACCATGGGCAGGAGGTGGCCAGAGAGGAGCAGTCAGGAATGGGGAACTCCTACCAGGCCAAGCCCTAAGGACAAGATGGTGGTGGTGATGATGATGCAGGTGAGGAATTGGTTCAGAAGGTCCATTCTGAGAAAGACTTGACATTCTCGGGTCAACTGTGCTCAGCCTGGGTTCGGGTCCAGTCAGGTCTAATCAGTAGGCCTGAGAGCCCTCTCCAGGACAGTACCCTACCCCGTGGGCTAAAGGCTGGAAAAGGGAGGTCCCCTCTGGCCTCTGCACACTAAACAAATGGCTAAATTCAAACGATTTTGAGTTAGGTCACTGGCAGGTTTCAGTTTGCACTCAGCAAATGCAAGACAAATTTGCGAATGGCTCTGAGGTGACTAAAGCTGCATTTATTGGCAAATAAACTATTTGCTGAAACAATTTCACCCAGTTCGACGCACACAAGCAAGGTGGGGAAAGAACTGTCTTCTACCATGGCTTGACCACAGTCGCAGCTCAACACGATTACTTCTGTAGTGCAGAGAAGGACTAAGGTAAATCCGCAAGGGAACCACAGAGCACCATAAAGTCACATAAAAATGTTACCATCACCACAGAGAGGGCCTTATTTTGCTCTTATTTACACCAGGATGTAAAACTAGCATAAGCCACAATGGAATTATGCCAGAAAACTCCACCTGTACATTTGGGAGTCAGAAATATAAGAAATCAGATATCTATTTATTACGTGAGTGCTGTAGGGAGGTATATACGGTAGGAACCATGGAAATACTGCTTTATAGGGTATGCCTTGGACTATAAAGGTGAGCATAATAATACCAGTATTATGCGCTGGTGCCATGGCACTTCCTCCCACAATGCTCCCACTACAACAAAGAGGAGTTGAGCA
The DNA here is from genome assembly GCA_007922305.1 of Dermatemys mawii. Taxonomy (NCBI): domain Eukaryota; kingdom Metazoa; phylum Chordata; order Testudines; family Dermatemydidae; genus Dermatemys; species Dermatemys mawii. The sequence continues at coordinate 13,264,780 of ML677360.1, read as the reverse complement.
CAAATGGGGAGAGGTGAATGCACCTTGCCGGCTGGTGGAAGCAAGATTAGGCTGGATTGTTTGGGACCATCTCATAGGCTTCGTACAGCTTTTTGAGAAGCTCTTTCTTTTCATTCTTAGGCAGGAAGCTGGACTGAGCTGCATTGATGTTCTGGGAGGGAAAAAGACAGATATAGCTGAGTAATACCCACAAGTGTGAGTATGGGATTGTGTGCACACAAATTTTTGAGCATCAGTGAGTGTGAGCCAGTGAGTTGTGTAAGCCAAATGAGCACTTTTGTTAGCCTTGCTACTCAGTTTTCAAAGGACCCTGCTCCCACCCAGTATTTGTAAGGGACTTAAAAAAGCAGGAATATAAACAAAGCGTCTTAAATTCCTTTATCGGGTTGCAGGATGTGCAGTTCAGGGGTCTGATCCGAAGCCTAATAAAGTCAAGGGAAAGACTCTCATTGACTTCAATGAGCTTTGGATCAGGCCCTGCCTGATATGCTGCTGTTGTAACAAAGTTCACTACTGGCTTCCCTTAACAATTTACAGAAACGTCTCTCTCCTTAATTTATAAGCTTCCTTTCATTAAACAGAAAGGAACAGGTTGTCTTCTGCAGGAGCCTGCAGCAAAACTGCCCACGGATTTAACGGTGTAAAGATCAGAGCTTTCTACAGCTAGAAGGAAGAACTAAAGCATAAGTCTACACTCCAGGAAGACAGACTCTTGCTCCTTAAATGAGGCCCCTGATACAGGCCCACTGCTTTCTCCTGCAAAGCTGCATTTTGCAAATTGTGCTCTAACACACAGAAAGGAAATCATCTGGTTTCCAAGATATGGTAGGATGCATGAATGCCTGGACAGTCCGTACACATCTTCTTTCGACCCAGTGCACCTCTAGCGGTGAAACAGGAAAGCAAACAAGCGAAACTATCAGACTAATTTCAGAGTGGTAGCTGTGTTCATTTGTAGCAGCAAAAACAAGGAGTCCTTGCTCTCTAAGGTGCCACAAGGAGTCCTTGTTGTTTTTGTTCTATCAGACCAGTTTTCTGTCCCTTTCTCTTAGGATACAAGGCAGATAAAAAACAGAATCGTTAGATTTTCAGGACACTGCACATGCCAGTCTGAATACAAAAATGACAGACACCACGTGACCCTATAAGTAATGGCAAAAGCAAATGGCCATTTTGTAACCAAATGGTTTGCTGCATAGCAGTTACATTGGGCTAATTGCACACTCCCATTGAATACACACATGCACACATTTTTGCTCAGGTGATCACAGTCAAATACACAGGCAAGGGCAGCGAATAATCTGTAACCGACATCCCCATATGCTGCTGCTCAATTCCAGTCCAAGGAACTATTTAGTGAACAATTTCCATCCTGACTCATCCTTAGTAAAGCCCCATGCAATAAACTAGAGTCAAGCGTGCTGCATCTTTGCAGATCATCCTGGTCTAAACACCCACAGAGTTTATACTCTGTTTTCGGCAATCATTCCTGTTGGCTATTTGTATGCTCATGATGACTCAGTGCCAGGGCCCCTCCATCCCCACCAGCTTAAGCAGACTCAAAAACTATCTTCATACTGCTGTTGTGCCCCACATAATTCAGCTTTTTCTTCCTGTAGTTTTAACTCCACTGAGCTCTCTTCCATTTAAAAATGAGATTTATCTCAGAAACGAAGGATTACATTAGGCTACAAACATGCGGCTTTGCACAGAACATCCCAAGACAACTTACCACTCTCTTGAACTCCTCTTCAGTGAAGCCCATGAACTTCTTAGCTATTCTGTAATCAGTCTCAATTGTAGAATTAAAAATAAGTGGGTCATCAGTGTTCAGTGAGTAATTGGCTCTATCATTCATAAACCTGGAAAAACAGAATTTAAAGTGGGACAAATACAGTTCGCATAGTTTGTGTTTCTCCAAGTGTAAAATACACTAAAAACCCTACAGCTTGCTACCAGATTTGGCTACTTTGTATCTAGCTAAATTACAAATTCCTATCAGAGCTGTAGTTTGCATTCCAAAACTTCACATTGCATTTAGAAAGTAGGGGGTTGAATAGCAACAACAAATCATTTGTTGGATGGACGTTCAAGTGTCTGGCCCCACTATCCACTCCAGAGCCAGACAGCAATGCACTGCAATCCGGGGCTTAGCCCCTTGTCAGCTCAGAGCAGGGGCCTGAGGCAGGCACAAAGCTCCCCTTAAGGATAAAAATCTATCACCGTATTTGTTGCAGTGCCTCTGAACTGGTCTCTCAGCCGACACACAATACTCTGACAAATGCTTAGAACTTGTTTCTCATGAGAAATAATAAAGCAGCTATACATAAGTGAAGTCTGAGATAGTTACTTGAAAATAATATATTTAAACGACTTACTGAATTACTGCGTGTTTGCTAAAGTCTGGATCACAGGCACCGGTGAGGATACTGGACCAAGGACAGACCTATACGTGTATGGGGAAAAAAGGCAGAGTCAGTCTCTTCTATAATACTGCTGTACACAAATTCACAAGCTCTCCAGGCAGGGGCTGGTCCTGAAAAGCACCATGTAGATTTACAGTTCTGTGAAAACAATAAATATCATTAAATCTCAACCTCTGCAACACGCATTTACCCCCATGCCTGCTGGATATAAACATTTTTGAGCTCTTATTTTCCAGCTATGCATTTCTGCCCGTGCACAGAAGCTCCTTGTCATTCCCACCCCACCTCTCCCTTCCACCCCAGCCCAGCCTTTCTGATAGAACAGCTCCCATGGGAGGGAGCAGTGACCCATGACTTTGCCATGTAAAAAGGAAAGCCTGGCTAGGAAAGTGACCACACCCATCTGCTCAGGATGCGCCTCGGAGTTACAGACCCCTCAGGAATGGAGGTTACCCGTAACTTGGAAATATCCAGAACTCTGAACAAGATCTTAAGGACTTCAACCACGGAGGGGGTTGGGGCTGCAGCCCCGGGGAGCGGGGGTCCAAGGCTCTGGGGGAGAGGGAGTGTTGAAGGATCAGGGAGGCTTCTGACCTGTGGGAGCACCAGGGCTCAGACCCTGAGATCTGGGGAGAATGCTGGGGCTTCAGTTCCTGGCTCCGCTCCTGGTTTCAGCCTCGCAGGGGGTGTCTGGGCTCAGGGCTTCAGCCCTGCAGCTCTGTTCCCATTTTCTGTCCGTGGGGGGCCCGGGGCTCCGCACGGCTCTGTTCCCTGTTTCAGTAGTGCACCAGGGCTCTAGCTATGGGGGGAGTGCTGGGGCTGAAGCCAGGAAAGGAGTCACAGGGCTGAAGCCCTGAGCCCTAGTGCCCCTAAGAGTCAGAAGCCTTGATACCAGGAAAGGAGTCACAGGCCTGGAGCCCTGACCCCCTACCTCACCCTGTGGCTGCAGCCCTGATCATCCGCCCTCTGGCTGAAGCCCCGAATCCCAGGACTAAAGCCCTGAGTCGGTAAAATATTTGCTTTGTGTGCATGTGCGTCTCTGCTGCTGCCTGATTACTTCCGGTACCAAAGGGTGCCCGGTTGACCAGTGAGCCCCTAACTCTGGTGTCTGTATCTTTAAGGTTCTATTGTACAGGTTAGTATACATTAAAGCAGGGCTAGGCAACCTGCGGCACGTGAGCTGATTTTCAGTGACACTCACACTGCCCGGGTCCTGGCTACTGATCTGGGGGGGCTCTGCATTTTAATTTAAATTTAATTTTAAATGAAGCTTCTTAAACATTTTATTTACTTTACATATAACAATAGTTTAGTTCTATATTATAGACCTATAGAAAGAGACCTTCTAAAAACGTTAAAAATGTATTCCTGGCACGTGAAACCTTCAATTAGAGTGAATAAATGAAGACTAGGAACACCGCTTCTGATAGGTTGCCAACCCCTGCACTAAAGGCCCAGACTGGGTTTTGTTCTTTTGCACGTCTGAGGAAGAGAGGCTCCCAAAGCTGGGACCTTTTAGAAGCACCAGGTTCTTCAAGATGTCACCTGCCACCACTCTCCTCACTGTGACTCCTGTGAGTGTAACACCATGGCCACTCAGCCGCCGTCTTGGAAGGGGTAAAGGCATCACTCTACTCAGAGAGCTGGTGGTGCTCCAAGGATCAGCTGAAGATGGACTAGATAATACAGGCTCCTTTTCCCCAAGGCTGAGCATGACATGGCTCTCAGCACAGAGGAGGATCCAGACTTGTATCCTCCTGGTGACATCACATTTCTGCTCAGCAGCCCAGTTAGCAACATGCTGAAGCCGTGTGTGTCTAGTTACCACCAAGCATCTCAGCTAAATTCAAAGTGTGGTGTGGCAGGCGGATTTCACTCTAAATGCATTCAGCGCTTGGGCTCCAGGTAGCAGCAATTTCACCTCTACAGTAAAGGCATTTACTTCCATGTTCATTATCCAAAGTGCTGACTTGTCATGAAGCCCAAACAAGGTCTGATCTCTCATTCTCAGACAGAATAAAGCCATCTTTACACAACCACCACCCCTGCAGAATTAGTCATTACCTCAAAATGCATCTTCCTACCCAACAGCTCCTCATAAAGGGCTGGGTCTTCCAGGACATGGTAGCCGTGGCCGATCCGCTCTGTCTTCAGGAGATTGATTGCCTGTAGGGAACAGAAAACATGTCAAGTCTCTCTTAGCTCTGTGCAAGGGCTTGACTCCTGCTCCCCAGAGCATCAGGCAGGCTCCCAGGAGCTCCTGAGCCCTCCAAGCCCCATACCAGGACTCCAGTCCACTCCTGCATGCATGACATGGGGGCCCAGCTCCTAGGACAGCCTGCTCCTTCCAAGCGCTATACGAGGCTCAATCTCCAGCTCCCGCTTTGTATGATGCGCAGACTCTGCTCCCTTACAGCAATGGGGGAATTTGGCTCCAAGGGGCTACTGAGTGATGGGCCAGGATTTGGCCATAGCTACCTTTGTCCCCTGCATTACAGTACAGAGTATTCTGCACCTCTGCTGTAACTTATTCCACGGCCCTGCACTGGGGTTTCTTACCTCCTTGATGACAGACGGTGCCCCAACCTCACCAGCATGGACAGTGCGATGAACACCACATCTTTCCGCTTCCTGGAAAAGCCCACATGAAACAAAGAGTGAAAACGCTGTTGTGCGTTTGGGGTGGCACAGAGGTGTTGGGGGAGGGATGTGAACAAACTATCAGGACAGCAGCCCCACCACTGACTACTCTCTGCCTTCAGGACAGAGCGAATGCTTTCAACAGACCGTAAGGCTGAGAGTGCTAGAGCAGCCAACTGCTCCAACCCCAAGAGTAACGACTGGGGCGCAACACAATCAAAACAAGAAGAAAATCAATTACCAATCTCAGACAGCGTAAGAGCTGGATAGGTGAGTGTCTGGGAAACCCAGCCAGCACACGGGAATGAAAGCAGTCACCAGCTGGCCATTATTCATAGCCCACATGCCATGAGTTTGGCGAGTCTCAGTCCAGTGCCTGGAGTCCACATCACACAAACACCCCCACAACTACAATACAATTGTCTCTCTTGCTGGCAGTCTTAGCAGACAGGCCAAGGACTAACTGAGACATGGAGACTGCCCTCCCCTTGAGGCACGCTGGCTGAGGTGACATGGCGGGGGAAGTTCCCACTGCTGTGGCCTGTGCCGTACCTGTTCAGGGTTTGCTGTGTAGGGAGACTCTCAGCATGGCACCTTTTATCAGTGACTGAACAGGATTCTACAGATCTGGGAAATCCCAAACCCAGAAGTCCTGCACATGGGAATGGGCACTCAGCAGATGTTCTGGGGACCTTACCAGAGGTATCATGAATGTGCACATACCCCCTTCAGATCATAACAGATCATTGCTATTTTAGATTACTGAATTTTCCAGGTGCTTTGTGAATTTGCCATTTGGTTTGCAGCCACTGCATATCCAGAGCTACTGGGTAAGACACAGCCCCGCTTGGTATGTTAATAAGAAAAGCCCTAGTTACGTCTATTTGAAATGAAATAGAGACTCCTTGTGTCTGCATCAATAGCTTTGTTTTAACACACTCTTGTCATATGCCCTGGGACTTACAGACAGGGACTCAGATCATTACCCCAATGGCTGACCATTCAGTCAGGGCTAAGCTTACCAGCTTTCCCTTCACACTGGCCTTTCACTCGTGTCAGAAACTGCTAATCTGGGGAGTTCCAAGGATGAACAGATTAATCCATCATTCCCCCCGCTGCCCCCACCCCATAGCTATTGAATGATCCAGCGGGTTTTGCTTTTTCAGTCAAAAAAGCCAACAGGATGTTAGGAATCATTAAAAAAGGGATAGAGAATAAGACAGAGAATATCTTATTGCCCTTATATAAATCCATGGTGCACCCCCATCTTGAATACTGTGTACAGCTGTGGTCTCCTCATCTCAAAAAAGATATACTGGCATTAAAAAATTCCACAAGTTCACACAGCACACAGTGAACCTGTGGAACTCCGTGCCTGAGGAGGTTGTGAAGGCTAGGACTATTACAGGGTTTAAAAGAGAACTGGGTAAATTCATGGAGGTTAAGTCTATTAATGGCTATTAGCCAGGATGGGTAAGGAATGGTGTCCCTAGCCTCTGTTTGTCAGAAGGGGGTGATGAATGGTAGGAGAGAGATCACTTGATCATTCACTCACTCCGGGACCCCTGGCATTGGCCACTGTTGGTAGACACTAGGCTGGATGGACCTTTGGTCTGACCCAGTATGGCCATTCTTATGTTCTTATGGGCTCTGAACTCTCAGAACACAATGCTCCTCCTACTAATCCTATGACTGGTTAGGTAAGAGTCAATGAGATCTTTGCCACTGACTTCAATGAAGCACGACAGGGCCTTCAGGTTAGGGCTCTGAGCAATGTGTTTCAGAGAACCCAGAGCCAACAATTTAAAGACAAAAGATTCCAGGCTCAGGAAAAACTCCTGCTGAGGTCTATGGGAGCTTTGGCTGTGTCAGGACTGCAGGAAGCAGCTCTGAAGCCAGAGGTCTTAAAGATAAACAAAGTTTTGGTTTAAACACTATTTTGTTTCCAATGTACGTTAAATGCACAGGCAGCTCTCAGGGCACTGGCGCCCAGAGTGAGTCTCCCTGCCTGCCCAATTCCCATCATTTCGCCAGCTCACTTTACCGAGGTCATGTGCATGAAGCAAATTAACGCGATGTGCAGCTTGCAGGAGGATTTTTCAGAGAAAACACTGCGTTGACCTCCTCTAATGTCTGTGATTAACGAGTGGCACAATCTGGGGCTCAGGGGTGGCGTACTGCACTGAGACAATAGCAGAAATAACTGGTTCTAGTGCTTTCCAAGCTTCTACCTCCAAATCCACAAGGCGCCTTCCATCCCATCAGTTCCAGTTACCTGCTCTTTCATTAAGAGCCAACATGTCTGCTTGCTTTTATTGTTCATTTACGTATCCCCCTTTGGTATGCTATGCAGATTAAAAACCAGAGATTTCTGTAGGGGTGTACACTAGGGAGAGGGAAGCCAGAAATCTCTCCCCCATCTCCATTCTCAGAATGTGTCTACACCACAATCACAGGTGTGACTGGAGCTCGGGTAGATATACGGGAGCTAGATTTAAATCTAGTTAGCTCAGATTCCAGAGCAGTGAAGCTGCAGCTGTGCACACTTCAGTGTGGGGTAGCTGCTCAAGAATTAAACAGGGTTAAAGGCAGGTCTGTGCAGTCCACACCGAAGCATGTGCTCTCACACCTTCACTGCTCCACGATTTTATATAGCTGGATTAAAGCTTAGCTCAGGTAGGTCTACATGAACGGCAATCACACACCCTGATTGCTGTCAAGACATCCCCTCCCAACAGCTTCCTCTGGCTCTGAATAACCCAGAACTTCCCAAACAACAAGACTGTCCATTCCTCTCTGCATGCTGCTTTGGCTTATAACATCATTTACCTACGAGATTAGCACAAGCTAATTATCTAGAGTCACACCTTCAAGATCTTTACGTGGCTTCCCCCCATTATATCCCCACAACCTGCTGCAGGCAAGTCACAAACAGAACTCTCCTACTATCCCCAACTGTAGTGACAGTCACTGACTCCTGTCAGCCAGAGTTTAAAAGGCAACAAAACTGAAAACTGGGAACGCCGATCCAAGGGCAGACGTCTGATCCCCTCATTATAAGCCTTTCATAAGTCATATTATCCATACTACTGGTGGTGTGTGAAGCTTCAATTTAGAAAGGGAGCATTCTACTTTCATGCCGGCTGAGAGAGCCTGACAAATTGGAACTTTTGTTACTTTTGTGTTTCTCTGAGTCTGAATGAGATGCTGACTTTCAAACAAGAACAAGTCAAATCCTTCGGGTTGAGAAATTTGGACTTTGAGACACCACACACAGCAAGCTAGATATTATTTGATAAAACAGGATGGAAAATAAGAGTTTATTTGCCTTTCAATTACCTGGATGTAATGTGATGAGCAACTAATTGATTTGTCTTGTATAATGCAAGTATAACAGTTGCACAAGATGAAGATATGGCTGCGTGATTAATGCTCATGACAAGGAACTTCAGCATGTTAGAAAGGATAAGATATCACTTATGTAGCAGTTTCTTATCAAGAAGTGCTTATTGAAAGATGATAGCAAGTGAGAAACTTGCATTTAAAAAAATGACACTGGGCATTTATGCAAGGAGACACTGAGCATGAAAGTACAGAAGTACAAGGCCATGCAAAACAAAGTATATTGCTTCCATCCTCTTCCCCTTGCCCTCAAGTTTTTGCTTTCACATTAGGTCATTTGTATTAAGTACCATGACAACTACAAATGGCAGTCAGACTGTTAACTACAACAGTATACCCCTGAGATATCCCTGATTTTACCTCAACCAATCACCTGACACCCAGCACTATTTTTAAATCCAGTGTCCTTTCAGGCTATGTTCCTGAGCACCCTCAGCTCCCACTGACCTATGCCAATCATGTAACTTCTTAAATACAATCACCCCTAGAGCCTTAAAATCCTTATATACAGATGGGAGATATCCACATGGGGCTTCCTTTTCAAGTGACATTAAAGTAATGCTGTCTAGTTAAAAAGAATTCATTTCAGGAAAGAAGTCTCCTCCAATACCATCATCTTAGTTTATTAAAATGGAAAAAAAACCTTTGAACATATTTTTACACTGTTTATCTGATTGATTTCGTTTTTGCATTTTACCCAGCTGGAGACAGTGCAGAGGGACTAGCCAGTTTCATATTTGGATGGAGTTCTGATCCTGTAAATCAACATAAGCAGGCAGCCCTACGCAGATTCAGTGGAGCATCCAGGCGGGTCTGAATGCAGGATCATTTTACCATCCATTTCACTTTGTGGTTCTGTGCACTAGCTCAGTGCTGCAGAACTACGGTTGTGAACGCAGCTAGGACATATCTAAATAAAAACATCTCTTTATACTTAGATTATGTATATGCTCTATTAGTAATTTAAAAACCAAATGAAAAGTAATATTTCTGCTAAGCCAAAAAACCACTTCTATAAATTTTAAGATATGCATAAGTCCTACAGGTCATTTTAGATCTGAACTACTTGCCCAATCCCCTTTGTACTGTGCTGTCTCTGCACTACCCTGAAAGAATTTGATGCAAGATTTTTCGAGAAGCTCATTGAACAAACCTCATAAGCTTTCCTGTGCTCTGGGAAGGTCTCAGCAATCAACTCATTCCCAGCCAGGTCCATGGCTACAACTGTATTGTTCTGGTATTTCTTACACAGCTCCACCACCTCCAATGACCAGCCTGGAAAGAAGAGCAGCAGAATTCAAGGAAAACAGTCCACAAGGGTCACCTCTGAGCTCTTGTCCAAACAGATGTGATTATTCACATGAATACAAAAATTCAGTTCATTTGCTTTCTGGGATTTTTTCCAGATTTTGAAGCCTTATAAAAGCAACAAAATCCTAGAGCCAGATTTACAGATCAGAGTCAGAGTCCCACCAACAAGTGAGCTCACTGACTGTAAAGTTGTAGGCATGACAGATTTCAGCCCTGGTTATTCATCCATCCAAGGGGGGAGCCTTTCATTACCATTACAGCCCTTGCCAAGAGCAAAACTCCATGAGTCAGCCCTAGTAGATTGTTTTATGCCATGCCTTTGCACTTTAGAATGTATGTGCCTGACTACATGGTATGGGAAGAACTCTCAGATTCAAGCCCCTGCTTTCTCATTACCACAGTACCCGCAGAATGCTTCACTTCGCAGGGCAATGCTTTCTACAGAGCTGAAAGCAGAAGGGGCTTTTCTAGTAACAGGAATCAAGAGGGGGCCATGGCCGGGCTGTGGAGAGGAGGGGGTTCGGGTGTATTGGTTGGCGGGGGGGAGAGGTTGTAGGCATCTGGTACTCTTGGCTGGGCTCTGGGGGCTGGGGAAGGGGGCAGAGAAACAAGAACTTGGTGTCATAGGGGTTTCTTGATCTCTCTGTTCCTGGGGGAATTTGTGTGTATTGTTAAAGACATAGCTGCTGAAGGTATTTTGAAATAAATTACCACAATAATTGAAACTGGTGTGATGAAGTGTTATCTTGACAAATAAAATTTGCAGAATTTTAAAATATTGTGTGAGCATTATTTTTTAGTGCAGAATACCTCAGGAGTAGAAAATGCAGATAGGCACCTAGTGAGATTTTCAAAAATGTTTAGGCACCTTTCAAAATCCCACTAGGTGCCTGGTTGCATTTTTTGGCACCTACATACTTTTCAAATGTTTGGCCTTTACTAAACGTGGCTTTGTGTATTTCACCTGGGTTTTGGACCTGATCCTGCAGAGAGTGTTCAGAAACAATGGGTTATTTAGTTAATCCTCATCATAACCAGACAATGGAAGTTCTGACATTATATAATTGTTCTCCTTGGCCATGGAAAGTTTCCAACTTAGGTGTCTACTCTGCAACTTTACCTGAAGTACTGGCAGGTAACTTTGTTACTGCTTTTAATTGCTGATCATTTTTGTTCCATCAGTTTACACTGTGCTTTGGGATGCTGGGAACAGCACTAGAGGATAAACATTTCCAACCCGTTTCCTAATGGAGTCCAGAAATTAGTTTCATTCTCAACTAGGAGCTCAAGTTTTCCCATCATTCTCATGGAAGGGAATACTACTGAATAAGGTTCTAGTATGGATTGAAGATTTGTATGGTTTGATTTGTATGGTTTGATTTGTTTGTTACCAGAAGGAGACGGCATATTACACAGGATATTTCAACACATAACTAATACACCAGACCCTTGATAGAACACAGGATTTGGGGTCCATGTGTGTTACCACATTAGCTGCATTATAGCTATTACCGCATTACCATGGATTCCAATTAAAGTTACTAAATTTGGGATCCATGGCTGCAACCGCACTATCCGCGAATTCATGCTATATAGACACGCGTTCTAGCGAGGGTCCGCTGTAGTCTCTTCACAAGCAACCTGTCTGCCCTGAATCCCAGTTATAAAGAGCAATGTCCTGTAACCCCAGCTGGAGCTGTCCTGCCTCACTCTATCCAGCTCTTAGTTTTTATTTTAAAGCTAGCTGCAGGAAACGGAAATGAATGACATTGACTCCACTTAACCTCTGTTTTGCACCTCTAAGAGATGCTGCTATCTGATATGGCAGAGCATGAATCCTATCCCATAAAGTGGCTTAACTAACCTAAGGACAACTTTAAGCTGGTTAGAAACTTTTTTTTGCCTGTAGGAAAAACTGAGCTGGCATCATTCACACTTGAGACTGGGGAGATGTCAGATTATCTCTGGGGAGGGAGTCGAAGAGCTGGAAATCACTGAGTGGGTATGAAGAGTGTGTTCCCCTCCCTCAGTCTCCCTCTTCCACCAGCACCTTCATGGGAAATAGCCATCACCTTCCCACGACACCGAGACAACATCAAACCAGAACTGAGCAACTGATGATTCCCAAACGTTTCCCCAAAGAATCTCAATTCAAGGCATTTCACACACCCCTCAAAGGGTCAGGAAAGGAGGGAGCAGAGCAGCAAGTGAACTGTAATACATTACTTGGCATATGGCGCATGCAGCATAGAATAGACCTGGCTTTGATGCTGAATTTCCTTTCTCCATCCTGTAATCCCTGATTAACCAGGTGAACCACTTCATCCGGTGTGAGGTCACCCCTGTGGGAAGAAAACTTAGTAGTTAGCTAGCAGGCTAGTGAGGTTTGGCACCCCAGCAATCCCAGAGGAAGAGAAACTGCTTCCCTAATGGTAACATCACTGAGCTGGTTGTATTATTGCTGTGGGTTGTAAAATACAGGAGAATCCAAACGCTGCCCAACCAATATGACCACACTGGCAAATGCCAGAAAGCTAAGGGCCACATTTATATAAAAAGAGGAGTACACTGCAGCCACCATATTTCTTTAAGTAAATGAACCAGTTTGCCAACTGGGGAAGAGGAACTTTTTTTCTTTGCTTTTTTTTGGCCAGAATGTCTTATTAAGATGCAGAGCTTTGCACCATCCTGGCAGCAGTGAACGGAGTGACACAAAAAGCAGCAGAAGCCTCACACCATGTTTTGTGAGAAATCCCAGAGCAAAGCTTGGTGCTGGTTTAATTAGTGACATACTGTTCTAAAGAGCACAGATGACACAGAAAGATTGACTGAAAGCTACAACGGCTGCTCCCATCAGCTCAGCCCACTAACTTTGCTGGCAGAAAATGTTACATTTTGGATGGGAGTTGGGGTGGGGATCTGTATCTGAACTCTGGGGACTTCTTCAAGCATAAGCCAAAAATCTAACAGCTGTTTCCCACACAGACAATGCCCCTGGGGCAAGTTGTCCTCAGAAGAGGGCAGCAGATGAAGCAGTAACCAGAGGAAGAACATTGCAAGGGGAGGGGGAAGGGAAGAAATAGTTTATACATGACTATTACTGCATTCCAGATTAAAAAAAAAAAAAGGTGTGCTGTCCCCTTCTGGTCCTACATAAACATCAACTGGCTGATACCAGGGCTAGGCTTCTCCTTGCCTGAGCTGAAAACAACAGTGGAACCTCACTGATTTCTACGGATGGGGAGATTCATTGCAGGTTTTAGTGAAGTCAGTGAATCACCAACTGGTGAATGAACAATTTTTTAAAAAAGACCATCTCAAAATGTGAGTGGTTCATTCACTTTGACAACAGCCGCGTAGTTTTGTTTATAATCCTCAGTAGTTAGCATGCTGCAGCATGTTCTGGAAAAAAAGATAATTGAGACTTCACTACAGCACTCTGCTATTAAGCCTTTGACCAAGTGGAAGACAGGAGAAGGAGATGAAGCACAGATGAAACAGTTTCCAATGTACATCCTTGTTAAGGCATATTAATGTAACTTAACATGTGCTTTCCAATGCATCTGTATGGATTCAGCTCTACATTTTGTTTAGGAGCAAAACTGCACATACGAAGAGTGCATAATGGCACATACTAATTTCTATGCACAATTATCAAAATTGTGCTTGCTCATTGGGTAATTACCAACAGGTGTGTCTAATTAATTACGTGCCTGTATAGCTACTGTAATTGCACATGTAAATTAAGCACACAATTATGCATCCAAAACCATGAAAATCTGGCTCTCAATTTATAAATCCTCCCTATTGTCTGCCGGGAGCAAAACTGTGTTCTCCATTTGCTGGTCAGTGGCTTTCATGGTTCACGCAGATCTTAGCGTGCTGTGTTGGCACAATCTTACACTTTATGGATTCACTCACTCTTCTTGGCCCCATGGAATAGGATGAACTTTGCAGTTGGCTAGGAGGTGAGGGCTGTACCTGACCTCAACATAGATGACCCCTTCTTTTGCTTTCATTTCTACAAATTCATAGGCTATTCTTCTCACAGCATCACGGTCCCCCCTGTAAGGAAAAGAACAGGATTAGTCTGATTTATCAGTTCTCAGAAACCTATGGGCTGCTGATCAACAAGATTGGGGAGAGTGGACTAGCTGGGGGTTGGAAGACCATACATGCCCCAAATCGGCAATTGTAGCTTGCAGGTGCCTGAGCTGAGGAAAAGCTTGCCGCAGCTACCAGGGAATAAGTTACTTACGCAATGGCAGGCATGTAGAGAGCAAATTTTTCTAGAAACTGGGTGAGAGTGAGTGGCTCCGAATAACTGATATGCTGCAAGAGGTCTTCAACAGTGTCACCAGGGAGTGGAATTCCTCTTTTCCTAGAAATCGATACACATTTAATTGACAAACGTTTGGGTTACATCTTTAAATAGAAACATAGTCCATACGGCTGGAACCTGCTTTGAGTTTATTTCTCCACAGAACAGATACAGCACAGGCAATAGATAGCTCAGTCTTGCCAACAATTCCTCATGTATAAGCCTCAGGAGCTTCACTCGGATAAGGGAGGAGACTGATCTCTATCAACAATAACAGACCCAGAACTATCTAAAGAAATTGAGCCAAAACAGAACATTTCTTGTCCAGGTGCCTTGGTACTTCCTGGCCCTGAAAGCATAAATGCCTAATTATTTCAAGAATGTAATTTTCAACCCCAGTTATATAAACTCAAGAGTCATCAACAAACATTGGATTGTGTTTCTGAACTGAGCCATGCAACCTTCTCAGGTTTGCCTGTTGCTAGTCTCCAAGAGCTGGTCAATCCTTCACCTTTCTGCTGAGGCTGCCAAAAACAGAGGACAATTGTGATATGGTTTCTCTGATGTGGAAATCTTTACACTGAAACAAGGCTGATACCCAAGAAGCCTCTTCACAGAGAAGCCACCAAAAGAGCAACCAGCTAAGAAAGCCCATCCATCTCTACCAAATGTGGGCTGTCTCTGAGCTTGTGAGCTGGAGGGGAAAGGCTCCAGACCTCATTACCGAGGGCTTGGTCTTCTCCAATTCCAACAGCCAACTACACAAGCTATCTGCAGGAAAACAGCCTGACTGATATTGCTCTTCTGCTCAATGTACATGTTTTATTGCTCTGTGGTGTAGGAAATCTACACTACATTCAGAGTTCAAAGGCAAAGACTCTGGCACTCAGCATGCGTCATTCACTTCTGTTAAGTATTACTCTTTCCACATTGCCCTTTCCACTCTCATGACACATTGTTTGTCCTGTTTAAATCACAGACACCCCCGTGCCATGCCCTACATTGAATACTGCCCTTTCTGAGCTCAGGGAACAGGCCCTTACCCTATCCTCATTCAAGTCCTCCGTGACAGCCTGCCTATATCTATGGTACTCTTAACTACACTGGGCTGGATGCAGGGTAATTTGGGATCATCTACACATAAAAAGATATAAGACTTAGACAATTTAGACTGTGTGGAAGTCAATGTATGCACCATAAAAGATAGAGGAGTGCAGTCAAACTTGATAGAATACAAACGTGTGTTTTTAGGGAGTCTAGACAGGGATTGCAAACACAATGCTTAGAGCACCAATGTAGAGTCTCTCGCATGTCACTGCAACATCACATTATTTGGATGGAGTCAATCACCAAGCAGCATTCTATGTTTGGGGCCAGATTTTCAAAGCAGACTCCTAGGCTGCCCACACAAAATGCTGCCTGTGCACAAAAACCAGCGTGCGTTTTTACTCTCCCCTGAACTGAGCACTATATGTTAGGAGTGGTAGTTTTTATAGGCTCCAGCTTTACAGCAGGTATGAAAATAGTGCCAGTCATCTTTATTTTATACAGGCATGGGGCAGCCCTGGGCTCCTGCCAAGTTGCAAGCCCAGTTCCCTCAGATGGGTGAAGTATGGATACTCCTGGCTACAAGAGTCAAGAGGATCCCCCAGGTAACCATAGAACCCAATCACCCACTTTGCCATAGAAGAACTACTCCAGGGAGTTAGATGTGCCAATGAATCCCTCACACATCGGGATACCTAGCCATACACTGAAATCTTTAACCCACTCCTTTGCTCCTCCAATATGCATAGATGTGTGAGAATTCCCGTTGATTTCACCCAACATACCAAAGGGGTATCCAGCAATTAATGAGCTGGATTTTCTTGAGGGACCTTCTGAGTAGTTAGTTTCTGTGATGCAGCCAAGATATTGCCAGTTCTGAAGGCACCTTAGCCATGGCCTGAGAACTAATTTTTTTTTCCCCCACATAAATATTTTATCAAATCCTCCAATCCATCCCTCTTAGATGATGCCACATCTGTTCCATTTTTACAGGAAATTGCTTTCATGGCTAAAGCTACCTCAGCTATGTTGAAGTGTTATTTGTTGGGAGATGGGAAAGAACCTGAAAAGGCTGGTTGTTAGATTCAACCTAATCATGACGTTCTTGATAAGAGGAATTTCTGCCATACTTAAGAAATCTGGCATTGTTCGACAATGTCCCTTACCTTTAAATAAACTTTCACACCTGGAAGAAGTTTCATGTTTATCTTGCTTAAAATTATACAGCCAGGTCCTCAAGTTGTTAATTGTTTATCTTGCCACTCATCACGTGTATGTGTCAATTAACCAGAGTTTGCCTCCCCAACAGAGCCCATCTGCTCCTTCCTTAAGCCAGCAATAAAGACATGGGACTCAAGACTTTCCCTGGCAATGGGTTACAACTAGAGTGAGACAATTGTTTTTGCGCAGAACCTTTTCCCCTACCCACCTCCTAAAAACAAAACAATAAAACAACCCCATAGATTCGGTTTGAATTTGGCAGGCTGAGAATTAAAGTTTCAACTTTTCTTCCTTTTGGAATGTCCCTCAATTTTAAACAGATTTTTAAAAAAACCAAACATTAAGCTTGACATGACACAAACCATTTTTTCCCCCCAACATTTCAGTTTGGCAAAAATTTCAAACACTTTTTTTCTTTTTCCAAACCTGCTCCCAAACCGAATATCTGGTTATTCACACAGCCCTAATTATACCATCAATCTGGTTCTGAGATTGCAAGGCAGGATCAAAACAGAAAATTTACATTGAGTGCTAAGAGAGAAAACTCCTGCTGAAAACACACATACTAGCATTAGTAGTATGGCAAGTACAACTGACCCAGCCAATTGCTTTCTGCAGACCAGGGACTGGAGGTGAACTACAAGGACAGCCAGTGGCAATGCTGGTGAACTAAGGTTGTTTGCACTTTGCAGAACTCTTGCAGTTACTAATGTGACAGTTTTATGGCTATATTTAGAAATGGACTCGTAACTCATTCTTTTTAAATCTGTTTGGAAACCTGACCACAAAATCTGTTTCCTCATCTAACCTGCTCATGTTGTTGTCTACAGCTCTGCTTAGTTTGTGGCTTGTGAGCATAAAGAGAGGGGCACTAGGTCACTATTTGGTTACATATTTGACACCAATTCAGTCCAGTTTCCCTACTACACTATTAGAAGGTGGTCAGCTCTGTGCATCATGCACTCAGTCACTGCATTGTTCTACACTCCAACTAGGACATGCTAGTGACAGCCATTTGTTGTTTCAACATTTCAAGCAGAATTTCCCTGATGGGCATGGACAAAGAACTTTTTGTCTGAGAACTGGGATGTCAGAACGAGAGATGGGGCTATACAGTGGTCTATGGGGCAGTTTTGTTGGCCGGGCTTAGTAAACAAAAAAATCTGTGTCTTGGTTAGCTAGAATCGTGCTAATGGAAAGGATGTATAGACATAATTATAGCTACCATGGGACTAATCAGCAAGAACTGGGCCAAATTCTAGGAATTTTTCTTTTTACACGAAGATGCCTCGGTTCAGAAAATCTTCAAAGATCAAAGCACCCAGCTAACCACACTGAAGCAAATTGTTATTTTTAAACAACTCACTTGCCAAAGTGCAAGATTGTTTCTGGCTTAATGGCTCCATCCAGATGGACATGAAGTTCTACCTGTAATTAAAAAAAAAAAAGGACAAAGAACAATGACACATTCATATACTATGAAAATAATCTCTGGATCAGAAGATGCTACAAATACAGCCAGAGTGGTGGAGTCACAAGATGGGAGCTAAAAGAGAGAACTTAGAAAGCGATACTTGGTAAGTAGAAGTTATTTATTGAATATCTGAAAATTTACAGAATTGGATTCTTTGCTCTTCCTGGAGGTCACATTTTTAACATCCCTTCATAAGCCAACTCGGTTTCCAGGAACCTTTACATTGCTCAGGAAATTGTTCTACTCATATATGGACCCCAAATAAGTAGGGGTGGGGAAGTGACATTTGCTTCTAACCTGCTCCACCTTGATATTCATAATCTCTTAAACCAGTAGCGCTCATCTGTTCCAAACCACTGTACTCCTTTCAGGAGTCTGATTTGTCTTGTGTACCCTCACCTCACTTAAACTACTTACTTACAAAATCAGATATAAAAATACAAAAGTGTCACAACACACTTATCGAAAAATTGCTGACTTTCTCATTTTTACCATATAATTATAAAATAAATTAATTGGAATATAAATATTGTATTTACATTTCAGTGTTCAGTATATAGGGTAGCATAAACAAGTCATTCTCTGTATGAAATCTTAGTTTGTACCGAGTTCGCCAGTGCTTTTTAAGCAAATATCTAGATGAGTTGATGTACCCCCAGCAGACCTCTCTGCATGCCCAGGGGTACGTGTACCCCTGGTTGAGAACCACTGTCTTAAAGGTTGACTAATCCTGATTTCTGCTTGCTGAGAATGCTATTCCACAAGGACATCAATTTCTCAATCAAAAGCTACTCCTGCTTTGATCATGTTTCAAAGTGGTGCTTTACGTAAACGCGGGAATGGTCCTGCTACTGTGGGGAACTTTCCTGGCTTCTGCACTACCCCGGTGAAATGGACTAGCAGAAGGATCTGAGTCCTCGCTCCCACTTCCTTTACCCAGAGGCCTTCCTGCCCTCGAAGACTCGCCTTGCACTCTCCTGCCTGGCAGAATCCTCGTAACCCCGATAAGGCTGGGCCCAGGATTTCTGGGGGACTCGACCCTCAACCTTGCTGTGGTCACCTAGAACAGAGGCTAGGGTGTCCTCACTCCAGGGTACTCTCTCTGCACTGGACACTTCCCTAACCCACTGATCATTACATATGATTTAAAGCAAATACAATTTATTTAATCAGCAATTAGTTTAAAAAGGAATAAGGAAAAATGGGAAAGGTTAAAGGAAACACATCACCCCGTTCTGTGGCAGAGAACATCACAAAGAGTCCCTGGAACATCAGGGCAGTTCACAGTCTGTTCCTTTTGGATCCCAGGTCTCCTTCTCAGGGTCTGGCTGTGCTGCAGGGATGCTGTGGGTTGGGCACTTGCTCTGCCGATGGCCATACACTCTCAGGCACTAGGTGGCAGGACCCTTCTTCCCAGCCCACCGTCCGGGCTACCAATCCCCCTCCAAGTCTGGCCTGCAAGGCCTCTTGGCGGGGGGCATCTCCCTGTGCTGGGCTCACTGCCCAGGGTCCCCCCTTGCTCTCCGCAGCTACTCACCACATCCAGCTCCGGACTGCTCCGACCCCAGCTCCACCACTCTGCCTCAGCACTGCTGCTGCTGCTCTGCCTTCAGCTCCCTAGGCTGCTTCTCTGGCCTCTCTGGCTCTGGTTGCTGCAGCTCTGCTCCCAAGGCAGATCTGCTCTCTCTGGGGTGCTTTTCTGTCCCCTCTGGATCTGGCCCAGCTCTGTTCCTCAGCTCAGCTTGGACCCCTGCTCTCTCCTTAGCTGGGCCCTACTCTGTTTGACCCAGGAAATTCCAGCTCACACGGAGGACGGAACCCACCTTGGCCTCCTGACTCCTTGATTAGCTTGCATTGGCCTCTTCCCATTGTCCCAGGGACTGTCAGTCTCAGGGTCTTGATTTCCTATCGACCCCTCCCTTTTTGGTACTGGGAGCTACCCAACCAAAACACCCCCACTGAATGTTAGTAAGGAGACAATAGTCCCCTTACATTTAGTTTAGGCCCATTACATGTGACACAATAGCCCAAATCACCTTTAATTCTAAACCCCCGCTTGCCACACATTTTCAGAGATAAATAATTTTTGCCAGGAGCAAGACCTCTTGGAAGATGAAAGACTGGTACCTTTTCAACACCTGGTGGATGTTGCAAATTTTCTAAGAGAAAGTTGATGAACATGATTTGGAAAGCACAAAATTAAGAGGAAAAATCCTAATGACAAGATGTTTAAGCAACAGTTTGTGTGCGCAAATACAATTGTTCCGGAAGCCCTGGGAGAAAATGAAACTTGCAAAGGAAAATGGGAAGAAGTTCTCAAGTTCATTACAATTACCAAGAAAGAATGGAATGAAATATTGTAATTAACTCCAGGCATGTGGAGAGGAGAGGGGCACGGATTTCTTTTTAATAACTGTTCAGCATCAACACACCAGTGCTTGAAAGCAAATATAAACAAAGACTCTTCTGCACCAAGGGCCTCCCATGGAGATTGTTTCTAACATTGCCTAGATCACATTTGCCAAAATTGGCTTTTCGCTTTCCAAAAAATATTGAACAGATTTATTTTATTGAAGCTGTCACATTTACTAAGTCGTTAAGAGAAATTTCTCATCTTGTTGACTAGCACTGATGAGATCTGTGCACATATTTCTCTGCAACCTCAAGGAGAAAACGCCCCTCAGTTGTTTTCAAAATATTATCCAGACCAAATGAATCATTATTTAAAATCACAACAGGCATTCAGCATGGAGATGAGCAAGGATAGTCAGAGTATAAAGAGCACAAGACCTTGGTTATTACATATCTATTGTGTCCAGGCCTTTCTGGACAACTGTATGGATTGCAATGTACCTACCTTGAAACAAAGAGACTATCCTATAAGTAGAGACTTAAGAGATTTGGACTGTTCAGTTTAGAGAAAAGATGAATAAGTAGTGACTTAGAAAGACAAACAAAGTAATGAATGGGACAGAGGAGGTAAATTAGACACACCTGTTTGCTCATTATTAATAGGAGAGATGGGAACAGAAAAATTTTAAAGGCAATAAATTTAAGACTACGAATAAAAAAAGTGATATAATGCAAATTTAACATGTCGAACTCACTGTTACAAGATATTGAACTTAAAACTGGACATTTATGTTGATAATGAGAAAACCTCAGTTACATTAAATAAAATAAAAATAAACCCCAAAGAGGTATAACTCCTCTTCGTGTCAGAGCATACTCCTACCAATAACTACCCTTACAGCCATGTTATTCCTTAATCATTCCTTAACTGTCCACTTCAGAGTTTACCTCTGACATAGCTGGTACTGAGCAAAGTAAAAAACAAGACCTGAACTAGCTGGACTACTGGTCTGATCTGGTAATTCCTGCTACTCTGCATCAAAAAAGTAGGTTCTGGAGTTTGCTCTGCTCATACCCATCCTGTTGTCTTTCAGGAGTTCCAGACTTGTGGGCCAGTCACTGAGAAAGAGCTGTCTCCTGCATATAGGAGTTGCCACCTGTCCAGGTTTTCCCAAGATCGTCCCTTTTTGGGGTAGCTGTACTGGGAAATCTCTAAGAGTGCTCGGTATGCATTGTCAGCTGTCCAGTTTTGTGGCCTAAGGATTATCCCGGACGTCCCATTATTTTTCCACCTCAGAGGTGGCAACCCTACTTGCACATAAATCTAATGCAAGGTCCACGGTCCCATTGGAACATGTCATTGCAGCAAGCCATAGCATGGAGAGCTCTGAATGAGACTAAAACCTGGAATTTGAGCCAGGGCATATAGCAAAAACGGTGGAATGACAGACTCTTGGTGGCCTGAGATGTTGGACAAACAGAATGCTCGATTCAAAACCAACTGCAGCTTTCAGTTAGAATCATCAAGCCTACATGTAATGGATATATGATAACTGTGGCTAAGTACAAAGCATTATACATCATGATTAAGGCTACATTTTATTCAGTTATTTTTAGAAAAAGTCATGGACAGGTTGCAGGCAGTAAACAAAAATTCATGGCCTGTGACCTGTCCATGAATTGTATTATATACCCCTAACTAAAACTTGGGCCGGGGCGCTGCAGATGCTTCAGGGAGGCTGTGGGTGCTGGGGAGCAGATGCCCTGGGACTCCCTAACCCAGCTCCGTGCAGCTCCCACAAAGCAGCCAGCATGTCCCTGCAGTTCCTAGGGGGAGGGAAGGCCAGGGGGGCTCTGTGTGCTGCTCCCGCCAGGAGTGCTGGCTCCGCAGCTCCCATTGGCCAGGGACAGCAGCCAATGGGAGCTACGGAGGCAGTGCCTGCAAGCAGGGGCAGCATTCAGAGCCCCCTGGCCCTTCCGCCTAGGAGCTGCAGTGACATGCCAGCCACTTACGTGGAGTCCCCGCAAGGTAAGCACCGCCCCACACCCCAACCTTTTGCCCCAGCACTGGGTTGGGGCTCCCAGAACCAAACTGCTACTGCTGCTGGCCCAGGGGCTGCCCGCCCAGTGACTGCCCAAGTGCTTGGGGAGCCCCAGAGCCAGCTGCACCGGCCACTGCAGAAATCACAGAAAGTAAATTCCATGACCACTGTGACAGACATGCAGCCTTAATTATGGCCCTATACACACTTACCTTATGTAAGGGAAGGATGGAACTACTCATCTTTAGCACTGGCCTCAGGATTACAGGCAATGCTTTTCTCTCTGACCAAATTTGCAAATCCCTGAATGGGATTGGATCTAGTTACCTGAAACACCACCTCTCCAAAGACAGCTTTGCTCCATCGGAGCAATGAAACAGTCAACCACCAGGAGACTCGTGATTTCAGGAGGCAGAAGTTTCATAGGAGCCAAACCAAGACTATGGAACTCACTGGCACATAACATGAAATTGAGAACTAGCCTCACAGCATTCAAATCGAAATACAGTACAAACCTTTTTATTTCAACTGAACTTTCCAGCAAAACTCTCTCGTGTCCTGGCACTCACGCTTCTTTCAGTTACTCTTAAAACACATACACACAATCTCTGCCAGCAGGCTTGGAAGAGATATTGTTGTTTTTTATTCAAGGGAGGCATTCAGTTTCTATGGAGATGGATGCAAATACAAGAACCCAGATAGACAAGGTCAAAACTGGTCATTCCCAGACATGAGATTTTTACCCATACATGAATTATATGGTTCTAGTAATTAGGACAAGGCTGCCAGAGTGGGACCCAGAACAGAAATCATCTGTGGGGGAAGACGGAGAGCAGAGGACAAAGGAAGCAATGGAAGGAGAGAGGTGCAGCAAGCAAGGAGGGACGGGAGTCAAGGTGGAAGAAGTTAGCAAGCAGGACAAGAGTGAAGGATGTAGATGGAAGAAAGTGCAACAGCAGGAGGGAGCTGTAGACCACGCAGAGCACAAAGCGATACACATCCTTAATCCATCCCTCTCCAAATGTAAAAACCTGGTAAGTGTTGAATTCTTGGGCTCCAATTCCATTCAATGGCTGAGGTCACAGAGGCATCACTCCTTGGGGGTTCTGGTGGCTGCACAACCCTTTGGTGCAAGTATAGGCTTGAGGCTCACTCTCCATATTTATTCCACATTGTGCCATGTACAAATTCCTAGCAACGTGCATCTACATATTCCTACCTCATCTCAAACATTTCCTGCAAAAGTGACCCACAAGTGCAGTACTTTCATGGAAGTGACAGCAATATTAAGTAACTTCCCCAAATTGTCGGTCATTTGCCTCTAACCTCTGTTGTTATTGTAAACAAGACACTTGTAAACTGCAGCAGGAAAGTAACAAGGTTCCACTCCATGTCTCCGGGAGAGGGTTCTCTTCCCCTCAAATAGCTTGCGATAAAATAGGGATAATGAAATTGGGCGAGGAGCACCTGAGTAACTCCACCCAAAGTAGCATGCAGCTTGCAAGGAAAATGCCCAGCACCCTCAAGTTCCCAGGACGGCAAGGAACTACCCATAGCTGACTGGAGCCATGTTCATTTCATCTGGAGAGACAAGTAGGGAACTGGATAAACACAGGACTTTTTTTCATTATTTATCATGGCTGGTTGCCCCTTTGTTTCACTCTAGGGAGACGTATAGGGGTTTTTAATTTGCAGGGACACCATTCCCTTGCCCAGAAACTCTTCTGCCAGTTGCTGTTGGTTCTTGAGGACATGGATGACCGGTACAAAGATCTAGCTCTTCTTCCACCCTATGCAGTTCAAATATCCAGTGAGCTTATCCACCTTCACCACTGCTGGGGAACTTTGCCCTCATCCACTGGGTCCATCATTGGTTCTCGCTCATTACTCTGAGCAGGGAGCCCTTATCAGGCACTACATCAAACTTTCCACTGAAGGGCAAAGGGGTGCGCACACTGACCCCATCTGGCACCACCTGCAGGGCCACCACAGAGATTTATGGGTTTACAGGTTCGAGCCAGATCTGGGAACTTCACTATCTGATACCTGGTGCGACACAATCAACCATGGTCATTCTGGCTGGCACACTGGTCCTCAATAGACGAGGCATGTTTGGGAAAATCCATCAACGTATGCAGGGGGCATGACCTCTTTTTAGATCAATGAGTTCAACAACTAAGGACTTAGATAAATCAACTTTCACTGAACTACATCTCTACACAGAGAAGTGCAAATAAGCGAAAGCAAGCAGAGAACTAAGGCACATCTATATTATATCCTTAGAGGGGCCAGGAGAGTGAGAGATGGGAGCATAGGCCTCTTCCGAGTACATTGCCCTGCATGACAGGGCAGAGGAAATAGCTACAGTATATATAAAATTATATAGTATTAGTAAGGCCTTGCAGTTTGGACTAAGTTATAATTGTGCTGCAGATCAACTTATTCTCAATCAGATTTTCGCCTGTTGTGCAATGTTCTCCCTGAAAGATCCCCTTCATCTGGTCTCCTCGCATAGTATTGCCAAACAGGCTAAGTCTCCCTTGGCTAGAAGCAGGCTACATCTGCACTGGCAGAGGACAATGGAAGGGATGACTGTGCTTGTTGGTTTATAAAACTAACTCCACAGTGGGCCAAATCAGATAAAGCTGTCTCTTGAATTCCTTTGAGTGTTAACTTTTTCAGGGCTATTTCACAAATGGTGACCTATCGCTCAGTCCATGGGGCATCGTCAGTGTTGTGACTAACAACATGCTCTTCAAGCCATCTTTAGAGATGGCTGAGTAGATGGGACATGATGTACACTTGCTTCCCTTCTGGAGATCTGACTTCAGATCCTATTTGTACCCTAGCTCTGAGTGAGTTTGTTGGTCATCAGCTGGTTGGTCCGTGTCAAAAATCCACTTTGCAAACTGTCACAACATTCAAACCTTGTTGAAAAGAGAGGTCCAAGACTGGACTAGCTGAGGCTATACTGAAGGTCAAGAGAGGTGAGTTTGCACAGACAGTACAGGTACCCAGCATACCTGGCTCTCAACAGGGCTATGTGCTCTTCACTTACATCATCAGTAAATTCACAGATGGCTTTTAAAAAAGGGTCATCAGATACGGTGACCCGGAAAAGTAGTCTTTGAGCGAGGTGACGATATACAGAGTGTTTACTCATTCTGTTTTAAGGTCTGATTTTCCTTTTCACTTACATCAAAGGTAGGGAAAGGTCCATGGAAGTTAATACATATGGGGGGTAAATGCGTGGCAGGGTGAAGAGCTATTTACGCTAAAGAACAGCATTGGCTCACTTCCAGTTTATATCACTAAATGCTCATGCTCCAGGGTTTCAGCTGGCTACCTGCAGGGGTCAGAAAGGGATTCTAAGTGTTGTTTGGGGTGGGGTTGGGTTTAAATCTCCTTCCTTAGAAGGATCGGGGATGGCCACGACTGGAATGGGACATTGAACAGAGTGGGCCAGGGCTTTGAGGTGACACCAAGCATTCTCTCTCCGAGATGCTTAGCGGCTCGGATCTTGCTCACATGCTCGGGGTCTATCTGATCACCACATATGTAGTCTGAGAAGAGTTTTCCCCCCGACCTCTGACAGGCACTGACCACGGGGTGGGAGTTTGCCTTCCTCTGTTGCAGATGGGTGCAGGTCACTGGTCAGGATTATCTTGGTATATCTCACTTAATTTCCCTGCCACTGCAGAGGTCTCATCCCTCCTATTGTGTGCCTGTGGCCATGGGTGGCAAGTATAATAGGCCAGGGAAGGCCTTGCCTTCCCTGACACTGCCACTGACCTGCCGCTGGACACCTGGGCTGGGATGGCCTTGGCCCTTCTTCGAGATTCCCATCACCACCTCCTCTCCACCCCGCAAATCTCTGCTGCTCACCGTGTCCCTCCTCCTCCGGATGGGGGAGTGAGGAGGGATGCTGAGAGCCAGCAGCTGGTGGAGTGAGGAGGCTCGGCCAGGCGCTGGGGCCAGCAGCTTGGTGGGAGGGTGGGGGTAGGCCCTTATGGGACCCAAGGAGCTGGCACTAGGGGGCCAGTGGCTTGGCCTGGCCCAGTTCTGGGAAGGAGGGGTGGCAGCTCGGCCCAGCAGGCACTTGGAAGTCAAGGGGCCCGGAGGCTCAGCCCAGCACTTAGGGAGGCGAGCAGCTCAGCCCAGCGCTGGAGCAGGCCTGACTTTGGCAGGGGGCTCCCGGCAGCTCAGCCTGGCAGCTCAGCCTGGCACTCGGGGGAGGGGGGGTTGCAGCAGGTTGGCCCAATGTGGCTGTTCCAGTCGTGGGGGCCCCTCAGAGTCAGGGCTTCTCCTTTTACGGGGTGGGATGGGGGTTTCGGGGCTCCAGTGTACAGAGCCTTGGGCGAAGGGGGCAGGGCTGCCAGGCTAGCCTCCCCAAAGCAGGGTTCATCCACCGCCCATGCCTGTGGCACATTATAGTAGAGTCTCTTCTGGGCTACAATGCTTCGCTCTAATGTTGGTTGTTGGGTTTGGTGTGCCGGTGCTGGGTGGTGTTGGTGGCCTGTGATATCTATGAAGGAGGTTGGAGTAAACGATCTGGTGGTCCCTTCTAGCCAATAGATCTATTAATTTAATACTGATTTTTAATAACTGTGTAAATGAAAGGGCCGTGAGGTACTATCAACCTTTCCCCTAACAATCAGACTTTTAGTGTTTCCTTAATTCAATCAAAGTTTGATTTGATCAAAACTTAGGGATACAAATAATTTGTATTAATGGTCACATCACTCCATCCATTATGCTGATCAATTCAGGCAGGTATTAATGGATAACCCAGTCAATGACTGTTTAATGACTAAAAAGGCCTTTAATTATCAGTGACTTTGCTCAGATGTATGTGTCAGTACATCATTATCAGCATTTTCTAAACCACCATATAGTAACATGGACAGTAACTGGGAACTACAGTCATTGCATGCTGTATCCGTTGACTCATTCAGTTATTGAATAACTTTAAAACCTTCAAGCAGAAAAATTTAAGGAAGGTCAAAATCCAGCATATGGTGGAAGGAAGGATGACCTGTACACGTGAATATCCACTGTCTGAAGCCAAGGTAGTGATATGAAAAGCAAAATCAAACTTTGACGCTGCATGATAGCATCATCCGCCCATTCTTGTTTTTTTCCAATGAACAGTACTTTGTCCCTATGTCAAAAGGCTTTCAGCAAATTAGAAAATTCTGGGAAGTCACAAAAATCTTTCTGTCATAGAAAATACCCATTCAGCTTGCAGCCTGTTGCTTCCTGGACAGTGACTGAGCATATGCAATATCTAGCACTAAACTATCAATTCATTCCCAAAAAGCAGCTCCACTATTTAGCATATCATACACACACACACACACTTGTTTTGGATACTACTATTTATAAACGGAAGCTCACCCAAAACTGAAATGGCTGTAAAAATGGCATCTAGATGTAGTCTCTAGAGGAACGCTTCCTGTCAGGGGTTGTTAAGGTGAGTAAATGGTATTAGAAATGTGAGATCTTTACAGCAAGGTTACAGAAAACGCTGTTGATGAGGGATGCAACATATTGCTTTCTCATCTCTCCTCTGTTACTTCGTGTTGAGTGTCTGTCACCATTAAAAAAAGGCCCGTTGCACACACTGAACCTTAGAGGGTTCGGAATAACACCTGCCCTACATTAGAAGTGCTGGGATTTATTGGGATATGATAATTCAACTGCAAGGCTACACAGTCTGTTGGACAGCATGTCGCACGCCGGCCTATGTTCTCGTCCCACTGTTCTTTTGAACAGGTAGACGGAGTACTGAAAGTGCAGAGATTCCTGCTCTCAGAAGCACCGTGCTCAGCTGGTTTAGATGCATGCTGTTAAGTAGGAACCAGTTGCACCTAATGTCACAGGGAAGTTATAAGAGTGATGATGAAGAGCAGATACCTTGATGCTAATTGGAAACAACTCATTAAATGAGTCCTTGTCACAGCACTAATGCTGGTCATAAGGTTGACAGCAATGGACAACCTTTTCTACTAAGACACTGGGCCAGAAATTCTATTTTTCTACTGTAGGTAGCATCTATCCCCTTCCAAGGGCTCTGAATAACAGGAGAAAATCATCTATACCACATCCTAGACTGTAGCCTGACTGAGAGGAATCCAGAATACTGGTAGTGTTACTGACCGCTTTTTTCTAGCGTCTCAAATAGCTTGCTTAGGAAAAACAGGTTAGACAGCCAAGCAGTAGTTAGTAAAGTCTCAATGTCAAAAGATAGTTTCTTCAGTATTGTCTATTGCAGGGATCAGCAACCTTTCAGAAGCGGTGTGCCGAATCTTCATTTATTCACTTTAATTTAAGGTTTCGCGTGCCAGTAATACATTTTAACCTTTTTAGAAAGGTCTGTTTCTATAAGCTTATAATATATAACTAAACTATTGTTGTATGTAAAGCAAATAAGGTTTTTAAAATGTTTAAGAAACTTCATTTAAAATTAAATTAAAATGCTGAGCCCCCGGACCAGTGGCCAGGACTTGAGCTGTGTGAGTGCCACTGAAAATCAGCTCATGTGCCGCCTTTGGCACTCATGCCATAGGTTGCCTACCCCTGGTCTATTGCATGTTTCAGAGCGAGTGACAGATCCTTCTTGTCAAAACAGGGGTTGATAATATCTGTTCAGAGGGGTCTCAGATGTTCTGTACTCTTTTAGAATCCAGGAAGAGAAGGGGTCAGAGTCACACGTGGTAGCTTCAATTGCTTTCTATGCTTTTTAGGTGAACAGGCTGACTTCCTGGAAAAGGGCATTATGTTTCTGGTCCTGCCCTGTGCTTAGCTTGTTCTTGGTGGCCATGAAGCCAGCCAAGTTATCAGCAAATGTCTCTATGCAATAAGATGATAGTTCTTGGCACCAAAAAGATGCTACAACCGAGCAGAGTCAATCTGGGTTTACTAACTGATTTAGGATCTGGAAAAGTTGACTACCTATCAGATTCCAAATCGCACAGTATTTTTCTCCCCTGGATCATATCCTGTCTTTACTGTCTCCTAATACGCCACTGATTTAACAGTCAGTGAGATGCATAAATGAGAGAAGCAGTCATTTATGCTTCAGATGGCAAAAAATTAAAGTAATCATTGGGTCAATTTCTGCTCTTAATGGCACTGATGAAACATACTGATTCTCTGGAGTTCCATCATTGTAACTCCAAGTAGGATTCGGTCTCTAACGTCTAAAGATGGCTGGGGTTTGACAGCATAGCTGTAAAGAGGCATCTCCCACCAGAGATGTCACACACATTACTGGAATAAAACATGCAGAAGAATCCCTGTGTACAGACTTTTCTAAGTAGCTGTACTTTTTTGATGTCAGCTCAGCTAAAAGGAGGGAAAAAAACACCTCAGAATGAAAGAACATGAACCTTGTAAGCCGCTAGAGGGTAATGAGATGATAAATAATGACCACCAGGGATTTATCAAAAACAAATCATATCAGACCAATCTAATTTCCTTCTTTCACAGGGTTCCAGGCTTAGTGGATGGGAAGAAGCAGCAGATGTGATATATCTTGATTTTAGTAAGGCTTTTGACATAGTACGACATGTTACTCTCATCAGGAAACTAGGGAAATGTGGTCTAGATGAAATTACTATAATATGGGTGCATAACTGATTGAAAAACAGTACTCAAAAAGTAGTTCCTGCAGGGATCTGTATTAGGTCTGGTACTAGTCAACATTTTTATTAATGATTTGGATAACAGAGTGAAGAGTAGCCTTATAAAATTTACTGGTGACACCAAGATGGCAGCGGTTGCTAGTAAATGGGAAGGCAGGATTAGAATTCAAAATGACCTTGAAAAATTGGAGAACTGATCTGAAATCAAAAAGATGAAATTTGATAAAGGCAAGCACAAAGCATTATACTTAAAGAGGAAAAAAATCAAATGGAGAACAACAACTGACCAGGTTCTGAAAAGAATCTGGAGATTATAATGGATCACAAATTGAATATGAGATATAATGTGATGCAGTTCCAAAAAAAGGTTAATAGAATTCTGGGGTGTATTACCAGGAGCGTCACATCTAAAATATCGGAGGTAATTGGCGTGCTCTATTCAGCACTGGTGAGGCCTCAGTTAGAGTACTATGTCCAGTTTTGGACACCAATTTTAAGAAAGACATGGACAAATTAGAGAGTGTCCACAGGAGAGCAACAAAAAATGATAAAAAATTTAGTAACCTGACTTATGAGGAAAGGTTAAAAAAACTGGGCATGTTTAGTCTTGAGAAAAAAGAAGCGGGGAAGGGGACCTGATAACAAGTTTGAAGCCTGTTAAGGGCAATTATAAAGAAATCAGTGATCCACTGTCCTCCATGTCCTCTGAAAGTGAGAAAAGAAGTAATCAGTTTAACCTGAACCAAGGGAGATTTATGGTAGATATTAGAAAAAGCTTTCTAACTACAAGGATAGTTAAATACTGGAATAGGCTTCCAAGGGAAGTTGTTGAATTGCCATCACTGATGGTTTTTAAGAACATGTTGATAAACATCTGCAATGGGTGGTCTAGATATATTCGGTCCTGCCTCAGGGTAGAGGACTGGACTAGATGACCTCTTGAACTCCCTTCCAGTTCTACATTTCTATATTTTCTGAAGAACTGAAAAAGAATAGATGCATTTGCAGGTGTTTGAAATTGCAATGAGCTGTGTAGATGTTTCTCTTTTACTTAACTTCTCATTGTGCAAAAAAATCAGGAAGATGGCTCAACAACATGATGTGTCACATCTGCTCACTTTCTTCCTCTTCTCCTCTTACTTTCAGCTGAGGGTAACTAGCCAGACTGAGAATTAGCTGCCACTCATTTAAATGAAGTGCCTGTTGAAATCCGAATTCCATTCTACCAGCAGCAACCAAGGTAAACCAAAGATTGAAGTGATTCAAACGTGGAAAGAGAGAGCCAGAGTTGATATCATTCATGCCAGGTTTGCACCACAGTAACTGAGATCAGAAGCTAGCCAAGAGGCAGCTTCTTTGGTGATGTTCTCTGCAAGAGACCAACGATATGAAACTAAGCATCTATTTTCTATTCTTCCCTCTATTCTTTCTTATGTTTTCTGTCCAAGCATAAACACAATGAACATCATGATCTGTATAAGTAAAGTGTAACCTATGACCTTGCTTTAGATGTATTTGTACTGCAAACGGCTAAGTGAAATATCAGAGTATATTTTACAGCTGTGATCTGTGTGATGTCTTTGGACAGACAGAAAATGGTCACCACAAAGAACTGAACAAAATAAAAATCTGAAACAGAAAGCCTGTTACAACAATGAGAGATCTAAGAGAACAAAAACCACTCTACAACCCAAAGCCACTGCATCCTTAGTACATATCCCAAAATCTTATCAACATTTGGTTATCAGCACACTGTCGCTAATAATAATATATTATATATATAAAAAATGTAAGTTCCGAATTTGATTTTTTTCTAACAATGGACTACTCAGCCACTAGAGGTTCTCCTGAAAGCCTAAGTTTTAGATAATAAGCTGTTAAGGAAAGTGGTGTGTGTGTGTGTGTGTGTGTGTGTGTGTGTATAGTGACCTGTATTTTTCATTACATGAGATACACTGAGATCAGCTTAGAACCTATGTTTATTTCTGAAAAATTTAATGTCAAACACATTGCACATTACACAAAAGATGTCTTCATCTAAATTCAGTAAGACCAATAAACTTTTGGTCTATGTTCATCTAATATAACGTAAATTATTCTTTCAATGTGCTGCAAACAGAACATTCTCAAATATCCTTTGTTTTAAATGGTGGTTATAAAGGTGATGGGAGGCTGGATGACTGAGGGAATTGATAATATACACAGCATTTCATCTATAGATCAATGGCTCTGATGGAACTCATACAGATAGTGACTTAAAGGTATCATCTAACAGTTATTTTGTGGCCTCCACCAGATCAAAGCAGACAGGTATCCACCCAAAAATACTATCCCTAGTTGCTCCCTTTGTTGGCAGTAGCAGCAGTAGCATCCAAGAGGCAAAGGACCACGTGCATCATATAGACTGAACTCTCCTCTGATCCTAATGGTGGAATTCCAGGTCAGCAGCTGTAGTTGGAAACTGCAAACACTTGCAGTTACGCGGTGTTAGCGGTGCTGTGTCAGCGACTCTCTCAGCAGCATGGGATATTGCAGGTCTGCTGTCACAGACCGGGCTTCCTACTAAGTCCCTTTCGGCCAGGGCGAGAACCGGGCAGCGTCTTCCTGCGTGCCTAGACAGTGCCTAGCCCAACGGGGGTGCTGCTAACCGCAGTACAAATAAGAAGTCAGCAGGATGAGCAACAGGGAGTGGAAGCAACAGAGCACAAGCACTTACCGGCAAAGTCACTCAAGGTAAATACAAGCCCGGCTCCGCACCATGGTCCTTCCCGTGCGGTGCAGGCGCCTCCGAAGGGAGAGGAACAGCTAGAACCGCCCCCTCCCCCGCGTGTCCCCGGGAGACCTGGGTGGGCTCGCGCCGCCCGTCAGCCCCGCGCGCCTGCTGCTAGGGCTCGGGGCTGGCCCGGCGAGCCTGGTGCCCATGAATCTGGTCTAGGCAGGGGCCCCCCGGCTCCAGTGTCCCGGGAGGCGGCAGGCAGGTGCCGGGGCGGGGGGGGGGCTGCCCCACCGCGGAGCCGCGCGCCCAGGGCAGGGACGCAGCCCAGGCTCGGACCCAGGAGCATCCAGCAGGGAGGCAGCCGGCGCCCGGCCAGGCGGCGTGACCCCCTCGCTCACCTTGGGCAGGTCGAAGACCGACGGCCCCTGCCCCGCGCCCCGCTTCATGCTGCAGCAGCCGCTTCCCTCCATTCCGCTCTGGCGGGACTTTACGAGCGGCCGCCGGAGTCCACCCCCTGCGGGGCCGGCCCCGCCCCGCTGACACCCGCCCGCGCCCTTTCCGGGGGACCGAGCTCGCGGCCATGGGTGCTCCCCGCCGTCTGGGACCCACCGCCCCCTGGCTGCTCCCCAGGGCGGGGAATCCCTGCAGCCTGGCCCTGCCCCCAGAACCCGCCCCCCGCTGCAGCCCGGGGCTGCCCCACGAAACTTCCTTACAAGCAGCTTCCTCCTCGCTCCCTCCAAACCCCCGGGCCCTTCGGATCCCCTGCACCGCCCCCCGCCCCACTGGAGACATTGCGGAGGTACGAGCTGTCCAGAGAAGCTCTGGCTGAGGCCCTGCGCTGGGTGGGACGCTCTGAGTGAGGCTGGGGGCTGCTGGGTTGAAGAGAGGAGATGACGCCTGCAGCCGGGGGCCACGATGCCACCATCGCCAGCCCTGTCTGACCCATCCCGGCCTGGCACAAAGCAGGGAGGAGGGAGCAAACCGGGGGTCCCTCCGTTGCAGCCCAGCAGCCAATAGCAGCCCGGGGAGGGTAGCGGATCCTGGGAGACTTGTGGGCAGGTGCCAAACCACTGTGCAAAGGAACCAGCAGCACCATTGCACAGCAAGAGAGCCGGAGTGTTGGGACATTTGCTGCCAACACACTATTCGCTCTGCTTGTGGATTAAACTCCTTTCCCCTCCCTTTGTCTTTCCTGTCTGTTTAGTGGGACTCAGCTCTAAAAACAAAGTTATCTACCACTTCTGCTGAAGGTGAATCTCCATCTGCTGCCATGCGACCATTCATGTAACTCTCAGAGATGATGTTTAAAATTGAA
Source organism: Dermatemys mawii (assembly GCA_007922305.1). Classification (NCBI taxonomy): domain Eukaryota; kingdom Metazoa; phylum Chordata; order Testudines; family Dermatemydidae; genus Dermatemys; species Dermatemys mawii. The sequence continues at coordinate 13,230,867 of ML677360.1, read as the reverse complement.
GTTCCTTGTGCCTCAGTACATAAAGTGTGCTGGCTCAGTTATCATCAAAACCTGATATTGATGTTTTTCCAGTTGCTATAGAAAACCTCAAACTGGTTGTCCCATATTTGTTTTTGCCTTTTAGCCCATAACATCAAGGGCAGGCACTTACTATTAATAATAATAATAATAAGGATGCAGCCTGAACAGGGCTTTTACAGTCAGGAAGAAGACCATCACCTGATCAGGAACATGGTAGCCTCCCTTTGTCACCAGATCATTCTATAATGAGGCTTTGAAAGGTGCTCTGCTCAACTATGAATTTTGTGGGCTCTCCTCCTCAGAAAGCAGGACAGCAGCCACTAGGTGGGGAGTGCCCATTCTGCTTTGGGCTCCTGGTCCTGTTTGTGATGCCAATAAAAAAAATACTAAAAATGCTAATGTGAGAACGGCCCATAGCCAAGCATCGAAGTATGTTATTGGGCACAGAAGAGGCAGGATCAGATGTGAGACTGAATGGAGTCACTTAGAGGGCAGGACTGAATTTCTCTTTGTCAGTATTGGGACACCATTTAAACTGACATTGAAGAAACACCAAGGAGTTTTTTTCTGATTCTGCTTTATTAATTTAATAAGTCTGCATATCCAAACACACACAATGACCTACCCACACATATGACAGGTAAGTACCCTTTTCTCAGACCCTTTTCCTTTCTTTCTTTTTATTAATCCTTTTACTAGCCTCTAATCCTTATTCGTGCGTTAGTTTTTAGCCACTGCAGGCACAGAAACATTACAATTGCTTGGGCTCAAGTCAATCACAGGAAAGAGTTTTATTTCTTACTATCTTTCTTTATGTGTCACATTTTAAATGAATATAATAGATTTGTAGATTTTAGCCCTAATGAAAGGTACTGGATTGACAGCCCTGGATACTGAAGTCCTCTGTTTATCTGCAAGCCAGATAGAGCATGGAAGTAGTACTGAGAGCTTCCTCACAATGGACAGTAAACCCACAGCATATGTCAGGCCCAACACATTGAAATCCTTCAGTGGGTACATCTACTCCAGCTGGAAAGTGTAATTCCCATCTTGGGGAGACAGATCTGCACTATCTCTGATAGAGCTAATATGCTAAAAGCAACAGCATCGCTGAGGCTGTGCAAGCAGCCGGAGAGGCTCTCTTTCCCAAATATCTACCTAAGCTTTCAGAAGGGATCATAGTCGGGCAGGGCAGCCCATCCTGCCTCGGCTACACTTCTATTTTTAGTGCACAAGCTGGATCAGAGCTGGCACAAGTATGTCTCCCTGAGCTGAAAATTACGTTTTCCAGCTCCAGTGTAGATGTCCCCTCAGCTTTCTCCCATGACCCTTTCAGTCCTGGGCTTCTCTGTTGAGATTGCCCACAAGGGAGTCCGTGGTTTTCTTGCACTCTCACCATTCTCTGCACTCCTATCACTTTTGTCCTTAGATTTTTCCAGCTCTACCTTAGGACCTGTCCCAAGTTCCGCTCCTGTAATCAATGGATCTTCCCTTCTTTCTCCTCATTGGGAACACTACACCTGACATTTACAACAAGCTGAAATTGAAATAACAACTTAGTTCATAAAACTGGGTTTTTATCTCCCACAGTAATTTTGCTTCCAACTTTGGGCTGATGTGCTCACATTCTCCTAATCCTTTCTTAACTCCAAAAGGGCTATTAAATTGTTTAGACTCACTAACAACCCTTGCTTATCACCCTTCCCTGTTTGACCCCACTTCTGCAAATAATTCACTTTCACAATCTGTTTCATTGGACTTTTCTCACACACCTGTTTTTTATTCCCTCAAAATTGGAGTTCACAGTTCTAGATCCACCATAGTTCTAGCTTCTCACTTTGCTAACCCACCATGTTTATGGACTTTGGACCATTCTCTCTCTTGTAGCCCCTTTGCTTCATTTCCTCCTCATCAGAAGTGGCTGGCTCCAACTTTCTAACTGCTGGCTTCTGTTGTCAGACACCTGCAGTCACTGAGTAAATTGACAGGTCAGAACTCCAGTCTGGTTCTCTCCTGTGTGGGCAGGACCTTCAAACAGCCTCTAACTTCTTGGTCCTTAGAACAAGGAGTCTGTTGTGACTACATATAAAAGAAATAGCTCAGTAACACAAGGCCTTGTTTATACATAAAGAGGCACCAATGTAGTTACACTGTGGCAAACTTCTATGCACTCAATCAATGCAAACCTGGCTTATATCAATTTAGCTTAAGTCTATTGCATACTGAAATGAGCTAAATTGATATAAATCAGGTGTAACCTGACTCACAGGGTTCTGCACTAGATTAGTTAAATCAGTTTTAAAATACACACCTTTAGTTAAACTACAGCAGCTTTATGTTTAGACAACACCTGAGTCTCAGATGTGAAATATCTGCAACCCCAGATTCAAATCTCAGCAGAGTACTCCACAGTTTTTTCTTCTAAGGTATTACATTATAGGTGCAGCCGACACCACTGCTAAGGCTGTTCAACACTTCTCGCTAGAAGATCTTATTTTAAATTGTTTTTAAATGTATGAAACTTCAACCATTTGGGCTGAAATTTTGCATGGCAGACGTCTGCCTTAGGCTGAATTTTTCTGGAAATTGTCAACCAAAACATTTCAGCCATGGAAAAAACATTACATGATTATATAATTAAAGACTGTATCTGTGCATACGCACAAGGGAGCCAAATTAAGGTTGCACAGGCAATCTTAATACTGGCATTTCTGAACTTTTGAAAGCTTGCCTTTGCAAACGTAATAATGTTTTTTAACATAGTTTTTTTGGTCTGCAATATACATGCAGTTTCTTGTGTAGGGATCTTTTGAACGAGTTGCATAGATATTGTAGGTCCCCTAGCAATGGATGCTTTAGTTTGTAAATAGCTTTGGAATACATAGAAATGAAAGGTGCTATATAAATGTAAAATATTATTATTACTTGCTATGGTATATAAGCAAAGAAAGATGTTAACACTTTACACATGTATGCTACCACAAATGTTTGGAAAATTAAAGCTTCCTTAAGTTAAATTATTCTCCCTGTCCTAGCTGGGTTTACAATGCATGCATAAACAGGCACAAATATGGTTAAAAAAGCTTGTGGCGTGGAATCAGAGTCATATCACAGTCATGGAAATGAGGCATGGAGAAGACTTAAGACTGCTTTATGCCAATGCATTTTACATTTATGTCATAGTCACATTTCAGATGTATTGGCTCATAGCTAGACAGGGAATTTCCCCAAAATGTGAGTAGCTCATGAAGTTGCAAAGTTGATACTAGGGAAGATTCTGGGGAATGCAAGTACTTGGGGGAAGCCATGGTCACATTGTCTCCCATCTCCCCCAAGCAAAAGGGCTCGGGAATCCTCCACTTGATCCTCCTGTTATTTTGCTCATAGAACTGAGGGCAAAAATTTGCCCTTTAGGCGCCATGGACATTCAAACCTTTAATCTCGAAAAAGGCCAGGATGACTTTTTTCAGGCTGCTGTGATTTCTAGTGGGTTAGGGAGTCTGCCAACAGGACTGTGGGGACAGAATTAGAAAGAGCTTCATGGGAAACATGTTCATCTCCATACCCTTTTAAGGAGTTGTTTGTATAGGCTGAGATTTTCAAAAGTGCCTGAGTGAGTTAGGTGCAGAAGCCCTATTGAAAGTCAATGAGATTTGTGCTCCTAAATTACTTAGGTTTTTTGGAAATCTCATCTATAGTGCCTAACATGGTGGGGCCCTGATCCTTCATTGGGGTTCATAATACAAAATATAAATAGTAACCATAAATATAAAAAGAAGAAAGTGTCAGATGAGGCAAAGATAGTTTTAAGCCCACATTCAAACCTCTGAAGCAACTCTTGGATTCAGTAGTTGGTGCGGTAGGGGGAAAGTCTCATCAAAATGCTCTGACTCATTAACTACTCCCTTTCCCACACCTCACTGCAAGGATTTGTTGAGATCTTTATTTTTGTGTATTGCACAGTACTGAGCACATGACTGGCATTTAACCAATAAACAGCAATAACCTTTATAAAATAATTTCAGATAGAGTGTAATTTAGCTGATAACCTGCAAAGAACAATGAGATATGTTAGACTACGGGACAGTTTCACAAGAGAAGTAGTGAAAGCCACTTGCATGGGGCTTTTAGAAGCAGAGTGGACAAAACAGTAGGAAATAAGTTGTATTGGTCAATGGAAGATGCATGGGATGATGTAATGGGTCTTTCCGTCTCTAGTTTCTCTGAACCATCCAAACGTTTGAGGCCACATTTTCCAAGAGGCTCCAAAACTCTGGGTGTCAGATTTGTGGGGTCCTCCATTCACACATGCAAAATCCCACATTTGTGTATGCAAACTTGTGCAAAAATTGGACATCTGAATGTGCAAAAGGGCAGCTGGGTGTATAATTCCCCAATCCGCATGCACCAACTGAGCTTTGGCACATGCAAACAATTACACCTCCAAATTATGCGTAGGTATTTTAAAAGGCTCTTCAAAAATATATAGTTCTGTTTGCATATATAGTGAGTCTCCCAATTTGGTTGCCATTTTGAGATTTATTTTTCTTTATTCTCTAATACCTCTACTGGAAACAATATTCTCTCTTGAGTGCTTGTACAACACAGTGGCCTTGTATAGAAGTCTATGCCTGTAAGACATGTCACTTAATAATGGAAGGAACGTAGCTGTCAGTAATCTTCCATCTGAGATTTCAATAGGAGTCCCTGTAAATTTAACTTCATGCATTTAAAAAAGATCATCATAAACTATGTCTCACTAGGATAAAAATAGCATTGAGGTACCTTAATGCCAAGAGGAAAGTCCTGAATGCAGACGAAAGCAATGCAAACTGGGCTGAATTACACATTTAGATTCAGGCACCAGGGCTGCAAAGATTAAATTTATTTTTTCTGCTGAGCAAATAAAGCATGTGCTCCATATTCAGCCATTTGCAGGAGAATGTAAACATTGGTGCCAATGTTTATAGCACACAACTCACTGGAGCAATGCTGTGGAAATCAGGTGGATTTTAATTAGCCTGACCTTGATCCTGCCTATCCATCTTTACCATCTTGACTTAATCAGGTGGTTGCTATGACTGCTGTGCTATTTATATTAAACCAGAGTTTTCCCACTGAAATCCTACTGCTATATTCAAAGCTCAGTACTGGCATCTGTTAGCAGCAGGAAAGGCTCAAAGGCAGAAGAGTCTGAGTTAACTAGCATAATCTGGCACAAAATAATAGTTTGCACTCTAATGCTACAACAGTGTAAATAAACCTGGCTTGTCATCTGCACAGCTCGTCCTATATATGCAAGTGGATGCACAGAGGGTCTGAATGAGCAGTCATAATTTTGCTCTTTGACTTAAAGACAGTTAATGCATGAACTGGAAACAACAATAATATACACAGCCCCATCTTCCAGGTATCTCAAAGCAATTAATGTACCTACTTCACTTAATTTCCATAGTTAATATGAGGCAAATAGTGATTCTTGCCCAGTCACCATATATAAACATTGGTCTCACAAGGAGTTTTTACATGTAACAGGTTCTGGTACTGTATGTCTCCCCCATACTTTTCTTGTCATCAGACCTGGATAGTCACATTGCTCAAAGGGACTGCCCACCAGTAACTAAGCAGGTTATTTATGTCCTAATTCATCTGTGATGATGGACTCTCACGGTGCTCCTGTGAGAGGATTCAGCAAACACTATTGGTGAACATGTATATGTGAGGTCAGAACTATGGGAGAACCATAAATATAGTTACACGTGGGGCAGACAAGAATGTCCTGGGCCATTGCAGACTGTAGTATCCTTTGTGCTGTTCAGGTGTTTTACATAACGTGTTAAAGCCCCTGGCTTCAAAACAGTTGACAGCGACATGACAAATTTTCCCCCATCTTGTCCAGTCCTGGGTTCTTACTTCCCAGTTGCTGGGGTCAACCCAATACACTTTCAGCTTTGACTTCAGTGCTTATGGAGCTGACCAGGTTTCCTAATATGATGGTGATACAATGTCAATGTCCCACAACTATATAGAAGTGTTGTGAGCATGACATTTAGGTTAGAACTTAATTTAATGCCCTTGTCATTCTATAGGCGTTGTAACAGCATTCCAAATGCAGAGCTGGCTTTGGCCATGAGAAGGATAATCTCATAATCAGTTTTGGCATTCTGTGACAGCAGATGTCCTACAGGGCAAAACTTCTCCATGGACCTGAGAGGAGGGATATTGATCTTAATCACTGTGTAGAAATGTGCATCTCCCAGTACAATGCCTCAGTTTGCTTTAGGCTGATTGTATAACCAAAGCGACTAACTGCAAAAACTCACTACAAAAACTAATTGATACTCACAGCTTCTTGTCAACTGTTTGAAATGGGCCACCTTGTTTACATTGGCCTCATTAGCACTACAAAAGTGATTTCCTCCCCTTCTTGTCTACTTGGGAATAGTCCTCTTCCACCTTAATTGAACTGGATCATTAGCACTGACCCTCCCCCAACCTGGTAAGGCAACTCTCATCTTTTCATACGTTGTATATTTATACATGCTACTGTGTGTTCCACTCCATGCATCTGATGAATTAGGTTTTAGCCCACAAAAGCTTACGCCCAGATAAATTTGTTAGTCTCCAAGGTGCCACAAGGACTCCTTGTTGTTTTTGCTGATACAGACTAACACAGCTACTACTCTGATAACTGCACAAGGGAAGTGATCAGTTATAAATTGATGTCATCAACTGAGTAAAAGGTCCTTCATGAGTAAATCTGCCACTGTCCTATGAGCAACTTCCCATAAGTGCAGAACTGGATAACTACTCTGTCAGTGTCTTGAAATGCATCCATAAGCATAACTCAAAGAAGGATGGAGAAGAGTGTAGGAAACAGCACACAACCTTGTTTGGTGCCATTGGTGACCGGAAAAGTGTCTGATCTCTTACTATTTTCTACCGCTCTGGCTATCCCCCATCATGAAAGGACAGAAGTAAATTTTGCAGGACATCCGAGGATGAACAATATTTCCATAGCTGAATAATTTCCAGATTGAATAGAATTAATGCCTATCTTGTGGAAACCATCTTCTCCAAGTCTCAGGGTAGATTTTGGGCTGAATAGGACACTGTAGACATAATCTTAACACCTCATCAGCTTCAGGAACAATGCTGAGAACAAACCTGTGGTGTTCGTCAACTTAGCTAAAGCTTTTGACTCTGAGGAAATTCATCTGTAATTATGCATATTTTGATGGCTTCCAAAGAGAGAGATTTCAGTGCCTGGTAGAGTTTAGGGGACTAGGTATTTGTGAGTATTCTAATGCTAACAGTGATACTTGTTGAGAGAACTGGCTGCCCCCTTCCCTTCTAGAATAACAAATGCTACATAAGACTTCACCGTTAGCAAAAACAGAAAGCAAATAACAAGCATTTTATTTTGGCCCTGACTAAATCTGTGGGATGCTGAGGAGCTGGAAATCCATCCGATCTAAACAACATCAGGTAGATTAGATTACACACAGGTCAGAATTGCGCTAAGGAAATGTGTGGTACTACAGGCCCTTGGTCTGACATTCCTCACACTCAGTTTTACATTCATGCCACTCCACTGATTTCAGCAGAGTTGCTCCTAATTTACATCTGTGTAAATGGGAGGACAACACAGACTCATAGGGACTAGGATTTGGGGGGTATCTGCATCTGAACAAGATTAAGGATTGCTAATTCCACCTCTGGTCACAGAATGAGACAAAGATGACCCATATCTTCCAATAATGGGCCGGGGGGGAGTGAGGACAGCGGCTTCAGCAGATGTTACTGAGCATGCTAAGTTTATGCAATCAAGCTCAACACAAGCCAAGAAGCAACTCTGAGGGGCATATGACCCTGCAGCCCCCCTCTGCCCTGATCAGTTCCAGAGGGTTGTGGGGAAGGAGACAGCTTTTCAACCCTTCCTGCGCTCTGCTCAATCTCTCCCCTCAGCCCACTCTGTGCTCCTTTAAACACTCTGCTCTCTTCTAAGCAGCCACTGCCAGGTCTTTTTATCTGGCGTCTTCCACACCTTACAGCGTACAGTCCAATGGTGTGTCTACACTGCATTTTGTAGATTCTCAGACCAGGTCAACAGAGTGCACTGCTTATTGTGCAATAAGCACCGAATTGTGTAATATAGATATTGTAGAAATGTTTAGAAAGCCCATGTTCGCTCGCAGCATGCGTCCCCACGACTGCGAAACCACATTGGTCCTCCCCTCCCCCTTCAACTACTACTCTAGAAAATTCTTTGATGTATATAAGCAGCCATGTCAGGCGGGCCCAGTGTAGTGTTTACAGTATTTGTAATTTTTGTCGCGTGTACTCTACTGAAATAGCATAACAAGCCCGTGGCTTTATGTTTTAATTCAATCATATGATACCCCCTTTTAATTTTAAAATATGGATCGGTTCATTGTTAAGATAAGAAAAGGAACAGACAAACTGAATTATAATGAATGTGCTGATACCAGTGCAAATACCTCCGACTCTTCGGTTAAGAACTTACAAGAAGATAATGCCACCACCAGTTCCAGTGTGTGCAATAAACTGAGTAATGAGCAACAGAAACAGACTTTGTCTCTTAGTTCAGGTCAGTGTAGTTCCTATTCAAAGCCATCAAACATTCCATCTGATGACCCGGTCTGTGATATTCCAAAAATGCTATGCGCATTGTTTGAACCTCGTCCTAGTAAATGCATCACCATGAACTTTAAGTAAACAAAACAGAGCTGTCTGATTTTTTTGGTGTTATTCAAACTCTTTATGCCTTCATGGAGGGGAGTTGTGTGTGACATGCAGTAATGGAGAAGATTTCATGAGAAGTAGGATCCCAGTTGAAGACTTTGAAGTCCCTGTTAAACACAAGATGGGCATGCAGAGCAGAAGTAGTGGCTGCAGTAAAACAAAACTACTCCATCATTTTACAAGCTTTACAAGAGATTATCAAAACAACTCGCCTTGCTGAAGCTAAAATGAAAGCCAGGGGCCTTATCCATGAACTAAATTCATTCAAGTTCATCTTTGCCCTTCACATAATGCACCCTATTCTCCAGATGATGGTAAAAGTGAGTAAGGCTCTTCAAGCTCCAGATCTCAACTTACTTACTGCAATGACAGGGGTGAAAAGCTTGTGTAACTCTTTGGCTGCAATGGGGAGTGGCCCAGAATATTTTCAATCTATTTTCAATGACAGTGTGAACATGTGTGTAGAGAATCATATATCGATTCCTCCAGTTAAGAAGAGAAAAATGTCCACTCATATTGATGATGCGTTTGAGTCCTAGCAGCACTTTGATACACAAGAGGAGCAGGAGAGAATAACTTCGTTTTACCCACACCTAGACTCAATGATTACCGGCATTGACCAGCAATTTAAACAGGAGACTTGTAAAATTGTGACTGCAATGGGGAAACTGCTGAGCTTAGACATTGGCAGGGACGATATGAGAATCACTGCCAACAAATTTAAAGTGTCCTTCGATGAGTTGGAAGCTGAAGTCAGATTGCTTCGGGGTTATGACTGATCTGTTCCTAAAGGTAGCACTACGAACACCACCAGAGAGTGGCTTGATTGGCTAAAGGAATCGGATCGGTCTTCCATGTTCCAGGCCTTTTACAAATCTATTCAATGCTTTGCAGTCTTACCTGTTGCAAGCTGTTTGTGTGAAAGAGCCTTTTCAATAGTAGCACATGTAAAAAACAAACTAAGCAGTACAGTGTCCCAACAGCGCCTTGACTCACTCATGATTTTGTGCATTGAACAAGAACTGGCTTCATTAGTTAATTACAATGATGTGATTGAGGAATTTAAGTTCCTAACACCTGGTGAGCGATGTCTCATTCTCTAGGACAGGAAGATGAAGAAACCTTAACCTGTTTTGGTCAATTTGGGTTAGCTCATTATCTGGTTAAAGATAAAGATCATGAAAATTGACTGTATCTTTGTATAAAATTTGTATTTTGTGTCTCATTTTTTGTTTGTATTTTTTAAATAAAGTTTAGTTGTTAATTTTAAAAAAGTTAAGTTTAGTTACGTTTTAGTTTCTTTAGTTTGTTTGATGAATAAAAATAATGTCCTTTATGATTGAGTATTCAATAAACGTTCACCTTTTAAAAAAATTCCCTGGGTGCACACCCTAATGAAATGTGCTGCGCACACCTATGGTTGTGATTGACTGACTTTTCTGCTGCATGACTTCCTCTTGATGTCATGAAGCTTGTGGTTAATGTGAGGCCACATAATGTGACTATATCCCAGCACTGTGTTCATTCCAACAACGATCCTAGTATGTGAAAGTCAAGGCAAAGTTCACACCGGCTTCAATGTAAGTAAAATCAGGTCCCAAATTATACACTGGTGCTAGGTGAGAGGTTCACCAGCAGTTGCCCGGGCGAGCGGTGTAGGTTACAAACCAGCTCCCATTTCCTGTGCTTTTGCTTAAGAGCATTTGCTCAGCCCCTTGCAGGCAGGTCCTCCTCAGACACCAGAAGCATGGGGTGAACCAGTGCATTGGTTTTTGCAGCACCTCCTTGTAAGGCTGAAGGTTCCCTGGAGCACGTGAGAAGAATAGTTATGTGTGTCTGAATGTGGGGTCACAGGATGAGGAACAGCTGAGAAGATCTGAAGTCGTTTGCTCTCAGTCCTGCCCACGCTCAGCTGTGCAATTTGTAATTGTCCTTGACAAATTTAGCCATTGGTTGGATTGTTTGGTAAAATCCCAGCAGACCCCAGGGACAGTTTTTGAAGAAATACTTATCATGACTCTCCTTATCCACTTCCCTTTGGCATTTTAAAATCTTAAATAAACAGAATAGAGACTAATAGTAAGAAACAATGTTATAGCAAAATTAAGTCTCGGGTTTGAATTGCGAGAGGTTTTTAGAGATAGAGAGGTTAGTCGGGGCTCATCTCTCTCCGGGATGGCGGGGAACCACACCGCCTCACTACACACCGCTGATGTCTTGGGGGGAATTAGTCCGGCCACAGGAGTATTCCCTAGCAGCCATTGTGGAAACAGAAATAAGTACGTTGTGCCAGTGTCACATTACTGAAATAATCTGGGATCATATAGGTCATTGGTGCAACCAAGGTCCTGTAGGGGCACCAAATCTTATGTAAAGGGGGTCATATAAGGTGTCTAACACCAGGTTACGGTTTGCTGATTATGATTATGCTATCTGTATGTGTGTATCATTTTTGTAGTTAAAGTTATGAATGTTGGCTATATAATGGCTGTATCTCAAACTTATGCTTTGCTTTTGGGTGACCTCCCAGACAAGGTGCTGTTAGCTCTGCCTGGCCTGCTTGATGGCCCATTAAAAACCATCAGCTACAGAATGGACCCACTGAGAGCTTGGAAAGCTCCAATCCACATGAGAAGTTTACCAAAGGACATGCAAGGTAGCCTGGGGGTAATGGCTACCACCTGAGAATCCTGAATCATGCATGGTCATGTGATTTTCCCATGTGACTTCAGAACTCCATGGGGCTGCACTTTTCACAGCAGGAACAAAGGGGTTCTAGCACCTGGGAAAAACTATAAAAAGCTGCTGCAGCCCCTCCATCTTGTGTTCAGTCTTGCTCCTACCTCTGGATGGGACTTTGCTACAAATGGAAGCTCTGAACAAAAGACTGATGGCCCATCCCAGCTGTGGATGTATTCCAGAGACTTTGATTTGAACCTGCAGTTTATTCTACCACTGATGCAAGCCTGAACCAAGAACTTTGCCATTACTGCATGTAATTGATTTCTTTTAACTATTTCTAACCCTCACCTATCTCTTTTTCCTTTTATGAATAAACCTTTAGATTTTAGATTCTAAAGAATTGGCAACAGCATGATTTGTGGGTAAGATCTGATGTGTATATTGACCTGGGTCTGGGGCCTGATTCTTTGGAATTGGGGAGACCTGTTTTCTTTTATTGGGGTATTGGTTTTCATAACCATTTGTCCTCAGAATGAGTGGCTGCTGGTGGTGATACTGGGAAACTGGAATGTCTAAGGGAATTGCTTGTGTGACTTGTGGCTAGCCAGTGGGGCGAAACCAAAGTCTTTTCTGTTTGGCTGATTTGGTTTGCCTTAGAGGTGGAGAAACCCCAGCATAGGGCTGTAGCTGCCCTTTTTGGAGCAATTTGTCTTGACTTGGCACTCTCAGTTGGGTTCCACCAGGAACAGCACCGTCACAGCCGGGGCCCTAGGACAGGTCAGGGCAACAATGAGTCAAGCGTTCAGACGTTCAGGCAGGGTCTGAGCAACAATAGTACAAACAGTAGCAAGCCCAGGCCCCTGATGAGGGCAAGGCAATAATGAGTCAGGCGCTCAGGCCTTCAGGCAGGCTGAGCAATAGCAATAGCAGGCCCTCCCACTCCATTGCATCTTGCAGCAGCAGAAGACCCACTGCTGTGTCAGTGGGGATCCTGGCCGCAACACACCGACAGGCTTTGGCAGTGCTGCAGCCAAACTAGGGTCGGTTGCCCCCGGGCCGCTTCCAGACTCCCCCTCTTGTGGTAACCTAGTCGGGGTTGTGTCCTCTTGGGGGGTCCAGCACCGTGGGCTCCTTGGAGTAGCTGGCGAGAGGCAGGCCTGGCAACTCCTCTGGTTAGCTGGAGCGGGGCAGGCCTGGCAACTCCTCCAGGTAGCGGGCGTAGGGCAGGTTGGGTCAGTCCCAGGGTGTACTGCAGGCTGCTAGGGGCTTCCCAGTCATGGGCTAGGCCAGAGGCATCGAGCCTCCCCGGCAGGAGCTCTGAGGTCGAGCCTTTATACTTCCAGGGTACTGCCTGACCCTCCCTAGCTCTGCCCACTGTGGTGTCCAGAGGGGTTTGTCTCTCTCCGGGAAACCACACCGCCTCACTACAGTTGCATAAAGCCCAAACTATTGAGAACAGATGTGGTGGGTCCCACTGTGTCATATGGCTGCTGGCACCAAACCCAATACCTCCGTGCAGATAGCCCTTTGCTAGCAGACCTCTGTGGCTCCTTACTGTAGACCCTCTGCCCTGAAAATACTCCTAGAGTTGTCTTATGTATGAACATGACAAAGAACCTGCTCCTTCCTTTAGGCAAAACATGCCTCCTATCGTCCTGCTGCAGATTATGGCATGAGAGACAGCCTAAAGCAGTGGTTCCCAAACTGGAGTATGTGAACCCCTAGGTTCGTGAAATGTTACAGGGGGTTCTCAGGAAAAAAATCCCTAATGGAAGACAGAGCTGTCCCTAGGCACCCAGGGCAGCATGGGGCCAGAGCCCCTAGACTTCCAAGAGCTAAGCAGATCAAAGCAAGCATACCTTTCACACTGAGGAGATTTCAACTTCAAGACTGGAAAGGGAGGTGGATATTTCTGGCTGTTTTTAAAATTAAATAGGCAGTTAATATTGTTTTAAAAAATATTATGAAGAACAAGTTTAAGCTCTGTGGCAATGTGTATTATTTGCCTGGACTGCTCAAGATCTGAATGCTTGTGTAGGAGGAACTCTTTGAATTGGCTTCTTAAATACCTTCATGCTGTTGATGAAGCATAGGAGCCTTGTCTTATAACAATTCAAAGTGATACAAGCTATGAAAGTGAGATCTTACATTATGTTAATGGCAACACTCTTGCAATAAAATACTGTAATGATAAAAAATAATTAATAATAAATAGTGTGTAATAAGCATGTCATGAAAACTAATTTTATATTTCCAAGATCACTGCTTTTATAATTTATACTCAGGTAAAGGAGAAAATCCCTGGAAATATTTATTTTTAAGAGGGAGTTCATGAGACTTGACATTTTAGTGAAAGGGATTCACAGGTTGTTAAAGTTTGGGAACCACTGGCCTAAAGTAAACTAGGTTTGCATCAGTGGGAACCATGAACAAGGGATGCCTTATTGGCACAAAGCAGCAAGCCTCTTCTCAGGCCAACAGTCTATCAGCCTGCTGCAGCTGGTAGCTGCCAAGTTGATAAGGGAGGAGGGAAGTATCACATCTCCCCAGCTGAAGGTGCGCCATGTTTTTCAAACCAGACTCCCTCCTCACCCATAGTTATATGAGGCTATCATGTTGCTGTACATTGCAGAAAGGTGCTGTTACCAGCACAGGGACCATTCATATCAGCAAAGAGATGTCTGCAGAGTGGGGGCCTAGCTGACTTCATAGCAGGAACACTCAGGATAATGGCAGAGATACCAGCTAAATTAGCCAGGTAGATTTTTTTCACTCTTAGCTGTGTCAGGGCCCAGAGAACATGGACTGACTGATTTCCAACAGGACCTCAGCTTTATGGCGGTTGGATGGTTAATTAATTGGAGGCCTCGAGGGAGAGATGTGGAGTTTTTTGATGGTGCTAAAAGAAGCAAACTAATATTTGTGCCAGATATTGTGCCACCTATTACACTGGTCTACAATTTTTTAGAAGTCGTCTGCTTCAGAGATAAAATGTGATTTTATTCTGTATTTTGATGTGCTGAATTCAAATATGACAATTAAAACAACTGATTGGCTACTGTTTCTAAGATATTTAAGTTTTTACATTTTATGTCTATGTATATTGTGTAGATAGTAGAGTTTTAACCATAAATTGTAAACCTAGGTCTTTTCATGTGTTTATGGTTGTTTTACATGATAACATTTCACCTGTCCTGTTTATGTAACATTTTAAAAATCAGCAAAAGGGTTCTATAAATAAAATGTATTATGAAACAAAAGGCAAAAAACTATTATGTACATAGTTTAGTCCTATTCAGTGTCCACTCGGTGCTTCTTGGCTTGTCTCTTGTATTCATTAAATGGAGCATCTCTTGTCACTGTCCAGCAATAGTCTGCAAGCATTGATGGGTTCCATTTGCCCTGATAGCGTTTCTCCATTGTTGCAATGTCCTGGTGAAATCGCTCGCCGTGCTCATCGCTCACTGCTCCGCAGTTTGGTGGAAAAAAAATCTAGATGAGAGTGCAAAAAATGTATCTTTAGTGACATGTTGCAACCAAGGCTTTTGTATGCCTGGAGGAGGTTTTCCACCAACAACCTGTAGTTGTCTGCCTTGTTGTTTCCGAGAAAATGTATTGCCACAGACTGGAAGGCTTTCCATGCCATCTTTTCCTTGCCACGCAGTGCATGGTCAAACGCATCATCTCGAAGAAGTTCACGAATCTGAGGACCAACAAAGACACCTTCCTTTATCTTAGCTTCACTTAACCTTGGAAATTTTCCACGGAGGTACTTGAAAGCTGCTTGTGTTTTGTCAATGGCCTTGACAAAGTTCTTCATCAGACCCAGCTTGATATGTAAGGGTGGTAACAAAACCTTCCTAGATTCAACAAGTGGTGGATGCTGAACACTTTTCCTCCCAGGCTCCAATGACTGTCGGAGTGGCCAATCTTTCTTGATGGAGTGGGAATCTCTTGCACGACTATCCCATTCACAGAGAAAACAGCAGTACTTTGTGTATCCAGTCTGCAGACCAAGCAAGAGAGCAACAACCTTCAAATCGCCACAAAGCTGCCACTGATGTTAGTCATAGTTTATGCACCTCAAAAGTTGTTTCATGTTGTCATAGGTTTCCTTCATATGGACTGCATGACCAACTGGAATTGATGGCAAAACATTGCCATTATGCAGCAAAACAGCTTTAAGACTCGTCTTCGATGAATCAATGAAGAGTCTCCACTCATCTGAATCGTGAACGATGTTGAGGGCTGCCATCACACCATTGATGTTGCAGGCTACAAGATCACCTTCCATGAAGAAGAATGGGACAAGATCCTTTTGACGGTCACGGAACATGGAAACCCTAACATCACCTGCCAGGAGATTCCACTGCTGTAGTCTGGATCCCAACAGCTCTGCCTTACTCTTGGGTAGTTCCAAATCCCTGACAAGGTTATTCATTTCAGCTTGTGTTATGAGGTATGGTTCAGAGGAGGAGGATGGGAGAAAATGTGGGTCCTGTGACATTGATGGTTCAGGACCAGAAGTTTCATCCTCTTCCTCGTCTGACTCAAGTGAGAATGATTCTGGTGCATCAGGAACCGGCAGTCCTTCTCCGTGGGGTATTGGGCGTATAGCTGATGGAATGTTTGGATAATGCACAGTCCACTTTTTCTTCTTTGACACACCTTTCCCAACTGGAGGCACCATGCAGAAGTAACAATTGCTGGTATGATCTGTTGGCTCTCTCCAAATCATTGGCACTGCAAAAGGCATAGATTTCCTTTTCCTGTTCAACCACTGGCGAAGATTTGTTGCACAAGTGTTGCAGCATATGTGTGGGGCCCACCTCTTGTCCTGATCTCCAATTTTGCAGCCAAAATAAAGGTGATAGGCTTTCTTAACCAGAGTGGTTATACTGCGCTTTTGTGATGCAAAAGTCACTTCACCTCAAACATAGCAGAAGTTATCTGCACTGTTCACACAAGTACGAGACATCTCTGCTCACTTTGGCTAAACAGAAATGTGTCCCTTTGCAAAATCAAACACTGACAAATAAGAGAGCACGACACTGTATGATTTCTAGAGCTAATATAGGGCAATTTGTTCAGCAGAGTGATGTAAGCTTTGTTATGATTGCATCATCCATGACTTCTAGGAATAACATGATGCAATTCATATCATGTATGACGCAATACCAGCTTCAGATTGCATCATTCATTGTTTTGCCTAAAAAGCAAGTACGGTCCAAACCCAGTCAGATTTATTCATCGATCCAGTCAAAGATGTATTTTAGTCATTTCTGGTTTAAATTGAGATCCCTTCCCTTTATAACTCACTTATCCTCCGCCATTCCCATGTCAAGGGTCGTATATGCTGACCCAATAGCATATCTTGAAAACTAGAGCCAATCAACAATTTTAAGCATCATTTTCATTCTCAGTGATGCAGAATTAGTAAAGTTGGACTACATTTTGGCTGTAGAGCAGTGTTACATGGCTAGTGACAATAACTGCACTACAATGGCAACATGGTCACCTTTCCCTAACTTGAAGCAATAGCACAACCCTGGGCTGTTGGGGGCAAGAAGGGGATGCAGGACGTGTTTGCTCCCACAGTTGAGGAGCAGGGAGCAGGAGCTGAAGGAATCAAAGTGGTTGAGAAATGAAATCTTTTGTACTGGATTGGCCATAATAATTTCCCTTCTCGCCCCCCCCCCCCCCCCGCCAGAAAATTTAATTTCAGAATGATGGATTTTGTGACTATGTGGCCATTTAAATCATCACAGGATGATTTCCAGTACTGGGGATGCCTGAGGAGGATTTAGGCCAGATGACTTCAGTGGCAGTTAGGAGCCTTGGTGGCTTGTTAATCAAGTGAAAACTCTACTGAACTTCCTGACCTGTGCCACTAACACCACCTCTGAGCATTAAACCAGAAGGAGCCACATGGGCAGAACCTCCCACTGTGTCTCAACACAGGCAAAGGCAAAGGGTCCAGTTGTGCAGATCCCACATGAAATCATGACCCTTGTTAGTTTTTCACCCGGGATGCTGTTGGATTTACTTTTGGCTATTTACCCAGCCTTGGACAGCTCATATGAACTATGATTTGGTCCTTCTCACATGCCTTGTTGGGTTCCTGACATGAAAGAGGAGGAGAGCTCAAAGAAAAACATTTTGGGTTTGAAGTTTTGATTTGGCGACCTAACTGAAAAATCCAACACAAAATTCCCATTTGTTTTGAATTAAAGCTGAATTTGTTTTTGCCCCTCACTGAAATAAAACAAAATAAACAACAAAAATAATTTTGGATAAAAAATCCAACCTGAAATGGAGAAAAAAAGAATCAACATAAATTTTGGGTTTTCTTTTTTACTAAGTTTAGTTTGAAAAAATAATGAAATTTTTCTTCAGCCAAAACTATTTGCCAAATTCAACTCAAATTCGTGAACAATTTCGGGGACCTGAAAAATGCATTTTTTTAGCAAATTTACTATTCACGGAGAAAAAAATTGCCTAGCCTTACAGAGGAGTTTTTTAACCAAAAAATAAAACTTTTAAAACTGAATTTAAAAAACAAAACAAAACTTGAAAATATTTGTATTGAACTAACAATTTGTGGAACAGAGGAATTGCCAGACTGAGCCAGACCAATGATCCATCTATCCTAGCAACCTGTCTCTGACAATTGTGAACATCAGTTTAGTGAGCAGAAAAGTAAATAAAACCTGCACTACTTGTCAGCACTGCTTTTAAATGGCTTGAAAAACACTAATTGTGATTAAATCATAAATATGGCCTGAATTCTCAGTTACACTAAGATGCCCTGGGAATGTAAAGGGGTTAAGTGGTATAACGGAGCAGAACTGAGAGGCAGGCTCTGTGTGTTTTATTACAATTTATTCACACAGAAAACAGCATTGCCAACTCTCCTTGATATTTTTGGGGTTTTTTTTGTGAACCTCATATTTTCCTAAAGCCCCAGCTGCTGGAATGGCTGGATTACATGGAAAACCCAGCTTTCATTTTAAAAATAGCCCTTGTGGTGGTAGAGAAATTTTGAAAAGCTGAAGTGAGTGCCAATGAAAGGCTCAGAAACTGCAAGGCATATAAAAAGACCCCCAAATATATTACTTTTTAAAATCTTGTAAATTTTAAGGCAATCTCATGATATTTGGGGGTCTGGCTAATGATTTTTGACTGCTTCGGACTCAACACTGAGCAGATCTACAATTTATCACAACGAGGGCAAATAACCAAAGTAAGCACAAGTGCAGATGCCAAAGGAAAGAAGTAAAATGCCACGTCCTCAACATATGCTGACTAGTAGCAAATGGTTTGCACCAGCTCTGTGGAGGCTGTCTCTAGAGTTAGCATACTGAAATCAACACTGGGAGCTCCCCTTGCTGGCTCTCTAGCGGCACTGCCACTAATGCACGCTTCCCAGAACACACATCAGTGTTGCCCCCTTGTGCAGGCAGTGCGGCACGCCCTCCTTGGGGCAATAAGGAGCCTCACAGGCTCAAGTTGTGGAGAACTCTGAAATGCCTTTCAGCCTTGTTCCAAATATAAGGGAGTAAAATATCAAGCAAATAGGAAAGGACAAGGGGGGTGGGCACTGTTTATTTCCCAGCTCCTCATTTGAATGGAAGAGAAACACACTGCAGATTTTTTTAAAAATGAAACAACAGTGGCTTTTTGGTGCCAAGTCCTTCTTGCCTTTTATTCTCATGCACAGCCCTAGTGACAAACACTTGACTGCTGCATGAGATCTGCTTGTCAGTATGGTGGGGCGTGTCCTTAGCTCGCACATGAAATACTGGGGTTCAGTTCCCTGCTGGGTAAATCTTGGAGGCTGCTAATCTCAGTAGTTTTAAAATGAAGCTTGATATATTTCCTGATAACAGGATTATCTGACGGGACTGCCTGTGGTAGCAGGGAATTGGAATGAGTGGCCCAGAAGGTCCCTTCCAGTTCCATGGCCTGTGAACTGCTGCTGCTCCCACAATGGGATCATGTGTCAGAGTAAACAAGCAGGTCCAGGTCCTTAACAAAGCTAGTCCCAACCCCAAACTATGTTATCATTTGAATGCATTTCACTTCATGTGTGTTCAGATCTATTGTCTGACCTAGGCCAGGGCATTTCACAAAATGAGCTTCGGGAAATACTGGCTGACAATTCTGATTCTGTCTTTACAAAGTAAAGGCTAAAGATTCAATCCTCATGGAGTCACGTGTGTGTATTTCAGGAGCAGGGCCTCTACCTAAGTACTTATATGGCTCTCGTCACCAGAATATCTGAGCACTGCCTTGCAATCACAGATGGATTTTTGGCCTCAACACCCCAGTGGGACAATTTCAGTAATTACAGGACTAGACCAAGATTTATGCCTGATGTCCTAGATATAAATAAGGTCTAAAGGTCAGGAGGCAGATCAGTCACTTTCTCAGGGTAGAATACCAAGGGCACTGATTTAACCCAGAATGTGTGTTGTTGCAACCTGCATGGAACTTGGAGATAAGAGCACAGGTTGCAGGAGGGAAAATTTGGAGGAGGGACTGGGAAGCCAGTCTGTGTGCACATGGCTAGAATGCTGGTTTGCGGTTGCAGCAGCTCAGAAAATAGTTCTCTCAATAAAGAGCCAGTGTGGTTTTACAAGCAGGGATTCCTTTCATATTATTACCCTGCACATAGTGCAACCTGAAACACAGTGGCAGCAGTCAGTCTAGTGAGACACACACCAAGAATGTGTGTGATTAACTGGAAAATGAAGCAGCATGGATACAAAGAGAAAAGAGGCAGCATGGAGGGATGCAGGCTGCTGGAATGCTAGATTTCCAGACAAACTTTGCACAAGCATGGAAGCAGTGGAAATAAGAACTGAGTCTCCATACAGAACTAAGAACTATGGCATCCGCATGTAACTTGGAGACTTAAATGACTCACTAACTAGAGAAAGGATCCTCCGAGGGACATATGATTCCAGCTTTCACAAGTCCACGACAGTAGGGCTGGGGCAGGAGTGCAGGAGAGAGTGCAGGGTATGGGAGGGGATGCGGTATGCAGGAAGGGGCTCAGGGCAAGGAGTGGGGCACAGGAGAGGTGTTGAGTGTATGGAGGGCTCAGGGAAGGGGGTTAGGGTGCAGTGTAGGAGGGGGCTCAGGTCAGTGGTGCAGGGAGAGGTGCAAGGTGCGGCAGGACGCCCAGCGCTGCTTACCTGGAGTGGTCTGGGGTGGCAGCAGGGCCAGGGCAGGCTCCCTGCCTGCCCCGGCCTTGGCCCCAGCCCCAGGCCGCTCTGCTCCAGGAAGCAGATGGCAGCACATCCCTGCTGGCCATAGGGAATGCGGGGCGTGGGGGGGCTCCACGTGCTGCTCTTGCCGTGATACCTCCCCCGAAGCTCCTATTAGCTGCAGTTCCCCATTCCTGGCCAATGGGAGCTTCGGGGGAGGTACCCACAGGCAAGAACAGCACATGGAGCTCTCTGCTCCCCCTCTCCCAGGGCCAGCAAGAACATGCTACCCGCCGCTTCCCAGATCAGAGCAGGGCCACAACACCATAGGGTGACAAATCCACAGGCCAGATCCAGAGCCCTGACAGGCCGGATCCAGCCCATGGGCTGTAGTTTGCCAACCTATGTTCTACATCCACGGTGGCCAGGATCGTGTTTTCTGGCAGATCACCAATGCACTGTAGTTTCCTCAGGAAGTCGGTGGTGTCTCAAAGGTAGCTAGAAGTGCTGGTAGCATAGGGCCTGGGGCGAGAGTCCAAAAAGCCAGATAATCCTGCTGTAAGTGTACCGATGCCTGAGATGCTGGGGTGTACAGGGTTTCCAGGTTTATGGATCTTGGGTAGCAGATAGAATACCCCTGGTCAGGAATCTGAGGGTGTGTCTGGGTAGATTTGTTCCTGTGCGATAGCAGGGAGTTTCCTGAGCACATGATGTAGTTTCTTTTGGTACTCCTCAGTGGGATAATGGCCTGTGGACTGTGGTGTTGAAAAGTTGCCTGGCAGCCTCCTGTTCATAAGCCGACCTGTTCATGATGACTACCGCACCTCTTCGTCAGCCCCTTTGATTATAATGTCAGTGTTGTTTCTGAGGCTGCGGATGGTGTTGATTATAATGTCAGAATTTAGAAAGTGCCAGTGCCAACAGCTCCCTGGTCAGTTTAGTTACAATGCTCCGGAGTGACAAAGCACTGCTCAGTGGGTTGATGGGAGCTCTCATGCTAATGTGATTCTCCAGCACAGGTCCCTTAGCGCTTCTAGATACTGAACCTTGTCGCTACTGCACCCCCTTGTGGGATGGCTTAGTGATCCATGTGACAAGTAGGAAATACCTAACCTTGTTGGCACTATAGCGTCCAATCCCAGCAGGGTCAGCTCTGCCTTTCATCCGTCTCAGACAGCTGTATACCCCTGGTGGAGAACCACTGGTATAAAGTTATACTGAGAGTTTGCATTGTAAACCTCTGCAATTGTGTAACTCACCGAACAGGAAAATAAGCGTTAATTAAGGTCAAATGCTCATCCTGCATACAGGATGAGCCATTGAAGGCAAATGAGATGTTGTGTAGCATCAAAGGACAAAGAGACCTTGTTGGTTGCATTCCTAATTCCCTCCAGGAAGGGGAGACCTATGCATAAACTCATCCTACTATCTTGGATACTGGGTTGACAGGAATAAAAATCCCTGACCATGAGAAACTGGGTCTTTTTATGCTGTCTGGACTCTGAGGGACAAAGATTCCTAAACATAAACAAGAGATTCCCATGTTACTTGGTGTGGGTCAGCCCTAAAGGACATATAGAGCTGCTTATTACGGAACCTTATATTACATATTCAAATCTAAGACTGTAACTCATTTGTGTGTATATGTTTCCTGTTTTAATCTTGTTAATAACTCTTTCTCTTGTTTCTTTTTCCTAGTTAATAAACCTTTAGTTAATTTATTACAGGATTGACTACAAGTGTTGTTTTGGTTTGAAATCTGAGTACAAGTGACATGGGGTAAGTAACTGGTCCTTTGAGACTGGGAGTAACCTGAATATTGCCATAATTTTTAGTAAAGGACCATCTATCACCAAGTCTAGCTTACCTGGATGGCAAGACAGACTGAAATGCTCAAAGGGCCTGTGTGTGACTCCGCGGTGAGACTTTTATAGTGTGTTAGGAGTTCACCCTTTTACTAGGTTGGTGAAATCTAATTCTAGATCATACAACCAGTTTGGGGTGTCTGCCCTGCTTTTTGACAGTCTGCCTTGAGGTTGGCACTTATGGTAGAAAGCCACTACAGACAGTGTGACACAGCCTGTTTGTTGCCATGCTCCACCCCAGAGGTTGCTGCATTTTTCAGTAGTGCTTGTAAACTGCATGAAAATGAAATGCACAGCGTTATTCCATTGATGGTGCAGATTTGAAACCCAGCACTCAGTCCACTGAGACCCCATATCATCTAGTTTCTATGTCCCTGCATGGAACCAGAACTCCCTCTATACTCAATCCTGGGGGCTTTCCTCTTGCCCTCTCTGGACCCCTCTAGTGCAGGTGCCAGTCTCCCTTGCACTGTCACGGCTTTTAGTTCCCCATTTCCTCTGGCAGAACTTGTTCCAAAGAGCTGGTGCTTCTCCACAGTGGCACTAGTGCTCGCTCTCCTCGTCTAGTTAGCCGGAAAGGAAAACTAAGGGAAGAATGGATCGATTTTGTGCCAAAAGTAATTTAATAGTCACTAGATGGCGCTGTTTGCTGTAGTGTGTTCACCGCAGTGCTTCATTTGTACTGGAAGAGGTGCCGGGACTCAAGCAATTTTTTTACTTTCATAACTGATGCGGCAAGCCCAGAGGTACTGGGGCTATGAATTGCCAAGAGCTCAGCCTTGGCAAAAATTAACCATTGGTTTGCTGCAAGGTATTGGCTGGTCTTTGCCTTACATCTGAATCCTGAGCTGCAGGGGCTGAGGGGAAAAGGGATGCTTTCCCTTAAACTATCCCCATCCCAAAACAGAGCAGGGAACTAACACACCCCGAGGGTGCCGCTGTTTGGCAAGTCTTTCAGCCATGAGGTAAGAGTGTAACTGTCCAATCAGCTGGTCGATTCCAGTGTCAAATAAGCTCCTCTCAGAAGTGTTGCCCTGCTGTGGGGCACCCTGTTGCATGCAGCAGTGAGGGGTGTATCATGCTGTTTGTGACGTGAGCAATCTGCCATGTGCGGATTTAAGGGGCACCACCTCTTGTGCATCACTAGCCCCCATCCGTGTTCTCCAATCCTGCTCCATTAGGACACACTTTCTCCTTCACCACAGACCAGATGCTGGCCCTGGCTCCATCCCCTTTGCAGCTCCAGAGCTGCACAAAGAAGATATCTAGAAACTGCTCTGGTGTAGGCACAACCACGTCTACACTTCACACTCCCCGTTTCAGATGTAAGGAGCCTGTTGGGATGATCCCTAGCAGGTGTCAGCATAATTTAGAGCAGCCAGCAAGGCTGCTCTGAATTACGCAGCGACAGCTTTAGCCTCTGAACAGTTGCAGGATCAAGGGAGCAGACAGATCACTTAGTTTCTCCGTTCCCTGGGTCCTGTGCTGACTGTAGCTCAGCCAGACCTGGGGATCTGGCCCCACATGTTAATTACTTCTCATTAATATGGCATTATGGCATAGAGGCCTCAGCCAGGATGGGGTGCTATACAAACACATAAACAACAGTTCCTGCCCCCATAGAGCTTACGAAGACAAGAAAGGGCGGGTGAATGAGACAAAATAAGCAAACAGGGAGAAAAGAAGAGAGCAAGAACAGTAACAGGTTGTTTAGCACAGAACGCAGGGGTAGCAGAAATTCATTGTGCTGGCATGTTGAACTCCAGTTAGTTGGAACAATCACGATCATCTAGTGGCTATTTGGTGGCTTAAGTTCTCAGTTCGACTTCCAGCGGCCCGGTGTCCCACCACCCACAAACCAGCAACGTAGCCAGCACCGCAAAGGCCCTAGAGACTCAACTCCCTTCTCCCAGGTCCGGCTGAGGAAGCTCACAGTGCTACTGCTGCCCTTGCTCTTCTGTAGATTCACGGAAGACTCCAGGCCCCAGGGCAGTCTAAATATCTAAAAGGAATGATAATGTTTTAAAAAGGAACTGATCCTTGCTGTTCAGAGCTGGAATTCTCCAGATACTTCATTTGACTTGTATAATTCAGGGCTCTGGCCCAACTCATATTCTATAGAAACTCTTCTAGCTTTTGTTTTGTTTTGTTCTTGGCAAGGGAGACTGGTAAAGAAATTGAAAACAGCTTATTGGGGAGAAAATGACTTCAGTTTTTAGACAACTGTCTCTTGTGCAGCTGGCTCCATTCCTGACCATTCCCCAGCTGTGACGCAAGTCTGGGCTATAATAAGCTCTTTCCCCAGTGGCAACTGGACGGTTCTGCTTTATAAAAGGGTAAGTATTGGGGAACGATGCTGGGCAAATAATGCAAAAATTCATTGGAATCTGCACGTGACTCCACGCCGATCGTGTTCACACTCTCAGGAACATCTGAGGGTGAGAATTCACAGGTGACTTGCAAAGTCACTCGCATATGCATGCATTGGAACTGGATGCTAAGCTTGCCTGGATAATTGACTATATTTGGGCTGAGAACAGAACTTGAGCCCAGGACCTCAAGAGCTAAAAGCACAAGTCTCTACCACTTAAAATAAGAGTCCGTCTATGTTGCATTCAGAGGTGATTGCAGCTCAGGCAGGCATATCTACACTACCTTTAATCTAGATAGCACAGCTAAAAATAGCAGTGAGGCGGCAGTTGCCCCGACCTCGGTGTGGGCTAGCAATTTCGAGTGCTGCCCAGGGGACTGGGCTGGCTTGTGTGGACGCGTGGGCCACTAGATCTTCATTGCTATTTTAGCTGTGCTAACTTGATCAAAGCTAGCAGGGTGTGCCTGCCCACGCTGCAGTCACATCTCCAATCGCAGTGCGGACATACCCTAAGTCCTGTACAAGACTCGGACACCTCTTGCATGCATCAGCCACTAGAGGAAGACAGAGGCCCACACACTCCACTGCTTATGTGCTCATCCAACCAAGGAACAGGAAACAACCCCAAGTGATTTAGCTGACCAGTCTCAATAGCGCTGCCTGAATTTCAATTGTTCCTTGTCATTGATCAGTCTACAGAGTTAAAAATATGAGAAGATATGCATCTGGTCAGTTCTGATGAGAAATACTTAATGTTCCACAAACAGAAACATTCACCAGAGCAATTATTCCTTGTAGTTTATTCGCTTCACTCTACTTCGGCGTACTTTCATTCGATTCTCCTTCCTGGCCCAGCTAGCCTCTTGGAGAAAGGAAGGTTGGAATATTGTGCTAATTAGGTCTAACACACTTTCTAAATGGCTATTTTCTCCTTCAGCTGCAGTTTGCATGAGACATGCAAGAGGCTGGCTTGTGTTTCCCATTCACACGTTCATCAGAAGTGAATGGCTGGGAGACTGGATGTCTTGTGGAGTCAGCAGTGGGCCAGAGGTGATAGTATAATCTTTATTTTGGGGAAGGATTGTAAAAAAGTTCTACTGGGATATTGTGAGAGGTCTGCTATAAGCCCCCATGGTCAGACTCGGATATGGATAGAAATCTCTTTAATACTATTACAGATAAATACTTTTGGAATTGTGTCATAACAGAAGACTAATTCCTGCACATAAAAATGCTCCTAATGCTGATAGGGCTCACTTATTCCTGGATGTGATAGATGACATATATGGCAGTTTTCTTCATCAAACTGTGACCAGACTAATGAGAGGTGACACAGTGTTACACCTGGTTCTGGTAAGTAGTAAGGATGTCTTAGTACAACTGGCCATAGGAAGTAAGTTTGGATTGAGTGATTCAGTTTAAATTGCATGGAAGGAATTCAAAAGCAGATCATCAGCTATGATTTTTTATTTCAAAAAGGCAGACCTTGAGAAGCTAAGGGAATTAAAGTCAAGTAGACGAAGAGGTCAAGAACGTAAAAAGTGGAGAACACATGGAATTTCTTTAAATCAGCTATACTGAAATTTGCATCCTAAGCAAGGGGAAAACTTGTAGAAGGCTTTAGACCCAGCAGGATGAACCACCTCAGAAGGGGTACTAGGAGTGAGCAGAGAGTCTCTAGCAAATGAAAAAGGAAAGCTACATTGTGCAAACAAAGCTACATTGTGGAGGTTAGAAAATGAAGGAATAAACTGAGAATTGCAAAAAGCCAAACTGGATTAGCTCTTGCCAAGGAAATTCAAATAAGAGGTTTCTTAGTTATATAAATAAAAAGAGAATAAGGAAGGATGAGGTTGGGCTGCTATGCAGTGTGGATGGGAAGAAGATTAAACATAATCTAGGTATGGCCCTAAACCTAAATGAGTACTTTGCCTCAGTTTTCAATAATATGGAACATGTGCGTGAAGACTGTGTGGCTGATGGAAATGAGTGTCTAGAAATGGAAATGACCACATCTGAGGTGAAAGAAAAACTGAAAGAGCTTAACACACTCAACTCAGGGGATGGGAGGACCCAATAACTTCCATCCCAGAACACTGAAAGAACTGGCACATGAGATTGCTAGTCTGGTGGCAAGGATTTTTAATGTCTGTTTTTTTTCAGGGGTAGTAGCATATGATTGGAGATTAGCAAAGGTTATAACATACATTTAAGAAAGGGGGAGGGAGGGAAGTGATCCAGGAAATTAGACCTGTTAGTCTGACTTGAGTAGGATACAAAGCTTTAGAACAAATTGTGAAGGAAACAATCATTATATTCATGGAGGTAAATAGTAAAGGGGCTGCAATGTACCACAGGTTTATCAAAAGTAGATTAACCTGATTTCCTTCTGTGAGAAAATAACTGATTT
The DNA here is from genome assembly GCA_007922305.1 of Dermatemys mawii. Classification (NCBI taxonomy): domain Eukaryota; kingdom Metazoa; phylum Chordata; order Testudines; family Dermatemydidae; genus Dermatemys; species Dermatemys mawii. The sequence goes on along the minus strand of ML677360.1, from coordinate 13,203,540 downwards.
TTTTTATATAAGGGAGTACTTGGAGTTCATTAAAGCAAGTGAGATGTTACCACATGGGAAATTATTAGTTACATTAGAGAAGATGGGGATCAGTACAAGAACTGTAAGGTGGATAAGGAACTGGCTAAATTGGAGAAGCAACTGGTTGTCCTGAAAGGTGGATTATTGAACTGGAGGGAGGTTATTAGTAGATTTCCTCAAGGACTGATCTTGCGACCAATCTTAACCATTTTTTAAATCTTATTCAATATTTTTCTTAATGACCGTGGCACAAAAACATAGCAGGGTGCTAATGACATTTGCTGATGATACAAAGTTGGGAGGCATTGTCAATGTAGAGGAGGATTGGAATATCATACAGAAAGTTCTGGATGACCTTGAAAACTGTAGCCTGTGGGCACAGGTCACTTGTCAGGATTATCTGGTTATGTCTCATTTAATCAGATCCTTACCATTGCAGGGGTCTTGGGCACTGGTGCACCTCGGTCCCTCTTATTCTCTGCCTATGGCACATAACAGTTTAGTCTCCAGAGAGCTGCAATACTTTGGTCTCATTTCCATTGTTGGATTTAGTGTGCAGATGCTGGGGGCGGGGGGTGGCCTGCGATACACAGGGGTCAGACTAGGTTAGATCTGGTGGCCCCTTCTGGCCTTAAATGCTCTGACCCTGTGACAGAGCCTTTTGTCTGCAGGTAACTGGTTCCACTTCAGCTGGAGTTAATAGTGACCAAGAGCCATTGCTGTCTGAAAACTAGTGCCCTGTGGTGGTAAAGGAGTCTGTGTGATACAGACACTTGTTCAATGTCATTGCAATGCAGGCCAAATGTCTTTTGGGGGAGCAGCTGTGCCTTATGCTTAAGTGGGGTTCTTCTAGGTCACTGTGGTGAAAGCTTGATCTTCTGTTTTGTGTCTTTAGTGAGAACTTGACTATGCAGCACTGCCAGCCAGCCTCATTCATCAGTGCGAAAATCACTTTAAAAGAAGAATTGGGAGGGAGAGGAATGCAAATCCGGATGGATTGTTCCGCCATACTCTGAATTCCCCGGCATCAGGGCGGTTGAGTCGTGCCTATAACATCACTACAGGACAGGGTTTTGTTTAATGCAGTCCATACGTACACACTCTTGCGTCTCATTGTGTGCCAGGACTTAATCTTTGGAAGCACCCAGAGCCAAGTACATAATAAATCAGGCACCAGCCTCCATCCAAGACACGTTCAGCCGGCATATTCTTCTGAGAAATGAGCACGTAGCTTTTAATCTGAACACCTGCAGTATGCAAGAAAACCACATGGATCAGGGACAGGGTGTTGTCTCACAAATGAAAGGTATGCTGCTGTTCCAACATCATTTCCTTAGTCATTTCTCTGCACCCCATCATTAATCTTTCACCTGCTCTCGAGGGTGGGGGAAGAGCAGACTTGTGTGCCCTGTTCTCTCAAGCTCTGTGTATATTTGAGCCCAAATTCCCTGGCTAACAAAGTACACCCAGGTCCATTGGCATCAGTGTATTTGCACCCATTTATGTCAGCCTTGAATGAGGCCCTGCCTCTCCAAATAGCAGGAGAGATGTCTCTGCTCCCAGTGACCTGCAAAATCTCTGCCCCACATCAGTGCACTGAATTTGGAGAAGTGGATGGTGATGTGTGTCCACATCTTCCTTTAATCCTCACCATCCCCGGGGATATGTGGACAACAGAGCCTCTCCACTCAGGAAAGACAACCTCCTTAATACAGAGATTACTTGCAGCATCAGCGGGGTCCTGGTATTTTGTGAACAGCCCCTCCCCTCAATGCACGAGCTGGGTCTCTGTACCTGCGTGGCACAGCTCGCTGTGTGCACTGGGGTATTTGCATACAGATGTGTCAGAAGCATGCACGTAGTTTGGAAATCTGGACTCTGCCTCACGTGCATGCAACAGTGCAGAATCATTTGCATGGAAACAGAGACCATGATGGGACCATCTCCACTCAGAATGTAAACACTTCATTTAATCATCCCATCTCTGCCTCGTTCCTACGCCGGCCTGATTGTTATTTCACCTGCATGGAAGCTTGCTTCAGCTAAGGAGCATCATGAACAGCTTGACCCAGAATAAAACCAATTCCCCGGTGCACAGTCTTCCAAGTCAGCTGGGTCTGACACTCCAGCCTCTCCCTTCCTTCATCCAAAGTACCCACCTGACTCCTGGTCTCAGCTCATGACAAACCCAAAAGAATGGGGATGAAGCAGAAGGGGGAAAGCAGGATGCTGGGAATGTCCCTGAGAAGTGGTAGGCGAGGATTCACTGAACTGCCTCTTGTGTTTTGGTGATGTATCCCAGGGCAGCAACAGGACTGCCCAGCCCTGGCTCTCAACCCCCACGTGGAGGGAGTTCGGAGTTCTGTCTCCTGGATCCTTTCTGTTCTTGGCTTCTGCTGAGATTCCCAACAAGGGGGCCCATTCATGCCAGCTGTGAGGGTGATTTGTGCAATGCAGACACCTGACCATAGGAACTGGACTGAGTGAAATGACCCAGGGGAGCACCAACCAGCCATCAGCTGGAAATGCCTCTCGCTGTTAACTTGGACTGGATTTGAACTGGCGCCCAATTCTCTGGGTCAGCTGGGGCTCTCTGGTCTAGCTATCGCCCACTCTCTGTAACTGCATTTAACACAAAGCAGGTTAGGAGATCAGCAGCAGATTAAACAAAACAGCCCCCCTCCTTTTAATATAGAAGCATGGACTGAAAGCGCAGTGTCAGGTGAGCTCCCTGGAAGACCTGGGATGGGAAGCGGGGAATGCAGATGCCCCGAAATGACAAGGAGAGGGCCTTGTCCTCCAGGAGGAAGAGGGGTGTGCAGAGAGAACCACCTTGGCTAACACTGGCCCTTTTCAAACCCAAGAGAATGGGGATGAAGCAGAAGGGGGAAAGCAGGATGCTGGGAATGTCCCTGAGAAGTGGTAGGGGAGGCTTCGCTGAACTGCCTCTTGTGTTTTGGTGACGTATCTCCAGGAGAAAGAGGGGTATGCAGAGAGAACCACCTTGGCTAACACTGGCCCTTTTCTTTCGCACCTCTGGTAAGGATTCAGCATCTGCCAGTCAGCTGTCCCACATGGCCTGGGAGCTCCTGGCTGGGGCAGAGAGCCAGAATGGAAGCTGTGCCTTCAGCAGGAGCCATGGGAATCTGGGGATTTCCTGCTTTCAAGCTGGAGCTTCACAACTGGTGATTCAGCTCAGCAGAACCCACACAGGAGCAGTCAGTGCTGCCCAGTTAGCTGTGGAGATGCACTAGAAAAGCCTAGCACCACTGCTAGGAGCTGGTTTGCTGTGCTGCAGGGTCAGGGAAAGGCAGAGCAGTCGCCCAGAGACAGGAGGACCTAATAGCCACAGACACACACACCGCGCCACAAAGACATGCAGAGACAGCCGCCAAGACATGCAGACATAGGAAAAGCTAGAGACAGGTAGAGATTTAGGAAGTGAATCATACCTCAAGTAGAGCTTCCAATAGTCAGACAAGCAGAGACCCCATGAAATCCACTAGGGACCTAGTAACACAGACCTCATTTCCCTGGGACGCAATTAGATATAGTGAAAGATGCAGCAGAAGCTCTTAATGTAGTTAGACAGAGACAGACCCAGAACTGTGGAGAGCTAGAAATACACAGACATAAGGTACAGAGACAGGCAGGAGAGACTCAGGCATGTGCAGCTACAGGCAGAAACACTCAGACCGAGGGCGGGGGGTAATTTTGTAGCTGAATACTTTCTGTTTTTCACACGTTCCCTCTGCCCCATGCGTCCCCGTCCCCAGGTCTCCTCTAAGATACCCCATCCCAGGGCTGCGAGCTGAGGCTGTGGCTAAGCTTTGCCCCCCCTCACCCTTCCCCACCCCATGTCCTCTTTCAGTTGTGCTGCAAATGCGATATAGTTTTCACTGGTGCAAGCCCTCTTGTGCCAAAGTCCCATTTCAGCAGGTCAGGAATAGGGGCCAGAGCCGGCCAGGTTTGAATGCAGAGACAGGCAGGAAAGTGTGTGAGCTTGAAGCAAACAGGAAAAAGGCAGGTTCCCTGGGTTGCTATTTTTAACTCCTCAAACAGCTTTAGTGCCACAATGTTTAGAAATAAAAAGGCCAGTGTTTCCTGCCTTCCTGTTCAACACTGTCAGCTATTTCCTGGCAGATGTTTCCAGGGTCCTGTGCTTGGGGGGCAGGAGGGGAGAGACAGGGCAAAGGACGGGAACCTGTGCTTTCTCCTTCTAGACAGGCACATCCCTGGAAAGGGCATATCTCTCTCTAGAGTGTCAAAGAGAACATGGCCCAAGAGCAGGGGCCCACCAGCCCAGCACTCTGATGTTAACAACTATCAGCTGGTGAGGCAGGCAAACGCCACATACCACTGTAGAGAGTCCCCCATCCTGGGGCAGGATTATATTAATACAAAGGTAGTTCAGACATTCCCCAAATCTCAGCGTAGGCTTGGCTGCTCTGCGAGGGGCATGTGGATTATCTACCTGTGATCCGAGCTTCCTCTCCTATATTCAAGGTGGGGGTCTAATGAGCCACACCTGCCCCAGGGAACCCGCAGTCATGAACCTGCCTCTCCTTCCAGGATTCCAGTACCTGTTCAGGGGGTGGGGCCACCAGAGGCTCCTATTCCTGATGATAATCCTATGGCAATCCAACGTACGTGGCCCACTACAGAACAGACCCTGACCCCAGCAGCTTGCAGTCAAACACAAAGAAAACAACACCTGGGGTTCCCAAGGCTGTGAAGACAGTGCTGCCTGAGAGATCAGTGTCAAGGGATCCACAGCAGCAGTCAGGCAAAGGACGGTTGGCACAGGCAGGTGGGGGGCTGGTCTAAGTATGGCAGATAGAGTCAAAGAAGGCACAAAGCCGAGGACAGGAGAAGGAGAGCTGGGGAGCAGCATGCCTAGCACCACAGTCTTCATTGGTGATGATAATGAATACGTAGGACACAGCTATGGGTCACAGGAGAGGGATCTCCACAGTTAAACCTGAAAAGCAGGATTCTCAGCCTGCCAAGGCCCAAAATGTGGGATCAAGATCCAGAATGCAGCGCACATACCAAAACACTATATTTCATCAGCCTAAATAACATTGCCTATAACCTCCAGCTCCAGATTTTGCTTTTCCTGGTGTTGACAATACTCAGAAATGGCACTGAGAATCCCCAAAATGGAGGTAGGATGGCAACAAATTCAGATTCGAAATGTAAAGATGGTGGCTGACAGTTATGTGAATGAGACAAGGTAGGTGAGGATCTTTTATTGGACCAAATTCTGTTGGTGTGAAGTACAAGCTTTTGAGCTACACAGAGTTCTTCTTCAGCTCTGGGTTGGAAGCAGAGTGTCTGAACTAAATACAAATTGGGACAGAGTTAAGCAGAATGTATAAGGCATGGTGGAGGTGGCCTGGATAACTGTGTGGATGAAACCACACAAATCACGATGCTCTTGAATGAACTCCCACAGAAAAATGACAAAAGACAATCACCCATGGGTGAACACTCTTCACACAGTGATCACTCCATATCTGATCTTTCAATACTTGTCCTCAAAGGAAACCCAGCGCAACATCTTCAAAAGGCAAGCCTAGGAACTTAACTCTGCTAGACACCTCGAACCATGGACTTACCAGGGACACTAGTTTTATAGCTCATGACAACAATTTGTAAGGTCATGAAAACACTTGCCATTTAAAGTGGAAAAGGTCCCTTTTTTGCACAAACACCATGGGAGTGTCTACACTTGCCAATGACTTTTTGCAGTGAAACTCAGAAGTTTCACCACAAAAAGAAAACCACCTCCACGAGAGGCATACAGCTCTTACCGATGATGTGCAAGTGAAGACACGTTCTGTTTACAGAGCTTTTAGACTCCAGAGGATATCCCACAATGCCTAGGTGACCACTCTGGCCAGCAGCTCTGCTGCTCTGTTGCCAGGTAAACAGACATCCACCCCTCCCCCTGTAAAGCCCTGGGAACTCTGAAACTCCCCTTCCTGTTTTCTTGGCAAGTGCTCACTTATCTGGCCAGGTGACAATGCCTGCTCCATGGAGTAAACGATCCCCTGCTTGGAGCAATGCTGAGCTAGTGGAGCTGATCAGTATTTGGAGAGGAGACTGTGCAGGGACCCAGGATGCCCTCCCCGCTCCACTTCCCACCAGCCCCATTATCAAACTGGAGAGAGCTGCCCTGTGGGATAGCGGCCGTAGAGTGCTGCTCTCATGGCGATGGAAGGATTACTAATGTAAATACTCTCTGAGGCCTGAGGAATTGAGTGCACAAACCAGCACTTCACTTTCACCAGTGAAACTTACAGCGTGAAAACTCTGCAAGTGTAGACATACCCTCACACATCACGCCTCCTGCTACCCTTAACTGTCCATTTCAAACCTTTTATGCATAACAATCTTAACCTCCAAATGCCCTCTTCATTTCAAGTGACTATCTCCACTTGAGTTGGTCCAGTAAAAGATGTTACCACACTTCTTCAGCAAATAACCACTGAGCTGAGCGTAGCTTTCCACAAACCTGTATTTAAAAGGAAAACCCAGCTATGCGGAGGCTGTGTGGCCTAAGGGTAAGGGAATAGGAGGTGGAGCATCTTCCTCTGTAAGGCAGTGGCAAAAATCTAACCTAGCTTCATAGGGAGTGAGCTCTGTTATCTGATGGCTGTTTGGTGGCTTCCATGTAAATGAATTGGTGGGTCTTAGAGCTGGTCTACACTAACACTGTAGGTCGAGCTAAGTTATGCTAGTTTAGTTCTGTAAGTTACTTAACTGAAGTCAACATAACTTGGAATGACTTAGTGCAGGGTAGACACAGCTGTATGTCAATGGGAGACTGCAATTACACACAAACAAATTTGTGTAGCTACCTTGCACACATAATTACCAAGCTTGTGCTTGCAATTGTAGCAGTTGTGCAGAGAACTGACCCATTGCACTTCCAACCCTCTGCACATGCAACTACCAAGACTGTGTGGTTTTAAATGCACAATGGTGAAAAATCCTTTCCTCTGCTTATAAAGTTAGTTCGCAAATATTGATTTCTAGCCCTGAAACACACAAAGGCTGTGTGCACAAGCAGACAGGCTTCATCTACAGCAGGGGTAGGCGACCTATGGCACTTGTGCCGAAGGTGGCACGCGAGCTGATTTTCAGTGGCACTTGCACTGCCCAGGTCCTGGCAACTTGTCCGAAAGGTTCTGCATTTTAATATAATTTTAAATGAAGCTTCTTAAACATTTTAAAAACCTTATTTACTTTCTATACAACAATGGTTTAGTTCTATATTACAGATTTATAGAAAGAGAATTTCAAAAATGTTAAAATGTATCCCTGGCACGCAAAACCTTCAATTAAAGTGTATAAATGAAGACTTGGCACACCGCTTCTGAAAGGTTGCTGACCCCTGATCTACAGCATACAGACTAAGGACCTTGGGCTCTGAGAGCATGTCTTCCTGGACACCAGATCAATGGAGTGCTCCATTAGCACAGACCATAGAAAGAGCTCCTATATCTCAACAGGACTGGGAGAAGTGAAGAATGCCAGTGGTTTGATTAGGGTCAGCTAATGATTATAGTGGTCGCAGGTAACCTGTGCCACTGTTTCTCTTTGCCAGCAGGCCCAGTCCACATCTTTTAAGTGTGATTTCCAGCAAAGCCATATCATGGGGAAACCATGGGTTAGCCTTGGCCAGAGTCATTCTGGGTTGCTCCAAAGAGTCGGGCATGTCCTAGGAAATGCTCCATGGGCTGGCCAAGGCTGTCAGGTAGGTTTTTACAGCTCTTTCATTTGAATGGCTCTTCTTTTCAAACCATGACAGAGACACACACAGGCAGGGAGAAGAAAAGGTTAATACTGAAACTACAAGCAGTTTATTTTTTGTGGCATGTATAACACCAAGCATTGGTCATCAACAGAGTTTGCACTTAGGATCTTCTTACCCACAGCACAGATCTGTATCGCTTGACTTAAAGGAGTAACTCTGTTAGGTGACAGCAGTAGTAGGCTGTTATCCTTTACTGGGCCAGCCTGTAGCAGGGAACATGATACGTACCTTGTCAGCGTATTGCCCTTGCAAATCCTTTGAGTGCTCAAGTCACAATCTGGAGTCTGGGATGTGAGATGAGCAGCCTTGTTAGAAGACTCTTTGCTGCACTTTCCTAATGAGAAGGGGAAAGAAGGGTGCATCCTTCTTCATTTCAGGCAGCTGCTTCACTAGGATAACGTCACCTTTTAAATGTCTCTGCTTATCTCCAGATCAGGTATAGCACAGGGAGCAACAAGGCAAAACTCTCTACACCGTCCTGCTAGTTGCTTTGGCCCTGATCTGGAAAGCTCACCTCTGAAGGAGTCCTGTGTCCATGCTCCCTTCACAGTGCACGCCTCAGTCCTCTCCTCCATTTCCAGGATTGGCATTTCACACTGTTTCTTAAAGGGGGTTTGTGGAAGGACAGAATGTAACATCCTCTGAACTGGGTGAGTGCAGGGTGACTTGGATTCAGGCCAGTCCCATAATCTAGCCACTCACACCTTTTTCTGGCATCATCTGGCAGGCAGAAGCTAACCCCACAGGGTCTTGCTACCCCTTCTCCTGAGGAGTAGTGGGATGAGGGTGCATTCCAATCCCTAACTAAAGCCCAGGCTGTGTTTATGTGATACTAGGGCCAGCGTGCTTGGGGAAGAAGCTACTTGCTGGCAGTTCCACTCCATCTCCGCTGTGAGCCAAGTTGCTGGTCCCGTTCCCAGGTTCGAGGGAAATTGTTATGGAAGGAAGTGTTGCTTTGTTGATCCCCAGCAGGGGCTTCTGCTATTTTCGCTCTGTGTCAGAGGAATCTGGGCTGTCTTCAATGTAGTAACAGATTTCAACACACAAACCAGATTCCCACTCAGAGATGAATGTTAAAATGGCCCTCAAGGCCTCCTCTCAATCCACAGGCCTGCAGCTCTCCACGGGCTGCCTCTCACATTTCAGGCTGGGCAAGAGATTTAACTGCTTAGGCTTTTTAAAGAGAGAGTCAAAAGCAACCTCTTGACTGGTGACAAGTTTGGCCAGGTGGTTCGAGTGAGGGAATTCCACAGTGCAATAATACCGGCAGATCAGGCTGAATTAAGCAAGGAGAAATGACAAGCCCTAAATTCATATTCAGCTGGCATATGGGACACAGCCCCGAATTAGCAGGCACTAATTCAGATCTCACCACCACATCTCTCACTGAGCCAGGCATGGGCTTTTTTTCTTTTTTCTTTTTTTTTTTGCTTTGTTTTAAGTAAATAATTATAAAATGGTTCAGAAATCACCAGCAGAAAATCTAGAAGTTCCAGCAAGTTCTAACAGCTCACTAAGCTGTGTGCTTCCTCAGCAGGGGTTCAGTGGGGCAGATTTATGCAGTGAAAGGCTCGGGGATTTGGCTGGGTACAGTTCCACTTTGTAGCCAATGAGATTCCCTTGAAAAGGAGCAGGACAAGCATGGCGGAAAGCCTATGGGTTTCCATTAAATGAGTGCTGGAGGATTTTGCTGACATACCCTGGAAAGTTAAATCAGCCTCTACTACACAGGGCCTTTCCTTGCAGTGTGGCAGGGAGAGCAATGATATTTGTGAAATACTCCCGTAGTTTGCTGCAAACACTGGTCCCTGTTCCATGCTCGGTCAATATGGGTGGATGGGTATAAATTCCAGCCCAGCAGCCAACCAATCCAGATTTTATATTTCTAGACCTCTCCCATTCTAGGGCTCTCAGGCTCCATCCTGAGAAAGAACCAGGCTGAGGGAGGTGTTCATATTTTGCCTCAGTGTTGGGTTTTTCCACTCGCTCTGTTTTATCAGGTTTCTATTAAGCCAGTACAAATATTGTCAGCTAACTCGGAGCCAGTCTCTGCCAGCTGATTAACTGAAACATGGAGGAAGGAATAACAGGGAACTCCATCTACACAAACTGAGAAAAAGAGACACACGTTCATTTTCCTGTTCCTCACTGGATCAGGGATGTTCCTCAGTTTGAGGTTCAGTTCATCCCTGTTGGAATCTCTTCCTATTTTATATTTTAAGATCCAGGCCCTAGAAACTTCAGCTACTCAATTCATGAGGAAATTTTCTGAATCCCCAAGGCATCCCCAGGGACTGACCCAATCGCAGCCTGCAACACCTGGGATTTTCCCAGGGCAGGTTTTTCCTCTGGTCCCACTTCACTGTGATCCCTTGAGATCAGTGATAGAACAATATCTCGAAGGCCAGAAGAGTCAACTTGACGAGGAAGGGCTCAATGGAGTCTTGACAGCCCACAAACAGTGTGCAGTGGAGCCGGATGAAATTCTTGGGTGAAAAATGCAGATTTGGTGACACTGAAAGATTATACAAATTTGCGAGGGCTTTGCCAAGTTGTGTCAGCCAGGAAAAAACAATTCTGACAAAGTCAAAATATTTGGTTTCTATAATTTTGATTTTTCCAGTCAAAATGACTTTATTTTGTAATTTCCTTCTATTTAATTTTTCTAAAATGCCGAAACATTAACCCTCCTGCTCATCAAAACAAAGCATTCATTTAACCCCTAAACTTTTTTCTCCCTTTTTGAACCTCCAACATGTCAAAAAAACAACAACATTGTTTTCGAGTCAACCCAAATTGATTCCGGTTTCTTTTCCAGAACAGTCGGGGAACAGAAAATTCACACTGGAGCCCCTGAATCAGGCACGTGATTGCAGCAGCTTTCAGGGAGTGCAACTATAGCTTACCCGGCCAGGAGTGTGGAGTGTCCATCACTCTGAGCCTGGCTGGCAATGCTGGACCAAGGCACTTTCTCTTCCTGCGCTCTTTGCGGTGGCCAGCATTTTCTAGGGGCACCAATCAGGAGCCGGCCCTGCATGCTGGGGAACAGCCTGCAGTTGGGCCTGGTCTCTACACTGCGGCATCGTGTGGTTCTGGCTCTCTGAAACCTCCCTGACTTGGTTAGCAAGAGCAGAATCTGGTCCTGTTGTAGAGGGCATCCTGGCTGTGTTGTGCTGGAATACAAAATAATCCTAGCCAAACAATCCGTTTGCTTTTAATTAGGCCCTAGACTGGAGCAAAGCAGCTGCCAATCCTCATGTTCCTGAAGGCAATGTGGATTTTCCCTAAGGGATGGAAGGGCAGAGATCAGTTTTTAGCTCTCCAGCTGCCTCCCTCCCTCCTCTACAAGAGTGGGTCACCCTGCCCCACAGTTAGCACAACAACTGAGACAAAACTCCAACGCAAATATCTTTCACAAATCATTGTGCATAGTTTGCATTTCGGGCCATTTTACGGGCATTTCAGCTCCTCCTATTGATCAGGGCTGGAGCCGAAGTAATTACGTTCATCAGAAATAATTTCCATGCATTAGTCATATTTGAGCGGGTGCCGACCTCCTCCCCTAACGCCCCCTGATACAGAGAGTTCTCTTTGCTCTCCGGTACATATTTTCCAGGCGACATCGTTGCTTTCATAACCGTATGGAGACGGAGAGGTTTGTTTTTCTCAACTGGATCCCACACACACACACCAAGGTTTCAGTCGCATCTTTATTGACTTGGCTTGGGATGCTGACAGGAGAAGCAGCTTACGCTGGTTTACATGATCTCTGTGTGTGAGAGAGACGCCTCCAGATGTCTCCAGCATGGAGGGTGGGTGGACAGATGGGGATGGAGCCAGAGCTGCAACATCCCCAACAGCAGGATTCTAATCCTGTAGGTTGCCACTGGAAATTGCTCCCCAGATGAAGAGTTTGTAGAGAAATCCTGGCTCCGGCTTTGCCAGCAGCTGCGGTGTAAAGATCTAGTCCTGGAGCTCAGACAGGAAGCTGAACTCCCTTCCGAAGCACCGCAGCGAACTGAGGGTTGTGGCTGTTGAAAAGAAGCAGGTGTCACAGCTGAGCTCCAGTGCAACCCACTCCTGTTTGGCTGCAGTTAGTTCTCTTTAAATACTGGATGTGAATCAAGCGCTAGTGAAAGATGCTGAATTGATGGCTCTGGAGACTGAAGTCCTCCACTCAACCCCAGAACAGGCCCTAAGGCTTCCCTACCTAGCCTTGCTAATTCGCCTCATGTCTGACCCAGCACGGCCACTCTCTATGGATGAAAAGAGAACTCAGTCTCACCAAACAAGGATGCCTACAAGTGCTAGCTGCAATGGTAGTTATTTGGGACAGAGACACCTTCTGCTGGGAAATGGACTCCTCATTATCCTCCAGGCCAATCACAAAGGGCTGTGGCCTCCATGCAGATGGAGCACCAATTGGATTGGTCTCCATCTAGGTCCTTAACATGGTATGGCTGGACGTTCTATGTCTATCATTGCCAATCTTATCGTGACCGCTGGTCACATGGTCACCAGTGGTGCAATCATTGCCCTGTAACAGCATACCTTGGTAAACACACTTTGTGCTTCATTGGTCTTCCATCTGAATAGACTGTTCTTCCCATGACGCTGGTAACCTAAGCACCAGGCAAAGGCCTAGGTGTCAGCTGAGAACAGACAAACTCACAGCTGGAAGCCAGACCAGCTCACTTGTGTGGTATTATAGTTCATGAAGTTTAAACATTAAACACATTCTTATACATTTTAACATCTACTTTGAAGACTTGGAGGATGTTACATGCATTGTTTTCATGTATCTGTACCCTGTTATAATGGATAGCAAACATCCGCATTGTGCATACCTCTGTAACTAAGTAACCCATCAAACGAGAAAGAAGCCTCGTAGAATGAAAATGAAAATTCTAACAAGAAAGTGCTAATTCCTGGAAAACAAATGGCCGTTGTGTGTGAGATTAAACATCAGACTTTGTTAAGTGCATGACGAAAGGCCCTGCATGGAGGTTGTTGCTGTCAGCTTGGTTTCTGTGAGAAGAAGCTATAAATATGGACACAGGGAAAAATTCTTCATCTCTGGATGGGTTTGGATTCTAATAGAGCACTGCTGGAGACTCACCTGTACATATCCTTTGACCTGCTTTAGCCTCTCAATAACTCTCATTCCTTTTTCTTAGTTCGTTTACTTCAGAATTGGCTACCAGCGTTATCTTTGGTGTGAGATCTAGGATGCTAATTGGCTGGATGAGCGAATGGTCTCTTGGGACTGGGTATAACCTGAATATTTTGTGATATTTTGTGTGTGTAAGTGACATTTATCACATAGTCCAGCTTGCCTGGGTAGCAAGATAGACTTCAGTGTCTAAGGGGACTGTCTGGGACTCCATTATGAGACTATTATAGAGCTTTGGGAGTTCACTTGTGGTAGGGGGTTAGTGAAATCTAATTATAGAATGTACCCCAGTTGGGGTGTCTGCCCTGAGGCAGACACTCACAGTCATGAGCGTGACATATACCAAGCAACCTGGTGAAACTAGACCACTGCTGATGAAGGTAGTTGCTGGGTTCAGCTACAACTACTTTAATGGCTGATCTTGTCCTGGGAAATAGACTAAGGCCATGTCTACACTACCGGCTAAATCGCCATTGCTGTGATCGATGCAGCGGTGTCGATTTAGCAGGTCTGGTGAAGACACACTAAGTCAATGGGACAGCGCTCTCCCGTCGACATCTGTACTCCACCTTCCCAAGAGGAAGAAGCAGTCTCCCATTGACATACAGCTGTGTCTACACTGCACTAAGTCATCCCAAGTTATGTTGACTTCAGTTAAGTAACTTACATAACTAGCCTAGCATAACTTAGATCAACCTACAGTGTTAGTGTAGATCAGCTCTAAGACCCACCAATTCATTTACATGGAAGCCACCAAACAGCCATCAGATAACAGACCTCTCACTCCCTATGAAGCCAGATTAGATTTTTGCTACTGCCTTACAGAGGAAGATGCTCCACCTCCTATTCCCTCGCCCTTAGGCCACACAGCCCCCACATAGCTGGGTTTTTCTTTTAAATACAGGTTTTTGGAAAGCCATGCTCAGCTCAGTGGCTATTTGCTGAAGAAGAGAACAAACAGCAGAAATCCCATGTGGTCGCCATTCTCCCAACGTTTTGCAGTAAAATGTCTCTCCCCCATCCCGCCAAATCTCTTTTCTCTTTGGGGTCTGTTCTGCCACCCATCAGGAAAAACAGTAGCACTAAGGGGGACCACACTGCAATCTTCCCTTCAGGCTTGCACTGGATGGATAAAATGACAACTGGGAACTTGCAGTGAGCCCGGGGGCAGAGAACCACCATTGCATGAGCTTGGAGAGCCTCATTCTCCTGAGTTAGCCCAAGAATAATAATGCTTCTGCAGCGAGATCCAAGGACAGGAAATAAAATCTCTTCCCGGAGTGGCTGCCTTTCCAACGCTACCCCATACATATCTCTTGTTCTCCTCTTTCCCTTTCCAGCCCCTACTCTGAAAAGCCCCATCACAGTTTCCTTCCAGGGAGAGCTTCCTGCACTCTCTCCAGAATCTAGCAATGCCACTATGCAATCCAGACCTGACTTTACACATCATTTTTCTTTTTAACATCTCCACTAGGTGGCGTATCACACCAGAAGCTAGGGTCCCAAACTGCAAGGAGATAACTGGATTAATTCACCTTTGTCAAGGAAGACCTCTTTGATTACTTGTTTGTGTTCCAGGCCCTGCTGATAGCGGCTAAGTAAGCCCTATGTGCTGGTTTAGCTCTGAACTATGTACATTGAGAATGTTAGGCTAGCTGAACATAAGGCAAACAGCCAAAAAATGAGAGAAAAAAATCATACATTAATAGACATATGCCATGTACCTACCTCTCATCCCAAAGCTCTTTACCATGTAGGCATATGGAGTGCACCTACCACTGGGATAGGACACTGCAGCTGTTTAACAGCACACAGTAGCTCAACATGCTAGATTATGAAGTGAAGAAAAATACTCTATGTAGCTGAAACTGTAGGGAGAAGGAATGGCCATTTGATCAGGAGACCTGAGTTAACAACGCAACTCCTGCAAACATTACCATGGGCTCTTCTGTCAGCACATAAGGCCAGGACCTAGGTTTTACATCTCAGCTGAAAGACAAAACATATATTAAGATTTTTTTTAAGGCGCTTATGTTTGATGATGTTTGGTAACAAAAATAAACTCTCAGAGGACTATAGTGTTTGAGATTTGAAGATTCTTGACATTGCTTACCAAACAATAGTGAAAAGGCTCCTCTGACTGAAGTCTACAGGCACAAAAGCTTTGTTATAAAAATTCCTATTCTTTGGAATATCTGAATATTGAATTTATGGAGACAATTATAAATTATTTTTGTCTGACCTCTAGCAAAAATCACACAGGATTACTGCCAGGATGAAATGTCTACTAAAAACATTTTTATTAGCCTTTCATAATTGTTGATCTATGGTTGGCTACTCTGTAGCAGTAATAACAATACTCCGCCCCCAGGTCTAAATTGTGAAAATTCTCCATGTATTTGGCTAAGCGAACTATTTTTTTCATTTTGCATTATTGGATTTTTTTCCCCAGTACAATCGCTTGGCTTCTTCCCCCTGGACATTTTAGAATTTGACAACAGACAATTGGAGCATGGGTATGAAGAGCCATTTTAAATATTTTTTTAATGGTGTTAGTTTAGTGCCCCTGACGGATGATGAACAGACAGCGCTAAGAAAAAAAACCGTTCTCCACAGAATAGGGAGAGTATGAGCAGTGGCAGGGCAAGCTGACCCTCTCACTGGCCTACCTACGTGCCTCAAACCTGACCTGCAGGGACCATCTTTGGGTGGGCGAGGGTAATTCATTGTCATTACTCACTCACTTCTCGGCCTCTGCTAACATAGAGGGGAGTCAATTGGTCCCAGATGAGCTTGTGGTTTTATGATGTGGTCTCCTGACCATTAGAAGCTGGACTAAGGCCTACATTCTTTTCTCACAAGTCATTTGAACAGCCACCAGATGGTAAATACTTTCAGTCTCTACTAGTTTGGGCCTGTATTAGAACCAGTGAACCAAAGATAAAGGACTCTACATCCCATTCCCAAGTCTCTGGTCTAGCCAGGCCTCCAACCTTTAAGTGATGGAAGAAGCAGAGTAAAGTTTCCAGCCCCAGCTGGAGATTCCTGTTATCCTGGCTAGCCTTTGCAATGAAAAATAGAAGAGGATGCCCTGTTGGAGCTACGGGACATAACAGGGCATTTAAACAAATGAAAGGTATTAGGGGAAAATGTGCTATATTAATCACAGATGTATGTGATTTCAGTGGAGTACAATGCACTGAAAATATATGTGATGTTATCAACGATGGTATGTTAAATGGCTTTGACATGAAGAATAGCTGCATAAATTGTAAATTCATTGTGTCCGTTTCTTCATTTCTATAGCAACAGCAAAACCTGCCAATGTGTTTCAAACAAGTTTTATTCAGATCTTTTTATCAACTATTTTCTTGCACAACTGACTTCAAGAGGTGCCAACTGTTTAATAGAATGGAAAGTGCAGAGTATTACACATGGATTTAATTACAAATAATGAAGCCACATGCATGGTACAGAACACATATGGGGCACACGCTCCAATGGGGAAATGTTACAAGGAGTTTTAAAGCAAACCACCAATCTCCTTGTCTTGTGCTGCTGGATGTCCCTTTGTGTATCAGAGTCTAAGCATGGCCCATGTCAGTCTCACGGGGATGAAGATCCCCCTCATTCTTTCCTGTAGATCTGTAGATCCTTAATTCAGATGCCTCTGGTGGTCCAAGCTCCAGTTGCAGGCAGCAAGAGAACACCCAGCTTTGCCCAAGGTTACCAGGACTGACAGTCTAGGAATCAGAGAGCAGAGACTGAGTGTATTACCCATGAGAAATGCCAGACATCTCATGGCCACCTCCAATCGGCAGGGGCAGAGTCAGCCTGGACCTTACAGGCACTGCGGTAAACCGCTGGCGCGGTTTAGCCATTAGCAGAAAATATTTTTACCCACTAAAAACAAATTTTTCCTACCTAAGTCTATAGTTGTGTGTCCCACTGGAAGAGAAGTGGGAGGCTGGGTTGGAATGCAGGCTTGTCCCGTTCACACTAGGATTCCACTATTGCAACTCAGGACACTCATTTAGTGCTTAGCAAAATCGGATTGCCCTTTGCAGGGCCAGGAACAGTACTATCTTCTAGTCTACAGGCTGATGCACCTCCTTGGAGCTGCTAAACAGCTAGTCCTAGCCCCATCTCCAACAAGCATAACCAGCCAGTTGGACTTCCCCCTCCCATGCATAGGCCAGTAGCAGTCGATGCAGTTGTAACAAGAGCCCCTCTTGGATCATCTGTAGGGATTGAAGCCAGGACCTCTCAAGCTGTAAGCATAAGTCACTGCTATTTGAGTTAAGGGGCCTAGTCCATTAGCACAGAGACAGTAGCAGGCTCATAAACCTCTGTAAGTGGTCTAGCCACCGAAGGACAACAGAAAGCCATCTGGTGTTAGCGTGGGTGACACAGGCATTTTAGCCAAGTTTGCAGCTAACACCCAGGTTCATGATGTAGCCCGTCTTCCTTTGACTGTGTACATTAGGTAGTTGCTCCAGAGTGCTATGAAGCGTCTAGCTACTGGACGAGTTTTGTAATATGGTCAGCAGCGATGGGCACATATCTTATTAAAGTGTCTGATTACCCAGCTGCTTACTACCCAAATCTCCCCCTTCCTCAGTACTTAGCTTCCCCAACATCTTTAGCGTGGGAGCAGGCATGATTCAGGCATTCAGTACCCAGCAACCATTGCAGCCTAAAACAGTGAAATAATCAGACACTAGTGACTCTACGAAGAACCTCAGTCGAACTTCTCTGCCTGCCAATGTTCTCTTGGTGTTTTGAATTTCTCATTCCATCTTACTCAGCAACAGATGCATATCCCACCGAAGTCAAAGCAAAGACTCGACTTCAGTGGGCTTTGGATCAGCTAAAGAGGTTTCTGAGCCAGTGTAGTAAACAAAAGGCTAGACTAATGTAAGTGTGTCTCCAACTGCTCCCCCCCCCCATGCTGATCGCCTTTCCTTGCAGGCCTTAATTCTCCAGGCACTTCTCAAGTTGGCAGGACTCTCCAGAGCACGTGTTGCAGCATGTGGCTAAGATGCCCAGAACCAGATATGGAGACATACATCTTTATGGATATTAATAAAATGCTGCCTCCCTTCATTTTTTGGTTTCATTAGGTAATTCCTTTGCTAATGAGAGGTGCCAGGCTGATGGTGCTGGACTTGGAGTTAGACTCCGAACAATTCCAACCTGCAGCTGGGGTAACGGCAGTGCAGGCTTTTCCTACCTGCCCAGTGTCTCTCAGCCCAGCCCTGGAGAAGCCTCCTGCGTACGCAGAAAGGGAGTTCAATTTCCCTGGATCATTCCTTGCTTGGCCTCTCTGTGAGACTGCCAGTAGGTTGCGCCAATGGTGAAGGGATGCCTGTTGAACGGGCTCTCGCTCTCTCTCTCTCTCTCTCTCTGTAGAAGATTCTGGATTTTTAAAAATCGCTTTCATTTTTGGGAGGAAATGACTCAGCTATGATCAGCTGGACCCCTACACTTCTGCCCTTCACACTCCACCCTGATCACAGAGGGCTCGCCTCCAAGAGAGGAAACAGGACACCAAGGGCCAATCCTTGGCTACCAGTATATTTCTCCTACTTTTCAGTGCACCTGGAAAGGGGGCACAGGGTTTTGGAGGATCATTCTTCAGGGTCTCCTAGGTGATCACAGGAGTGGGTGGCTCTCCCAGTGCGATACCAGGGCTGGCATTGATCCTTAGTGTATGCTCCTTGGGAGCCCGTGATGCGGCTCCCATGCGCACACCATCGCACGCACTGTGGGAATCTCACTTCCTTTCATCTGAGCCTTTCGTTCTCACTGATAATCCCCACGAATGCTCTTCTGAGCAGGAACCATAGGCACTGACTCCATGGGTGCTCTCAGCCTGCGGCACACATGGAAAAAAAATAGTGGGTGCTCAGCACCCACCAGCCACCTGCCGATCAGCTGCTCAACAGTAAGCAGGAGGCACTGGGGGAGGGGACAGGTGCGTGAAGAGGCAGGTTGGGCCTTGGGGGAAGGGGCAGAGCAGGGCACCTCAAGGTAAAGCACCTGGAAAGAAGAATGTCAGCACCTGTGGCAGGAACCCAGGGCCAGATCAGGGCCAGATGAGGAGAAACCTGCCAGGCCAGTAGATGTGGTGTTTTCTCATCGCGGTTCTCTGGCAACACAAATCATCTCCTGGGGGGAATGTCTGACAGTCCTGCAAAGCATGGGCAAGTGCAGCCCATGCCTGTTGCTGGGGCGCCTGCGGGTGCTAAGGGTGGGGAAGGGGGCAGGAGAGAGAATGGTGCCAGGAGGTTTGCAGTGCTGTCAAAGGGAAAAGTACTGAGACCACTGATGGGGAATGCAGGAAGAGTGCGGGGGCGGGGAGGGGGCGAGGCCAGGAGTTCATCCTGGTGCTGGGGTGGTGGAGGGGGAAGGCGACAGGAGAGGAGGGTTGAAGCAAACTGCGTCAAAGGGAAAATGGCACCATCCTCGAGGGGGCGATGCAAGGAACTGCAAAGCCAGATGCATCCACACTGTTATGTGCTGGTCTGATCTGACCAGGCTCACAGAGCAGAAGGCGACGGGAGCTGCAGATGGCAGCCTCTGCATCACCTGTGTGCCTGGAGGGACCCTTCTGCAGAGCGGAGCCTGGAGCAGTGAGTCCTCCTCTGAGTGGCGCTTCACCGGGAACCAATCCAGCACCTTGTCTCACCAGCTCCCCCTCCTCCTCACTGACACCCTGAGTGGAAGTTAACAGCAGGCATCCCACTCCCTCTGCCAGCTCATAAGCATCCCAGCCAGCGCAGCAGCCTCTGTAAGGACCGGAGCCAGGGGGGTTGTGGGTAAGAAGCCCAGTCCCTGGACTGGTTCCTTCTGAGCAGCCAGGAAATCTAATGAGGTTGGAGTGGATCCCTCTACGGATACTTGTTCAGTAAATAGCCCTGATAAAATCCTAAGTATGGGCAGTTGGCTGCACTCGGCTTTGTGGTTTTGGCCTCATTCATCCCTTGCTATTTTCTTTAACGCTGCAACTTCCTCTCGCTGCCTGAGCTCAGCTGGGGTCCTTGTGACATCACTTGTTATGGCAATTTCAGACTCTCCCTCCTCTTTGAAGGGCTCTCTTCACAAGTTACTTTGCGAACCAGCTCAGAGAGAAAGCCCAGCCTGCCATTCCCTGGCCATTATTTCCCTATATCCAGCAGCGACAGATGACCCAGGAGCCTCCCAGGCAGGGTTTACAGTTCAGTTCACTGTCTGTGTCGTTAGTCTGGAGAGGGAGATGATCATAAAGAGAACAGAAGACAATGTGGCTTGGAGTCAGGCATTCACCAGTGAACATGTCCTGACCTTGAGGTCCAGGCATGGGGACGTGTGGTCACGTTGCCTGGGAGCCAGGACTTTTATTTCAGGTTCTGCTAGTATCAATGATTTGCATTACTGTAGCACAGGGGTGGCCAACCAGAGCCTGAGAAGGAGCCAGAATTGACCAATTTACATTGCCAAAGAAATACATCAGCAGCCCCCCATCAGCTCCCCACGCCTCCCACTCTCCCTCCTCACACCTCCCAATCAGCTGTTTTGTGGCATGCAAGAGGCTCTGGCACGGGGGAGGAGTGAGGGCACAGCAGACTCAGGGTGGGGATGGGAAGGGATAGAGCAGGGGCAGGGCAGGGGTTGAGCAGTGAGCACCCCCTGGCACATTGGAAAGTTGGTACCTGTAGCTGCAGCCCCGGAGTCGGTGCCTGTACAAGGAGCCGCATATTAACTTCTGAAGAGCCGCATGTGGCTCCAGGCCACAGGTTGGCCACCCCTGCAGTAGCACCTACAGCCCTACTGTGCTAAGCGCTGCGCACACCTGAGATGGATACCTGAGATGAAGTGACTTGCCTGCAGTCGCACCCAGACTCTGTTGCAGAGCCAGGAACCAAACCCAGCTCTCAGGAGCCTTCATCCAGCATCCAAACCATGTTGCCAGGTCTCTCACTCACTCAGACATGCCATCTTGCTTGCCTGGGCCTCCCTTCCCCCACTTTGTAGCAACAACACCCTCTCCCAGGCAGGTAGCAATGATCACTAATGTCCAGAATGTGCTCGGAGGTGCTTGGCTCACCAGGCTGTGTTACTGGCAGCAGCGCGCGCCTGTGCCCAGTACAGCTATGTCCTCATTAACAGCAATACCCGGCACGGGGCTGACTTTTACGAGGTGGGACACGCTTGACCCAGGAAAGGATCATAAATCGACCACAGACCAGGGAAGGCTCCTCCTCCTTCCTTTGGCATCCAAGCAAGTCTATGCTCAGTGGCATAGTGAAGAGGGGTGGAGAGGGAGCTTCACCGGCACTCTTTAGCCCTGTCAGAAACCTAGAGGCCTTGTGCAGCCTGCTAATTGATTCACTGTACGGAGTTGCTCTTGAAGCTGCTAATTGAAGAGAGCACACGACAGAGATCACATTTCCATTAACAGAGCTACACCTTAATTTCTACATGGCAGCTGGACTTGTTGCCGATTATCAGCCTCCCGTAAGAATGAACAGAGAGAGGGAATAATTAATTAACTCACTGTGCCTGAGCCAGGAGCAGACCAACCTTTCAGCAACTCTCAGGGAGTAATTGATGTGGGGTTCTCCTGCTGCCATTTCCAGCAGCCTTCCTGGGGCCCTGTGACACTCAGTGCAGTGTAGCTTCCAGCCCACAGCATGTTGTTTTCCTGGAAGCTTTTGGGGCTTCACCAGAACTGCTCCCTCCAGGCAGCTAGAAACAGGAGACAAGGTAAAGCCTTTTTACTGCAAGCTTCTACTGCAGGATGCTAGTGGAGCAGCATCCTTGCTCCACCAAGGAACCCAGCTGCTTGTAAGGGGATAAAGAATAACTGTTACAAGTGCAGCCCAAGCCTCTACTGGGCACTGCATGGTCTGAAACCCAGTCCACGTGAAAAACCCGTCTCTGAAAGGTAACGGATTTGAGAAAAAGACCCTGATTGTCTGACGCATCCTCTCCTGAAGAGGGGAGACTATCGGTTTTGCCCAGAATAATGGGAATTCCTGCCCTTTGTTCTGTTCCATTTTACAGCAGCCTTTGGGAGGTGGAGTTATATCTGCACAGAGGACAAGGTCTTATTACACTGCTTACAATTAATGCTTTGCTGAGTTAGAACACTGAACTCCTGCAGACAGCTGGGTAATAAGGAGGCGGAGAATCAAGTCGGGAACTGAAAATGTCCAAATCTTTTCTTGATCCACTCTTTCCATTCCAGCTGTCAGTTTTAAAGAACAGATATGTTCCTGGTGGCGTTTATTTGTGTGTTCTTTGTTGCATCTGCTTTCAAGTACCAAGGAATGCAGAAGGCTTGCACAGCAAAGAGAGAAAAGCTGAGATCTAGGACTAACGGTACAGTGACAAAAGTTTATTTTATTTTTCTTTTCCCTTTCAGGCAATCTCAGTGACACAAGGGCTTCGACAGTTTGCACCCAGGAAAAAAGAGAAAAATGTCTTTTTCCTGCTAATTGTCATCTTAGTCCTCTACTTCACTTTGGAGTATACACTGATGCAAAGACATCATACCAATAAAGGTTCCAGTGGTTTCCTTCAGGCGCAGAGCTAGGGGGAAGCTGATCAGCTTCATAACATGACTGGAATACAGGGCATAGCTAGAAGTAGTTAGCACATGCAGCCCACACTGGAATTAGAGTCACAGAGCTTGAGGCCAGAAGGGATCATCCAGTCTGTGTATCACAGGACACCAGCACCACCCAGCAGCTACCCACTAAACCCAACAACCAAAATTAAACCAAATATCCCAGCTTTCAGAATAGGAGGGACCAATGTGCACTAGTGTCCAGTGCCTGTGCAATGGCAGGGAATTTATTAAATCAAATACACCCAGATAATCCTGGCAAGTGACCTGCACCCCATATTGCAGAGGAAACCAAAACCTCCCAAACTCACTGCCAATCTAACCGGGAGGAAAATTCTTTCCCAGCCCCACAAACTGTGGTTGGTTAAAATCTGAGCATGTGAGCAAGAACCAGCCAGCCAGCACCTGAGAGAGACAATTCTCTGTACCACCTTCTGGGCATCAACCCACCCCACTCAGTGTCCATCTCCAGCTGTGGCTATCTATGTTGCTTCAGAGGAAGGTGATAACAAAACCAAACAAAACCCCAGAATATGGGTGTGTGGGGGGGGGGGAATCCTTTCTTGACCACACCTGAATCAGTGTTCATGTATCTATGGCAGATTGCCTTAATCCTGCCTTGGTACGCTGCCCTCCCCTTTGTATTGTGGAGAAAATGCCATCAGGCCCACCCCTCTATGCAAAGTCCTGTTAGAGGTGGCAACGGGGAACATGGTGCCTCCCACCCAGTGCTGCCAACTCTCATGATTTTATCCCAAGTCTCAAGATAAATGGTATTTTTCTTAAAACCTCACTTCCAGGACTAATGAATTCCAGATTTCAGCTTAAAGAAAGAGAGTTTCTAGCTCTTGAGGTTCTGTAGAAAACTTGAGACTGTGACCCCTACCTCCCAAATGATTTAACACCAGAAGGCAAATAAAAAACATCCAAAACTTTGCCTTAAAAATCTCATGATTTTTTAGGGCCTGCCTCATCATTTTTCAACACTAGGGGTTGGCAATACTGCTATAAGGGCCCAATTTAGTCCCTCAGCTGCCCCTTGTACCTACCCTTTGCAGACACAAACACCCTTGAATGTCGTAAAAAATGAACACACCCTTAAATCATCACTCTCAGCAACAGAAGCTCCATGCAACAGCCCAGTGAGCCACTGCAACAAACCAGTTCTCCAGTGTTAATGCAACACTTGGCCTTAGAGGAGATAAACCTGAAATTAGTGAGAGAAGCTCACCTTGCAAAGTTTGTGTCCTCAGTTTGTAGGAGGCTAAAGCAACTCATTGAACTTCCATAGCGAGTGAGGGACATAACCCTGAGATATCTGTACGGCCTGAGTAACCACACAACACCCTTACCCTCTCCACTTTCAAAGTCCGGTCCCAGCATGTGGGCTCAGTGTAAAACCTAGGATGGATGCTCTGGGGCAGGCTCCTCTCTAGTTGTTCCAATGTCCTGGTCAGGAGTTTGGAGGGGGGTGCCAGATTATCTGTATGTGTCGATTTTCTACTGGCAGGAAATGTGAGAATGGGGCAGATATTCCAGAAAAAGGTTTATAAAAAGTGGAATCACTTTTAACGTACAAATCCAGGGATAAACAGGTCCTGCTGGCTAGAAATTCAAAATCTGCAGGGAAATAGTTCAATAAACAAATTGGTTCTATTCATGTTGAGTTTGAAACAGCAGGAAATGGTAACTAAGCATGCAGCTTTCGTACCCACCTCAGCTATGGCCACTTTGCCATTCCCTACTGCAGTGTCTGTGCTGTACACACTTTCCTGCATTCTAGTACAGTCCATTTTCCAGTCGTCTGCTGCTTCTCCTGCTCCTGCAAGCCCATGGGAAAATCTCCCTTCTCTGCTTTCTCAATGGGCTGCACGTTCTCACCTTGAGGTGAGTGGAAATGTCAGCTGGAATGTGGGTTTGGGGAAAAAAAAATCTTGACGCTTGTCCAAATCTACTCATGTTTATATTGGAGCCTGTGAGTGACATCAGAGCAGGGAAGAGTATAAACACCAGCAGGACCTTACTCTGAGACTTTTAAAACTGCAAACACATTGCTGCCTCCAAAGTGCCTGGGGACTGATGTGCTGAAGTGCCAGAGAGTAAGGCAGCATGAGAAGCCAACTGGAAAAGCAGCTTCTCTTCTTCTCTCTTCTCTGCATCCTTTCCAAGGTAAGGAAGCTGGGGGCTTTATTCTCAGTCAAGGAAGATTTTGGTTCTTACTTACAGAACAACCTGTAACCAATAGAAACCAGCTTTGTAACTGCAACAATTCAAAGATTTTACCATGTTTATTAGTATGCATGCTGCAGAATGTATCATATTCATGCAACCCCTTGAAGGTAGAGGCAGGGAGTTCATGACTATCGGGAAAATGTTGAATTAAGTAGCAATGATTTAGAATTAATGAGCCAAGTGTATCACTAGTAAAATTCCACTGAAGACAGAGGAATGACAACAAAGGTAAATTTGGACCTATATGCATGACCCATCTTCAGTATTGTGTCCAAAGCTCTGGCATGCATACCTGCTACCTGCAGACAATTGTAGTAATGGTTTATAGACCTGCTTCTCCAGATTCCGTGTCCTGCCTGAAACCTCTGGGGACACACAGCCAAGCAACCAGCACTGCTTTCTCAGGATTACTCAGTCATTATCCATTTTTCACTCCCAAGATGCAGTGAAGCACATGTACAACCGATGCCTCCTACAGGATTTTTGTTGCTCTAAAACTTTTTTTCTTGAATCTGAAGTGCTGTGAGAAACAATTCCCTTTGCAAAGAGCAGGACAGTTTAAAACTTTTCAACTTTTCAGTTGTCAATTTCTTGAAATGCTGCTTGAATTCCTCAAGTTGAACCCACCACAAGCATTGAGATCATTGCAATGTGATGCCTGTTTGAATTTTAACTCGCATACTTTTGGCCTTTAATCATTAGGACAAACTGTCATCTAAGGAGAAGCTAACTACAAAGGAACAGAGGAATACATGACGAATGGAACAAATCAGATCAATCATCTGGATAATCTTTCCCCAATAATGGCCTATAGCAGATATTTCACAGGCAGATGAAAACTCATTATAAAGATACATCTGGCCAAAGCTGTACATGAAGAAAAATTTCTTCCTGACCATTGTAGCTCTCATACCTCCTGGAGAATGATGATTGTTAGCCCTTGTTATTGCATCCTAGCCAGTGTAGCTGTAGCTATTGTACCTATTCTTATTCCTGTAAATCTCATTACGTTTTTTGTCTCAGGAATAACATAATTCAATAATAAAAGTGCATTAAAGAGGGAATTGTTCTAGCTATCTTGGATACATTTTACTCCTGTGCCTGCCACTGAAGTTACTACCGGGAGATAAAGGATCATCGTGCAAGTTGCACTGATGCTGATGAGGAAAATAAACAGCAGCACCAAGATCCATTCTGTCCAGGTATAGGCTGAACAATGGGAGAATGTTGCTATGAGACATGCTGCTAATGAAAGAGGGAAAGGAAGGTGGTAATTAATAGGAACATTTCAGTTGAATTCCTGGATTCCTCCCCTCATTGTCAGTCTCAGCAGGGAAGCCAAGGTCTGAATCAGCATGGAGACTGAACCCTGATCTGGCTTCATTTAGTAGACAGGAATGCATGGCTCATTTGTAGTTGCAGTGTGCGTTCATAGGAAATTTACTCTGCTGCTGTTCATGTTGTACACAAGGGGGCTATCAATCCAGCATTTTTCACCACCAATGAATTCACTTGAAAAATACAAATGAAAAACTACTGATATTTTTTCTGTGACAACACATCAATATTCACAGCCAGATTTGCAAACAGGGCCCTTCCTGCATCTGCAAAATATACTTGCACACGGGTAATTGTGCATACAGAATGGATAATCGATATTTATATCTATCTACTTACCTAACCTCCTGCAGGTCACTGAACTGCAAATCAACTGACTGTCCATGCAAACAGGCATTTGTACACAAACTCTCCTAAGCAATTATCCATTTGATCGGAGCAGCTATATTTTCCAAGCGCAACTAACCTCCCACTATTTGAAAATTTCAGCCAAGTGTGCCACTTACACAACTGGCCAAATTGGTGCAGAGGCCACAGCAGCTGGGGTTCAGAGCATCACTAAGGACACACTATGGGCCAAAGTGAGAAGTGGTGACACTCATTTGGTTTCATTCATTTGATTAAGCAAGCCTAATTTTGGGTACCCGTAGAGGATGGTAAGATGTCCCACTGGTCTGACACAATGTAATGTCTGTAAGGAAGCTGTTGGAATGTACTACTGTACGTCAATAACTCACATTTTAACTGCTCTACAACAGTACAGACTGGCACAGCCTACTAACAATGTAACACACTTAGGAGCTGTTGTCTAACACCTGCATCATTTTTTGCACAGCCACACTATGTTGCTGTATAGAACTGCTGTTGGGCCAAGTCCTAAGGCTGTGACTCAGTTTCTGTTCAGTCCTTACCACCTGTTCTCAGGCTATAACCCCCTTAAAGTACCAAATTGGTAACAATACTGAATGCTTTTCTAGTAATTTACATTTTCAAAGTACTGTGTAAAAAATAATTATCTGAAACCCCTATTCCAGGGCAGGTTAGTATTGTCAACTTCATTTTACCAATGGGGAAACTGAGGCACAAAGCTATTATGTGACTTTCCAAAGGCCTCACTTCAAAGCATGGTCATTAAGGCTTGGGAGAAAGAGAGGGAGACTCAGGTGTTGGAGGAAATAAAGAGACAGCGTAGTAAGACCAATTCTCATTGGCTTGTTAAATCAAAACTGGACCAGTACATAAGGTGCCCGACGCAATTCAGTCTGAGTAACTTCTAACCTAGGGCTTAATTGTGTGTGGTGCTGAGCATCCTTGATTCTCATCGGTGTCTGTGTGGGCTGATGATGCTCAGAATCTTGTGGTATCAAGCCCTATAGGAACAATTGTTTTCAGATCTATTTGGAAGCCTCTCTGTGGAATGCAGAGTCTCCTG
Organism: Dermatemys mawii; assembly: GCA_007922305.1. Classification (NCBI taxonomy): domain Eukaryota; kingdom Metazoa; phylum Chordata; order Testudines; family Dermatemydidae; genus Dermatemys; species Dermatemys mawii. The sequence continues at coordinate 13,175,906 of ML677360.1, read as the reverse complement.
AGTCATGCTGAGAACAAAACACTGACCCCCCCGCCATGAAACTAAACCCCCACAAGCCTGAGGTGAACTCATTGGGATTCACTGTAAGGTTGCAGCATCAAGGAAAAACGCTTTGTGAGCACTTATGGTTTTGCCTCTGCAGGTCTGTCCTCAGCTCTGCCGGACACCATGCTACTGCCCCTGGATCCCATCCCGCTGCCCTCCCGGCTCCTCTCTGGTTCTGGACGGATGCGGCTGCTGCAGGATATGCGCGCGACGCCTGGGAGAGCCCTGCAATCACCTCAATGTGTGTGATCGGAGCCAGGGTCTCATCTGTGATTACAGTGATGCCCATCCCGGGAGAGGAGGAACCTGCAACTGTGAGCACATTCCTCTCACTCTTTTCATTAAGGCCTGGCTGACATGTCTCCCCCAAATCCCAGCCTGTCCAGCTAATCCCATCCTAAAACGGTTGGGCGCTGCAGCCAGACCAGGCAGCCTGACCCGCTCTCAGGGGAGTGGTTAATAAAAAGTGGTTCTGGATGCCTGGTGTCTGCTCTGCACTGTAGCTCAAGCCAGTTTGCAAGATGGTTTTGCTGACCCGGTTTCAAAGCTGGTCAGAATTTTGAGGGAAATGTCCCTAGTATCGACCAAGCCACAGAGCTAGCAAAGAAAACAATGTCCCAGGGTAGAGAGGGATGAAATGTATCTGGAACATGCTTATATGGAACCCCAGATCTGACATTTGACCTCCAAAACATGCCTGTTAAACAAAGGCTCTGACCTCAGACACAGAACATGGACTGAGTTTTATACCACGTCATCAGCTTCTGTTCTCACAGGAGCGTAAACAGACTCAACAAACACTCCTTGAGTTCCTGTCCTCCTCAGAGAGCTCAGGTCAGTTGACAGGGATGTGAGCTGAACAAACATCAAACCTTCCCCCAGTTACAAGAGCTCATGGGCAAGGGAATCACTTCTTTTGGGGGATTCCCAAGAAATGGCAGCTGCTGTTAGTTTGCAGGACTTACCTGTCTTTTTTAGGTATTTCTGGGATGCTCAATACCATAGTGCCTAAGCTCCCATACCCACTGGACTCTGTGCTGTGCTAGGGGGCAGTAGGACTGTCGCAGACCTAAAACTTTGCAGACATGAAGGACATTTGCAAAGTAAAGAGTCAGTGGTTCTCTCACAGGCTGATGAACCTCTTCTCTGAGCAATTCATAGCAAAGTAGGCGAGAAGGTTAGGAAGGAGGATGGGACCCCTATGGAGGAGAAGCAATAGACTCTATTGAGAAGCTCTTCTCTCTCCCTCTCTCTCACTCACAGACACACACTCTTCAATCACTCTCTCAGGACCCTCTCAGGCAAGAACACAGCTTCCTACGATCCAACACGGGATACATCTCTGCCAGGGTACATGTCTCCTGCTGATGACACACCAGACAGCAGGCATCGACGTCACTTAGGTCGACTTAATTTTGTACTGTAGACTTGCCCCAAGAGGGAGTCTTTGGGGTTCTGACCCCACCCAGGACAGGGAGGCAGCCGCCTGAGACCTTTATATTCAGCGTGTCGATCATAGTGCGAGCGACTCCCACTCAAGAGAAACGCAGCAAAATTCCTGCTGTCTCGCTCCAGTGACGAATCCCCAACAAGAGCTGCTGCCTGTGGCTCATGATGGTCCCTGTTCCAGGCTCAGCTGAGGACGTGGGCTGGATACACACACAATGAGCTGAGCCTCTGATGAGGGATCCTGGTGAGCTGCCCCAGTCGCTGGCTGCTACCACCTGGCAGCTGAGACTACTGAGACGGCTGGACTTCGAGCGTCCTGCGGAATGTGCTCCATACTGACGGTTATTGTTTATTTATTAGTTAGTGCTGGTCCAATGATTCATCGTGAATAAATTTGCCGGCACATTTTGGCATTTGTCTCAGAATTAAGCACACGTCATTGTTTTCATTCTCTCACCAGCCCTGCAAAGGGACAAGTGATATTCTTTAAATAATTGATCCAGGAGCTCTTCGCACTGAAAAGGTTATTTGCAAATAAATTAAGTCACTATTAGACCAGCTCTGTTCCTATGTAACATTTGTATCCGGTGCCATAGACATGCCTGGTGGTCCACAGAGAGAATTCAGCTACTTCTCTTTGTCCAGGCACTTACATTATGATCACCACTCTCTGAGCCAGGAGAAAAACACAACAGCTAGCATGAGGAGCTCACCAGATAGACACTGTAGCTTATCAGAGCCCCAGCAAAGCCAACCACCTGGCTAATCTGGTCAGTTACATCCTTCATATGGCCACTGTGGGCCAGATGCAAAGCCCTTTGGAGTTAATGGAAAGACGCTTCCATTTCAATGGGCTTTCAATCAGACCCTACACTGAGCCCACAAATGACAGAGTCCCCTTTGTAATTATTGTATGTTTGCCCACAGTGGCACCTGACCCCCCTTCTCTCTGCATTTGATTGGTCGCTTTGGTACTGTTGAGTTACTCTGGATGTTGGTTGCAGTTGAGGAGGGAGACGACAGCTGCGAAGTGAATGGAAAGGTCTATCGAGACGGGGAGGTGTTCCAGCCCAGCTGTAAGATCCAGTGCCGCTGCTCAGATGGAAGTTTCACCTGCGTACCCCTCTGCAGCGAGGATGTTCGCCTGCCCAGTCCGGACTGTCCCCATCCGAGGCGTGTGGCGGTCCCAGGGAAGTGCTGTCAGGAATGGATCTGTGAGAGGCAAGACAGTCACTTCCTTCAGGATGCCATGCCAGGTAAAGTCCTGAGTGCCCTGGAACATATATCTATATCTATATCTATCTATATATACACACACACAATGGAATCTGTTCTTGCAATTGGGTTCTTTACATTGTGTAACCTGCAACAGTGAGCAACGAAGCAACCGTATCTAAAAATGCCTTATCTTTGTTCTGGAGGGAGCTCTCTAAGGGTGTGATGACAGATCAGTCTACATGGCCCATTCACTCATCAGCTTCTGGACATTAAGAGGAGAAACCCCACCTCCAACTCATTTCACGGCCCGCAGGCGCTCCTTGGTCACTACCAGCCTGGGCTGGATTTGTGCCACTGATCCAGAGCAAAGAATATTTGTGTGTGATTTAAAAGTCTCTTTCCATGCCTATTCCTTGTCCAGTGCTTAGGCCGCCTGGGACATCATCAGCAAGCTTTTCCTACCTCTGCAAAGAATGGGGCACTGAGTGGAGCGCCTGCTCTGCAACCTGCGGCATGGGGATTTCGACCCGGGTGTCAAACCAGAATCGGTACTGCAGGCTCGAAACTCATCACCGTCTGTGCATGCTCAGACCCTGCCAGGCGCTCCCAGGAACAGCTCATACGGTAAGGGTTGGACTTTCGCCAGTAAACCACTGCTAGCAGGTCTGTGGCTGGCAATGAATTTTATAGAAAAAGGAAATCCCAACCCCCACGCTGACATAAAAACCACAGTGACCCTCTTAGCCTCCTGTGTACACACACACACTACTCACCAGCTAGCTGTGTGCCAGGCCGAGCTTCTCAGAAAGGCGCAAACGGCAGCTAGAAAATCCAAACCTCAAACTAAATTGAGTGGCGCAAACCTGAGTTTTTGCCCCACTAACGATGTGACTCCAAGAGCAGTGAAGGGTCCAACATAACCCAGAGATTGCTAATGGAATTGGCAAAGCCTGGACATACTCTCTGTCCTACAGAAAGTGCATTCACAACTCCCCTGGTCCCCTGACATTTGCCCCTTACAATCAGTGTCATCTACATCAGATCGGGACTAAGAGGAAGCCAGTTTGATCCCAGGAATAATAGAGATTTTTATTAAACTATGAACCCTTGGGAGTTTGAAGTGGCAAACTAATATGCCATTGTCAGTTTTCCCTTCTTTACTGGGCCCCTTTTAACACCTCCTGTGAGTAGCGATAGCTGTCACCATCCTACAGGGTAAGTTACCCTCACATTAGGGACTGGCCTACGTGATGATTTTTGTACTGGTCCAGCTAAGTCAGGTGTGTGGGGGGGGGCTGATTATTTTTTTTAGCAGTATACTGCTGCTTATCCGAAATCTTATTATCCAAACCTCTGCATTATCTGAATTCCCCTCTTGTCCCCCAGCATGACGTATGTCAATGGCTCTCAACCTTTCCAGAGTTCTGTACCCCTTTTGGGAGTCTGATTTGTCTCACACATCCCCAGGTTTCACTTCATTTAAAAACTACTTGCTTCCAAAATCAGATGTAAAAATACAAATGTGTCACCACACACTATTACCGGCCAATTGCTCACTTTCTCAGTTTTACCGTATAATTATAAAGTAAATCTATTGGAATCTAAATATTGAACTTACATTTCAGTGTATGGTATATACAACTGTATAAACAAGTCTTTGTCTGTATGAAATTTTCGTTTGTTTGTACTTCACTATGTATGTTGTAAATCTAGGCAACTCTCTAGAAGAGTTGGTGAATGCCCAGTGGTATACGTACCCCAGGTTGAGAACCACTGACATACAAGCCCTCTGCGTGGTGGGGAACAAGGAAGGGATTTGGATAATGCGGAGGTCTGGGTAATACACCAGAGACCCCGCTGGCCAGGATGGGGATGAGGACGAGGAGGAGATCAAGCCCCTAGCCCCATGGAAGGTTGCCCTGCTGTTGAATGGCTCCTGCAGCAACACAGCGAACTCTCTGCAGCCCTGCCCTCATGGCCCCACTCATTCCCTCCTGTGCCAGCCGGACTGCAGAGGCTCCGTGCTGCTGCGGGGAGGGTGATGCCCGAACCCTGCAGGTGCAAGGTGCAGGGGAGGCTGCAGTCCTGGTGGGGCAGGGTACAGTCCTGGCTGGGTGTCTCCATTCTGTCTCACCAGGACCACAGCCTCCCTCTTCCCCCAGGATCACAGGGAGTCCTCTACAGCCCCGCAGCCCTAAGAGTGAGCGGGGCAGAGCAGAGACACCCCCGCCCCCCAGGACAGGACAGTGAGAAAGAGGAGGAGGACGAGCCTCCAGCTGCTGTGGAAGCCTCCTTGCTGCTGAATGGCCCCTGCCCTGTCAACTAGCCAAACTCCTGATTAGCCGAATAAAATCCATGTCCCCCATACTATTCGTATGATCAGGAGTATGGTATAGTTCTACTGGTGCAACTCCTAATGTGGGCACACTTATACCAATATAAATACACCTTACAGCAGCAGAACATATTCCCCTTCCTGTATGGGCATGGCTATCCCAGTATATAGCACCTTTATCCTGATATAGGTGCATCCACACTGCGGGAGCAGTATAGCTAAAGCAGCACAATGTTTGTGCTTAGAAAAGCCTTTCCATAGACTTAATGATGTGAACCCTACCCCCTGCTGACTTCTCTTTACATTCTCTGGGTCAGATTTCCAAAAGGGCTCTCTCCCTTTATGGGAGGAATTTGCACCCCCACTTCCATGGCTGCAATTGCATCGCAAGCACAGATCGTGTCGTGAGAGGGGCAAATGCTCAGACTGGCGCCTGCAATTCATTTTGCAGGCGCGAGACTGGTGCCATATTTGGTGGGTACAGAAAGAGAAGGCAGGCAGCAGCTATCGGCCTGTGTTAAATGGAGTTAGTTCTGACGTGTGGCAGAGCCTGACTCTAGGCATAGTTACTAACCAGTATCAATGGGCCAGAGGACAGGTGCCATCCCAGACATCATCTGCCTTTAAAGAAGATAGTATTCGGACTCCCAGTTGCAGGATAAGAAACCCAGGTAGTCTCTGATGTCACTGAAGCCATGGCCGGTTAGAACACCACGAGAGATTCCTCTCTCGCTGCACAGGCCCTTCCCACTCAGCTTTGAGAGACACGTCACTGGTAGGGACACTCGAGAGCCAATTCTAAGGTGCTTTAGTCTCTGGGTTGGCTGTACGGTGTCAGGGGGGTACAAGAAAAGTTACATTGTCTGCTCTGTCTTTCCAGATGGCAAGAGGAGGTCGTTTGTAGCCCAGCCCACACAGGTCAGATTTTGGTATCAAGACTTCATCCCAGCAGCCAGACTGACCCAAGCCCAGGTCACGATGGTTGCAGCAGAAAGGGGTGTTCTACCCCCAATGAAGCTAGGGAAGAACTGACTGACTTCAGCTGCAAAGGAGGATGAAGACTCTGGAACAAGATCCCCAGCCCCTTGCTCGTGCCCATTATGATTTCTCTAGACAACGTGGGGAAATCTTGCCTCGTGTATTTTAAACCATGCAGTGGCAACGTAAGCTTATTGCCAGCTTGTGACCGCGGTTGTAGTACGTCCCTTGGAAATGACGCTGTGTGGGTACAGTCACTTATGGGATCATGCATGGTTCCCTCTGCAGGAGAGTAATTATAATTCCCCACAGGCCAGGCTGCCACTGCTCTTCCAAGTGGGTTTTGTCATTCAGAATTAAGCAATGGGGTTAGTCTGGGGTTAGATTTGCACATGGAGCCTGGGGCTGTCACTCTCAGGCAGGTTCTGGCTGCCCCCTGTGGGAGGGGATCTCTTAGGAGTGCCAGGATCCCCCAGGAAATGCTCAAATGGAGCAGTCACTGCAGCAGGAGAGGCAAGAAGGGGACAGTAAGGCTGGATCTTCAGACACAAATGTGCTTGGTGCTCCGGGCTGGCTCCAAGGCTCACTGAAGTCGATGGACAGCCTTCCATAGATGTCAGTGGGCTTTGGATGAGGCCCTCAGAGTGTTGAAGAGTGCAATTCCCTGTACATGGATTTAAAAGCATTATTAAAGGTTAGCGGATCTCAGCCCCTCCTCTGTCTGTACGAGGACCCTGTATGGAGCGCCCGGAGATCAGCATTGCCCATGGGAATGGCTGGCTCGGATTATCCCGGATGCATGCTCTAAAGCAGTGCGTGCTTTCCCAAGCTCCGGGGCAGTATCCACAGCAGCGCTGGTGCTTCAGGTCTTTGCAGTTGGCGTTCTAGGATCCCCTCTCTATCTTGGGATGAATTTCTGTGCTGGGCCTGCCTTCCGTTCTGTTGTGCACCTTCCATAGAGCTTTGGCTGCTCACCACTGTGAGACAGGAGTATGAAGCAGTCCATGCCCCATGGGAGCTAGAGTAGATACAATCAAATGGAAGCAATCATTACCTGTTGGTGGAGTATGACTCAGAGTCCATTAACTTGGCATAGCTGCCCAGAAAAAGTTTGGGACCCTTTATATTAAAGTATGAATAAAACCCCCAAATGTTAGAACAAGAAATAGGTATGACCACCTCGAATCCTTCTACTTCTTCAGATGCAGCCTGCAATGAGGAGAATGCTTCTTTCCAAGGCCTGGGGATGATTTCTTGATACATTTCTTACTGGCCAGATTTCCAAAGGCCCAACATGCCTGTAGCCAGCTCCTGATCTGTGTATACATTAGGGTCTGTGCACACACAAGTGAGGGGTGCGTCAAAAGTGCTGCTCCTTCACCCAAAAGTCACACGTGCTGCTCCGCTTTGTTTTAATTTGCCACCTAATGCCAAGACATTGACTGTCTCAAACATTAGAAAAAACACTGTAGCGAACAATTCTTTACTGACCTTCAGGGAAAGGACTAGATGGCACCTAATACCATAAGTTCTTCTCTCTGATTTGTAGGATTCAGTGATTCACATACAATCAGCTCATTATATCCAGCTACCACCACAAATAAACAGCACATATTCAAATTGTCATCAGAACAGGAGTCTTCCTTATAATAGTTTTATTCACCTTCCCTTCTCTGAAAATACCTCCCTCTGAAAGTCACAATGAAGTGCCTATCCAGCAGAAAGCTTCCTCTAGCATCGCAGCATTCTGTCTACAATACCAGTGGCTTGGCATGTCTTTCAACCAGGCAAACAAGGAATTTACACACTGGTGATCCCATTCCGAAGCTCCGGACATGCCACCTAATAGCCAGGCACAAAACGCTAAAGTCCACGGCCAAAACAAAGGCAGCAAAACAGCAAGCAAACCGCAAAGCTGGGAGAGGGCCATCTTCAAACACAGGGGCTGTTCCAGCAGGAGCAGCCGAGGAGAGTTATTCTGCAGACAGCCTGAGCTTTATTTTCTCACAGTGATCATCTTTTAGGGTTATTCAAAACTGAAGTTTAAATGCCCTCTAATGGCCTCTGTTTAAATCTGCAGAGGCAACACACTTCTCATCCCATGGACAAATGTGAGCTGCAACTAGAACGGAGCTGTGTTAGATTATGAATCCAGACAAGAGCTGGCAATTTCAGTTTTGTATTTGTGAAATTGAAAATAAAAATATGCTCAACTAGCTGTATAGATTGTGTTAGTGCATCTCTTAAAGGGAGTGGGCCCTGTTCCGATCTCACACTAGTTTTACACTGATTAGTTTTACTCTTCACTAACATAGGTGGAGTTACACCTGATTTACACTAGTGTGAATGACATCAGAATCACGCCCAATCAGCTTGGATATGTCTGCAGCTCAGAAAGCTTAAATTTGGATAAGAGAAACGCAGGCAAAATAAAAACATTTAAAATTTCATAACATTTTGTCAGCTGTTTGTAGCCTCTCAACCTTTCTTAAACACTGTTAAATCTTTTTGCTATATTGGTTTCTATTTTATTTTAGTGTGTTTCTGTAGACATGCATATGTACCAGCTGGGGTGTACATGGATGAATAGCATTATTATTAATTATTATTATTTGTATTACTTAGTAGTCCCAGGTATGGACCAGGACCCCGTTGTGCTAGGCACTGGACAAACACAGAACAAAACGATGGTGATGTGGGCATGTACTTGTATGTGTTGTACCTGTTGAGTTGTGCTATATCTTTAGGCATACACACATATGATTGAGTTGTGTGTATCTGCATTAGTTTGTGCCTCTGTACATGAGGATGCGTACCACTTGGGCACGGGCGGGGGTGGGTGTAGGTAATTTAAATTACAATATCATTTCACTCTTCCTCATTATGTCAAGTGAACATTCGTCATTCATACACATTACTTGAACCACTCTTCATCTTCCTGAGAAATTATGAGCTGAATTCTGTGACTTAAACATCAGACTTAAACATAAGCACTTACTCAAGCTAAATCCCCACCGACTTCCTGACTACAGGATCTGGACCAATATTTTTCCACATTTTGGGCTGCGTTCCCTAAATGTCATCATCATCTGACCCCTCCCACACACACGAACACAGCACCAAAATACACACCTTGGAGAGTGCAGAAACAAAAGTCTGAACAACAGATGGTACTTGTCAATCCTGCACCCACCAAACGTGAAAGTGACCTGTGGTTGGCTGAGAAGCACGCAATGCTCATTAAAGAGTATGTATAATCTTAGTCAGACTCTTTGTTAACCAGCAGCGTACAGTGCATTTCAAATCACAGAGTAAATCTCTTTGGAATGGTTTCGTTAAAGTTTGAACACATTATGTACCTATGAAATGTAGGTACTCTTTGTTCACTAAGGTGACCCCTTTTGATAAAATATGTTGATAATTTTGCTCCATGTCCCTGTATAGAGATAACCTGTGAAAAAAAGTCTGATGTTTTTCAGTCACATGTACAGAAAAATGGAACATAGTTCAGGCTGCACATGCAATAAGAACTAATAATTAATTGTCTTTGGTACCTTTATTAAATACTTATCAACTGTTGCTCAAGTTCATCTCTTACCCTGATTAAAAAATCCATGGCGCACAATTTTTGTAAAGACACCTGAAATTCTTATCTCAGCTACAACTGACTCAATATACTTCTTTGTTATCCTTTATTTTTTCTGCAAGATGCCATTTCTCACTGATTAGCTAAGCTAGAAACATCTAAATAACCAATGAATACATGCAAACGAACTGGAAGGATTGTTCTTTCCATAGGATGCAGTATAACCAACTCTTGCAATTTAATTGTGAGGTTCACAATATTTGGTGTTTTTAAGAAAGCCCCTTGCTCGCTGGACATGTGATTAGGTGAGAATCTCAGGTCTCATTTTTTTAAAGAAGAATAAGTTTCTAGTCCTCATGGCCGTGGAGAAAAGCTTGAAAAGGTCCCTCAGTGCTCAAAGCCAGAAGGCAAATCAAAACTCTAATGTATTGTTTTTAAAAATTCCCTGCTTTTTGTGTCAGTCTCAGAATGGGGCCTGGCTTATGATTTTTGAACGGTTGGGGTTGCTCACAGAATCCTAGAAAGGGGAAGCCAAACTAAACTAACAAAAAGTCCCTTTTAAGAATGCATCCAAACCAACCCAGCTGCCAGAGTTCCTAGTTCTCTTTTTGTTTTGGGACTGAGGTAGATTTTCTTCCTTTCATCGGGGTGCTGGGTCAAAGAAGGAAACATATAACCCTATTCATAAAGCCCTTCGCTCAGAGCTACCAAAATTACAGTCAGAGAAACAAAGTACCTAGGTGCCGGGCTTATGACCTGACTGTCTACATCCTGTAATAACAACCACACCCCCTTTCTCACTCAGCTTCCTTTTCCTGTTTATATAGCCCAGCCCCTAGGGTGTGGCAGAGTGCTGCTTGATTGCAGACACCCTATGTTGGCTGTAAGCTTCAGACTCTTCCTTAAAAGAGGTAGCACGCCCTGCTCCAGTTCGGCAGGACTGGGAATGGGCTGGCACTGACATGTTCATTACAGCTGTGTATTTGCAGTCACCTTCTTTAATACCTTGAGCCGGTGAGTAAATAGCCTTGAGCCTATTACCTGCATAGTCTAGGATTGCACCAAATCTGCTAACATTAGTAATAAACATATTATTCATAAAAGCAATGAGAGGGGATGGTGATAATCCTGACACAACCCCTTTCTACCTGTCACCTGTAACTGTAAGGTACCCTAAGGCAGTGGTTTTCAAACTTTTTTTTTTCTGGCTACCCAGTTAAAGAAAATTGTTAATGTTCGTAACCCAATGGAGCTGGAAACGAAGGGCTTGGGGTGTGGGAAGGACTCAGGGCTGGGGCAGAGGATTGGGGTTTGGGTGTGCGGGGTGGGGCCAGGAATGAGTGGTTCAGGGTGTGGGAGGGGCTCTGGGCTGGAGCAGGAGGTTGGGGTGCAGGAGGGAGTCAGTGCTCCGGGCTGGGGCTGGGATGAGGAGTTTGAGGTGCAGGAAAGAGTTCTGGCAGGAAGCTGCCTTAGCACCTCTGCTGCACTGCTGGGTTTGGGGCGGCTCAGTACTGGGGAAGCGTTTAGGGCACAGGGTTGGGGCATGGGCTTACTCGGCGGCTCCCAAACAGCGGTGCAGCAGAGGTGCTAAGGCAGCTTCCTGCCTGTCCTGGCACTGCGGCCTGCGCTGCGTCCCGCAAGTAGCCAGCAGCAAGTCTAGCTCCTAGGCGGAGGTGTGCAAGCAGCTCCACACAGCTCTCACCCACAGGCTCCGCCCCCAGCTCCCACTGGCTGGTGGAGTGCAGAGCCATGCTCCCCGCTCCCACTTAGGAGCCAGACCTGCTGCTGGTCGCTTCTAGGGCAGAGCGTGGTGTCAGGGCAGCACCACTGATGGGACTTTTTGCAGCCCGGTCGGCAGTGCTGACCAGACCCGCTGCGACACAGTGCCTTCCATTCCACAGCCCAGTACTGGGTCACAACCCACAGTTTGAAAACCACAGCCCTAGGGATCACTACCCAAAACACCTCGTGGTGAAGGAAGGCAGGAGAGACTGTGCAGGACAGAGGGTTATTTTCCTGAAGAATGAGTGACTTCTGATTAATGCCCTCCTGTCTGCACTGTCCCAGAATTTTTGTGCCAAAGTCCCAGCCATCTGTACTTCTACTATCAGGCAAATTTTGGCCCACAATAATGGAAAGAATAAATTTCATTTATCTGGTAACCACTTCACATTCCTTTCTATCAAAAGTAAGCCAGAAAAACTTTGATGTGGGTTGCTCCTAGCAACTAGACTTTATCTCATAGTCATTTACTAATCCATATCCTCCTGCAGAACAATTTCAGTTCTGCAGAGCAACTGTTGTCTCTCTGAATCCAACATAGATGCTTATAATTAGTACCACTTTGGCAAATCCTCTTATCTAGGGAAGCCCAACCTCCACCAGTTCTTAACATTTCACAAACTTACGCATACTGCTAGTACACATGCTGCAGGGAACCAGCTGGCTTTCACTTAGATTATCTTCTCTAGCTCTAATTTCTATATGTCACAGCCCTGGTAAAGTTACCTCTGCATCTTCTTAGGACACTCCCAAAGGCTACTGTGTTTGCATCCTAGCATGTTGGACCTGTGTGCTCTCAAGTGTCCCTCGGTTTGGGTGGGCTCAGCATTGACTCTTTCCCTGGCATGCTTCCTCCTGGGCACAGACTCTGATGTTTGCCCCTTCACTGAAGTGGGAACCCCACAAACCAGTGTGTGACCCCATCCATGGCTTGGCCTTTGCCGGGCAGGAGCAGCTCCTGCTCCATGGGGAGGAGGGGATGCCCATCTTCTCCCCTCCCCCACCCCGCTTCCCTCCGCCTTTCAAGCTATGTGCCTGTGTAAGCTTCCTGCACTTTGCAGTTTGCACAGTTCATGTATGAATCACAAGCAGCAACAGAAGTCCTCACTGAGTGCTTAAAGCTATATTACCAGCTGTATTCATGCTTATGAATATGTAATCAATCAATACGTAAGAAGTGAGTGAGATAGTGTGAGTGTAAGAAACCAGTCGCAAGGCTTAAATCGAAATATTAGTGTGTAAGGATAATCAAGGTGAATATGGGACTGTATATAAACCTATGGCAGTAGCGGCCGGAGGGATGTAACCTATGACAGCAGAAACTCAGGACCAGATGAGAAGCAGAAGAGTCCTTCCAAGACCCGGAGGGGCTTCAGGGACTCTCACTGCCTAGTGGTTCAATCTCCAGGAAGCTGTAACCTGGCCAGAAGCGCAAGCAGAGTCGACGGGAGAGTGCCAGCTGCCAACTTACTGCACTGAAGACATCGTGGTAAGTAATCTAAGAACTGAAGTTGCATATCTTAGATCAATCCCAAGTGGTAGTGTAGACAAACTATGACAAGAGTAAAGTTGCAGTCCCTTTTGTCAGGGGATCCACAATCAGCCTCATCCGTAGCTTAGTTACTGGCCTACCTGAGTGGACTGGTTTTCTTGGTATGCTGCCTTCTTTGTCCAAGGAGGAAGCTAATGTTTAAAATCAAATGTGCACAAGTTAAGAAGAAAGGTTCTGTATATCTGGGGTTGGATGTGGGTTATGGGGAAGTGTAACAGTTATAAGGTTCACGCAGTACATACATATTACATAAACAGCATAGCTACTACCAAGGTTTGATGACCCTTCATTTCTAGCTCATTGTTAGCATTGTGTCACTACGCTTTCGATTTTTCACCCCTAGATGGAAGTAAAAAGACAGCAGAGAGGCAGGCAGGCCTAACAATCAAAATGGAATTTGCAATGTGATAGAGAATTCATATCCCATACTGGGAGGATGCTGTGAGATGTGGCAGGACCACTGCCAGTGTGTTCTGCTGGGCTCTGAAGCGCTGTCTGATCTTCACAACTTCCTTCCTTACTCTGCCCTTCATTGGGTAACTAAATTGGATTTGCTGAGATCCCTTCTCCCTGCCCTACCAAAGTGTAACTCCTCACCAAGGCTACTGCGCCTGTTCAAGTTTCTGACTCTCCTCTTGTTCCCAGTTGGATCATCCCTGGTAAATGTTGCTGGAACTTGAGTTCAGGATCCTGACAAAAGGAAGAAAGGTGAGTAGCAAATTACAGACCCTGGACTTCAGAAAAGCAGACTTAGACTCCCTTAGGGAACTGATGGGCAGGATCCCCTGGGAAGCTAATATGAGGGGGCAAGGAGTCCAGGAGAGCTGGCTGTATTTTAAAGAAGCCTTATTGACGGTACAGGAACAAACCAGCCTGAAGTGCAGAGAGAACAGCAAATATGGCAGGCGACACGCTTGGCTTAACAGCTTGGTGTGGGGAGGAAGTGGGGAGCGTGGCGGAGAGAGGAGTAAGTAACACCTGTCTCTGCAGCTTGCAAAGCTCTTTGCGATGGGGGGATGGAGGCGCAGCAGCTCCGGCTCCGGCCCCTGCCTAACGGGGCGGGGTCCATCCTGGGTTTCCACCCCCCCGCTGCCCCATCTGCCAGTGCCCGGTGCAGCGCCTCACTCCCCCGGGGTGTCCCTTTGGGGACGTCCCTCCTGGGCTGCTCCCACTCCCAGGTCCCCCGGACAGCCCCGACTCCTCTCCCCTGCCTGCCCCCAGGGCACGCGGCCTCCCCACGCGGCGCCCCGTCCACGGGTCAGCTCCCCACGCCAGCACCCCGTTCCCATTGCGGGCCCTACCCCGCCCGCTGCCCTTAGCGGAGCCCCCGCCTCGCTCCACCCGCTGGCACCGCGGAGCTGTGCGGCAGCTTCGGGCTGTGTCACCCCAGATGCGCACGCGGCAGTGCCCGACTTTCTGCGCCTGAGGCTGGGTAAAGTCTGCGGGGAGCCGCCGAGCGGAGATCGGGGGGTACTGCGCAGAGCACAGCGCCTGCAGAGGCCGGGTGGGGGGAACCCCTCAGGGATCCGGAGTTCACCCCTTAGAGTAGGGACCGAGGTATCCGCACCTGCCCTTTCCCCTAGGGTTCTGGGGAGCCCCTTCTGCCCTGCCCCCCTTAAGGATCTGGTATCCCTGCCTCACCCTCCCCATAGGGTTCTGGGGATCCCTCCCACAGCCCGAGTTGCAAGAAGATATTTTCCTGTTCCCCCCCGCCCCAAGTCTCAAGATTCCCTTCTGCAGCACCCTTAGGACGTGGGAGATGCCACCTTGCACAGATCTCTCATGCATCTTCCCTAAGGACTCACTTTTTCCCTTGCTCCATCTGCTTCCCCCAGAGCCCTCCGCAGTAAACGGCACCCATGAAGATGGAGGAAATCGTCTCAGTTTCTACCACCAACTTCAGCGCTGCCCCGATTGTCCCATGCCGGGTTAACCAGATTTTCACCTATCGCTTCCTGCCAGCCGTGTACATCATCGTGTCCCTGCTGGGGCTGCTGGGGAATGCACTGGGGCTGTGGAATCTGTGCGCTGGGTCCCGGAGGAGCGGCTGGAGCACCCTCAGTGTGCTGGTGTGCAACCTAGGGGTGGCGGACCTACTCTACGTGATCACGTTGCCCTTCCTGGTGACCTACTATCTCCAGGGGGGCGTGTGGATCTTCGGGAAAGACTCCTGCAGGCTCACCCGGGCCCTCTTCCACCTCAATCTCTATGCCAGCATTGGCTTCCTGACCTGCATCAGCATCCACCGCTACCTAGGCATCGTGTACCCACTGAAGATGCGGGGTAGGTGCCAGATGCTGGCCTCCCCCTTCTTAATCAGTGCCTTGGTTTGGGCCTGGGTCATCATCCAGGTGTCTCCTGATTTCATGTTCAGCAAAATGGATAGCAATGGTACACAGTGTCATGATACAACAGGACATGAGAACCTGGGCACCTATTGGCCCTACGTCCTGGCTGTAACTATGACTGGCTTTGTCGTCCCCTTCCTTATAATCATTGGCTGTTACTGCCATGTGGTGGTGGTCCTCTGGAGGAATAAGAACGTGGACCCAAACCTAAAGAGGAGGAGCATCAAACTGGTGGTGGTAGTGATGGTCCTGTTCTCTGTCTGCTTCCTCCCATATCACGTTTTCAGGAACCTTAACTTGCTGTCCCGAAGCTGGCAACTCCAAGGGTCTTGCACTCAGACTTCAAAAAACATCTATGTCTCCTATCAGGTGACCCGGGGCCTAGCCAGCTTCAACAGTGCCCTGAACCCTCTGCTGTACCTAATGACCAGTGAGGACTGCGTGTCACGTATGAGGACCATCTGTCAAAGGGCTGGCCAGCCTCTGCTGTATCTCTGGGAGAGGAGAACCCAGCACCACTCAGATCAAAAGAAAACGAACATCATTCTCTGTGAAGAATTTGAAGAGGCAAGTGATGAACTCTGAATTGGTTAGTTAAAAAAATAAGAGCGTAGTCTGACTAGATGCATGACAACTTCCTGGAGTGGGTGCCCCATTTCCTACCCCTCCAGCTGTCTGTTTTGCCTTTTTAGCGTGCAAGCCCATTGGGGCATGGACTAAGTCTCCCTCTTCATTTGTGCAGGAGTTAGCCCCACGTGGGGGTTACTAAAAACTATTAGAAAAGGGTGGGTACCAGCATTATAGGGCCTGGGCCAACCTGCCAAGCCCCGTTTTTCACTATATAAAAACAGTGTGTGCGTGTGTATTTATATTCTGCTGATCCTGAAATATTTGTCAGTTTCTCCACAAAACAGTGGGTAAAACATGTTTAAACTTCAACTTTTATACTGGCCCATCAAGCTACCAACTACCCCATGTGTTTATGAATGCAGGTACTCCTGCCGCAAGAGCACATGCCCTACATCCCACCACTCTACTCAGCCAATATGCTTCATCCCTTGAGCAGGCAGGGATTTGAAATACATTCTCTCCCTTCACCTAAGAAAGGGCATATTACTACTTAGTTACCTACCTCAAAGGGGTGTCATGAGGACTGATTGTGACTTGTAAAGGGTTGTGAGGATGAAAAGGTCTGTCAAAGCTCTGAGCAGTACAGTTCTCTCTCTTATTATCCGTCTTATTAAAAAGAACGAGGAGTACTTGTGGCACCTTAGAGACTAACAAATTTATTTGGGTCTAAGCTTTCGTGGGCTAGAACCCACCTACTACCAGCAGGGGGGAAAATTAGCATGGGGAGATTGTTTTACGAATCATAACATTCCAAAACCAGTAGGAGAACACTTCAATCTCTCTGGTCACTCAGTAACAGACTTAAAAGTGGCAATTCTGCAACAAAAAACTTCAAAACAAGACTCCAACGAGAAACTGCTGAACTGGAATTAATTTGCAAACTGGATACTGTTAAATTAGGCTTGAATAAAGACTGGGAGTGGCTGGGTCATTACACAAACTAAAACTATTTCCTCATGTTAGTTTTCCTCCTACTGTTACTCACATTTTCTTGACAACTGTTTGAAATAGGCCACCCTGATTATCACTACAAAAGTTTTTTTTCTCCTGGTAATAGCTCACCTTAATTGATTAAATAAAACGAAGAATACTTGTAGCACCTTAGAGACTAACCAGTTTATTTCAGCATAAGCTTTCATGGGCTATAGCCACTTCTTCGGATGCATAGAATGGAACAAACAGAGGTAAGATGTATTTATACACACAGAAAGAAGAAAAAAAAAGTTGTAAATTACCATACCAGTTCTAAGAAGCTGTTTAATTTAGATGGGCCATTATCAGCAGGAGAAAAAAAACTTTGAAAAAAATGTCTAACAGTTGATAAGAATCTGTGAAAGAGACTTAACTAGGAAAATGTGTTCAATTAGTATAGTGACACAGCCACTCATAGCCCCTGTTTAACCCTTGGTTGACAGTGTCCAATTTGCAGATTAATTCCAGTTCCTCAGTTTCTCGTTGGAGTCTGTTTTGAAAGTTTTTCTGTTTTAAAATTGACACCTTCAAGTCTTTAATAGAATGGCCAGGGAGATTGAAGTGTTCTTCTACTGGTTTTTGAATGTTATGATTCCTGATGTCAGATTTGTGTCCATTTATTCTTTTGCGTAGAGACTGTCTGGTTTGGCCAATGTACATAGCAGAGGGGCATTGCTGGCACATGATGGCATATATCACATTGGTAGATGTGCAGGTGAATGAGCTTCTGATGGTGTGGCTGATGTGATTAGGTCCTTTAGTATAATGACACAGCCTCTCATTTGATTAGCCACTTAGAGTTGGTATGGCAACCATCTCCACCTTTTCATGTTATCTGTGTATATATTGTATATATCTAGTGTATGTTCCACTCTGTGCATCTGATGAAGTGGATTCTAGCCCACGAAAGCTTATGCCCAAATAAATTTGTTAGTCTTTAAGGTGCCACAGGTACTCCTTGTTCTTTTTGCGGATACAGACTAACATGGCTACTACTCTGAAACCTCTCTTATTAAGTAATAAGACAGCTCCTGGGTTGGTTGGTGATGGCTTCATGAGTGGCAGCATGCCCTAGGCTCAGTCAGAGTAGGTTTTGTATCTTACTGGGCAGATACGCCTTAGGTCTTCTCCATCTCTCCTCCAAGGTTGTGCAGCTGATGACAACAAACTTACCTTTTAAAGTTTCAGGAGGCTGGTGCTCTATTAGGATAATGACTGTAGAATACCGAACAATGCCTGGAATGATGCAGAAGCTGATTATAGTGGGGAATCCTATGGAGAATTTTTCACAATCTGTAGGCATGCAATTGCATTATACAGTTACTGGCACCTACACCTAAATTTTCAAAAAGGTAGGTATGCAATTGCATGCCTAATATGAGTGTGTGTGTGTGATGTGATTGCATTCATCGTCAGAGTAATTATACATGAAAACAATCCACTACGTGTGCAAGTGATAATTTGCAATAGCAATTGCCACACTATTACATTCAATCATGGTAACTGCACACAGAATTTTTCTAGAAATTTTGGCCCCAAAATATTTGAAAATGTGGACAAGATTAAAAAAAATAAAGTAGACATACAAATATGCATGTAAAATAAGCAAACAGTTACATGCCCAGTCTGTGAGCACAATCTTAACTGTGTGTTTGCAAATTAGTCACGCATTTTATTGGTACGGTCTCATGCTTAAACTTGATGGAGACCTGTCCCAATATTGAATGAAATAGGTGGGCATTAAATGTAACACGCCGATGATGCTGATCATTTAGGAAGAGAAGACTTAAGCCCACTGCAGTGAAATGCAAGCAGGAAAAGTCCAAAGATCGTATTTTCATTGTCTCCAAAGTTGATAGACTGTTATTGCTGGTAGCAGGTGTCCTCTGCATCATGCAGAAGCTGTAGACACAAACTGGTATTTTACCTTCTTCTCATCTGTCTTTTCCAGTTCAGATGGCTTGAATATTTCAGCAGTTGTTAAAATATTAAATGACAGTCAGCAGTAGGTTTTTGCAATTCTGAAGAGAGCTTTAAAAAATAAGTATGATCAAGATTTGTGCAGCTGCCGAAGTGTGAGAAACTTTACTATTTGGTAAAATGCCTGATATTTATCACATTCAGCAGCTGCAGTGTCCAGATCTTCCTTTGACATACACCGAAGAAACCATAGCTGGTTTACACAGTGAGTTAATATATCATGTTAAAGAGCAAATAAATACTTAGTGCTTCCAGTGATGAGTTGTTTGGATTCTTAGAAACTTACAAGAACACAAGCCAGATGGCCTGACAGATAGAGCTGGAAGCCTGCCT
>ML677360.1:12769217-13156688 GCA_007922305.1 Dermatemys mawii | reverse complement strand
ATTTAAGCATATACTATATTTTAAGATGATAAGTAGTCCCATTGAAGGCAAAAGTCATATTAGATCATCCTGATTTGTGAGCCTGGGATGACCTAATATGTCTGTTCCACTTCTAATGTCAGTGAAGTGGGAAGACCATGGGGAATTGCAGGACCTGCCCCGGACTGGCCTTTTGTCAGCTGCAGAGTCCTTAAAGGTGCATATCTTCATGGCACTACCCTGTTGCCCTCTAATGCTGATTTCACAGAATTAGTACCCAACAGTGCCCTGGCCTGAGAGAGCTCTCAGTTGGCGTAACTCTCCAGCACATGTTTCAGATTCTAGATTCAAAAGCAATCCAGTTGGAAGATCCTCTGGGTCAGCTTGCCCAACGACGTCTCAGCCGAACAGGCCGCCCAGTACTATCCTTTCCATACCCATATTTCATCTCAGCTTGCAGATGCACTTCAGAATAATGCTGTTTTTTTATATCGCTGTGTCACCCCGATCTACACTCTTGTTTAATTTTTTTTTCCCGTCACCACTTCCCCATCACAGCTGTCTCCTTGTTTGCAGTTCTGCTTGGTACTAGACTGATTTTGCTTTGTACCTCCTTGGTAGATGAACTGTGTTCTTTTGAGAAAGGGAGAGTTGCGTAGGCGGCAACAGTGAAACTCTGCCTCCAGACCTTTGGAAAGCCTTTGAAAACACCACTGCACAACCTGCTCTTTTCCAGTAAAGCCCAGTGATAACACCTCAGTCATTTTTAACGAATGATTAACTGACCTGAGTCCAAAGTCAGTTTATAGCACATTCTCCTCAGCTATGGAGACAAGAAACCCCCTCGCTCTCTACCACTGCTTGTTATTGGGCAACTGGAAGAATGGGAAAGCTATTTACCTACTTATGGTGCATCTATTGCTAGCCCTGCATCATAAGCAAAGGTTTTAGGGACCTAAGCATCCAAACTTTCTCGTGTGGTCCCCTGGCAGGCCATGCTCATGGGATTTGCATAGTGTTAACATATTGCTCTGAAACTGGGTTATATTTGCAGGTCCATAAAGAGACTTCTGTATCCCAAGCATGAAATTCATTCCAGTGCGAATGATCCACACAAAGTCTAATGCACCACTTAAGTACACGTAAGCCCCATGTTAAGAACTTGAGGTCTCTCAGGGTATGTCCACACTGCAATAAAAGACCCTGAGCAGCGAGTCTCAGACCCCAGGTCAATTGACCCAGGCTCTGGCACTCAGACTGCAGGGCTAAAAATAGGTGTGTAGACAGTCCCACTTGGGCTGCAGCCTGGGGTCTCAAACCCTGCAAGGGCAGACAGTTTCAGACCCCAGGCTATGCCTGAATGTCTACATTGCTACCTTTAGCTATGCAGCTTGAGCCCCATGAGCCTGAGTCAATTGACCTGGGCTCAGACTTGGAGATGTGGGTTTTTCTGTGCCGTGTAGACATACCCCAAGACCTCCATAGACTTCAATGGCTTTTAGATCAAGTCTTTTAAAGGGTCTAAGTGATGCATTGGGCATAGTGCTGGCCTTGATCACAGGTGAATTTCACTCCAAAGTGTGTGATTTTGGTTCTGATGTTCAAGGCAGTTGAAATTCACCAATGTGCAGAAGGCCCACACAGGCCTATGGGACATAAATGGTGCACAGACCTTGTGCTGCACAGGGCGAATTTCACCCGGGGCGCAAAATGCATTCTCACCAGCCACTGTATGTTTAAAGCCCATACAAACAACGGAGAGAAAAATAAAACAAAAGTCAGAGAAAAAGAATCTGAGAATAAAATGAACATTTTGTAAGAAACTAGCAAAAATTCAGGAAATTCAAAGCGACTCTGTTTGCTGAGTCCTGCTCCTGCTGTTTCCACCTTTAAAGAGGATTAAGGCTATGGGTATGTCAGGCTTAACCCTGCATTTCTTGACTTTTATCACTTTGTGCCACTCTTGAGTTAATCCTTAGTGAGTTTGTTTCCTCTGAACTGCATAAGAAAGTCCCCTCTATCCATATAGCCAAACACTCTCTATTGACTATACACCAGCCTTTGGCCCACCAGCCTGCAGTTGCTAAGGTTCGTTGCCAAGTAAGCAAGCAGTAAAACCTATTGTAAAGCCCGCACCCCTTTCTCCAGAACTCATTATACAATGAGAAGGCAGAAGTGCAGGATAATCCTTTGTAAGTGCAACAGTTGTTGCTTTGTTTGCTCTTTCCTGAATGGCTCAAGAGACGTTGCAGTTAATCTTTAATGTGTGTTGTGTCTTCCATATAATTTGCAGCAAACTCAGTAGACTTTGAAAGTGGACTCTAGAGTTTGCAGTAAATGTGGTGTTATTGTGCTCTAATGAACTGTCACTTTTGTACACAAGCATTTTCATATCGGACTAAGGCGAATTAATGTGGATTAACCCCCCTATATAGATGAGCCCTAAATTATACGTGAAGGGACCAAACCATCTTTCAGTGAAGTCAACGAGAGTTTTATTGGAAGCAAGGGCAGGCCTGGAATTTTGTGGCATTACTTTCCTGGCTCATTTAAATGAATCTCTCTCAGTCTACGATTTGTTGCAAGTGTAATTAAAACTCATTGCCTTGGATCAGAAATTCTAAACTGACAGGTTAATCAAGCCAGTCCTGCAAAATTAAGGCGGATGCACACAAGAGGCATGCACTCACACACAATTTGTTCTCCGTGAAATGAAAACTGGCTTTAAAAGAAAGCACACACCCCCAAAACCCCAATGTTTTGGTTGGCATGCAAAACAACCTACAAGAATCAACTACAGTATCACTAATTCCAGAATATTAGCAACAGGCTAAATACACATAGCTCAAACAAATACTGGGTTTTTTGCACAAACAGCACAAGTTTATAAAAACAGGCAGCAGGGTGGCTATGGAAACACAAAGTCCTTTAAAGCATGACATATTTAGACGTTAAAACAAGGTACTGTGATTACCACAGAGGGTCAAAAAGTGCAAACACTGCATGAAAGAGTGGAACAGCAAATGCAGCATGGACTACCGAGACGCCACGCCTTTCAACTGAACTATCGCCAAAGTGCATTTAATAGTTGTTGGCAAATAGATGGGAGTCTATTGAACGGTGTGAGTAGGAGAGATCTGGATCCAAAAGGCAGACATAGAGTCCATGGCATAGAACACGTGGTCTCCAGCTGAAATCTAATGCTGACAAAGTTCTCCACCCCACTTCAGAAAGTTTGGCTACAAAATATGTCCAGTAAATCCTCTTTTGTTAAATAAAAGTGAGTTGGCTGCCCTGCACTGTACTAGCTGGCCTTATAAATGTCTCCATGTCAGAGACTTCCCGTGCTCTGGGAGAGAGTTGGATGTGTTTTTTAAACAAGTGCTTCTGCTGCTGGAGACATTCCTGCAGGACATAAATGGTGCTAAGGGCCAAAGTACCCCATCTAGCCAAAGTTTCCCTGTGTGCGTGTAATGGCAGATGGACTCCCTTACATGGTAAGGTAGTTAGTGTCTTCCACTTCAGTCAGTCACCCATTTAGAGAGTTGCCATTTAGATAAGGGGAGGCCCAAATTCTGACTAAGATAGGAGAAGATGGAGTCGAAGGAAGATGATGACAAGTAGAAAACTACATGATTCACCTATCGTTACTGACTATTAAGTGCCATCATGTGATATGTGAGCTGTACTCCACATCATGGTGGTGACGAGGGATGTAACATCACTCGTGTTCTGAGGTAAAACAGACGAACAGAATATGAGGATGGCACCATGCAGACATAGTCTGGAGGGAAGTGACAGCTCAGATACAGAATGAGGCTGTTATGGCGGGGGAGGAATTACTCTGCAGCTTGGAGGGTGTGAGAGCAGGAGCACAAGCCAGAAAGGGAAGCTCCAAGCTAATTATCAAGCAACGATTCTGAGGTCAGTGTGGTAGCTGCAGAATACCATCATGTGATGGGAAGTCGGGGAGCCTCCATCACTGAAGGGAGGTTTATGACCCCAGAGCAGTCAGCCTTTGGCCTAAGCCTAGGACATTTCTACTTGGAGGCGTAAGGGACAAAAACAGCTTAAGAGCTGCACGCTGAGATGAGGGCAAAGGACATGCTGTGCAGAGGGGCTGCGCCCTTCGCCTGAGCCATGGAGAGGATCTCCACACCAGGCCTTCTCCGCTCGCCATGACCATGACAATGGGTCAACCAGAGGTTCCACGTGGACACAACTATACTGCAGTGCTGATTGCTGCCTACACAGAGCTGGGCTGCACCCTGCTGATCAGATGCCTTGGACTTTGCTCTCAGTTTGGGGGTTGAAGAGTCCTGTTTTGTTAGATTTGCCACAAGATTTACCACAAGCAAAACCCTTGTCCCTGGGCTTTGTCTGAGGAATGACTTTTGGGTCTCTGGTGTAGGCAGAGGCATTAGATCACCCAGGTGTGGGCCTCCCACGCCTGCAAAAAAAGGACCAAATTTTGAAAGGAACAGATGACTACAAAAACTCCTGGGTACCCACAAAGAGCCGTGTTCACTGACACAATGGCTGGGTGTGTCGTTCTGCAAAAGCATCTGTTGCACTTACCGGTCTGGAAAGCCTGGAGAGTAAACCCTTGTTGGTGTAAAGGTGCAGAGACCTTCTCTCTGTAGAGTAAACCGACACCTGGAGAAATGAAGACTAGCGAGTGTATTGTTAACGCTGTATCCAGCTAACCCTTCACCTGGAGCTGTCGCTCTCTTCACACGGAAGCAGCTGTGTTTCTCAGATGCTGGGAAAGAAGGGAGGCAGTTGAGCAATATCCTTTCTTATGTGATTTTCTGGTCTTTCTTCCAAACCTTACAAGGTGCTCTGACATTCTGAGGCTTAGTGTCATTAACATGCACATAGCAGTGATCTTATCACAATGGTGTCAGACCCTGGCGGGCAGAACATAGGGCCAAGGTGCTGGATTCCTGCAGATGTCAGCTCACAGCTATATAAGACTCAAGAGAGTTTGTTTTTATGTTGTGTCTTTCTTAACATGCCATTTGAGAGATCACATTAAAAAATACGATCAGTGTATGATCCACTCCAGTCTGTAATTAAAGGGCACTACATCCTGTAATTTAAATTAGAGGGGCATTTACTTTTTCATCACTATTATTTCATCCTCCAAAGTACCTCTGACATATGTACATGGCAGGATAGAGCCAAAAAGGCCGTTACCTTATTTACAAAAATGTAGGCCAGTTTGTTATAAAATATTTGGTGCATAAGCAATTACAACAGTTTGCATGGGCAAATGTAATAAATATACATGGAGAGTGGGCAGCATGGATGAATATCTGAGGTCTAAAGTTTTTGAAAATCTGTTTCTTTGTTTATGTGATGCCAAATGCCTCGGCATCTAGGAACCCAACAGTTTGTTAAAAACAACAGCCAATCATTTAAGGCAAGTCAAATCTCATTTAACTCCAGTCTAGGACACCCCCTCCCCACCCATTGTGCTTTTATTATTAGTTGTGTCTATAAGTCATAGAGCTGTAAATACATGACAGCGTATAATGGAGTGTGTAGGTGTGAGTCAGTGAGGTGGCCCTTAGCTGAACTCGCGGAGATAGTGCAAACAGCAAGGCAGCTCAAATGGGTGAGATTTGTGTTGTGTCAGCAGAAGGAACCAGGTTGTAATGTGTGAGATTTACACTGTAATTATGCCTGTTTGCAAACATGGATTCATTACAACAAGGCCCTATCCCCGAGAGCACAATCTTTTCATTATAATACAGAGCAAAGGAAGAATGGGGCATAAGCCAGAGAGCCTGGATGTTCCCTGGAATAGATGGGGCTTGAGGAGTTTGTGGAAGGACCCTTCCAAGCTAACCAATAGCTAAAAATGAAACAAGCTCTTTGAGGACCCATTAAGAACAAAACCACCTCACGCTGTCTCCTGAAGGCTGCTGGACTCTCACTCTGGTGGATCTTCAAAGGGAGCAGTGTTCCAGAGCCTGGGTCCCAAATGGCCAGATATTGGGCGCGGACAGCAAAAACACATCAGGGAATCTGAACTGTTGCAGCAGGCATGTTATTTATGACATGGGAAATGAAATACCTTGGTCAGGTTTTCCAAGGTGGTTGCTAAGAAGTGCATATCCCCATTGCTACTGCAAGAAAATTGCACGCTCCAAAGAGTGAAAATACCCCTTTCTCATGCACAAAGGAGTCTACAAATGCAGTGTCTGGATGGCTGGGTGTCAGGCTCTCCTTCTGTGTAAGACTTTGGGCCTGTTCCTATAAATGTCTCGATTCATTCGTTTTTCAAAGCCCTAGCATGGAAAATACAGGAATAACAAATAATTCCTGATGCTTTTGAGAAGCTATCCGTGCAAAATTCTTTACTGGCTTTACTGAAGCCAGTGAGAAAAGCCTTGCACTTCCACCCAGGAAATGGCTGGGTCATTTCCAACACTAGGAAGGGAACTTTGTGTGAAACGGCGCAGGCCTGAGACTTCCTTGTTGTTCGTTTTCTGCTCTTGATACAAGGTGGAATTCTTTAGGTGATTACTGACAGAGCTCAAACCCTGACTGTGAAGCTCAGGCAGAAGACTACGTGCGATGCAAGGAGTATATTACTAGGGCAGTACACGCTCAGCACAGCTTCCTCTGACTATAGTGCTGTTGTGCAGCCAGGAGCTAGATGCAGATGAACGCTGCCACTGCTGAGCTTCTGCTATGCAGCCGTGCACTGCAAGCAATGGAATGTTAGCACGTGTCTGCTAAATCCAGCACCATGGCAGCTGCTTTCTTTCAGGACATGCTTCAAATAGCCAGCAGCAGCTGCATTCTCCCTAGCTATACCTAGACGTATAGCAGATGCCTTCTGCTTGGATGTACAAAGAATGATAAACACCACAGCAGATGTGTTGAGCCTGGACATATTGATATTGATATCTTTCTCCTCCTGCACCACTGAAGTCAGGAGGGCCCATAGCCTCAAAGATATTTAGAGGCCTTGCTCCCATTGATTTCAAATACCTCAATACCTTGAAGGAGCTGGGTCAAAGAGCTTTGCCACTGATTTCAGTGAACACAGATTGGGTCCATATAACAGGTTTGTTGTTGGTGCTAAAAAGAATTAGGCAAACTTACTTTAATAAATAACTGATGAGCATAACTAAGAGACCCAACTGGGCAACATACCCCTACTGGTGTAATGTGATATTGCATCAGGCAAAATGTGTGCACAAGTGTAATGCCTCTGCAAACAGCCTAGATAAGAAAAGGGGACAGACCCACTACAAATTAGCACATCCTAATAGGTGCATCCTACTGGGATGTTCCTGGACCATTCACCTGCAAAGCTGGTGCCTTCAGCTTTTGTACAGTGGGGTCAGGGGCATTCATAAGCACAGTAGCATGTTTCACCTGAAGGTACCTAGAGTATATAAAAATATAAATAAATAAATAACATATCAACTATCAATATCAAATACCTATTCATCTTTTGGAAATTCCTGGGTTAGTACATCATTACTCACACAAAGCAGAAATGTCAATTACATCACTACAGGTTATTATAATTATGCGATGCCATAGGAGTAAAAAAAACATAGGACAGATAAATTCAGAATCATCATCCAGAATAGAGTCACTGGGATCCACAGCATCAGGTAATGAAGTAAAGGAAAATGTTGTAGTGAGAAAAAGTATTTCTTTTGGGGAAACCTATGTTTAAATCGGCTAGAATAGCTGGTGGGGGAAGCTCAAACCACAGGTAGCAAGGGTGTATTCCATTGTCATTACATTAATTGTTGGAGCCAAGTATCATGGTATTTCGATACCTCAGCGGTGCATTATTACCATAGACATGCCTTAATTTAATGATTAGTAGTCAAGCATCATCACATTTACCTCTTCATAGCATCTTTCCTCCTGAAAACCCAGACTCACTTTACAGACTGTACACAACCCAACATGCAGCCAACTCTGGGTGGAGCCAACTCTGGGTCAGAAGATAATCTTTTTTGGTCTCTATCATATGACATGGGTGAGGGTTACAAAAGTTTAATACCCTGGTCATATGGCAGGTAGCAGCCCCTACTGACTCTAGCAGCTAGTGTTACAGAGATTGGAAACTAAAGGGGAGAGGGGGGCAAAGCAAACTACATACCAACAGGTAGAATGGAAACTTTGGCCAGGGACCCCAAAACAAAAGGTGTATTAAAAGTGCCCTATGAGATCATTAATGTTAAAGCAGCACAGACAGGACCTCAACTCATCCATCCAAGAGACTCCCACATCGTAACCTGAGCAGCAGTTCTTTTACTTAGAACTAAATGTCAAATGGTTCTAACACCTTCCCCACTCCATGCCAAAATAAAGCCCTTTCACAGGTTTCTGATCAGGTTACCCACGTCTGAGCACTCCCTGGAGTACAGACAAGGCTTCCTGACCAATGCCTCTACTTCCAGGAAAGTTCATTTGCCTAATTCCTGGCAGCACCAACAAATGGGTTGAATCACTGACAACACCTACATCAAGGGAGAAATCCTGGCAAAGCAATCCTAACCACTCCTTGGTTAGGGCAGTGCCCTGAGATTGCAGGCTTGGTAGGACTGTAATAGTGAACATATGGTTGTTAACTAATGAGCCTGATTCATGCAGTCAACAGGGTAATATGGGGAAATGTCTTTCTACTGGTGAAATGGGATACTGCATTAAGCAAAGTTTGCAGTGGCAGTACCCTTTTGCTCAAATTTACTAGTTAAGAAAAGGGGTGAGGTCAGACTAAGGAGAAATAGTACAGACAGGGCAGGCACTGTGAAAAGTGAAAGCAGAAATTAGGCTGGAGGCATTAAAATCTAACATATTTAGCACACGCCTTTTAGAATACAAGTGAAGTTCAAGAAGATTCAGTCCTTCTACGAAAACAATGAGGAGTCTGCTGGCACCTTAAAGACTAAGCATAAGCTTTCATATGCAAAAGAAACACTTCTTCAGATCCATAGAGTGAAAATTACAGGTACAAGCATAAATATACTGAACCATGAAGAGAAGGGAGTTTCCTTACAAGTGGAGAACCAATGATGACAAGGCCAATTCAGTCAGGGTGGATGTGGTCCACTCCCAATAATTGATGAGGAGGTGTCAATACCAAGAGAGAGAAAAATGCTTTTATAGTGAGCCAACCACTCCCAGTCCCTGTTCAAGCCCAAATTAATGATGTTAAGTTTGCAAATGAATTGTAGCTCTGCAGTTTCTCGTTGAAGTCTGTTTTTGCTGCAGGATGGCTACTTTTAAATCTGTTATTGAATGTCCAGAGAGATTGAAGTGTTTTCCTACAGACTTTTATATGTTACCATTTCTGATGTCTGATTTGTGTCCATTTATTCTTTTGCGCAGAGACTGTTCAGTTTGGCCAGTGTACATGGCAGAGGGGCTTTGCTGGCACATGATGGCATATATCACATTAGTAGATGTGCAGGTGAATGAGCCCCTGATGGTGTCCTTCTATGTTGTGCTGGACAAAGAGCCAGCAACTCTCATTACCTTTTGTTTCTGGCCCAGAAGTTTGATACACCACCCTGAAGAAGAGCTCTGTGTATCTCAAAAGTGTGTGTCTTTCCCCAGCAGAAGCTGATCCAATAAATGATATTACCTCCTCCACCTTGTCTCTGTAATATAAGAGCTAAGTTACTATAATTATTATTATATTAATTCTGATTTGTAAAGGTTCAATATGACCAAATATTGGCACAAGGCTTTTTAAATATAAAGTTCTTAGTGAAACAAAATTATTTTCACCTAATGATACATGAGAATGATGTTGCATAGGTTTGTATATTCCTGCTCTTTAAGGCCTGATCCAAACCCCTTGAAGGCCCCCATTGACCAGTGTGCTTTGGGTGGAGGCTGGATCTGCACATGCCTAACAGCTCTCACTTTTAGCTGAGCAAGTGGCAATGCCCCTTTAGGCGAATGCTTTTGAAGCCAAAGGAGGCGGGTTTGCAGAGTGATACTGTAGTAGTGAGTCCTAGTGATGGGCCAGCCTCCAAAGAATCAGACATACAGCGATGGCTTGGGGGGAAGCTCGCCCTCCCTCTCTGCTCCTCTTTCTGTGAGACTTCTGCCTCTCCAAAACTATTCAATTCTTAGCCACTACTGCTGCCAACAAGAGAGCAAATTGGTGCACAGCCTAATTAGTATCTTCTGCACAGGCTGGTTGGTTTAGACAACTTAAATCCTTAAAATCAATTACATTTCCCCAACATACACTTTGTAGAATTGTGGTCTATTTATTGCTGATGCTGAGCACTCAAAAAATGTAGTCTATAAAAGGCAGAGCTAACTAAACATAAAAAAGCCAGTATAATGCTACTGTCATCTCTTAGTAGGTAAAAATAGTTTGCTTTAGTTAAGAACGTTATTTAGAAGAAAAAGAAAAAAAACATCATCCTGGGTTTGTGTGTGTGTTTCATTAGCACCATGTCAGTAAGCTATTTGGGGCAGCACCAAGCACAAAGGTTTCTTGGTCCTTAACTGTCCTGAGATTCTCTGCATTCCTGCTGTAGCTGCTCAAAAGAGCATCCTCTCTTCACTTATGCCATTCCCTTTTTATTGCAAGAGGGACAGAACCTCATGGAAATGAGTTAACTAAGTGTTATCTAAGGTTAACTAAGTGTTCCTGAACCTCAAATTAGGTTCAGGCTTCAGTTCTTAATTTACAAAGCAGAGAGGATGTGTCTGATTCCTCTCAATTCATCATTCAGGAGAAGAGCCCTAAGTGAAAGACGAGGGAAAGTATTTTCATGCAAAGCATGATTTTGCTATATTTGGAGGGGAAGGTGGATGGGTGGGAGGGAGCTGCTTTTACCAATAGGTAGAAAAAGTTGTATATGTTTTGTTGATTTGTTTTTATTCTCTTCTATACTAAGCAAAAACCACATTCTTACCATTCACAGAGCTCATGGGAGAGTATTCATGTGGGTAAGTTTTAAAGCTGAAACTTAACTAGGAAATTAATTGTGATCAGAGAAACTTTGTATGTTACATTGGAAACTGAAAATTCAGACTGGGCTTCCTAGCATTCATAATGGAAACAGATGATGAAAAGCAGATATTATCAAAGGGGTACTGGTCGGTAACTAGGGCTCCTTGGTGCTATGGTGATAATAAATAAATAAATAAATAATACTAGAAGACAGTCAACACTGAAATAAGATAGAACTGACGAGATTCCATAAGGAATCTGCCCGAGAAAAAGTAGTTACCTCCTTAATATAAAAATATTTATGTGCCTTAGTCTGTGGCTTCAGATAGTGTCAGAGAGCAGAAGAGTAACAAGGCCCTGCAGATGTTCTTGAGGTCATTTCATTTGTATCTAGCTATTTTCAGAATCAACTGTCACTGAAAACTGTCAGCTTTGGAAACCAAAGCTATCCACACAAGAATGTTTCCGTTACTATCCTATTGGACACCCAGGGAATTATACCCTTTAAATCACCATCGGCACACAGAACTATACACAATATTTAGCCTCAACCCAGAAACCATGACTGAGTTTTTACTGACCTTGTACACTGCCAGCTTATAAGGAGGGAATGTGAAGCTGCTCTTGACCCGAAGCAGGAGCCAGTTATTCCGTGGTGTCCACACTTCAGACAGATCGCAATGGCTGAAATCCTGATGCTGCTGTGTTCCCGGACAGTAACTAGAAAGCAAATTGAAGACAATGGCTTTCTGCTTCACTGAGCTTTGAGTTCCATTCCATTAACTCAGGGGTGAGACAGGGGTTAATTTCATAGTTTCATCGCTTCTAATTCTGCTAACAGGAGCCATATATCAATATCTGGTGAGGGAATGTCAGAAAAAAGCTAAGTAAGAGCTTCTTTGCCTCCCAAGTGGCTAAAAGGCGATTCTGACAAAGGAAGTGAGGCTGTATGGTCATTATAGGAGGGAAGAGACCCTTCTGCAATGATACTACACCAAATGAAGAAGGTGGCAATTAAAATAACACCAGCATTAAGCTGCCAGAGAAAACCTTCCCCCTCATCACTGTAGAAGAAAACAAGGCATCTTTAGAATGTTTGTGCCATTAGCGAAGGAAACGGTGTTGCTCGAGTGCAGCTAAAATATGGTACAAGGAGGAGAGAAATATGGCCAATTTCTCTGCTGGTATAAATAGGCATAGATCCTTTGATTTCATTATTGCAATGATAATATTATTTGTATTACAGTAGTGCCCATGACTGGAGTCCCATTGTGCTAAGCCCTGTATGGACACATAGTGAGAGGTGGTCCCTTCCCTGAAGAGCAGACAGGCTAAGTAGACAAGATGGACAGTGGATGGGAGGGGAAAACAGAAGCATAGAAAGGGGAAGTGGCTTGTCGAAGGACACATCGCAGGATAATGGCAGAGCCAGGATTAGAACACAGGCCTCTTGACTCTCAATCCCTTATCCACTAGATCCCACTGCCAGAGTTCAAATCAGCATAGAGCTGGTCTGACTGGAGGCCGTGTGACCCTCTGAGATAGCGCAGTCATGCCGACAAGACTGAGCATTAAGGTTTCAGTGAGAAGGAAAGCATAACAAAAGAGGGGATACTGTAGCTGAACAGAAAGCCATAATGACTTCAAACGATTCCTGTGGCTCTAAGGAAAAGGAGGTGGGTTGGTGTCCACACCAGCTCTTTTGGAGTGAAGAAAGTTACTCTGCAATCTTCATTCCAAACAAACAAACAAAATACAACTGGTTTTTTGTTTGCATGAACGGATTGAATCTTTCCCTAACTGGACTCATTATTATGGGATAATGTGTTACAAAAAGAGAGCTATAAGAGAAGATGTCAGCTGAAGAATGCATAGCCCTTGGCACTCTAACATTTCATACCTGTATGCTGCAGGAGAACACTATAAATTAATGATTAAAGACCAGATTTTCAAAATGTCCAGACACCCAATTGCCTATGCAAAATGCAAGTGCAGTTGCACACTTAACATGTATGTGCAATCACTATGAATGTATATTCAAGTCAGTAACTATGCAGTCTAGTGTGCCAACTAGCTATTCATATGTGCATCAAAGGCACAAACTAAGTATTCAACTGGGCGCCCACGTTTTTGGAAGCAATCTGGCTTTAATATAAGGACTCCAAATAAGGAGTGGGAACATATTAGGAATGTAAAGAGATGAGTCTACTTAGAATATGGCAAACTCCCCCCGCACCCTGTCCCGTGATTTGTTTATTCTTTATTACAGTCAGTGCCAAGGGAAGCAGCTGCAATCTAAACAGCAGAAAGGCTACACAGACATAAGCACATATTTATACTGCATGAGATGCTCTTTGTTCTGCACAAATCAAAAATTAATCAAAGTGAAATAATAAAATCTCAAATCCCATCTCCAGCTATTTAGCCTATTATAACCCACAAGGAGAATGTCAGTAAGTGGCCTGTTGGCCTAGCCTAGCTCAAGAATGTAAATTGCTTACATATGCCAATACTATTAGTCTAAAAATGTTTTCAGAGCAGGATGCAGTATACGCAGAAAGCCCTGAGAACCACAGAACACTGCGGCAGCGAGTGGAATCGATAACTATCCAGGATGCAATGTGATCACGACAACATTTCCTGGTTACTTTGTGGGTGAAATTGATCTGGTTCAGACCAGGCTGCGGCAGCAGGGCAATCAATATCCTGAAGGGTCAAATGGTACCATAGCTCATTTCTCCTTGAATTGTCACCAGGACCACACCTGGAGGTTCTGGATCTGTTAGGAGAACTTTGAGCCATGACCTGTGGTTTGAACACTTGTCCCTCCTTGCTGGTGAAGGCCAGTTATAGGTCTCTGTTGGGAGAGACTGTCAGCACCTCCCTTGAGCAATGCTGATTGCTTTAGAGGAAGGCTGTGTTTTGCCTCTGCTCAGAAAACTCTCTCTTGATGCTGACACCATATCCAAACTGGAAGCAGCATCTAATCCTCCATTCTCAGCTCACATTATGGAAAAGCTTGAGGCAGGACAACTCTCTGAGCATCTGCTAGCCACCATCTTGACCCTGGGCCATCAGGATTTCAGCCTTGGTATGGCCCAGAGCCTGCACCTGTTGCATGAGTTGATGATCTTCTCCTGGAGATGGAATCTATTCAGAAGCTGAAGCTGGTGAAGAAAGTGGTAGCCTGCTTGTTGCATGGGATAACCTGCTGGGAGTTCATGCTCTGGGATCTGCCTGGTGACTTCTAGGTGGAGATTAAAGTGTCACTTCTGACCTACAGAGCCCTAAGTGGCTTGAGACTTTCCCACTTGAAAGATGCCTCTGTCCCCTTCTGTACTGCTGCAGCTGAGATCAGTTGATGTTCTTAGGTTAGAACTCCCTTGCTATGCAGGAGAGGGACCTGCTGGCAGTCTCAGAGCAGCCTCTCATGTTTGGAATTCATTCCTACCTCTTTCTGTCTGAAATAATCCCAAGCCCCTGGACTTTTCCAGGCAGTCCTGCAGTGTGAAATCAACACTTCCCGCTGGCTGGAGAGTGAGTTAAAAGATCACAAAGTGAGGAGTGATGGAGCGTACCATGCTGACCAGAATGGGAGCTGAGGGCACTCAGCAACTTGCTGGTTTGGACTGCCACTCTGCACTTGTACAGGAGTTTGACACATACCGTATTTCGATGATGAATTTGATGTCACAATTCAGGATGGAGTTTCCACAGGATTGCTGTCTATTTTTTTAGATTGTAAATTCCTTGGGTCAGAGACTCAGTATTATGTTTTTACAGCACCTGGCACAATAGGTCTCAGTCTTCCAGTGTTACAATAGCCTTCCATTGTTTCTCGCAATATAAATGTTAAATAACAACAGGGACAATGAAGAGAGAAAATATTGTTCTGGATTTGTTTTTGGGCATGAATCAGAAAGCCTGAGGTTCTTGGCATGTTTCCAAATATTATAAATAAATAAACAAATTAAATAAATAAACATTTAAAAGTTGCTCAAACAAACAAATAAATAAATAAAAGTCACTCAGATGTGAAACTTGGTAAAGCAGATCAATAATTATTCCAACTTGGTTAGGAATGCAACCAATCCTGTTTATTGCAAGCACTTTGAATCTGGCTGATGTCAAAGTGACAAGCTTATAAAAAAAACACATTAAGCTGAAAATAGAGTTTATGAACATTAAATTCCAAGAACAGGAAAAGACAAAGCTATCAGCATGTCCAGTCCAAGTCTCCTTTGTATGTCATCATCCAGAATCACGCAAAACACGGGATGCAGCTGCATGGAAAGGGTTGTGTGACAACTCGCAGTCCTTATTTTCAGTCAATAAGGGAAATGTTACAAAGCAACTCAAAACTAGTCAAACCAGCATGGGCAGAGATCAGGTGTGCTCATTGCGAGATGCCCAAAGAGGAAACCAGATAGGGCTGCTCCTGCTGTCTCAGCATGAGGGCTGGTCATGGGATAAAAGAGTCTTTACACACAGACTGAAAAGAGAAGATAAAGTTAGTCATGACATGAGGTCCGTAAAGCCTGGGATGAAACTCCATACTCCAGGTGTTCCTAAAGCTCCAGCTGCCAGAAACTGGGAGTGGATGACAGGGGATGATACACTTGAAATTGCCCTGTTCTGTTCAGTCCCTCTGAAACATCTAGCATTGGCCCCTGTCGGAAGACAGGACGCTGGGCTAGGTGGACCATTGGTCTGACTCAGTATGGCTGTTCTGATGTTGAGGGAAGGGCTGGGAAGAACATAACACCTTTTTTGCCTCCGCACAACGTGCTGCTCCAGTCTAACCAGACTGTAGCTGGTCAGCTGTCAGGAGATAAACCCGTCCCATTCCCTCTCCAGTGATGACACAGGGATTTTAGGTACATGGATCAAATCTCTACCTGCTCTGGAATTTCTAAGGTTAAAGTAACCACTGATGGAGTGTTTAATGGTTTTGTTGTCATGATTCAGAGACGCCCCCCTCACAAGCTACCCCGCTTCTGCTTTTCTCTCTACTTACTTCCACCCTCCCACCTTGCTGTTTCTACCTCCCTTTCCCCATTTCTGCTTCTTCCCCGCAGTCTCCAACCATTGAGAATCATAAAATGCTAACACTCCTGTTACTGCAACCCTTGCAGTGCTGCTGAGAGCTGTGGACAAGTCACAAATAACATCCCCAAAGAAACTGGAAAAGATCATCTAAATCCCTTGTTTGGATCTTAGTACCCTTAAAAAAACCAAAGACGGAGATGTAATTAAAATGGCCACTAAAGGTCTGCCAAGTTTGATCTATATGGAACCCTGTAACAGCACTGAGGATGACAGCAACTGGCAGAAAAGGAAGCTGGGTAAATTCATAATATATGTGGAGGTGAGGTTGTGTTTTATGCCTGGAAGCAATTCCCAGGTTGATAATTCTACAGTAATCTGCATTCATAATATGTTTATACACTGCACCATCTTTATTAACTAGTTGGTCTTTCCAAATACTGTGCTGAGCAAAATGCCTGTGGCTTATGAAGAGACAGCAGGAAATATCTAGAGGGGACAGTAAGTTAAGAGGTTCCTTGAGGAGGCCACTGCAGGGACTTGGGTGCCAAGAAAAACCTAGGATGGGTCGTGCATCTCTGCAATAGTGGAAGACAAATATAGCGGGAGCTTAAAGTGACCTGGAACATGCTTCTAGGGCAGAATGTGAGCAGCGCATAGACATGTACGCCTAGGACAAACAGGAGGTTGGGATGTCAGACTCCTGATCTGAAGACAAAACACTGATCCATCTAGTTTGGTACCCTACCTATCCAGTATCCTGTGTCTGGGTGCTTCAGAAGAAGGTGCAAACCCAGTATAATACACCTCAGTAAAATACACTTCAGTATGCAATACTAGCCATTCGGGGAAGAAGGAATTACATTTTGTGCCCCCACCTACTGATCATTTCATGTCATGAAGGACTGACAGCTCTTGGAATTTGATTGGAGACAGTGGAACTGCAGATGCAATTGTTATTCATATGATGGCCTAATCCTTTTTTGAAATTTACTAAGCTTTTGCTTTAATAATATCTTTGGACATTGTGAGTATATAATGTCAGTATTTAATTCAGAACAGCTGGTGCTTTTGCTGAAATTAAAAAAAGCAGGCATTTGTGCACAAAAATCAAACCATACTGAGACAGGTCTTTAGCTTGCTCTAGAAAGACATTCAGGACTAGACTTGCAAGGAACTCAATGGAGCTATGCTGACATAACTCCAGAGGAGGATCTAGTCTTCCTAGTATAATTCAGTTATTCACATATCAATGTCTGGTCTTCAGCCCATTGTGACCTCTCCCATTGACTTCAAATGGAGTCGCAGATGCTCAGCCCTTTTGTAAATTAAGCCCTTCGGTGTTTCACGTTGGGCATCCAAAAACAGGCAGCCAAAATTAGAAAATATGGCCCTGTGTGACTCGACTAAGGCTGCATAATGTGTTAGGGGCAGAACTGATTGGGACTAGAACCAAGGACTCTAGCATGCCAGTCCTGCACTGCACCATGGGATCTGGCTCTACCTCAGCTACCTGCGGCATTTCAAATCAAAGGGGAGAGCTTTCTGTAATACAAACCACCTACCTGTATATAAGCAAAGGAGAAATAGCTGCAGGGGTAACATTGATTCAGAATTCATCTTTTATTCCATAGCGACCTACTAGTCAATATGAACATGTGCCTTGTACACATATACAGCTCTCCATGGAGTGCTAGAGTTGTTTATGTTCTGAACCATTTAACAGCCCATAGGGATGATATCCATCACCTGCAATTGCCAGGGACTAAATTTAAACAGATTCAATTTTGGCCTATATTTAGAATGTACCAAATTAGCATCTTTCAACAGTGAAGGTTAAGCAGCTTTACTTATTGCAATCCATTAGAACCAGTAAAGCTTTTTAATAAACTCACTGCCAGGACAGAATGATTAGACACATTAATTAGACGCTGGTTTAAACACAAATGAGGTTTGACCTTGTCTTCCATCTCCCCCTTGGTAACTAACAGGTTTTTCAAAATTCATCTTACACTGACTGGGAAAACAAACTGATTGTGTTCACTAAAACCTGTCTCATTACAACAATAATACGTCATTTAGTCTTCTGTCTTACTCTCAGTGCTCGCTCGCTCCTTCTCTGTGTAATGAAAAAATAACAGACATTTAATCTCAGAATGAAACAACTTGCTGGAATCCAATGATAACATGCTTTGCCTTGCAGGGCCTGATTCCACCAAGTGTGTATGAGCCTGATCCAAATTCCATTGAAGTCAAGTTGACTTCAGCGGCCTTTGTATCAGGATCCAAGTGTGACACTTCCATTGACACCAATGGCAATTGCAGCATCAAACCCATAAAAGCAATATGGTGCAGAATGCAATTTAAGCTGGGTAACGCGGCTCTTCTCCCTCATGGAGAAAGCGCAAAGCCATTGCACTCAGGTACTAGTCTTGTATCACAATGGTTTCAGAACTTGCAATCTTCCATGCTATTTTCAAAACAAATGATATTGTGAGAGTAACGTTGATACAATTCAAAAGACACCACAAATGTGTGTTATACATTTTAAAAACCCTTATTTCTTCTCCTCCCTGGCATGCCTTACTTGACTTGTTCTAGAATGGTAGCTCATGAGAATGGGTATGTATGGGTTGTTCTTATTGTGGGGTTGCTTGTTATGGGCCTGATTCTGAGTAGTACCTTACGTCACAAGCAGTCCCGCTGATTTCACTGCAGCTCTATATGGACTGAGCTAATGCAAACAGGACACTGAAGAAAAAAAAACAAGCTGCCCTCTCACCACTGTCAAAATGGTCGGAATGTATATCACAGTGACGGTGCTGATTACAGAATGATCCTGATATTATCTTCCAAGATGATACATTACATCACGGGTCGATGTTTTTAGCAACCAGAAGAATAATTTCTTCAATTACTAACGCAACAAGAAAGGGCTGCAAAGACAGCCGGAGATGTAGGCAGAGCTTACGTAGCACAAGACATGGTAAAAACTGGGATTTATTTTGTGTGGTCAGAAGATTTAGAGAGGACATGACTGAGGAAATCTAAATTATACAGGACCTAACTGAGAACTGCTCAGAACTGGGTAAATGCAGATGCTAGCCCACCAGACAGACCCCAATGGTCTTAGCCATAAGCATGCCATAAGGAGAGGAAAGGGGATTGCTATGCTTTGAAAAGGCTATACTTCAGTATCGTAATATCATTAGCCAATCAATGTTGGCTATTGTGGCAATGGACTTCGGGACACATAGAACAGATCTTTAAGCAGTGATGTTACTGAACCAGCAGCACTTTGGGGGCTCTGAGGGAAGGTGGGGGGAGGCAAAATCTCTCACAGAGCTGTGGTAAAGAAATCCTCTTCAAAATACTGATGCTTTCTCAAGAAAGCAGAACAAATGGCAAGGGCTCAAATTAGCACAAGTCAACCTCGGATGTGACACTACTATTAAGGCAAACAATGAAAGAAAGGAAACTTCCTTCACTGGGGAGGTGCGGTGTTTGTGTGTCTCATAACGCTTTGCCAACATGAATTAATGAGGCTTTGCACTGAGGGAGGGAGGTAAGAAATGTGCCGAAAGCAGCAGTTCTGGGGTGGAATTCAGCAGCTACTTAATAGCACACAACAATACTAAAGAGCAATTATGGGCAAGAAGTGAGGAACACCCAATACAAGTGAGAATGCAGTGTATGGGAATATGTGTGTCGGGGAGGTGAGGAATCTAGCACTAAACGGACAATATTCAATTGTTCACAGTGCAATTTGCCAAGGGCACCAGGGATAACCAAGTCCTAAATAACCAGCAGTGCTCCAAGATGAGATATTAATTCATAACTTGATCCTGGGAAAATCACCACCTTCTGAACCAGCAGCATCCTGGGTATCTCCCATCCACCCATGGGCTCAGCTCAATATTGCCCATGTTATAAGCTCTGACAGGCTCCTAGTACATACTGGCAAGTCTGCACCTCAAAAGAAGGTGAACATAGAACAGGCACATTCTTCTAACAGAGGCTTTACATTTTTTTTTTACCTAAAATGTGGCTTTAAGTTACCGCAAAGCTTTTCCTAAGCAACCACATTTATTCTTAAGGTAAAAGCATTGGCAGAAAACATTAAAAGAATCTATAAACATGCAAATAAGCTTACCAGAGATCACCCCCACCTCAGTTTCCACTAGGCTGTGGTTGGTATCAGTCTATCCAACCCTTCCCTAAGGATTGGGGCCCTCCCTTTGGACAGATGGTCCTGTCCATTTGTTGGATCCAAGAGAAGGCCTGGGTGAGTTTAAACTCAGGATATTTATCCTAAAGTCCTTTCTTTTTCTATTAGCCCTTGGACGGTCCAGTCTGAACTAGTACAAGGGAGCTCCCAATGAGTTGTTATAACTGAGTGAATGTACCTAAACATGCCCCACTGTTCTTAATACCTAGCGGGCTGAAGTTACCCTTCCCCCATGGAATTACACACAATCCCTGGCGCACAATGACATGTAAATTTAATACATTGAAATCTCCCAAAGACATTGCAAGAAATTGCCATATCTGTCACAATTAGTCACACAGCACTTTGCTGATGGTTTCTACTTGTGATGGCAAATGCTGGAGCCTGTATTTCTCCTCACTAATGGTGCTGGTCTTGGATGCGGGCAGAGATGAGTGAAGATGGCAGGTGTCCACAACCCAAAAAGGTTTTTTAGAGGATTACAGCTAGAATTTGTCTTCTAAACAAGGAAATTATTCTGAAACTTAGCATTGCACCTTTAACACTGTAGATGGAGTAAGGAGGATTTAAAACCTGCTGGTTTATTCTAAGCTAGCAAAGGAGAATTTATTTCTTGGAGAAGATATTATCAACAACAGCATGAGAATGAGAGAGAATTATCTTCCTATTTTTAAAAGTGAAACACAAGGAATACAGGAAGACTCAGGAAATGGAGCCCTTTTCCTCTTGCTTTTCGATTCATAGCTGAGCCAGTTCAGAATGGTTGGAATTCATTCCCGTCTTACATCTGTCCTGAGGCTTATGTGAAATGAGCTGGGGGCTTTGATCCAGTTGCCAGCAGACAAATGTCCACACAACCAAAATCAACTCTGTCACAACTAGCACTTTGTTGGCAGTCTCAGACTAAGGCCAAAGGCAGAGACTGAAATGCCCTCTACCCTCTAGAGGTGGGGCATATCACTGTGCCTCAGTGGGCCACAATTGAGGATGCCAAATGCAGGACAAATTGCTAAAAACAGGGCACACTCACCCTAAACTGGTGAGTATTCTATCTTTACATTATAACAAACTGGGAACAAAAGTAAACTTCTGTCTTGCTGCAGTGGTCAACTAAAGGTCAAAAGTTCAGTCTCCCTAGGCTTTCCAGCTCTTGGCTCACCACCTAGACACAGGACTCTATGATGAGTGGTTAATGAAAACCAATTTCAGGAAATACAGGGTCCTCTAATCCAAAGATACGAGCCACTTAGCCAGGTCAATATACAACTCAGATCTTACCCAATAATTATGCTGATGCCAATCCTTTAATAACGAAAAACTAAAGAAATAATAATAATACAAGGAAAGAAGAGAGTTAATAAATCATACACAGGCAAATACTTGCGAAGTCCTTATCTCAGGTTTGTAGCAGTGATGTAATAAACTGCTACCTTGTAAAGTCTCTCTGGTAACTTTCAAAAGACTGGAAGGTCTTCAGATCATGCTCCTTTTGGTTGTAAGTTCTGAGAATCACAGTAAGAAAGAGAAAAAATGGAGATATCTCAGGGGCCTTTTATATCCTTTGTCGTGTGCACGGAATTTTCTGTCTCAAACACAGCTCACAGCCTCTGTCTGTGGAAAGTTTTACTGGCCCAAGATGGAGTCTAGGGTCACCTGGGCATATTACGTCTTTACATGGTTTGATGACTCATAGGGGCAGCCATTGGTCATATTCTTGTTGAGACATCCACAGGAAGAGCTATCTGGGCCCACTGTTAGAGTGAAGTGTCCTTAATGAACTATCAGCACATAGCTATCTGGCTCCATGTAACTTATCGGGTGGATGTTACTCAGGAATGCATCATATATGTAAGTTACGAATCCACAGCCAATATTCATAACTTTAGATACAAAAGATGATACATGCATATAAACAGGATAATCTTACTTAGCAAATCATAATTTTTCCATTGACACCTTACATCATATACTTTGTACAAGGTGTGTTGCAATTGTATAATATATTGTGTGGCAATATCAATGATATAAACAGCCATATTCAATCACACAGCATCACAAACATAAATCAACACTGTCACAACTAGCACTTGTTGGCAGTCTCAACCTAAGGCCAAAGGCAGAGAGTGAAATCCTCTCTGACCCTCTAGAGGTGGGGTCCCTCCAAGTTAGGGTTGATGTGTACCAATGATGAAGGCATGCAGGGGGAGCATGCATTACAGTATCTTATTCAAAGCAGACTTTGGGTATATTTGATCTGGGGTTGAAACGTGTAACCGTACCTCTTTGGTTTTCGCCTTCTGTTCTTTCTGCTTCAAACAATACAGCAGCAGTTATGATCATCTAGTATCTAGGATTGGTGAGAAAATCAGAATAAACATGATTTTTTTTCAAATGTGGTTGATTCAGTATTGTTGCTAATTGTGAAGCACTAGCTCCCTGGTGAGTTCTACCAAGCAGTTCACTTTTTGCATCCCGCATTGCCAACCCAAAGTGTGTTTTAGCTGTAACATGCTTTCTCCATGGCTGCATACTCAGCCTGGGTGAATCCTATTCCACTTGAAAGCTACCTGGATCCTGAAGCAAAACAGGGCAGCTTGGCTGCTCACACTCACGTCAGCATCCAAAACACTCCTTCAACCTGGGAACCCTGCCAGAAAGGTCTGATCTCAGGCAAAGTTCCTGCTTTATGTAATATTTCCAACAAGTGACCTCGAGTCAGCCCAGCCTGATGAAGCTAGAGGGTAGGTGAGCGTGACCCAAGGTAGAAAGGCTCCATGAGGAGGCCTCCTTCCCAGTTCAGGCTTATGGAGAAAGGTCACCTCTTCCAATGCTCAGCAATGAGCCTCAGGGTAGGTCAGAGAAAAGCTGATTTTGACCTACACAGCCCTGAATGGTTTGGATCCTAGTTGCATTACGGAGCAACCTCTCCCTCCCTGCATGGTGCAGCAGCAGTGTGACCATCTGAAGGCCAGGCGATAATACTCCTCAGGTGTGAATGAGGTGGGGCTGGTGACAAGTTCCTCTTCACAGTGGCAGGCCCTTTACTTTGGAACCACTGCGGCTGTACTCAGGGGGGGGCTGACAGCAGAAGCAGCTATTGCTTAAACCTAGGGCAGGCTCAGGGCAGCAGCGATGGGGTTACCAGGACACATCTCTAGCTGCCTGGGAGAGAGGGGGACCGGTTCCCTGGTTGGGCAGAGCCTCGCAGTGGAAGGTGCTGACGCAGCAGGTCCCCCTAAGGGGGCTGGAACAGTGGGGGTGCTGAGAGCCATTGACCCAGACTGTGAACCCTGGATAGGATGCAAATCACTGCAAGCCAGTAGCGCCACCAGCCCCTATGCGGCCAGGTGAAGAGAAAGGAAGGGACTCGGCTGTGGGTCTGGAGGGGGGCGGTACGCCCAGCCGGCCAGGGAACAGCCGCAAGCTTCCCACACCCCCTCCGCTGGGAGAAGCGCATCCAGCTGCGTGCCTGGGGAGGGGGAGCACTCAGCGAGAGAAGCAGCCGCGGGCGGAGCAGCCCGGGCACCAGCCCCTCTGCGCTCCCGTGGCGCGAGAGGAGAGGATCCAGCGGCCCGGGGCTCCTCCAGCCGGCGCGCGGGCATCGCTACCTTCCGCCCCCGCAGCAGCACCGCGCTGCGGGGTCCGGCACCCGAGGGAGCCGCTGCCCAGGCTCTGTTCGGGCGGCCGGTGCAGGGGGGAGCCGACACCCGCCGGCCGGTGCGTGCTCGCTGCAGGCGGGCCCAGCGCAGCGGGGAGCTGGCGGCCGGTGCACGCGGCAGGCGATGCCCGCGGGCCGGGGGCTGAGCGAGCCGGCGCTGGTCCCCGGCGCGGTGCCCCGGCCGAGCGCCCCCCGGGCCGCCCCTCGCCATGAAGCGGCAGAACCTGCGCACGGCCTCGCTGATCCTCTGCATCTTCTCCTACCTGCTGGTGGGCGCCGCCGTCTTCGACGCGCTGGAGTCGGAGGTCGAGAGCGGCCGCAGGCGGCTGCTGGAGCAGAAGCGGGGCGAGCTCCGCAGGAAGTACCGCTTCTCGGCCGACGACTACCGCGAGCTGGAGCGGCTGGTGCTGCAGGCCGAGCCGCACCGCGCCGGCGGGCAGTGGAAGTTCGCCGGCTCCTTCTACTTCGCCATCACGGTCATCACCACCATCGGTGAGTGCAGCCTCGGGCCGCCTCCCCCGGGCACCGAGATCCCGCCTGCGCCCGGCCGGCCCCGATCACCGAGCCCCCCGCCGGCGCCCCCCGATCCCCGGACACCGAGCCCCCCGCCTGCGCCCCCCGATCCCCGGACACCAAGCCCCCTGCCTGCGCTCCCCGATCCCCGGACACCGAGCCCCCCGCCTGCGCCCCCCGATTTCCGGGCCCCGAGCCGCCCCCTGCCTACAAACACTTCCCCCGGACACTGGGCCGTCTCCCCCCGGGACGCCTCCCCTCGGCCCCAAATCCTCTCCCCCCCCGCGCCCACCCATCCACGGGTCACCCCCCCACACCTCTCCCTGCTCCTCTACGGCCACCGAGCCCCCCCGCCTTCCCCATCCCTCCATGGGCACTGAGTCGCTCCCTGTTCCCCCATGGGCAGTGAGCTGCCCCTGCCTGCTCCCATCCCCCTGCCCTCATGGGCACTTCTGCTGTCTCCCCCCAGATCCATCAGCCGCCCCTCTGAACCTGGGGAATTTGCAGGGCACAGTCCAGTGCTCTCCATAACCGAGCATGGAATTTAAGGCTGCTGTCGTCTTGATATCAAAGTGCATCCATGTCATGCTCTGTGCAGCTTCCACCCCACTCCCTGGCTCCAGCATCAGGCTCCTTTCCTCCCTGCCACCTGCACCAAGACTCTTCTGCTTTGCCCCTTCTTGCCCCATCACACGCAGTCATGGGAACAGGGTTTTGAACAGCTGTGAGTTCTCATCCCCGCTGCCTGCCCGTGGTGTCCTTACCTTCAGATATTATGCTAACAAGACTTAGAAGCCACCTTTCCCCTGGCGTGCCCTGCGTGATGTTATGTAGTTTTCATATGCCACAAACCAACCCAACTGTCTGCATCTATGTCTGTGTGGGCACTGAGCACACCCCTGCTGCCTGCACCCCCACCTCTCCATGTGCACTTAGTTCACCCCCACTGCCCGCACACCCGCCCCCTC
Organism: Dermatemys mawii; assembly: GCA_007922305.1. NCBI lineage: Eukaryota > Metazoa > Chordata > Testudines > Dermatemydidae > Dermatemys > Dermatemys mawii. The sequence continues at coordinate 13,131,336 of ML677360.1, read as the reverse complement.
GCCTGAGGGAAATGGGCAGCCTTTGAATTGTTGCAGGGAGCTAAGAGGAACTTTAATGTTGGAAAGCACCTTCACCTTTTCAGGGGTGTGTAAAATCAGATTTACCCGTTCCAAAATGGAGGAGCAACGGGGACTTGGGGGGCAGCATCCATGGATTCCGCTCCTGGCTGTATTGCTGATTCCATGTGACCTCAGTTTCCCCATCTGCAAAATGGGAATAATAATAATTGCAAAGTAATATCGAACTCTCTAGGACTTTGGCCAGGGCTCTGTGATGTTTACAAAGTCACCTGAGATCGTACGATAGGAGGGGCTGTAAAAATGCAAAATAATATGAAAACATATATGCAAAATATGAGTATTCTTACAGTCAGGGGACAGTATACTATGGGGGCTAAGCACAGGCCAATGACTTCATTGCAGGCAGTAGCGAAAGGGCTTCAGGGAACAATGGGACCCCTGACAGGAAAAGGCCTTATTCCTCTCTATGGGAATGTACAATTGTGAACATTTTAAAGTTTGCTTTATTGACAGAGTTCTCCAGGAAGAGACTGGAGGCCCTCGGTACAGTGCATGAAACCCTGACCCCAGGCAAAACTCCCACTGGGAGTTCCAGCCATATCTTCTCCTCAAAGCCCTGGTGGTTGATTGTAGAAGACCTACTTTGGGGAGCCTTGCCAGCCACCACACCTTTGAGTCTCGCTATAATGTCCAATGCTCCTTTGCACTGGCTGAGCTGTAGTTCTTATTTGCAAGTGTAGCCTGGAGCTGGGAACCTTGAGATCTAATCCCAGCCTTTCACATTGCACAGTCACCTTGGCTAATTGCTTAATCCTTCCAGGGGGTACATTTTAGTGAAAAGGTGTAAAGCCTTTTTGCAATTAAAAATCAGACTCTAAGTAGTAAGTATTTTCCTTAGTTGATTGCACACATTCCCCGTGCACAGTGATGGATTTGTTTTAGGGTATGTTTACACTGCCACTGGGAGCAAGCTTCCTAGCCCAGGTAGATAGACTTGTGCTAGTGGGGCTCAGGTAGGGCACTAAAAATACCAGCATGGACATTGTGGCTGGGGTGGTAGGTCTGGTTGTCAAGCCCACCTGTCCCCTGGTTCGGGGGACAGGTGGGCTATCCCCAGAACCAGGGGTGGCAAGGCTGAGTCTCTGCAAAGCTGCAATGTCCACACTGCTATTTTTAGTACTCTAGCTGGAGCCCCACTGGTGTGAGTCTGACACACTGGGAGGCTTGTTGCCAGCTGAAGTGTAGGCGTACCTGAGAGTCTTGCTGATAACGTTCAAATGGATGAACGTGTCCGTGACTCTTCGGGGACATTCCCTGTGTTCTCAGGACAGATCAGAGCACTCTACTCAGCAAAATGCTTCATCCACATTTGTATCACTCAAAGAGTTGTGAAAATCATTGATTTTTTTCAGTTCCCTGACAGTTCCAAGTGGGAAAAAATTATTTTCAAGTCAACCCCTAACCACAATTTTTGAAGTTTTGGGTGAATTGAAAGGCAGAAATATTTTTGCAGTTGAACAAAATGTTTCATTTGACCCAAAAGAGAACATTTCTGTTGATTCCGAGCAGTCGGTGTATCAGTGTTTACTCTCTCATTTCCTTTGTCAGTTTGAAAGCATCAGTGATACCCTCTGTTAGGAGTACTGGGGGAGAACAATAGCTATTTCTCCACCTTACTGCTGCTTTAGATCATTATTTACCCCTTGGTGTTCCCACAGCTTTCTCTTGTATCTTAGTACCTAGTGATTGCTGCCAGATGTTGTGCTAAAGGTCTAGTAGCTTTCTCCGTCGCTCAAGTCCTGATTCTGCTCTGAGTTCTGCAAATGGTGCTTGTTTGCTTGTATCAGAGTAAATGTCATGAGGTAATTTTAACTCATTTGATGTTGATGTGTGTATATACACACAGTGGGAAGCGAACTCTCTCTTAGAATAGTGCAGTCGTGAGTTTACCACAGTTAATTACCACAGTCAATTATGCAATACCTGGTCTTGCAGCCCCATCCAGTTTCCTGGAGTGGGAGGTACAGTTGAGAATCTACCAGAGGCAGCGTGTATAAATCATCTCCTGATCAATCCATCATTATGATCGGACAGTTTCCCTAAAAGCTCTGCCCTGTGCAACTGTAGGGGAAGCCTAGTCATAGTATTGAATGAGAACTGGGAAGAAGAAGAATGCCGCCTCTTGAATATTTTTCCATATTCTTCATTCAGCTTGTTTAAGTGACTGGAAAAAGTGAAATTTTTAAATAATTGTTTTCAAAAATCCAAGCAGCAGTGCAGGGAAACAAACTGGCTCTGACCCTTCTGAAATTAACTCTTATTGTTCTAGGATGTAAACATGTCCACAAAAGAAGTTTCCATTCCTATTGCCTTTTCAAATATAATTTGTTTGGTTTATTTTGATGAGGTCTCCTGCCCCCATAGCGGTTTCTGCAGCATACAGGATAATTCTCTTGTGTTGAGTTTTACTCCTCCATCTAGGGTAGAGATCACAAATTTCAATTAAGTTTATACAACTGAGTCAAGTGGGTGCAGAATCCTGAAGATCAGGACCTCAGTGAGTACCTTGTTCTTATCCTACTGTTATCATGTGCCTCTTTGCTTAGTCCACGAGTTCTAAACCCCTACATAAGACACGAAAATTAAATCTCAATCTGTGTTGGTGAGGATGGAAAATGCGGCACTTTAACCTTCTCTGAGCTCTGTAGGGATGAGGTCAGCTCCTGGCACTTCAGTGAAATAAACACTTTGTATCTAAAACAATAGCGTGAAAATGAAAGTGCCTTTGGTCTGATTCTCCTCTCAGTTCCATTGGCATAAACAAGAAGAAAATCCACAGCAGTCAGTAGCATTAAACCAGTATGAAACCAGCTTTGGAGGAGAAGCAAGCCCTGTGAGTCTAATCCTGCCCATACACAGTCCAGTGCAAGACCACAGGCTATCATGGGATGCAGGAGGGGTAACTTTAGCCCTTTAAAGACCAAATGAAGCTCTATCCTTAATGTACTCTGTTGCGATTCGGAGATCAGTGTGGATGACTCACGGGGCAGCGTAGTCCCAAATCTCAGTAAGCGCAAACCATGAGCACACACATCTGTCTGCAAACATTGCTCCTTTCCTCATCCTGCCCCAACCCTTGCAGAAACTCCTCTGTCAGCAATGGAATTTGGTCTGCAGTGCTGACATGGGATGCCATTGCTCCTGTTCATTTAAGTAATGCCTGCCTTTCTCTCTTTCTGGTACAGGTTATGGCCATGCTGCCCCGGGCACAGATGCTGGCAAAGTTTTCTGCATGTTCTATGCAATCCTTGGCATCCCCCTTACACTGATTATGTTCCAAAGTCTTGGGGAGCGCATGAACACCGTAGTGCGGTTACTGCTGAAGAAGATAAAGAAGTGTCTGGGCATGAAGAAGACTAACGTCTCGATGGAAAACATGGTCTTAGTAGGTTTTCTGTCTTGCATGGGGACACTGTGTGTTGGAGCAGCTGTCTTCTCTTATTTTGAGGGCTGGACCTTCTTCCATGCCTACTATTACTGCTTCATAACCCTGACCACTATTGGGTTTGGGGACTTTGTAGCTCTGCAGAAAAACGAAGCTTTGCAAAAGAAGCCACCATATGTGGCTTTCAGCTTCATGTACATCTTGGTTGGTTTGACTGTGATCGGTGCTTTCCTAAACTTAGTTGTCCTTAGGTTTTTGACTATGAACTCGGAAGATGAGAGGCGGGATGCCGAAGAGAGGGCATCCCTGAGGAGAGCCAGGAACAACATCCACCTGAAAGCTAAGGAAGACAGTAAGAGCAGAGATGCTATTTTTCTACCCATAGAAGACAGGACAAGTCAAATGAACCTCATCCCACTGATGCAGGAAGACGCTGATAGACCAAGACGCCACTCTTCAAACTCCACCGCCAGAGTCCCTTCCTTCTGCACGTGTTTGTGCTACAAACCGCGGCTGTGTGGTAGCCCTGCCCCCTCCCATCCAGAGACCCTCAGCTGCCACACCAATCCCGTCTACTATAATTCAATCTCTTACAAAATCGATGAGGTCTCCCTGAGCACGAGGGGTCCCACTGGTTTCTCCTCCCCTAGGAGCACTTTATCGTCCAACAGTCCCAGCTGCAGGGACCACCACTGCCTGCGAAGGAAATCCATCTGAATCTGCATGCTCTTTGGGAATTTTTACTCTGAGCTGTATTCTACTCCTGAAGTCAAATTTTGATGATAAATTATTAACTAAGGTCATTGTTATTATTCTAATTTCTTCTCTCGCCCATTCCCTGCTAGAGTGGCTTCAACTCCAGCAGCTGCCAGCTGTATAATATGCTGCCCAGCAATTTGTTTTAAATATCATTGATGAATAATTGTTTCTTTTAGGAGGAGATGTCAGCCCATGTTACACTTCTCTCCTTTTTTTTGGTAGTATATTCAAGTAGCAGGGATAAATAATAGCTGCCCACAAAGCTATTGTCTTGAATCCGATGTCTTGTTTGTAGGACAGAGTTGTTCCTTTAGAAATGGCTTACAAAAATCCCCAGATCCCAGCAGTGCAGTCTCTATTCTAGGCTTGCTCTGTTTAATCCTTAGACTGCTGGTTCCTAGAGGGGTATGTCAGTAGCCAAACAGGCTTAATGGTACGTGCCAAAATTTACTGAAAACAAAATCTGTATTAACAAGCCCTCCAGCAACAAAGATCCCTCCCTAAATTAGAGATCCTCGCAAGCTGGGCATGTGTTCTTCAGTGTAACATTTTAGAGATTTGCAAGTGATCATTTGTACTGAGATATTATACAAAAGACTTTCCTAGCTGGACAGTCACATAACGTCCGAACAGTGAAGGTAGCAATGCTGGCAGAGATTTGCAAAAAGAGAGGAGATACACTGTGCAACAGCAGAGGCATCAAGTTTCATGGGTTTACATTTATGCTACTCAGGTGGGGGGACGTGAACAATCTCCATCTATTCAAGTTATTGCCCCTTCCATGTCTTTCTCACTTTAGGTTTGAAACCATCCACAGTGGGGCTCCGAACATGATGCAGCTGGTCATTATGGCAGATAGACCATCTGCTTTTAAGTGGAGTCTCAGTTCAGGCCCCAAGCTGTGAGCAGGTAACTCTGTCTTGACTGCAGTGTTCTGGTTTGAAGAGACCTCTCAGGTAGGGATGAAATATTCAAAGGGTCCCTCTGCCGCTGAATTCCACCTCTCTGATGAGGTGTGGCCTTAGGGCGAGGCTGTTCCAGAGACAGGCTGGAGAAGGGTTTGGAGGAGGGAGGTTGGATTTTTTTGAAGTGTAAGGTTGAAATTGGAGGCGAGGAAGCTTGGGAATAGTGTGCCTGAGCCCCAATGGGCCCCCACCTTTGAATCTGAGAGCCGACCCTGTCCCCTGTTAGCTCCAAGAACCCCCATCGACCTCACTGGTATAAGGTAGGGCAGAATGTAGCTCTAGCTAGAATTTCTATGCCCCACTTCCAGCTCTTTCCCCAGTGCCCACAGCCTTCCTCACTTTCTAGCATGGAAGGAATTTGGGATGTTTGCATTAGTCGCTCCTGAGTACGATGACCTTCAGGTTCTGCTCAGAGCGATTTGTGCTCGTAAGAACAATGGAAACCTGAACTAATGCTGCCGAGGAGGCAGAGTCTGTGCTCTTGGAAATACTCAGAATAACAAGAACTCAAACCAGTTGGGGTGTTGGGTGCAACTTTGCACCTTCCCACTGTAGTTGAACCACAAAGATGTCACGCTCCAGGGAATGAGTAAACTTCTTGCTTTGCTAGACTTTGTATTTCATTGGTTGCTTGAAACAGACAAGCTCTTATGGGCTGTATGGAAATCATTCTCGTATGCTGGGATCCGTGGGCCTGGAATAGAGATTTCTGGGTGACCATGCCCATCTTGCACTCACAGCCACTGCTCTCATGAAGATTTTTGGCCACTATGAAGGCCCAGAATGGCTGTCTCCGGCTCCCTGAGAATGATCTCCGCTTGCTCCTCTGGGGGGATGTGGGGCCAGCTCCACACCTGGTGTAAATCAGCATAGCTCTATTTACTTCAGGGGAGCTCAGGTTCTGGCCATTAGTCTTCTGGGGCTTAGCAGCGTGCTCCCCCTTCCCTCTCCTCCCACGGTAGCTTGTTGAGCCGTGATAGTAAGTATGGAGGTGGAAGGTGATAAGAACAACTGGGCCCTGACCGCCAGTCCCACTCCCCAGCAGCTGTGGGAAAAGGATCTGCCTCTTACAGAGCCTCAGTCCAGCAGCTGCCTCGGGGATGAAGAAAATGAGCCTTTAGCCACTTCTTTGCTGGGAGCATCTCTGGAGAGCCAGAAAAGTGCCCTCCAATGCTCCTGCCTTGATTGGCACCAGCTCTAGCAGGGAATTGCTCCCAGTGGTGCTGGAGTGGGAAGGCTCCAGCATGGGCCTCACCGGCCTTCCTTTCTCCTGACTGAGGAGAGGAGAGTGAAAAGAGGTAGGGCTTGTGGTGGGACGTCTTCTTGCAGTCCTCCTCCAACACTGGTACTGCCCCATCCACTTTGCACCTTCCCATATACTCCCCATCAGCCTCTGGCATGACATTACTCTTCCCCCACAGGGGTCCTAATCAAACCCCACACTATGGAGGTCAACAAACTATTCCTCTCCAGGCCTTACCTGCAGCCCTGGCACAGTGCATACCAGCGTGGGGCTGTGGGCTGGAGGGGTCTCGTCCCTGCTCCTCTCCCTCCCCATCCCCCAGCTCCTCAGAAGGCTGCACCGTCTCCTGAGATTTCCACCAACAATCCCCTCAGAGTCTTCTTCCTCGGTTGGGTTTCCTCCCAAGGAGAATGTGGCAGTGAAAACAAGGGCAGGGGGAAAACCAAACAACATCCCATAGGGTGTTTCCTTCCTACTGGCATTCCTCAGGAGCCAGGACGTTGATTCTGGCCTGGAAGAGAGGTCGGTTGAAACTGATGATGAGAGTAAATGTCCAGAGTAAGGACCCCGAAACTCTTCAGATTGTGGAATCCAACCATAAGTGCTCCAGGGCCCTGCCGCAGATTGGGGAGCACAAAGGGGAGCATGTCTTCCTTGGTGGACATCATCCGTGTGGAGTAGTCATCTCAAGAGGGAAGGGACTGATGAGTTAACTGCGCTGTCAGTTGTACCAATTCCCAAAGGACCACGTTCTCAGTGCTGTACCATCTCAATGTGGATTCCGAAACCTTTCCCCTCACAAACACGACTCTGATCCCGGTTCAAAGGGCCAGAGTCCCTACCAATGCTATAGGCAACTCCCTGGCATGTTCAATTGAAAGAGATCATGGCCCAGATCTCAGTGGTGGCTGAGTAGCAGGGAGAGCAGCTGCAATGGACTGTCAAAGGTGACCTTGGTGCTCCCTGATCCTGGGGCCACCTGACCATCACACCTGTCCTGGGTGTAAAGGATCACCAGCATCTCTTCTGGCAGCCTGGGCAAACTGACTGTTCCCCTTTGTCCCTGTGGCAGTGGCTGGAGCAAGGGTGGCACAGGAGTTGATTCTTTCATGCAGTGGGGAGGGAATGCCCCAGGGCTGGGAAGGGCACTTGAGGGCTGTTTGTGCTTCCAGAGCTGCACACAGCAGACACTTAACACAAGGCCAGATTTGGGCTCATGACTCCTCTTTAGCAGCCCTTGTATTGTTATCTTCAGCACTTGGGTTCACTGGCTCAAAGACGCTGATGTTATTTTTTGCAGCTAAACCTAGAGGTAGCAGATACATCAAAAGGAAAGTCCGGGACCTTCCGAAGGCTTGTCCGTGTATGTGCAGTGCTTCCCTGTGCTACCACAATGGACGCCTTCGTTCTCGCCTCTGTTCCCTACCACAGCTGTTTGGAGAAGTGCTGGCTCCGGCTGTGAGGGAAGCTCCAGCCTCAGCTATTTACCCATGTTTCAGGAAAAGAAGAAACAGCAGCGCTCCAGCCCTTCCTGTTGTCCGCCTGGCTCCTTCAGGCAGAGTCCCTACCCCTCCAGATGACACCGCCTGAGCTGGAGGGGAATAGCGAAGAACTTAGCAAAAGGAGGCCTCTGGCAGAGGCTCCCTCAGTGCAAATAGCCCGGGGTGCTTATCTAACAGGTTGTGGGGGGCACAGGGTGACCCACAACTGCCCTACCAACGGACTGAGAATATTAACTGGCTGGAATTGAGGGCAATGAGAAGTCAGGTTCCCTTTGCCACATTACAGAGGGAGAACTGCGCTCCAGCGGGATAAACGCGATGGAGACCTGGAACACACAGTTCTGCACTGGGTGCCTTTCAACCACATCCGTCCGAGGGAAATTAAGTTACATGCACAGCAGCCGGTAAATCCTTCAGTCATTCCGTGCTCTGCCTGCTGGTTTAGCTATCAACAGCAGCTGCACAGTGAGCCTGGTTTCTAACCAAGGACTGATAAATCCCTGCGAGTTTGATCCGGGTGTTTTATGAGTATTTCATTTATTTCTTTGCGCCAGGACTCTCAGCAGGAGGCGGGGCACATGCCCAAAGGTGGCACGTGGCAGGCGGAGATAGAGTCTGTACAGTGGCCATGTGGTAGGCCAACCCCCGCTGAATTATCAGTAAAAGCTGACATACAAAGTTTGTCCCAGGCAGCCAGTTGTTTCCATCATTCAGACTTGCGCTGGTTTATTATCTGTGTAATGGCAACATCTCTACTGAATTATTGTGTGTCCAGGTTTTGGCGTTGCGGGTGCAGCTGAATAACAGGTAGTCAAATCCTCAACTGTTTTGTCTCTCCTGCCCCGGGGAGCTCCCACCTGCAGCCCATCCTTTGGAAATCCTAGTAGAATACAGCCAGCTGTAGGCGGATGCTCAACACAAGGGCATGCTCACTTTATGTGGGCAGCTGTGCATCTAACTTGTTCAAAACCCCCAGGCCTTACTAGCTGTGAAAATGAGAGATCCCCTTAGGGTTCTTGGAGGTGAGAAAGTGCAGTTTAGCTCATGCTGTTTGGAGGCAAAGAACCTGCAGCCCATACTGCCGTGTTAAGCCTTGGCCCCGAGCTCTAGCTGGAAAGAGAAGTAGGGGTCAGTCCTACTGCATATGCAGTAGGGCCAATGTGCAGCTGCGTAGCCCCATGGACAAGGAGCCTGACGTGCTGGGAGGAGGATGCTGCAGTCAGAGAGGGTCACCTCGTCCTGCTTCTTGTGAGTGGTGGCAGATAGCAAGTGTCTGGGGCTTCCAGTGCTCTGCGCAGCAGAGAGGAAGGATGGTTTGTGGTTCAGGCATTGGACTGGAACTCAGGAGAGCTGGGCTCAATGTCTCCCTCTGCCACTGGCTGTCTGAGTGACACTGGCCAAGTCACTTCCTCTCTCTGTGCCTCAGGTCCCCAGGGGAATAATATCTTATTTTCCCCACGCTTTGTCTCTCTTGGACTATAACCTTCCAAAGTGTATGGACAGCACCTTGCACAACTGATCTCAGCTGAGGCCTCCGGGTGCTACCACAATGCAAACAGTACAATAGGAAGTGCCAGCTCTGGAGTTCCAGCTCACCCCTGCCAGGGCCAGGCACATTACTGTGGGACTCCTGGGAATGCCCTCCACCCTCTCAGCTGGCAGTACAGCCCCGTGCAGGGGTCTGCCTGGCAGTTCTGTCAAGCATCCACCAGGATACTGGCTCCTTAGACAAGCCCGGCTATTTGTCATGTCTCTGGCTCACAGGCTGGGGTCATTTTCATCCAATGCTGCACTTAACATCCAATCCTTTGCCTGTTAACGACAGAGCTACGTGAGTAACAAAGGCCAGGCCTATACTGTGCACCCCAGAGCCTGGCTGGACTGTGGCATAGCAGGCCAGTAGCTGTGGCATTCCTGCTTTGCCCCCTTGTCACGCCATGGTGCCCTGAGGATCTTTTCCAGCCTCAGTAACTGACCACCCCACTGCAAGTGTTCACCATGGGGCTTCATTATATCCCTTCAGCAGGCCACAGCCTGGAGTGTTATTTATATACTATGTCTAGCCAGCTTGCCCAACCTACTTCTGCAGAATTCATGGCAGCCAGTCCTACCTACTCCTGCCTTCCTTCGTGTGCTGAGGTGGGGAGGTTTCTCACTTGGAGGTTTTATTGTTTTGATCGTGTGGGGCATATCATTTAATATCAGGTCATTTAGTCTGTTTGTGATTGGAATCAGCCTGTCCCTCCCTCTGCCAGGGAAGGATCTGAAGTAGGGAAGAGTCGAGGATTCCCACAGAGTCTCAGTTGTGAGCTGATAGATATGAATTAGAGAAGCAGCATGACCTAGTGCTCCTGGGAGGAGACAGGGCTCCTATATGCCAGTCCTGGCTCTGCCACTGACTCAGTGTGTGGCCTTGGGCAAGTCCCTTAGCCACTAGGGCCAACATTTTTAAAGCTGGGTTTCTAAAGTTAGGCACCTAAACAGAAGGCCTGAGCACTTGTAGCAGCCGGTGACCTCAGTGGGAGCTGTGGGTCCTCATCACTGCTGAACATCAGGATGAATTTAGGTGTGTGAAGTCCACGTGTGGGATGCAATGCATGACAAAGTCCTAAAATGAGGGGGACACATTTATTCAGGAAAGTCAGAGTCTACCTCATTCCTTCCTGTAATAATAGATTGATCTCAAAGTGCTTTACAAGTATCATTGTCCCATTTTACAGATTGGGAAACAGCAGCACAGAAAGAGGTGACTTGTCAGGTCACCCCTCAAGCCAATAGGAGAGATCTTGGAATAGAATCCAGGTATCCTGAATCCTAATCCTGTGGTCTAGCCACTAGGCCACACTGCTATAACCTCTGTGCTAGGATTCTTTAGTTCTGCTGTAAAATGACTTTCAGTAATAAAACTGGGAGGTGGGCAGATTTATGTAGGACATGGATAAATTCAGGACTAATAATGACATCTCATGGAATGACCAACCGGAGAGGTGCTTGAAAGATGCTCAGTATTCAAGGACTCAGAGTGCCATCTGGTGGTTGAAAGAGGAAGTGCTAATCTGGAATTAAGCATTTTCAGAAAAAAACAGCAAAGTAAAACTATCCCAGTGAGTTTGGGAATCCAGTATGCTGAGATGCCCTGGATCCCAGGTGCAAAGTAAGGACATCAGGAGACTGAAGAGCATTTCCAGGAAACCATGTGAGGAGCATGGTCCAAAACATCATTCAGTGGAACAATTTATTATAAAAAACAAAGAACTAAATATGCTCATCTGTGGTATCCTAAACATCCTTGCTATGAACAGGTAAATAATATTCATATTTATTGTATGCTAGTTTTTTTGACTCTATAGCACCTGTGGCAAAGCTCTGACCTTGTCCTTGTGGGTCCCACGCTTCCAGGTGGTTTGTGCTAGCCTCAGAGGCTCACTGCAACCCTCTCTGTAGGCCAGGGTTACAGTCTACTGAGCCCTTTTAATCATAAGCCAGCAAAGCAGTTGGTGAGAGAACTCCCAGTCTCTGTTGTCCCTCTGGGCTTATTTCAGGACAGTATAGCCTCCTGTCCTGCTAGGGGCCTGCCTTCCCCTTCCAGGGGGTATTTCAGTAGTAGCAGGTTGGGGGGAACCCATGCCCTCCCTCTACTCCAGATTCCAGCCCAGGGACCCTAATGGTAGCAACTGTTGGCAGCCAACTTTTCACTGCCAGGGTTCCTACTTTTCCCTTGGCCACTTCCCCACAGCTCTCCCGCTTCTCCCTTACCAATAGGTTGCATGTGTCTTCTGTATCCAGCCCTTCAGCAACACATCCTCTCCCCTGGCTCTCCTCCACTTCACTGGAGTGAGCCCTTTTTATAGTACTAGAGAGGTCTTAATTAGAGTCAGGTGGTCAATTAGCCCAATGGCCTCACCTGACTCTTTGCAGGTTAATTGGAGTCAGGTGTTCTCATTAGCTTGAAGCAGTCCCTGCTCTGATTGGTCAGGGGCCAGAAAACTGTTGATTCTGTGGCCAGAATATCTGCCTTCTACTACTCTGCTGTATCCAGCTAGCTTGGGTCTATCACCCACCTTTTACTCTGAAGGGTTTGCAAACCATGTACATGCATCGCCATGGAAGTGCAGCCAGGTTGGGGGTGTGGAGCGGAGATAGGGGCTACACAAGTGCCCTGCATCACTACGTGAGAAAGGTGGTGTGATGCTCTGGAACAAGCCTCAGTGGGAGGGGCTATGCTCAGAGAAATGCTGCTGTGGAGCTCAGTCTGAAAAGACCAGTGACTCAGGAAGGTTAAGGGGCAGGGAATATGACAGTAGCTCCAGTCCAGGTTTAATGTACGGAATTAAGGTAGAACTCCTTGAAAGAGTCTGAGTGCAGCAGTCTCTCTGTGTTCCATGTTTCAGAAGCCACCAGAAACCAGACAAGCATCAGTGTGTGTGTAGCTAGGCCTGGCAGGTTTAGTTTTTTGCAACCTAGATGTGCTGCTGCAGTCTTTTTGGATTGTTTTTTGTTGTGTAAAGAGCAGTAGGCTGGGTGGGAAGCAGATTTCCTGTCCTGTGAGAATTGCAGAGGTAAAAAAAAGAAGAAAAAAAAAAAAAGAGTCCCTATCCTGGACTGGGCTAAGTTGTTGAAAACTCCAAAATTTTCACAAATTGAAAAGCCGCGCTGCCACCTCCCCCAAATTTGAATCAGGTCAGTCAAAATGTTTTGACACTTTTTAAATGTTTGCCTTCAACTTTGCCTTTTTATTGTAAATTATTTTAAATTTAGAAACAAAAAATCATTTCAGACCAAAAACAGGACTTTTAGGTTTAAAAATGTCAAAACGGGATATTTCTACAATTTCTCAACTTGTTTCCAATGTTTCTTGACACAGGACATTCGTCAGAACTGGCCTCTTCCTGCAAGTGGGTTCAGCTTTGGTAAAATTAGCATTTTCTGATTAAAAATGTGTTAAAAATTTCCCTTGCCAGTATTAGTCTCCCCCAGGCTTTGCTCATAGATGAGATAGCAGCTACTCCCATATGCTGCTCACCCCGTGCTGGCTTTGGGGGGAGGGAGGAGATGATAAGGTGAGAACCCAAGGGAGTAGGGCTCACTGCAGGGAACTTTAGGCTCATGCCCCATAATATTGTTTTAAGCTCAGTATCAATGGGCTCAGCTGTCATTTTGCAGCTTTAACCCATTAAATCTTCTGCTGCAAACAACCAACCTCCGGTGGATGTGACCAGGATTCCCTGTGACTTCACTTGGAGTTGGGCCTGTTTATTACAGTGCTGAATGCCCCCCTCCCTCGATTGAGAAAAGAGCAGCGATAACTTGAAAATTCAAAATGACGTGTCGTATTTGAGGGCTCAGCTCTTCCCATGTGTAATACGACTTGGACCCGCTTTGCACCCATGTGAACAAATGCAGCCCAGCGTCCCTGAGAACCCCCAATTTGCACACAAGCATTGGTGGGAGCGATGTGTAAAATGATGCCCTTGAAAGAATGGCTTTGCGGTTTGTTACCAGTGGAATTTAGTGCTGAATTAACACAGCAACCTGCATGTTCAGCCCCCTCCCTCTGATTTGATGCTGATTGTGCTCACAAGCATGGCTGTGCAAGAGTTTTGTGTGCGACGTTGTATGGTTGCTATTGATTTTGCACAAACAGGACCGGTTTGTGCGCCCACTTTCCTGGGCGGCTTTGAGGCTGTTGACCTTGAGCGTATGACCCTAGATCATCCTAATCTGTGCTCTGTGGTTTTAGCAGGAGACCCTGATCATCAGCATGGGGCCAACAGCCTCTTGGCTTGGTGCTGCTTTTCCAGAGGAGGAGAGTTTTTATTTCACTGAAAAACATCCAACTCCACCAGATTTTTCATGTGAAATGAGTAAAAATTGTCCCTCCCGCCCAGTGTTTATGTTTGGAGGCAAGAGGCCCTTGGCATGAGTGGAACTCAGGGGCTGAAAGAGTCTTTAACTCCCCTCTGGATTTTCTGTCAGAGCCCACCACGTTAAACTACTCTGCAATTACTCCTGGAGCCCCAGAATCCTCAGCACAAAGACACAGATTAACCACACAGCGTTCCATGTCAAAACCACTCTGGGAATTGACAGGTGTGACGCTTGCTGTGCATAGGCTGTCGCTGATAATGGTTGGACAGCTCAGAAAGGCAGGGCACCTGCTCACTTATTATTAGTGCTGTTACAGAGCCCGAGTTGCTAGGCAAGACTGATGTTAAGGTCCCCCGTTGCTTAGCAACTGCCTGAGCCTGCTGTTGCTTTTGGAAGTTGGTGACGGTTTGACAGCAGGAGATGCCATTCAGCTCTCTGCATCTTGCTGGGTTGGGCTGATTTGACTTTCTAGCCATAGGCACTGCTGGAGATTTCTCCCTCTGGCAACTTTATTCTGTTCTGTTCCATTCCTGCTTTCCCCATCCCTTTCATCCTCCTCCCAGTGCCTCTCCTGCAGAGGCCTGCACATACCACCAGGCCTGATGTCTGGTGCCTTGCTCTGGCAATGGGGCCTGTGCTGCACAAGAGGACAGTGAGGCCTTAAGTGCTTAAGAAACAAGCTACGTTGGGCACTCTCTGTGACTGTCCACTCCAGTACAACAAGGGGCCTGGCTATAGCTGTCTCCCTGCTCCTGGGCATGCCCTTTCCCTGAGCGACCCAGTGAAGTGCAGAGTGGTAGGAATATGCCTGGAAGAAGCTGGTTTTTAGTGACTAGTGGGGAATATTTGCAGAAGGCAAATGCTAGATTTGTGTTTTCCTAAGAAACCCACTTCTGAGCCTTATGCTCATCCAGTTAAGGAGCAGAAATAATGTTGTGTGCCTTTGGTCTCTGGAACACTGCCCCTCCCCCCAGGGAACCATGTTTAATGGGCAGCAGTGAACGAACCTGGAACCTCTGGATCTTAAAGGATAGTTGGGCTCCTAGCTTCCAGTGAAATCAATGGGAAGTTGGAAGATAACTAATATACTTAATGCAAGATGGCTCATATATCATTGGAAAGGTTATGATTTACTGAATGTAATTATCTAATTTGTATGCGTGTATCATTTCTGTAGCTGAAGTTAGGAATATTGACTACGTAACAATTACAATGAGTCTTTGAAGACAGTGAGCAGGTTAATCTGATCTCTCCTCCATTGCCTACACAAGAAGAAAGATGGCTGAAAGTAGCTGGAGGGACAAAGGAACTATCCTATGGGGAAAGACAGCATTCCAGTCTGTAAGAAGAAATAACTGGAACTCTAAGCTACAGAAACTTTGCGGCTTGCCTAAAATAACATTTAGGATAAGAAATTATTTCTTGAAACAAGACTCTTTAAGATCTTAAGCTTAGTATGCATGTTTTGTTTTATTTACTCAATAATCTGCTTTGTTGTTTGCTATCCCTTATAATCACATAAAATCTACCTTTTATAGTTCATCAATTTGTTGTGTTTATTACTAACCCCAGTTTGTGCAATTTCTAACTGGGGAGGGAGGAGAAGTTGTGCATCTCTCTTCACATTGAGAGGGCAAATTTTTATGAGCTTGTACTGTGCCGATCTTTCTGTACAGCACAAGGCAGTATTATTTTGGGTTTATTCTCCCAAGGGGGATGCACAAGTGCTGAGGGAGTCCTCTCACACAGAGCTGACTTCCATCTGTGTCTGCAGCTGGATGTGGCCCTACGTGTGTGTGTGAGAGAGAGAGCTGCAAGAGGCCGGAGAATCTAAAAGCAGTAAAACAGGGAGAGGGAATCCAGGCTGGTGGAGCAGGAGTGGCTCAGTGAAACCTCATTAAATCAGGTGGCATCCCAGAAGTGGGGTCTAACCGAGCACAGAGGTATCTGGAGGAAATGCAATGGTTTGTGCAATACAGCAGGTTGGACTAGATCAAGGTTTCTCAAACTGGGGGTCGCAAGCCCCCGGGGGTCACCGAGCACTTCCAGGGGGGTCCCGAGCTCCTGCCGCCCCTTAAAAGCCGCCAAATGAATTACTTTCGCATTTTCAGCGGACATGCCGAGCTATTTCGGGAGTGCTTGGCATGTCCGCTGAAAAGCCGCCAAATGCAGCAGTAATGTATTCGGCGGCTTTTCGGCAGACATACAAGGGTCCGCCGCGGCAGCTGAGGAAGGAAAAATGGGTCATGGTTCTCAAAAGTTTGGGAACCACTGGACTAGATGATCTGATGGTCCCTTCTGGCTCTAAACTATTTTCTTCTGCAGGTAGCTCTTGTATGGGCACGTGCATCGCTTTGTATTTCTGCTCTCAACCCAATGGGGAAGAGGCTCTTAATTTTTAATTGATCCTTTGTTTCTAAATGTTAACTATTAGCCACAGTAGCTTTTAGTAAAAGAAAAGCCTGAAAAGAGGGCTTTAGGTTCAGACATTTAAGTGAATTCAAGCAACAAGCTATTTGTGTTAATTACAGTCCAGTCACTATGGGTGTTCAAGGCCTGATTAGATGGAAAAAATGTATAGGGCAATTTGTGCTTGAAGCAAGGGGTGAGACTAGTGGGCCATCAGCGTTCATCCAAGCTTATCACCTGTGATGATTCCAAGTCAGTCCATGCTATCCAGTAAGGCAGTGAGAGTGTAATAGGACAAGAAATAGGGGACTTGGATTGTGAAAACTCTTGTAGCAACATGACTGGGAACTGAATTGATGCAATTAAAAACCTCAGATGCAAAAAAAAAAAAAAAGTTTATTATCACCATTATCAACATTTGTCCTCAGCTTAACACTGAATTGTAAATCACTCAATTGTCACATATTGTCTGAATTAAACCTACAGACAGGAAAAAAATACAGGAGAATCCTCCCTTCACTAGAACTGACTATCCAATGAGATGCGCTGAACACCGTGCACCAAGAGTTACACCTCACTTCATGTACTACAGCACTGGTATGGACAGTACAGTCTGTGGCAAAGGGAGTCCATACACTTAGCAAACAATGAAACATGGCAACATTGGAAAAGGGACCTTCTCTGATTCAGAGAGAAGCGGGATGTCAGCCTTCTAGCAGTTTACAGGTGATCATGCGTACTGTTTCCTCCCCTGCAGTGACATCACGGCCAAGATTTAACTGACTCGTGTCACTTACATTTAGGAAAATTACAGAGAGGGAGAGTTGCAAAGACACAAATTGCAAGGAGAGGCCACTGAAAGCCAATAGGAGTGAGGCAGTGGAACACGGTGGCTCCTTGCTGGTTATGAGCAGAGAATTTTGGATACTTCTGAGACATTTAATGATCCCCAGCAATAAATTAATCCTTAATCCAAGATTAAGGGTCAGATCTTGCAGCACTTATTCCCATAGATAATCCTGTCTTGACTAGTCAACTGGGCCATTTGCGTAGCAGCTGCGGCAGGATCAGTCCATGAGAGTACAGACAGACATTAGGGAATTTTGCAGTTGGTTTCCTGCATAGAACATTAAGCAGCTGCACCAGAACTACCAACAGGGTGAACTCCACTGTAGGCTGCCACTGCTGTCACCACCACTGAATCACCCAGCCCTGCTCGGAACAGCTGCACAGGCAATGGAAATAAACCGCTTTGTGATGTCCTGGAGGAGATAAGAGAAGGCTGACTGGCAGGATGCTGCCGGTGAGGTCAGCTCTAGACTTGGAAGGCATGTCCCAGGCTGGCACACTCTGGCTACAGCACTAGTCCCCAGGGAAAGGTGTACTCCAGGCCAGTGGGCCCTAGCAGGAGCCATGGCCAGCCCCTCCTCTTCCTATCCCTTTGGAGTAAGATTTGGGACCTAGATCTGGGAATTCTGGGCTGAGGATCTGAGCCCAAAAGCAAGTTTCCACAGGGAAAGTGGGGGTGGGGGAGCACAGCAAAAAACAGAGCAAGAATGCGCCCCTGTTTCAATCTCCTTTAACCCCTTCTCATTGCATGGCTTTGGAGCCTAGGGGATCGATGCTATATTTGCTAGCTACACCTGTCTCCCACTAATACTGACCCCAGTGGTAGTTACCGGGGAAAACACTGCTCTTGATCTGAATACAGAGCTGCTGTGGAGGTGCTGCAGTTGGATCTGGTTCACTCACCCACGGGGCAGTGCATTCGCCTATGATTTTCAATTTGAAACACTTTCGCAAGAAGCTACCTCCAGCTTTGATCCCAAGGATGATGGTGGCCTGCAGCCTTGTATTCTCATCCCGCTTTAGGGTGACAGCAGTCCCTGCGCAGAGGAGGCCAAGGCTACACATTCTACCTAACTTGCTGGATATTTCTCCCCTGGAGTTTCTTCCTTTGTGGCATTAGAAATCACTAGTGGCTTCATGGTGGGTCAGGAGCTAGCTAACAGGAACAGCCCTTTTACCTTCTCTGGCCTGGATTCTTCCCTCCACCCTGCCCCCGTACAATTCACTCTGTTCCCTCCTCTAAATATTTCAGAACAATATTTGGTTTCAGAACGATTCATTGAAACCGAAAATAAGCAGCTTTGGCACATCAGAAATGTAACCACCTCGGGCCAATTTTAAAAAGTATTTAGGTGCCTAAAAACAGCGAGAGGTGCCTAAAATGATCCTACTAGGCACCTATGAGAATTAGACACTAGATTCCTCACTCTTCAAGTGCCTAAATACCTTTAAAAATATGGCCCCTAGAGTCCTGTTCTGCAGCCTTTACCCAGCCAACAGAGTTTGGCTTCAGTGAAGACATTGCCTGAGTAGACTGCAGGATTGGTCCCTTTGATAGGCTGCTGCTCACTGCATGGTAGGTGGACTTCAGCCCTAGCCCTGGGCTGCCCCTTGAATTCTATACAAGGTCCCAGGACCGGGACTACAATAGAGAAGGCCTTCTTTCACGGGTGAGCTCACCTCACAGCCAATAGGCTTTAAATGCAAAGTCCAACGGTTTACACTGCAGAGTTTTGCTTTTAATGTTCTAGCTTTGGTTGCATTTCTAGATATGGTAAATCAAAGGGATGAATAGTTGGGTCCTAAACAACATGTGCTGGTGCTCTGTAGAGCGCTGGCTTGTCTCTGCTGCCTTCTCGGTTTCAGAGGCTCTACTGCATTAAATGAAACTAAAGCTACAAGGAATTCTTTCCTGGGTAGCATGCGTAAACATTATGTGTAAATATAGACCCTTTTGTGTCTGGCCCAAATTCAGCAACAGTGCAAGTGGATGCAACTTCACTTTATCTGCTTACCCTTTGTCTGAACTTGGCCTTCCAGGTTTAAGTGCAACTGCTATAATGTGTGCATCTTTTGAACAATAGAACCATGGTACTTTGCATTTACAAAGCTCTTTACATCTTCCAGGCACTGTCCAAACAATAGCCAATTAATGTTCCACTACGGATTAGGGGTTCCAGTGTTATTCTGCCAGGTTCTGCAGTCTACTTAGGCAGCAGCTTGGTGATTTTTAAATCAACATGGGGATTTCTTCATGAAGTACCCAAGGGCCTGTGAACTCTACATGCATTGAGCTTAGCTTCTGAGTTGAGGTCTGTATTTTATTTGATGCATTAGATCTTGACCTTAAAGTTAAAACATTCTTAAAAACGAATAGATCCCATTCCCGACAGCTTGGAAAGTCATTCAATCAACCCAGCACTATTTAACATGCTACGGAACTGTGCAGACCAGTCTGTCACTAATTTATACATTAGCCCATGTAATACTTTACAAAGATGCATTCTCTCTCCTCATCTTGGGTGGAATTTTTAATGGACAAATACCATAAATGAAAGGGAACCCCTACTGCCCAAAGCCATCAATGAACAGCTCAATATACTACTCAGAAAAATCTCCCTTTCATTTAGAATATCACAGACAAACTAAACAAGCAGCTAGAGAGCAGAGTTGGCGTAACCCCAGAACGAAAAGCTGTGTGCAGTTGTGGGGGCTGCAGTGGCAGTGGAAAAACACTCATCAAGTTACAAATTTCAAATTGCCCAAGAATATTAGGGGAGACAAATACTCAAAAGTTTATACTCAACATGTTTTAAAAACTTTAGCATGAAGTCACCTACAGCTGCATTTCATTCTTCATCAAAGAAGGTCTTTTGTCAATGAGCAAATTTGTTTACTCTGTCTCTCTGTTGTAAGGAACATTTCTCACATGGCAACAGGCCGATCTTCATTTTTATTAACCATATATTCTAAATTAATATGGATCTTTTCAGAAGTGATGTAATTAATAATGAAAACAGTTTTCTACTGTTATCAACAATATGTACTACAGCCTGCAAGTCACAATCTGTGCACGTTAAATAGAATATATTATTGCTTGTTAGCCTATTTAGACTCTTTATAAAAAGATTTTTATACAGAATACAGGGTTTTGACAAAACTAGCTAAGTAGTTTTCATCTTGAAAATACAACATCAATTTCTTCAACAAAGGCTTGAATAGCAGCTGAGACTATCAACAGTAACAAATATTTCTAACAATTTAATGATCAGTTTACAGAACATTCTATAGGATTCTTTCCTGGTAATTATTTACAAATGCATTTTTTTAAAAAAAAAGTTGGTAAAATATAACATGGAACATATGAATCAAAAGAATGAGTAAACTTCATACCAAGAGCATAAACCATTTTTGAAAATGCTAAATTATGTTGGTTAAAAATCATACATTTTGTCTTTAAAGAAAATATTTCTCCTGTTTTAAAATATTAACAGTGTGTATAATAAACTAACTTAAAATGAATTTCATAAAAAGTTGTCTTGCTGTCCACATATTACCAAACATGCTTAGGTCGAGATTCTGCTAACTGCTTCAACATTATAAATAGTTTCTTTATACAAACTCTCTGACTCCAGAAAACCTACAGTTTTTAAACAGTACCTCGATAAAGGATCCAGTAACTAAGAACATTAAATATATATATATATTGTCACTCAAACAAAGAATTCTGTGATTTTCCTTTAAAAATCCTTTGCCAAGAAGCTGGGATGCATAGGTTGGGCGGCCAGCCCAAAGTTTGCTTAGCCCTGATCCCGCAACTGGATCCACATAGACAAACCCTTATGCTTGGCTCCGTGGAGGTGCTAGAATCTGGATCAAGGGATTCAACTATATGATCAGCACCTTGTTTTGTCTCTATATCATGCCAGCTGGGTTAGGGCAAGGAGAAAGCAATGCCAGGAGATTGGAAAAAATTACACATTGGCCTGAAGAAGCCAGGACTGATCACATAGTCACAACTTCAGTGTGTTCACACTACAGACGGGAAATCTGTACAACGGGTCTCAGTTCCAATATTCTGCTCTCGTTGTTCATGGAATTCCCATTGGGAAAAGGTCATTTTGCCCTTAGCGATGTAACCATCATCACTTCCTTAAAGCAAAAGGATAGATAGCAAACAAGGTAATATCCAGGGATTGATCCCCCATTCCTTTTGCAATTGAACCTCTCATGAACATTAAGGGTAGCTTTAGGTAGGCAAGAAATGGAGAATGAGCCCTGTGCTGAGCACACAATAATTTGTCTCCATACCCACTCCTTTATCAATTCCTTTGCTTAAAAACAAAACATAATTAACAGATTTAAGACACAAAACAACTGTTTTGTCTTTTACGAGTGGACCTTTGTTCCGGTTTCAGATGCTAGCCCCTCTAGTAAACTGCTACTTTAACAAAGTCAAAGTGACCAGGGCAGAAGTTAGAGCTACCATATCACATTAGCCTAGGGAGACAGTCAGGTTAAATCTGAGTAAAAAGTTTGGTTTTGCAAAACTCAACTTTTCCAAGGGTAAGACCTTATTGAACTCTCCATCACTTGGAGTCCTTAAATCAAGACAGGATAGCTAGCTACAAGATTTTCCCTATAACTACATGTTATTGAGCTCAATGCAGGAAGTACTGGGTGAAATTGTCCCACCTGAGGCATGCAGGAGGTTTTGCTAGAAAGCTAGATGATCATAATGGTTCCCCTGGCCTTAAGCTCTTTGACTGTGAACCATTAGAAAGGTTTCTGTGATTTTTTTTTTGTTTTAATCCCAGTGAAAAATATTTTGATTTGCTATAAATACAATCCTTGAGTGTATGAAACCCAGACACTGTAGCATTCCCCTAGTACATGAGAACCATGAAACTGACTAGTCCATTATCACTATCCAAACTGTGAGAAATACAGAAGCAAAACAGCACAAAATAGACGGTTAACACGGATTTCAAATTGTACTGATTTCTTGTGTTAATAAGATAACACTGAAGAGAAAATATTTTTTAAAATAGGAGTTTTAACCTGACAGCGACCTTTTAATGCGATTAAAAACACAAACAAGACAGTCCATAGAGTCGAATACTCCTATATTTAACTAAACTAATCACATTTGAACTTGCAGAGTTTTTGAAGGAGGTGGGATCCCAAAATGTGGAATTTGCTATTCACAGAGGAATTGAGCTTTCCAACTGCTAGCCCCAAAAGATTTCTTGAGATGCTTTTTGGCATATTTATTCCTCCCACTCCCACTTAAAAAGATTTGGGAAAAACTTTGCATACCTCTTACTGGACAGAGATAACATGTTACTAATTAGTTATACAGGTAGATAGTATCCCAACAAAATACGCATATAAAATTTTCAAAGTAACTGAAGGTAAAACCCCTGTTCTCAGGTTTGGAATGTATTTATATTTTCCCATAGTCCTTTTAAAGACATAGTTATTAAAAGATCCAGTGCTACAAACCACTAAATCTACCTAATCTAGTTCATACACATATTATACAATATTGCCTAGTACTTACTACATACCAAGAGGAAAAGGTGTTGACTTGAATTACAGTAAATGTGCTTTTTTTAAAAAAAGAGCCACAACAATAGTTTGATCAGCATGCAACAAACTTTCTTTAGCTAATATACAGAAATTTCCTAATATAGAAAAAATAATTAGACTGAGGCTAGAGACATATTTGTTGAAGGAAATTAAGAGATCAGACTGAAATGTTGAAGCTTTTGCCACTTTAAGATTCTTAAAATGCTCAGGTTTATGTACTCTCCCTCTCCCGAACATTACTTCAATGTTTACAAAGCATATTGTTGGGTCCATTATTTTTGCTACTATTCTGTAATTATTTCAGAATCATTTTAAATCCCTCAGATAAGATATAACCGTAAACAGCTATGTTCTCTGTCTTACACAACTTCATGCTTCATTCTTACTTATTTGTGGTCTGCATGGAGAAACTGTCAGTGTATTGCACTGACAGATCTGGAATCTGTTGGCTCCTAAACATTACATGGGATCTGAGGTTCTTAAATCACAGAACAAAATACTCCCTTGCATCTAAAAAAGCAAACCACTCTGAGACAGCAGTCATGTCTTCATTAAAAGTTATGAGAAAAACCCCTAGTAGAAAAAGCTTAACTGCCATAAACTCAGATACTCCAGACTCCTAAAAATGCTCCACAGTTTTGAGGAATGGGTGTCTCCAAGCATAAGATTTTGAGTCATCTGAATGATCTAGAGAAATACTCCACTAATCTAGCACATGATACCATTTGAGAAAGCTGCTCTCTGTTTAGCAGTTGATCAAATGTACAGTACTTCTCTTTACTGCGTTAACCTACAGGATTTGCTCTAAAATTAACATCTGATGTGCCTTTTTGCTGTTCTTAATCAACAAAATACACATGCTGTGACTCTGTCTGGTAGATTTCCCCAATCGCTCTCCTGTGCTTGTACTTTGGGGAAGGCATCCTTCTCTTTCGGTTCACTTGACAATGCCTGTGTGTTAATAAGATTGCCTTAAGCAACACAACTTTTTTTTAAGTGAGGAGGGACATGTGCTCATTAGCATTCCTTCTTGGGTGGCAAACTGAGGTTTCTCTTTGCTACACCCTCTGAAGTATCTCCTTTCCTGTAGTAGGACAAAAAGGTATTATTTCAGGTCAGTCCATAGCATGGCATGTGAATGGAGGAAGGTGGCACTTCACAAGATATGTACCCAGAAAGAAGGAACAGAATGCAGAAGCTAGAAACCACCATGATGGAGGAATGAGCAGCAAAAACTAAAGGGGTTTGTAAATTGTGAAAAGTCATATCTGACAATGTGCTAGTAAATCACATCTCAAACTGCAAGTCCAATGATCGACTCACATTTCCACTGATCAGAATTGCAGCTAATTAGTTCTCTCGCCTCCTCTATTAGAACTGTCCGGTCTAACCAAAGCGTACTCCACTTGCATTCCCATCGAACATGCTTCAGCAGCAGTGTTAGCCAGTACTGTATTAAAGACACTTGCTGGTAATTTGGCACAGTTTAAAACCATGGCAACGATCATTTTATAGCTAACACGATTCTTTGATGTGGAATTTTTTCTAAAGACATAGTTGTAGTTCCTGTTTTCTTTTTTTATTATTTTTAAAGGAGATAGATCTTATAAAAAAACAAAAATCCCGTGAAATGGTCCATTCCTGCTCTTTTCAGATCAGATTGTTGCTTTCCAATCTTTTAGGCATTCCCCAAAAACAATCTGTATTTTATGAATTTCTAAAATAAAATTAAGAAAGATATCTTCCCTGCTCAAAAAAAAAAAAAGCTGCAACTTTTACGGTTAATATTGATCTGAAACAAGGGTGCATGAATGACAGCCAGAGAAGTGAAACAAGAGGTGTGTGTATAATTTCACAACTAGGACTCATGCCCCATGGCACCTGCTACTTGGCTGGAGAGGGCATATGGCCCTCCCCCTTGTCTTCTGTCTAAGGTCACTCTTCCAGCTCCTCAAGAACTGACTGAACATGCAATGCACTTGAGGTCAGAGTTCCAGCAAACAAAACCTTGACAGCATGTTTAAAAAAAGAAGCAGTTCCCCCCTTCCTTGCTCATTAAGACCTGTCACAGCAGGGTCCCACTGTGCTCTCCAAGGAAAGCTGTGAAGACTGGCGCAGAAGTGGACCTGTGGTGGGATCTACCATCGAGGAGGTAGGGAAAAGCTTGTACCAGCCAATTGCTAAAGTTGACAAATCCAGTTCTTCCAAGAGAACCCTGGCTACTCCCATGAAGTGTTTGCGCTCCATGCGTCCATAGTTCCCCCAGACTATCACCTTAGAAATGAGAGGAGAGTCACAGTTAGCTCTGAAGTACAGAGCGGCAGGAGATTCATACTTTAGTTTTTGAAAAAGAAAGACATTCACACTGAGCCAGATCCAAAGCCCATTCGAGTAAATGCAAAGACTCCCCTGGATTTTTATGAGCTATGGATCAGACATCCAGTCTTTACATCATGAAAAATAGAGTCCTAAATCTCCAAACCTTGCCACACACCATTCAAAATAAGAGACTTTAGAAACAGTGTTGGATTTGTGCTACAAAATCACTGACTGCTTCTATTGATATGGTTTTGCAAAGCTTAATAAGAGATTTTTCCACAGGGAAAAAAAAATGTGCGAACACACACAAGTTTGTGTATATTTTGTCTTGGGTTTAAATGTTCTGCAGAGTTTGGAACAAACTCAGCAATACTGGACAGGGATATCAAGTCTTTGTGCCTCATTTCCCCATCTGTAAAATGAGGATACCAGTACTTCCTTTCTCTTACCCTTGTCCGGTTAGGCCCTGATCCTGCCAGCTGATCTGAACAATCCTGTGGACAAGAATTTCAGCAAAAAAGAATATTGAACTCATTCTCAGAGCTGAATCTTTCAGCCAGAGCTTAATTAACTCCCCTTAGTAACAGTGAGAAGACACAAGAGGTCTGCAAATCAAGTGTGGATCTAGAGGAACAATCTGGGCCCATATATTCTTTTTTTCTTTTAGCTTTGCATCAGCCTGAAGCTTGACACATGAATGAGACCAGATGCTTGTCTCTCCTTCAAACTGTTTGAGTCATTTAAGCCTTTTTTAGGAGTGGAAGAATTAGGGGGGAAAAGTCCAGTGATTTTAGATGCAAGTGGCTCTGCTAAAATAAGGGCTGGATTCTGATACACTTTCTCACATTGAGCAATACCAGGACTATTCTGATAGGAATCAGTGGAATGACTCCTGGAGTAAGAGACTATACAATGCAAGGAAGGGTGACAGAGGAATAAGTGACAATTTAAAAAAATACAAATATTCTAGGCACTTAGTAAGCTCTCGAGAAGTCTCTCCAGTGCAAGCATCCTGTACGTGGATCGGATGTTCATGCAAGTTTCATTACATTGTAATTCAAGGGACAGTATACTTGTTTATATCAATATTTAAGTATTTTAAGTGATCTTTTGTGCAAGCATTACAGTGGACATTGAATAGACTGAACGTTACAGAAAAGGCCTGCTGAGAGTGAGGGCAGAAATGGGTCCACTGAACTGGAAATCCATGGTTAGACACCAGCTGTCAGAGGACTAAGTAGAAGCACCAAGAGCAAGCTCGATATTTGCTTCTGCATTCAGGTCTTGTGAAACATAACATATGGTGATGACACATGGTTACTCACCCGGAGAGCAGGCCAGAAGCTATGGATTAGCAAGCTATTCTGCAATACAAGAGGCATGCTTGGCATTACATGGAGAGAAAGGAGAATAGACAGGGGGAGGAAAGTCTCCAAGACTACAAAAGGAGATCTAATGAAAAAGGGCTAACAAAGATACAGGCCGCTGTGAATGCAATGGATGGTACAACAGGTGCAGCAAGGGCCATCAGCAGTGAAACAAAAAACAAACTGGAAGCTTGTGCACAATCAAAATGGTCCCATTTGGTTGAAGACAGCAGTGAGCAGAGACCTCAGAGTGAGGCCTCGGATCTGCAGAGGAGAGGATGAGCGTGATGATGATGATGACTGAAGATGAATGGTGCCGTCCAGCTAATCCCTAGCAGCTTCCAGCTTCCTCCCATAGTCTCTGTATTAGCAGACTATTGTAGCTTTCCCAGGGCAGAGCTGCTGCCTCACCTGTAAGGTATCAGTAATGGGGAGGGGAGAAGATACATGCCAAATTAAGTCAAATTATTATTCAGAGCACTAGAATTCAGGGGAGCTAGACACTGAAGTCAGTGGTTTGGCTGGGGTATAAATTAGCATAGAATTCAGCCCCTATTTTTATTCTCTTTGAATAAGCTACAATGAGACAGTAAGCTGATTTTTTCTTTAAAAAAGTCACATAATTCAAGTGGAGTGGGCTTGGGAATAGCGGAACCACTGAGTTACGTGCAAGGATCCCACCCTGCTAGTTCAGCGTATGTCATTCGCTGAGCGCTGCTCTCCTGCTAAGAGCCAGCTACCCGGGCTATTCCCCAGTGCTGTAAGTGAAACATTTCAGAGGGCATTATTCTGTTGCCTTTGCTTAATTACTTTTGGTTTGCAAATAGTTTTCACTGCCCCAGTCAGCACTGACTGTCGTAGCTGGGCACAAGGTTACTAAACGACATGTGCCGTGGGGTGTCCTGCACAGCCATCGATCAGCAAGAATTACTGACTGGTGAGGTGACTTCTGACTAAGGCCAACATCCATCTGGTCGGACACTTGGGGTGTGTGGGGTTTAAATCAGCATATAGAATGTTGGGTACTTCCTGAATGTTTTCCACAGAAGCAGCTGGTTCTCTATAGCTATGAATCCCTTATATGTGCATCTGGTGGGTTGGGTTTTTTTTTAAAACACTAAAATTTAAAGAGGAGGTTGAGAACACACAGCCTACGATCATCAGGATCCTGCACTGTGTTGGGTTATGCTGGACTCATGACTTCCCATGGCGACAACGACATGGACACCTTCCCACCTTACACTGGCCAGGAGAACGTGCCTTTTCTTCTCAGACAAGGACTTAGCCACTGGGATCCAGGGTAAGTTGTTCGCCCCCCAAGTAGAGTGAGCTGCGTGAAAACCACACAGCAGCTGTAGCTTGTAGAGCATGTGACCATGCATCTCTGAAGAACAAAAGCTGATGGTAGCACATCCCACAAGTCTGCCTTGTGCTCTACTGGCTCTCTCTCCTTTCTGGGTGGAGTTTATAATTTACCAACCTCTTCCTGGGCTTGGATCTGGCTGCCTGAACGACTGTCTAACCAGCATCCCCAAGCCAACAGCATGCCAGAGGAGCAACGTGGATGGGGAAGTTCAGGGTGCAATTCTGGAGCCCCCTGGGGGCAGAGTGTTCTCGGCAGCAGCATCCCAGCTGTGGACTCTTTACTAGAGGAAAAACAGGCTGAGCCCAACCCAATCCTATTCCTAGCAAACTGCAAGCTCCATGTTTCTGCTAACACACTTCCCCAATAACGACACATTGTACCCATGGGAGTTCGATGGCTGAGATGATGGAAAGTAAGAAGAGCAGAAAGAAAAGAGAACACAAGGGAGAAAGAGATAAGGAGTGGAGAGAGAATAGGAACCAGGGAAGCCTAGCACTGTGGGAAGGCAGAGAGAGACCACCTCCCTTGGATACAGGTAGAGCTAAATAAATCTGCTTGGCACTTAGATACCAGGGTGATAAATACAATGGACAGGCAGACGAAATGAGAGGTCCAGAAGAAACCTGACCTAGGGTGAGCCAGTTAAAAGCAGATAGCTGCATATGCAATCTAAATGAAGCAACACTTCAGAGGAAGCTGCTAATCAGAAGTGAAAGTAAGCCGGTATGCCCCAGAACAGCGTACCAGCAAGAGCTGGTGCGCCATACTGGGGCAGCGGCTGGAGCCCCAGGCCCTTTAAACTGCCACCAGAACAATGACAGATGCACACAAGACATTTGAGCAGGAGCTGGATCTAAGATATTACTTTTAGTCTAGATAAACAACAAGCTGCGGTCCATGATTTTTTAGCTATCGCAGGTACTTTGTACCTGTAATGGAGTAAAATGGGCATTTTATCAGTAGAGCCCACATGCCAATGGTAACCCAACAGGGTTTTAATCAGAACCCATTTGAATAGGACAACATGTTTCCTCTATGTTTGTCAAATCCAGATTGGATGCATTTAGTACAATAAGTTATTGATTCCTAAATATTTCCCATTATTGTTAATTATTCTGATTCCTTAAACTCCGTATATTTTGGTGGAGGCTGAGTGCAGAGAGGGGAAGATGTCTCACTTCTTCTCAGAGGTGCTCTTACCTGTAATACTTTGCCATGTGGGCTCTCCGCAAACAGTAATACCTGGTTGTACAGGGGGTCTAATGATTTTCGAGCCACTTTTGTCTTCTTTTTTGCAATGCACACTCCATTTTCTAGTAGATATGCCTTGATGTAAGCAGCTGAAAGAAAAAGGTATGGTCAAAGCTAGACTCAATGATTCATGTGAGAAATGACAAGATAACACTTCTCAAATATTATTCTGAAAGCAGTGTTTTCAGCAAAGGATTTTCTATCCAACTCATACGGCATGTGCTCCCAGCCGGGCCAGGCACACTCTGTTCAGGGAGAGTCAATATTCTCTCCCTGTCCTCAAGTGCTCCAGGAGGACGGGGTGCAGTGGGGTCTGAGTCACTTCAAACAGGCTGAAACACGCTACCTGGAAGGGTTTTGGAGCCGGGTTTGGGGGTCAGTCCTCGTGCCTGAATGATATCCACTTCTAGCTGTCCATTTCGCTCCTGTAAACCAATTTCCACATCTCCTACATAACAAACCAGAAATGATTGAAGAGAATGGGATAGCAAGAAGGTTTTTACATAACAAATCTGATTGTTAAAAACTGTTTAAAAAAATCCTCATGTCATGCAATGGCAACTATTGCAAGAAAAATGGCCCAAAGTGCCTGTTTCCCTCCTGCATTACTCCAGCAGCATTAGAGGGGGGTCACTCTTGGGCAATTCAAGCCCATATTGCCAAAAGTGATCTCTGATGGACTCCTAACCCCAGCTGTGGAGACTCAGGCTAGTGCCATCTGGTCTCTAATCTCCCCAGAATTAGAGGCCACTTTGGAAAATGCAGTTGCGATGCACCCCAAGAAAATCCTTAGAGCGTTTGTGTGCTTCAGCACATCAGAGAAACGTGAAGCTGCCCAAGATGCATTTAGAGGATGCCCGTTTTGGCTCAAACTTGCCTTTCGTACCTGAAGTGTGTCGGAGGAACAGGTAATGCTGCAGCTAACACAGCATTAACTAGAATGGGATGAGACAAATCAAGAGAATCTAATGGCTAAGAATATTTTATCTAACTGAGAACAGGGTCTGGGGCCTGGGAAGAGGGGCTGGCAGGTTAGTGGGTGGCTGGTGGGAGTGGTACATACAATACCCATTTTAAACTGATCTCTGCTGTTCTGTTCCTTACCCATGGAGGTGGTGGCCAAGGTCTGACGGCCAACAAACTGCGCAGGACCCATGCTCCCCAGGAAGTCACTAAATTGCCCAGCAGATGCCAGATGGACTCCACTGAAATTCAAGCTGCAAAATAAATGGATTTTGGCAAATCATTTCAGTTCTTGAAAGCGACCTGCTGATTTAATGTATGCCTGAAATGAACAGCTCTCTTAAGCAGACTTCTCCCTATCAAGACACCTTGATTTCCATGTAGTCCAATGACAAGTGATGCATTTAAAGCTGTGATTACAATATTTATCTATCTATAAATTAATCACCTCGGATAAAAACAAATCAACTCTCCTGTCCCTGGCTCAACTGTGTCCCATCACCATTCCCTGCAAGACTAAAGGTGAGTAATATCTAGAGTGGCCTGTAATTTATTGCCTGGTAGTTGTTCCTCCTCCTCCTTTTTTTTAAAAGAGCAAAACCACGACAATAATGCTTTGGGATGCAAGTGGGGGTTTAAAAGTGATTGAGCTCAGGTGAGCTGAAAATCCAGCCCCGAGCACTTTCCGAATTCAGCCCAGCACAAAATGCCCAGAGATCTGCATTAAGTAGTGCACAGGCTTGGGGAAAACCCTCTGCACAGGGGTCAATTTCCCCCCCAAGTCTCCTGGAATTAAGAGTTTTCACCATGTGGCTCCTGGTTGTGCAAATGTTCCAGGGGGTATTTCCAGACAAGCCTCACATGGCCTAATCTATAATCAGCACTAATTGCAGACAACGCTGATGCTTTTGCTTTATTTTGGATTTCGCTGTTGATGTCTGCATCACTGGTTCTTCAGCTGAGAGAGTACCTCCCCAGTGAAGCATGGATCCTCTGGGGGAAGGTGTAACTATTGGCTGCAGTCTGCTGCCAGTCAATGCTATAATCCCACTTCCCTTCCTGGCTTTCTTCTCCCCGCTCTGCTGGAGGATGGAGTCCATCTGCTCTGTTCTGAGTGCTGCTGGGAGCAGAGGAACAGGGGAGATGCACTGAATGCGAGCTGGAGCCCTGGAGAAGGGACCTTTGGGTCCAGTCCTGCACAGACACTGTGCTCACTCCTGGGAGTGGTGAGTGGCTGGTGAGAGTGGGAGGGCCAAAACTGAGCAAGTAGCATTCTGACCCAGCACATGGGGGTTGCAGCATCACTCAGGTCATGATGGAGGGGTCATGGGGCCAAAGCTATGGAGCACTGTGACTCCCATGCTCCAGGTCACAATGCCACTCAGTCACTTTTGGCCTGGTCATCCCTTCATGACAGAGGGCTGCAGGGCCAAACCTGAGAAGACAGTAGGGCAGCCCGTGCTACTTCTCCTTGCCACTACCAAGGAACCAGCCCCTGCACCAGCTCTTCCCACCCAGGGTCTGCCTGCCCTAACTCCACTTCCAGCAGCCCATATCCCCTCTGCTCTACCCCCGCCCCCAGTGACAGCTTCAAGCCCTGCTACAAGTACAGGAAGCTGCGGTGACTATAGGCACAGGAGAGCTGGCCAGGAAAGGGGCAGCCGGGTGCCCTGGGAAGGCAGATATGAGAGGGTTTTGCCTAGGGCTGAGTGATGGGGCTCCGTGGGTGATTCCAATTTGTTTCCTTGCACTGAGCGGGAGTTTTTCCGGAGAAACTTAGAGCCGGAATCCCTTGAGGCATCATGTGCTGGGCACCCCATGTGAAAAAATTGCTAAGGGTGCCCCTGTGAGCAGCCCTTTTGCTATAAAACCTGCAGTGCAGAGATCTCCCCTCTCTGGATGAGACACGGGGGGGATCAGTGTCCCCACTATGGTGACCAGACAGCAAATGTGAAAAATCAGGATGGGGTGGGTGTAATAGGAGCTTATATAAGAAAAACACCCAAAATTGGGACTGTCCCTATAAAATCGGGACATCTGGTCACCCTAGTCCCCACCTCTCTTGCTTTAGCTATTGTTCCCACCACTGGGCTTTCCTCCAGGGATCGCCCATCAACTGCGTCCTGCATTCTGCCTTCTCTCCCACAGCTGGAATCCACACAGAGTCCCCAATCACTGCCTCTTCCGGCCGTGGTCTTCCCTGGCCACTGTCCCCACCCACTCCATGCAATCTGGGACTGCTTCAGGCCCACGCAGCCTTAGCCTATGCGGATGGTGCTGCCGAGTCTGAGCTGCCCCCTCTTGCCTTGTCAAAAGGCAACTGCCACTGGCGATGGGGAATGGGCAACGGAGTAATTACATGGGTGCGCCTGAGGCCCCAGCATACTCGAGCTGCTGGTGGTACATTCCACAGAAGCCAACCTGGCTATCCACAGTAGTGAGGCCCCAGGCTTGGTGCTTGCGGAGTCATGCATTTCCCACCAACTAGCCTAAGAGCATTTCTGTCCTCATAGGCACTGGCAACAATCCTGGGACAAAACACTAGTTCCTGCCTAGAAAATTACTATGAAGCCTCAAGCAAAGCCACAGCTTCTGCCTGGAGAAGAGGAGAGGAGAGGAAAATAAAGCTGTCTAGCAAGTTAGCAAGCTGAGAAGAAAGATCTGCAGCAAGGATTGAGCTAGATCAGCAAAAATAGGGACCTTCGAAGTCAGCTTGATGTATCGTATATGCTCCAGTGCTTATACAGTGGCTTGGGAATCTGCACTGGCATCTCGAAGGAAACCACTGGGCTCTTCTGCAAGAAAGTTAGGT
Organism: Dermatemys mawii; assembly: GCA_007922305.1. NCBI lineage: Eukaryota > Metazoa > Chordata > Testudines > Dermatemydidae > Dermatemys > Dermatemys mawii. The sequence goes on along the minus strand of ML677360.1, from coordinate 13,098,605 downwards.
GGATTAAGTGAGAACAAATTCTTTCCTTTGCCATAGTTCAGATCAAATGACTGCTCTTGGGAAGACGTGCAACAGATACCAAACTTAGCAAGGGATGCACAGTCCTTCTCCTCTTAGGGGAGAATCATCACTTGGCGCTTTCAAACTCAGGCTTGTGAAGCACCCATGCACACAGTTTAGCAGAAGACCTACCCCTGGCAGGGGTTGGCCTGGGTGATCTATTCTAGGTTCCAAACTCAGGTACCACGGTAGACTTTGAGATAGATCTGTTTCCTGGTTCAGTACAAGTTTCTCTTTGGAATTGCAGTGTGTCTCTGAAACCTGCAGGACTGAACCAAAGCATTTCTGAAAGCTCCCTCATTTCTTCCTGCTGACACTGACAGCAGCCGCAGAACAGCTCAAGTGTGACTATCCACTCATCGCTCTGGTCTTTCAAACTCAGGCTGGCTGTTTCTGAGAGTTCTCCCCCTGCTGTTTGCTGCTTCACAGGGCACTGAGCAGCTGACTTTCCTGCCAGTTCGCTGAAGAAAATAATCACTTTCTCTCCAGCTGCCATTGGTTCAGCAAATGAATTCTCAGGTTGGGCGCATTGGCAGAGAGATGCTGTTTACAAGTAGGCCAGGCTCACACAAAAGAGGCAGCTCCTGCTTGGATTACAGCCAGGAGATGGTTTTCACGCACACTGGAGTGAATCTGAAATGGCTTTATTATCCCATCGCTGAGTATGCCTCAGCTCTGGCCTTATTTCCTTTCCTCTCAAATCAAGCACAGCGGATATGGAGAAGAGTCACTTTCCTTCAGAAACCCTCTACCCTACTGTTAAAAATCTCTCCTTCCCTCAGTCTGTGAAACAGAAGCAGAACGGGGCTTGTTTCATAAATCGTAACCTTTTCTTTTTCTGACACGTGTCAACTTCAGCATCTTTTCCTACAGTTTAGAAAATGAACTCGGGTGTTCTGTGTTTCCATTCAATACTCCAATTCAGATGCCATTTGACTAAAGACCCTCCACCTTAGATAGAGGAGAAGGCCACAAATCGGCTCTGACCAAATAATGTGCTGATTTTTCTTCTCCAAACCCAATAAAAAGCTGCTAAAAATAGTTTGCCAGAAATAAGGAGGTTGAGTTTCTCATTGGACTTGCAAAGTGCTGCTGTGGCTGCTATAACTAGTGAAGCCCCTGGGGCCAGGGAGAGCAGGGTTGTTGCTGCAGTACTAGCTCATGCTGCAAAATAACACATGCAAAAAAACCCAACCAACCAACGTCAGGTGACATTTGTCAGCATTTTCACAAGATTGGCAGACAGTCTGTACTCTGTATACTTTAGACAGGCAAGTGCAGGAGCTGAAGCCATCCATGGCTGGCCTGAACATGGCTGCATCCCAGCTGGCTGAATAGATAAGGGAATTCATTCTCTTCCACGGTCCTCTGCTCCCATTTACACTGACTAGAACCCTTCTGTCATGGTGGCATTTTAATAAAATTAGGGCTGATGGATTTTTCATACGGAACTTGACTCCTTCACTGACCTACAGGTGCGTACAGCACTGGGGAGGGCAGTCATACTTGCTGGGCGTGTGGGGGACCTATTCTGTATTATAAGGGGAGATCAAAGGGCAGCCCTGCTCAGTTTGAACAACAGCTGCAGAAATCTCCAACAGAGAGGTGTAGACTAGAGAGACAAGCAGAACAAATCAGAGCCATGTGTACAAAGAGAGCACAGCTGTTATTGAGTACTGATCCTGGAACATTCAATGCCACCTGCACAAGCAGGCTAATGGAGTAGACATGGGGTTTTCAACCTTTTTTCATTTGGGGACCCCTAAAAAAATAGAATGGAAATGTGGACCCCATTGGAAATCTTAGTCATGGTCTGTGGCTCCTCAGGGGTCCACAGTTTGAAAACAACTGGAGTAGACAGCTAAGCAGGATTTATTATTGTTAAATTGTATACAGCAGGCTATTACAGTTGCTATTACCCACTAGAGGGAGACAAGATCACAGACAGAGGCTTAGTTTATTAGACTTACAATTCAATGCACCATGTTAATCCAAACAGCCATGCAGCAGTAATACTCTGGCGCACACATTTGCAAAGATGTTAGGTATGCAATATACTGGGAAAATGTGTATTTACCCTTGTCGGGTTTGTAAATGGAGTAATTACACATGCAAGTGATTACTTCAGGAGGTACATTCATAAGAACTCAGGTGTGCAAAATTACATGATTTGTGCACACAATCCTAGTAATTGTGAGAGCAAATTAAGCCTGTATTGGCACATTTTACATATTTAGTTATACACCTTATGACTTTAGAAATCTGCCCAGTGTTTTCTGCAGGCTGCATGCCTATCCTGATGACTGGCGCATCTGAAACCCGTCCTATTCAGTGCAGTGTAAATATGGCCTAAAAGGCCCCAGGCCAGCTGTTGTTGCAATGCCAGTGGCCTACAATCTGCCCATGTTCACCCAAGGTTGTGTACAGCCAGCAAATGCCACTGCTAATTTTATGCCTTTCACTACGGAGAGAGGTAATTCTTTCTTTGCAGGACCATCTCCCTTTAAATATATTCAAATTCATGAGCTGCTTTTTCAAAGCCTGGTTGGGTTTTGAATAGTGGTTTGAACAGTTAGGTGGACAATGCCAGTGTCAATAATGACAAGTTCGAAGAAAATCCAGAGCACCAGAGCTTATTGCCTCTGTCCCGTGTGCGGCCGTGCTCCATGGTGTGTTACGTATTAAGTATGCAGAGCTCCTCCCAGCCCAAACAGCTTAGAAAAGACACATCATTAATTTCTCTTCTTGTCCCTGTGGAGTTTGTGACCTCTTTTCACATCTATTTTTAAATCACTTCTGGGATCTTGTGCACCAGGTGCTGTCATTAAGCTACTGCAAGTGCCAGCTTTTTTATCTTACAGTTCACATGCTCTGGGCTCTCTCTTTCCAACTTCCACCCCATTTGGTAAGTCCTAACTCCGAGTACCAGTGTCCTTTGGAATATATCATTCTCCTCTCTTCATATCTGAGCCTCCCTAACTCTTTTTAGGAGCTTGCTTTGCCTCTGGTGCAACTCAGAACAACCTGGCAGGTGCTCTAAATCAGTGGTTGTCAACCAGGGGTACGTGTTTGATCTCTATATTTGAAGGGGCAGCTCCAGTCACGCCAATGGGGATTTGCATTGGGAAGGCAAATTCCACGCCGGCCCGAGTCTTGCAGTTTCATAGGGGGTGTGCCAAAGCTCTGTCCTTATCTTCAGGGATTCTGTGTTTCCTGGCGGATTTCACTAGCCTCAGAGGCTCACTGTGGCCCTCCATGTAGCCCTTCTCTCTCTAGAGGCAAGGGGTATGGTTACACTTACAAGATTATAGCGCTATTGGTTATAGCGGTCCCCTTATACAGGAATATGAATAGCGCTATTGTATGTCCACACTCAGACGCACCAGCGGTATAGCATGGCCACATTTGGGGCACTTAATGCGGCATTAAGAGCAGCGCATTAGGGCAGGTATCCCAGCATTCAGCTGGGTGCAACGTGCTTTTTAAACGACGGGGGTGAGGGGAGGACGCGTTGTGTGTATGCGGAGGGAGAGAGACAGTGGTTTTTCCGTTCTTCTGAAAGCCTGTCAGCGAGCCTCCGTTCACAGAAGGCTTTGTTTTCACACAGGCTCCCTCCTTAAACATTTGCATTGTTTATCTGCTGAGTTAAGAGAGAAACTCTAAAGAGGTACTTCCGCATTCCTCCAGCCGAGTTCAAAACAAAGAGAAGAGACGTCAATTGCCTTAAATGGCTCTAGGCATCTCCAGAGATCACTTGTAGCGCAGTGGGTGTCCACATTCTCGCTGCAGCGCTACAGCAGCTGCACTACAGCCCTTATTCCCCATGCGGAGGTGGATTACAAGGAGCGCTATAACTCAGCAGTTATAGCGCTCTACGTGCCTTGCCAGTGTGGACGGGGAGGAGGTTATAGTGCTCGTGGGGGCTTTATAGCGCTATAAAGTGCCAGTGTAACCAAGCCCAAGGTCACAGCCTATTGAGCCATTTTCATCATAAGCCAGTGAGGAGAAGCTATCCTTCCTGGCACAGTCTCGTTTGTCTCTCAATTTCAGTGATTAATTAGGGGAGGTAGACAGGGGGGAGCCTGGGCCCGCCCTCTACTCCGGGCTCCAGCCCAGGGACCCTAGTAGTACCAGCTAAGATGGCTGACCTTTTAGCCACAAAACATAATATAATTCCCTGGGCTACTTCCCCACAGCAGTCCTCACTTCTTCAAACTCCACTTCACCCTTACCTCAGGGTTTCCTTCCTTGCGTATGATAGACCTATCACTGGGTCTCACCAACAGCACAACTTCTTCCCACAGCTCCTGACATCCACACCCACCTGACTAACTGGAAGGCTTTTAACTGGTTTCAGCCAGTCCCTGATTGGCTTCGGGTGTCTCAATCAGGCTAGCTGTTTCTACTGATTTCTAGAAGGTTCCAATGGTACCAGGGATTTGTTTAGCCTGAGACTCACATATCTGTTCTTCAGCACTTTCCTACAGCCATCTGGCCTTGCCCCATCACAGGGGGTAACAACCTCCCCGGCTGCCATCAAACTAGACCCGGGGTTCTGTGTAATAAACTAGCTCATTTTTAAGGTATTCCAGCATTCAGATTTTATAATCTCTATCTAGTTTATTTGTCAGCTCAGCAGGACGTAGAATTTCATTGTTTAAGTTGTAGTATTTAACCCAAACTATCTCATTTTAAATGTTGACAGTGCACAGTGGACATTAGTCAATTGCATGCCCGAATTGCTACAAGAGAACAGTACTTTGGAACATGTTCAGTTCGGCAGCATGAATCCTGTTTCTTCACTGGAAACCTTCACTTCACCTATCTGTCTTAAGGCTTTCTATAAAACAAAACACCATGGTGTCTTGAAGTAATGACACAGCTCTGTTTAGGCATCTCTATTTAGCTGTGCAACATTCTCTGCTATTTGAGCCCTAGGCCAGCTTTTCCACAAGCTCTGCTTTTCCACAAGCTTTTCCCATAGCTCTGTTCCATAGCCCCCTTCCCACCAGCTACCCTAGTACTTTCTACAGCAAAGCTTTCTAGCAGCATGATGTACCAGCTAGTTTTCTGTAACACAGTGTTCCCCATTGATATTGCAAGTTTCGTCTGTTGTATGATTTTTGGCCACGTTAACAAATGTTATCAAAAGTTCATCAGTGAAACCTGCACAGGAGACCTCTCCCACCCCTACCTTATTAGGCAAGCTCCTAATATCCCACCACAAAGTATCCTCAAACATACAGGATTCAAATCTATTCTGACTACATTACAAAATTACATCTATTAAGCAACTGACATTTTCCAGTTCCTTGAGTGGTTGCTTGGGATGGGTTTCCCTGTAATTATACATCTGGATATATAGTTTTCAGAGGTATATCCTCTCAATGCCACATTTGTCAAAACTTTAAAGAGAAGACAAGGCAAATGACAAGGTGTCCTTGCTGGACAGGCTTGCTAATTTCCTCACATAGTACACCATCACTCTTCTGCGCCTTCACTAGTTACCACCTGCTGAATTCTTCTGAGACAAACAAATCACCTTTGCTTCCTGCAACCTAATCATCCCAGCAGTACTTAGTAAAAACAAGGCCTACAAGCACCACACATTATAGCCTCGGGCTACTGGCAATCTTCTGTTCCAGGGCTGTCTCTCCTCACGCAGCCTTTGAAAAAAAATGGCTGGCAGGAAGTTATGCAACAGTCCCTGCAGGGGTGCTGGAACAATTTGTATAGTGGGGGTGCTGACAGCCACTGAACCAAAACTGTAAACCCTGTCTAGAATGGAATCCACTTCAAGCCAGGGGATGCTTCAGCACTTCTCGCATTCCTAGATCCAGCACACTGAGTCCCTGTTTGCCTCCTGAATGTGGCGTAACATCATTTCGTTCAGAGGGAGCAAAACCCCGGTGTAACAGAGCTCGAGCAGATAAGGCATGGAGGAACTAGGCTCAAACCTCAATTTCTTTGCTCCTTGTTAAACTATCAGATGTTTACTTGTAAGTTCTACACACAAGCCAAATTGTGGTCCATTTGCTCATGACACTGTATGCTGGGAGCGTACTGAAACAGCAAACTCTCCTCCTTTCAGACATTTTTGAAAATTTCTCTTGAACGTTATTTCAAAGTACTTATTGGTAACAGCACAACTACCGTGCTGCAAAAAGATTTAGTAAGTGAGTTTTTTCGTATAACAAAGATTAAAGAAACCAAGAGCGCCATGCTGACATTATAAAGGCTCCAGTAAGCACCTCTTTTTTACACCCAACAGTGCTTTAAGATAACCATATAACACAACTTTAAATGAAATCATCTGGATTTCACAGACAGTGATATTCACACTTAATCCCCACTATAAACAAGGTCATTTAGAATTTTACACAAAGGAAAATTCTACCTTTGTAATTCCATTGGCTCTGAAATAAGATGAGTACAACTCTTGCTACCAACATGCCCAATTAATTAAATATATGTGAAATGAATGGATCAGTCTAGTCTCCATTTTTTAAAAGCATGCATAACTCCAATTATTGGGAGCAGAGATTGTGTCCCTCCTTCAGGGAAAAGAAAATTCCAGAGCTTCACCTGCAGACTGAAAGGTACTGAAGATTAACAGGTTGTCATTAAGAGATCTTCCAGGTAGTCCTCCCCTCATGGAGCATTATAGAAAATACACTGAGTTTCCAAAGCAAGCACTTTTGGAGAACAGGCCTAGAACCCATGATCCCTCCTGGACAGAATTTGCATATTGACGTAGGGCTTGAAATATTGGTGCAATTTTTATCTTGTTAAAAATTGGTATGTTAAAGGCCTTAGGCTATGACGATCTCTGTCCTCATTATGTCTGTAGCAGTAAGAAAACAAGCACTGAAAAGAAAACCCTGCCAGAACTAATATGGTCACATGAATCTCCTTTTCTCCTGCTGTAATTGTGTTGTGCGGGCTGTGAGAGAGGCAAAAATGGGTTTACTTTAACAGAGTCTAAATTTCTGGCTCTCAAAACAACTCCCCAAATGTTTTCCTTCTTTGTTAAGAACAAGAACACTAAAAATAATCCAAAATCTCAACATGTTTCTAGCACATACAGCCCTGTCAGCTCTTCGGGCTCTCAAACCTGTTTGCTAGTCACTTGTGCTTCTAACGGATAATTGCAGATACGCAGGGGGGATTCTAAAGGAGTTCAATTAACCGAGCTGAGGAGAAAAAAAAAAAAGGCAAAAAAGAAGCACACAACAAACATTTATCACCCTTTCCAGAGGCATATGGGGAGGGCTGCCCCATGCCTGGCATAGCCCTCTAGAACATTGACTTATCTGAGGAAAAAAATGGCTAGGACAGGAATTTTATAGCAGCTTTAACAAATACGCCGGGGTTGAGTGATTTTCCTATGCCATGCTTATAAGTTATGTGTTATTTACCTTTGCAAGTACAGCACAATGGCATTTACCGAGGTGTAATAATTATGTTGGAAGAGACTTCTATTTCTCTACCAATGCCTGGCCATGCAGTAATACTACACAGGTGTCCCAACGGATTGTACAGCCTTCCTGAGAGACCAAACGGCAGAAATGGAAAGGAAAGAATCCTGCCTTGCAGGGAAAGCAAAGTCTCAGCCTACATTACCAAGGGACAGGGTTTAAATCTCTAATCCTTCGAGTCTTGGAGTGAAAGCAGAACTCAGAGTGGCAGGACTGTGCGAGTGTGGCAGGGTATTTCCCTATAGGCAGGTCCTCACAGAGGATATAAGCTGCACCACAGCTTTGAAGTGACAGGATTTCTGCCTCAGGGTATGGTTACACTTACAAAATTATAGCGCTATTGCTTATAGCGCTCGCCTTATACAGCAATAATAATAGCGCTATTGTATGTCCACACTGAGCTGCTCCAGCGCTATAGCATGGCCACATTTGCGGCAGTTAATACGGCATTAAGAGCAGCGCATTAGGGCAGGTATCCCACAGTACACCTCTTCCTGATCTGGCGCAATGGCTTGTGGGAGGGGGGGCGTCACTTGCAGGGCATTCTATATCCTGTTTGAACTACCCATGATGCTTTTTGGCACATCCCAGCAATCCCTGTGTTTCCTTCCACCTCTGGAGCCATCTTTCAAGGGTTTCAGCAAGGCACGCTCCGTCTTCCATTGTCGAGTGCTGCAATGAATCCAGAACTGCTGAGGGACATGCTGACGACTGTCGCCAGCACATCTCTGTGTGCAGTGGAGTTATTCCTTGACATGCAGGATGACAGTGATGATTCTGAAGACGAGATCGAAGCGGTGAATGCATTCGACACAAAGCTGCTTGTCTCATTAACGGACATGCTCACGGCTGTTGAACGCCGCTTCTGGGCACGGGAAACGAGCACAGAGTGGTGGGATCACATCGTCATGCAAGTCTGGGACGATGAGCAGTGGCTGCAAAACTTTCGAATGAGAAAAGCCACTTTCATGGGACTGTGTGCTGAACTCGCCCCTGCCCTGCGGCGCAAGGACACCAGACTGAGAGCTGCCCTCCCGGTGGAGAAGCGGGTGGCTATCGCGATCTGGAAGCTGGCTACCCCAGACAGCTACCGATCGGTGGCCAACCAGTTTGGGGTTGGAAAGTCGACCGTTGGAGTTGTGTTGATGCAAGTGTGCAGGGCCATCAATCGCATCCTGCTACGAAAAATCGTGACTCTGGATAACGTGCATGACATCGTGGCTGGCTTTGAAGAAATGGGTTTCCCTAACTGTGGTGGGGCGATAGATGGGACCCATATACCCATTCTCGCGCCCGCCCACCTAGCTGAGGAGTACGTTAACCGAAAGGGGTACTTCTCCATGGTTCTCCAGGCGCTTGTGGATCACCGTGGGCGTTTTACTGACATTAACACTGGCTGGTCTGGAAAGGTGCATGACGCACGCATCTTCCGCAACACCGGCCTGTTCATGAAGCTGCAAGCCGGGACTTTTTTCCCAGACCAGAGGATCCCCGTGGGGGAAGTGGAAATGCCCATAGTGATTCTTGGTGACCCTGCTTACCCTTTAATGCCCTGGCTCATGAAACCGTACACAGGGAGCCTGGACAGCAGTCAGGAAAGGTTCAACTACAGGCTTAGCCGTTGTCGAATGACTGTGGAGTGTGCTTTTGGGCGTCTGAAGGCGCGCTGGCGTTGTCTTTATGGGAGGCTAGATTTGGCCGAGGGTAGTATCTCCGCGGTTATTTCCGCATGCTGTGCCCTACATAATCTTTGTGAGCGGAAGGGCGAAGGCTTCACTCAGGCATGGTCCTCTGAGGTTCAACGCCTGGAGGCCACATATGCCCAGCCAGAGAGCAGGGTTCATGGAGGGGACCAGCGCGAGGCTGTTAGGATCAGGGAAGCCTTGAGGGAGCATTTTGAGGCTGAAAGCCAGTTCTGAAGTGAGGTGCAGATGGAGGGAGGGAGGGAGGGAGGGAGGGAGCATTCTTTTAACAGGAACAGGCATTTGCTTTTCTGTAGCCTGTAATAATGTATGTACACTTAATAAAAAAAACCCATTTATTAAGAAGACAATTCATTTATTGAACAGGTACTTCGGTTGCTGAAAGAAAATATTGTGATGCATGTGAGGGGGAAGGCAGGGGAGGTGCAATGGGGGTGTCGTGGGGTCAGTCAGAGATCGGAGTATGTCCGGGTCTCTGAGTCTCCAGTGCCCTCAAACTGGCCATGTCCCCCGAACCCCATTTGCGGTGGCCAGTAAGGCATGTTATTAGGGGTAGACTGCAGTGGATAATGGTCTGGGGTCTGGGGGTTGTCCGGTGAAGACAGAGGGGTTGGAGGCAGCTGTGGATGGTGATAACCATTTGGCTGATGATACTGGCCTGGAGGGTACAGAGGCAAGGAAGGGGAAGGGAGTTGGGGCAAACGATAATTGGGGTGGTGGGTGCGGAGCTTCTGCTCCGCAAGGGTGACAAGCCGCTGCATACTCTGCAATTGAAGCTGCAGTAATGAGAGCAGCTTGTCGGTGCTTTTCCGGCGGTGAATCGCGTTCTCCTTCCGCGCCTTCTCCCTCAACTTGCTCTCATTCTCCCTCCACCTCTGTGCAACTCGATTCTCCGTTACAGCCTGTTGCATTACTTGCTGTACAAGATCCTCTTTGCTCCTTCGTGGCCACGTCCTCAGTCGCCTCAGCCTCTCAGCTGTTGATAAGAGCGATGGCACAGGGCTCAAGGACGACCCTTCTAAAATAAAAAGATACATTTAACAGTGGTTCCCTTGTAAAGAGCAGACATGCCTATCATTCCCCCGCATTCCCCGTTTGCCTGTCCCGCAGAGAGCACAGATACAGCAACGGAGCCCCTGCCATGGTGAGTGCACTCCAGAGGCAAGGGAAATGATTTTTTCCCTGCCCCAGAAAAGCTGTGCCAGGGGGCGGGGGTGGGGAGTGCCGGTAAGTTGCAGGAGCCCCACTCTGAACACTGTTCCAACATTCTCCGTAGGTGTTTGTCCTGGAAGATATCTCGTTGCTTCGAGTCACTGAGGAGCAAAGGGAAGGGATTTTATTAAGATGCGGCTTCCGCCCAGGGCCATATGCAGCGTGCCTATGTGCAGCAATGCTCCCCCCACCCATTGTGGCACAGTGGCAGGGACTAGTGACCGTGACCGGGACGGGGACCACGCTGGCTCTCCCGGGAAACCTGCGCAGGCGCATTGCAAGTGCTCTTTTTGAGACCTTTGAAGAGATTACTGATGATGACTACCGCGAGGTGATAGACTACATCAATGCTCTATTCCACATGTAGGCAAGCATGCAAGCATCCCCTTCCACCCCAAGCTGCCTGCCTTCCCCATAGAAAAGCAGCTTTACCGCCGCAATGCACTGCTGAGCTGGCCCCTGCAACTGCCGGACGCTGTGGCTGTCCGCCCTCCTCCTGGCTTTAGAGGAGAGCTCCTGGCTGCATGCCCCCCTGCCCTCCTCCTGGCTTGAACAGAGCACCAGGTGGAATGCCCCCCTCATCCCTTTCCACCCCAAGCTGCCAGCCTTCCCCATAGAAAAGCAGCTTTACCTCCGCAATCCGCTGCTGAGCTGGCCCCTGCAACCGCCGGACGCTGTGGCTGGCTGCCCTCCTGGGTTGAGAAGAGCTCCTGGCTGCATGCGTCCAGGGACTCCTCCGTGCCCTGGATCGCTGCTGCCTCGTCCTCATCCTCCTCCTCTTCTTCATCCTCCTGCTCTTCGTCCTCCTCCTCACCCCCCCCTTCACTGGTGGGCTGGGAAGTGTCCGTGGTGGTCGATGGAGTGACCGTGGGATCACCACCAAGTATCGCGTGCAGCTCCTTATAAAATCTGCAAGTCACCGGGGCTGCCCCGGAGCGGCCGTTTGCCTCGCAGGCTTTGCGATACGCATTCCTAAGCTCCTTTACCTTAACACGGCACTCCAGAGTGTCCCGCTCATGGCCTCTTTCTGCCAAGGCCCGTGATATCTGCCCATAGGTGTCAAAATTCCTGCGGCTAGACCGCAGCTGAGACTGAACAGCCTCTTCCCCCCAGCAGCTGATGAGGTCCAGCACCTCACTATTGCTCCATGCTGGGGATCGCCTATTGCAAGGAGGCATGGGACGTGGAGTCATGATGATCAATCTGAATGATCACCTGCAACGATTCCCTGAGACCACGCCACGCAATCAATCAGATCAATGAGAATGATCACCTGCAAGGATTCCCTGAGACCACGCCACGCAATCAATCTGATCAATGAGAATGATCACTTGCAAGGGTTCCCTGAGAGCACGCCACGCTTGGCTGGAGCAAACAGGAAGGGGATTTTCAAATTTCCCTGGAACTTTAAAGGGCGGGTCTGACGTGTGGTCACCTGAGGACAGGACAAAAGAGTTTGCAAGTGATGACCAGAGTGGCTCGAACGGGAATTATGGGACAGGCTGGAGGCCAATTAATACGCAGTGGGTGTCCACATTCTTCCTGTAGCGCTACAGCAGGTGCGCTACAGCCCTTATTCCCCATGAGGAGGTGGATTTATAATAGCGCTATAACTCCGCGGTTATAGCGCTATTATTGCCTTGCCAGTGTGGACGGAGAGTAGGTTATAGCGCTCGTAGGGGCTTTATAGCGCTATAAAGTGCCAGTGTAACCATGGCCTCAGACAGCTCTTAATTATTATTTCTGCCCTGGATGCAGATCTGTGTAGTGTTCCCACTACTATCCTCATTCATATAATCAAAAGAAAGTCTGGTTTTCCCTTAAAATAGTTACTTTTCTCTTCACACAGTTTTAATGGATTATTTATTTTAGAGAGCCTTAGGTCTACCTGGGCACTTAGATAGTTCAGTGATGGCTTTGTTTGGAATGTCATGAATGAATGGGCAGATACAACAGAGACAGACAGAGGCCACAGTTGGTAGTTAACACTTGATTTCAAATCAGTAGCATATCTAAATGGAACATAAGATGAGTTTAGTTACACGCTGTGAACTTGTGAAGTCAGTTACTGCTCTTGCATCCAGATGCACAGAATCAGATATAACAAGGCCCCTTCTTACTGCAGAAGAATTTTCCCAAAAATATTCCCTCAGAAGGCCCCTGACCAGAAAGTGATCATCTCCACATATTGCCTCAAACAATGCAAAAACAAAATCAGAATTTTAAGCAACTCAGATCCCCAAAATTTTGGCGTGTGTTTTCTATGCTTCAAGATTTGTACTGTCATGAAACTGTAAAGCCCAAGTCCAGTGCATCATGCTATCACTGTTCTGCAGACCCAGAAGGTTTCTAAATACACCAACCGAAGACGATAAAACAGCCACTGAAAGGTTAAATACATGTTATACTCTTGGAGGTTTTAATTATTTACTAGAGATTATCTTGCTAGATATATCCCTTTCATCCTTTGACACAATCATTTCCCACCAAGGAGTTTGTGGGAGAAGATAGACAACAGAAATGTAACACATTATAAACATCTACACTTGTAATCTTATTTACAATAATTACTCCAGTGAGTTTTCTTTTAAAGGCAAGTCTGCAATGAGTGATGGGTATCCTCTTCAGTTCAGACTCATGAGCACACTAAAAGAAGTGTCTGAACAGCAAAACTATTTGCAAACCTTGCAGGGAAAGAACTGCTCTGTTTTGACTCAGAGTAACTGAATTCCCTGCCAATGCACCTACTGCATGTGTAAGTCAGACAAACGTATCATCTATCATGCAAGAAGAAATAAGTTTAGGGGGACTGGAGCATTCCAGAAGTGATTATTCAACTGTCCCCTGTTGACTTACTTTCCTTCAGATCCGTAGCTGTTCATACTGTCTTCAATGGATTCATGGCTAGCTTGACGGACTGTCCGGCTTGGCATTTCAACAGCCAGACCAGTTTCTGTGCTCCGCTGGATAGCACCTTTGAGTCTCCGGCCATCCCCTTCTAAAAACAAAAAAGAGACAGCAAAGGCAGTCAGCTATTGTTCTGTGCAGGTATGGAAACACTGCAGAACAAACAAACAGAACCAAGGGAAGGCCTTTCAGGGAATTATTCCTGGAATCCAGAAATCACCCTGCACTTCATATTTTGTCACACTCAAACCTGTAGCTCTCACCTTTGAACATCAGGCCTGTTATGAACAAACAAGCTAGATACCCAGTTGGGCATCCAAAATGCAAATGTAATTGTTAGCTTACTTTGAGCATGCAAATCAAATAATAGAACATGTGCATGCACACATAAAGACATGCACACACAGCCAAACTGCATGTGGACTTGCCAATTAGTATGCACTCTGTACAATTATAAGCAGAGATTAGGTACTAAATTGTGAATCTAATGTGTCTGAAAATCTGCCCCACTGTTTCAAGTTGTGAGGAATGCTGAGCAATCATAGTGCCAGGACAGTAACAGAAGAATCAGAGGGGAGAGAAGGGACTGTACAATACTAGGAACGCTGGATGAGAGAACAATTGAGGCACAAGCAATAAGGGACCATAAAGGCATCTTCCAAATGGTTTCCCAATGCAGGCTACTCAGAGGGGCTTTAAACAGCAGAAAAGCCCACAGCAAGGGCTACTACGTTCACACACACCCTCAGATCTAGTCAGGTGGGAAAGAGAATTTGGTGTGCCAGATTATCTTTTCCTCTTGAGGTTAATCTTCAAAGACTCTGAAATGAACAGCTGCTATTTGCATCTCTCTCTTTACCAGTCTGAGTTTCTCAGAATGAATTATGTTATATAATGAATATATAATGAACCCCATTAACATTAATTGCTTTCGCTGTTAGGTAGTGAACAAGTTTCAGCCTACATGCAATGCTTATCCTGAAATATCGATGTCGGCTGCAAGTTCTCTGAATGAGTTGGGATCTGGGAATTTTTTTTTTTTTTTAAAAGATGCCCACCCAGAAACCTGTATAAGAATGTGCTGGGTGTTAACACTCAGGTGGCAGACATGTGACCCACCGGACTGCTTCGGTATTCGTATTGAACATTGAACGATGGCAAAGTCCAATGTCTTCTACTAGCTCGGCCCCACTTTGCTAGGTGCAACCAAAACGCTTGCAAGTATTCAAAATAGTCAACTACCGCGGAGAGAACTGAACATGCTAAGTGGCATCATTTCCAGAAGCACTCCAACTTTATGAAGAGTGTTAAATGAACCGGTTCAACACAACGTCGGAAAGTTCCCAAAGCACGGAAGAGGACGAGACCTTCACAGCCACTTCAGAAGCTTGAGTGCTCAGTCTGTACACATGGAAAGTATTGCATTATTCTTTCCTAGGTGTATAGCAAGCTGCTTGGCCTTGGAATGGTTCTCTCTGGTTCTCTGTGTGAATAGGCATTTTCCAGAAATTGCTGGCCTACTAGCAGGGCCCCTGCCCTATGTTCTGTTTGAAATTAACACTGGTAACTTAACACTAGAGCAGAGCATCTTCCATTAACTTAGCTAAAAAGCCCCCTTTCTCTACAATACCCTGAGGTTTCCAACAGAGGGAACATTTAGGCCCAAAGCCATTCAGTACCAACTGCTGCCCACGTGTACAGTACCTGTATGCAGCCATCAGAGTTGCATGTTTTGGTTAACATTAACTACAGTTCATATTGTTTGTGTGCCCAGAGGCACATCATATGAATCAGAAAAATCAAACATACATTTTAAAAACAACTGCTATCCAAGTCAAAAGCTTCAGACAAAACAAATATTAATCAGACCTCAGTGAAGGAAAAGCCCAATGAGTTGGCCTAATCTAGTCCCAGGATTATTCCCAATGGTGCATTTTCCAGTGTTTTGCTCAGCCTTGTTTTAAATGTCCACAGCCCACACCCCCTCCTTCACTGCAATAGTATCTGTTCTGATAGTCTAATATCCCCCTTCATTTCATTTTGTTCCCCCTAGTTATACCCTTTCTACCATCCTCATCAATGCCCCTCCCTCCTTGCTATGCATACACCCTCAAAATACTCAGATCCATCCTCTGTTTAGTTGCATATTCAGTTCTTTCCTCATAAAATCAAACTGAATCAATAATAATAAACCAACACTGAAAAGCGTTCAAGGGCCTAACCATGAAACATCTGTTCTCAAGATCATTTGATTTGCCCACTGTAATTGGAGATAGCCAGGGAATGAAATACTCAAATCACCATATACCTGCGGTTAACAACAAACTAGTAGAGGCTTGTAGCATGGACAGGCATTTGGCATCTCAAGGCACCTGCCTGGCCCAGTGCACTGCCTTGTCTCACAGATTTTTCAGGCCCAACACTAAGGTTAGCCAAAATACAGGGAATGCAGGACACACTCCAGCACCATATTGGACATGGCTTCTCACTTCCAGCTGGCCCTGGATAAGTTCTGCTGCAGCAGAAGACAAACAGCCACGCATCTGCTGGCATCCTGAGGTGCCTGCTGCATCTCCTTGGCTGTCCAGTTAAATGTGTGATTCAGGAGCAGGGGAAGGGATGAGGAGGAGAACAAAGGCTGTTTGCAGAGGACTGTGAGGGTCTTCAGGTCCTGAACCCAGGCCTGCAGGCCATTGTTGCATCCAAACCACCATCTGGGAGCCCTAAGGCCTTACGCTCCACTCAAGATACCGCCCACAGGGACTTGACTAGAGGAGCTTCTGAGTCCCTGATTGGGCCGGGTGCATTATTTAAACCAGAAAGACACAGGAAATTGTCTGTGAAGCAAGGTGGATGCTGGCTTGCTACTGCTACAGACCCTGTCATCCACTACCCGACTCCCTACTGCGTCCCCCGTTCCTGACTTCGACCCTGCCCCTGCTCTGGATTCCTCCCCTTAGCTTCATTCCAGTCCCTGAGCCCTGTTGCCTTGGCTTCTAACTGATCCAGCTCTGACCCCAGGCTACAACTCTTTGGCTTCTGACTTGGCACTGACCCTTGGCTTCAGTTCATGTTTCCTGTCTGACCCCACCTCCAACTTTTGGCTCTAACACCTGACTCTTGACTTCAGATATGCCTGTTGCCTCTGGCTCCTGAATAGAACGCTGACCACCCAGCTGGACCACCCACGTCCTGGTCACCGGTACCCCTCTTCTACAGACCCAGGCAATTTGCACAACTCCTCCCACAGGAGTAGGAATGGATCAATTGGACCTCTCTGTGTCCCATGGGGCACTGGGATCTCAGGAGTGGGTTATCAATCTCCAGGCAGATCACCAGAAGCTGTGGGCCCAAGGGACACAGATGGCAGCTGAGAACCTGTCGCTACAGGCACAAGCGGACCAGCTCCTTGCTAAGAATGCTGTGCTTCAGGAGCAGCTTTCAGCATCACACCCTGAATTGTGCTGACTTCTGCTCCTGCTTTGCCTGTGAACGTACTTCTCCTTGGGCCTCATCATCAGTCTAGTGTTGTGGAAAACGTTGGACGGGGTGTGCAACGGAGTTCAACAGCCTGATAGCAACTGACCAGGATGCCTTCCTACAGGCATTCTCCATGATATCTGATACCTGCTCAAGAGAACTTGCCCTATGAAAAAACAATTGAAATGTAGGGCTGGAAGGGACCTCAAGAAGTCATCTAGTCCAGCCCTCTGTGCCAAGGCAGGATTAACCATGCATTCCTTGACCAACCCTGATCAGTGTTTGTCTAACCCGTATTGAAAAATCACCAAGGCTGGGGCTTCTACAACCGCCTTAGGTAAACTGTTCTAGTGCTTAACTAACCATATAAGTTAGAAAGTTTCTCCTAATATGCAACCGAATTCTCCCTTGCTACAAACTAAGCCAATTACTTCTTGTCCTACCCTTGGTGTACAGGGAGAACAATAGATCACGGTTCTCTTTATAAGTGTCACAGACGCATCATGGAGAAACAGTACATTCTGTGTGAGAAGGTGGAAAAGAATTAATAATAAATATTTAGGACTTGTATTTCATCTTTACATGTTCATAGCTCTTCACAGTCACCCAACAGCGACTCCAACTGGCCAACAGAGGAACAGCACAGGGCGGATCTGAAAGGCTCTCAACCAGTCCTCCCTGAGCCCAAGTACTGTATCCATAAAGCAGGAGTGCTAAAAGCTCCTTTGAAAGGCCTCTAAAAATCAGGAGTGTAATGATACCACTTGGATGGGGATGTTGCCTGGCAAAATAATTTGCCTTAATTTATTTGTTCGTGCTCTCTGGAACTAGTACAGCGAGCTTTGATCTTTCCTGCCATGTCTATGGAACATTTACTCTCTGCACCTTTTCCAATTAAGCAATAAAGTTGCCAGCACTACACGTTGCTAAAGAACAGATTCTGGTTTGGAAAGATGAACTGCGTTGCCTGGGCACAGCATTCCTCCTCATCAGCTCGTAAATATCTTGTGCAGGGAGCACTGTACCTGCCAGATAGTCCAGCAGTGGACTAGAGGGAGTAAAAGTGGCAGCCTGGACAAAGCAGCACACAGATCATTGAACACTCCTGAGCAGTCTCTCTCTTCAAGGTGCCACAGGACTCTTTGTCATCTCTTCAATGTGTTTGCCAGTGTCAACTCCAGTAAAAACCAGCTCTTCTCAAGAGTGGTGCAACAAGACTGGCAGTGCTGACTGCCTTTAGGAATTACTTTTGTCTCAGTATTGGTAAGAAAAATGGTGACGCCTCTCTCACTTCCTCCACCTCCTCTCCCACCCCACCCCCCACTGGCCCAGCAAGCAGGCCCAGTCTTGCATGGCTCACGTTATCTTGTGTGTCATTGTAAAACACAGATCTGCAAAGGTCCTATCTCGGTGCTGCTGACAGGTTTCTTTGTGTGCAGAGGACACAAAGTTCTAAAAATCCACTGAGAATTGTACAACAATGAATGCAAGGACAGGATTATGCTATTATTGCTATCGGGCACAATTACACTCCAGGAGATGATGGCTTCTCCATTTATTCAGCTGATCTTCCTGAGACTTTCAGTCCTCCTGTTTCCCTTCTATCCCCATCACCTCTTCTCTTCTTACTTCTCCTCCCCTCCCACAGTTGCTTTGTTACCATCTGTCTCTCTTCCAGTTTCTCACTTTAAAAATGATCCCTTCCTGTATATTCATCACTCAGTTTCTCTCATACTTGGTCCTTTTGGCTAGAACTCTCCTGGCACAGGAGGAAACTAACACAGTGTGAGGAGAAGTGTCAGAGTGGTGCCTTCCATGCCTTTTAAATTAACTGACATCGATTCAAGGCTGGGAGTAGAAATCAACTGAATTTAAAACAGATTAGCTTTGCTTCCAAGTTATTCTATTGGTTCAAAGCCCTGAGCGTATTAATATGTACAGTTTACATGCAGACAGAACACAAACACTACCCCACTACACAATCGAGCCCCCTGTGGAATATATAAATTAGCCTTTTCTCTCTCGAGATCAGCATTCACATTTTCGCTTTGGTTGCAAGTGAAAATCAGCTTTGGCCTTGCTCCTCAGTCCCATTTGTTCCCACTGAAAAACTACTTGACAAAACAAACATTTAACATACTCTGACTAAGAGAGGTCCAAAGCTTGGAGAGGGTGCTCCAGGTCAAGACTGAGGTGCACCAGCACAGCTAAATCAGAGAAGCAAGACCGAGGAGTTGTCTCCACTTACTGGGGGATTGACGTGCAGCGATCCATCCACCAAGGGTCAATTTGGCAGGTCTTCACCCGCTAAACCAACTGCCGATCGCTGTCCCGTCGACTTCGGTACTCCACCGGAATGAGAAGCATAAAGTAAGTTGACAGGAGAGTTTCTGTCATCGACCCAGCGTGGTGCAGGCACTGCAATAAGTCGACCTTCGGTACATTGATTCCAGCTACGTTATTCACATAGCTGGAGCTGTGTAACTTAAGTCGACTTAGCCTCGTAACGTAGACCTGCCCTATGATAGCAGAGAGTGTTGCAGGTCAGCACTCAGGGATGACAATAGAGCAAGACTGGGCTGGCAGGTCAGGACTGAGGTGCATTGGCAGAACTGCAGGCAGGAGTTTGCACAGAACCTGCCTGCACTCTTCTTAACTCAAACAAGGCGCAGTAAATCGCCCTTTACTTCCACAGGCACTACATTCATTCAACTTTTTTTTTTTTTTAAAGAAAGAAACAGAAAAAAGTGGATGCATTTTTGCTCACTTCTGCATTTAGCAGGTTTGCCTTCAGTTAATAAGAGTGACGGGGATTTGGGGCAGCCCCGTGGGTGAAAATAGGCAAAGGAGAGCATTGTGTAGTAGCCAGTGAATATCTCAGAAAGGAACCAAATCCTGGGGCAGACAGTGGGTGGGAGTGAAGGCTCCTTGAGCACTACCATTAGCCTTTAATGACTAGACAGGTGCACAGTGAAGCAGGTACTGCAAATCTCAGCTCAGAAGCTAACGAGTGATTAAGCTCAACTGCCGACTTTTATTTGGCTACTCTGCCAAATAAATCTTATTTTCAAAGGCTTCTCTGAGAAGAAAACGTGAATGCCAGCTTCTCCGTTTATAAACGCTGTTGTTTAAATGGTTTTCTTTTCTGCTTGTTCAGATGCTGAGCTGAATCCCCAGCAGACTATTTGCCAGGAGCCATTTCATTATGGATCCATTCGGAGATTAACACCACAATCCCTTTGTTCAAATCCAAAAGCGAAGGGAGAAAAGAAATCATCTCTGCAGAGTGGCATGAATAGCCAACACTTGTGACAGCCTGCCATCCACACAGAATGCACAAGTCAATTTGTCTGTATGAGACACACCAAGCAAGCCTTTTTAAAGAATTTGGAGTATTTGTGTTTGCAGCAAGTAATGTTCCGTTCAGAAGTGAATGCTGCTGCTTAGCAAAAATATTGTCATTTCCGATCGCAGATTCCATCTGACCCCCCCACACTTGGGAGAGCTGACACTATTGACAAGCATTTCACATGTCTACATCCTAATGCACTGCGAATTACAGCTCCTGAAGAGAGGGGGCATTTTGCACTGTGCCCAGAAGCAAGTGGGACTAAGATTCATTATCATTTCTGCCTACATAAACCCCTGGAAGCAATAGAAAATGGCAGGGGATATACAGGATTATTGTTCATTGGCTAGTTCACTGGATTCAGCCACAAACCCCTATCTAAGGACACACTTTCTTTTAAAACTTTAAATAAAACCTTGGCATAGGTCATAGGACATACGAAATATTTTGAGACATTATTCTTTAAGTCTCCTTACATTAAATGTATCAGCACTGCAGAGAACAGTCCGTATAAAATATTTCTTGTGGGGGCTAAAACTAATTAAAGAAGTAATTTTCAAACTGGAAACCTTAAATGGGCTATAAATCACTGTGTCAGACGATAGCTACGTTTACAGTTATCAGTAAGTGTTGAAGGACGGATTCCACCCCATGTTCTACTCACTACACTACAGGGACTGTAGACAGCCTGCGGGGAAATTCCCCTGCCCAGTCTCTACCATTGAGCCCCCTACAGAAGACCAGCTGAAGCTCGGTTGGAGAAAAGAGGGCTATAGCCATTCAAGCCCTACGCAATGCCAGAGGCGCTACCGACCCTAATTTAGAGTAACCCTTTTGCAGGGCTGTCTTGGCTCCTCGAACAGCCTGAAACAGGGAAGGCTTAAGTCATCTCTGCCTCCTCCTAGAGATGCAGCTCAGGAAGAGACCCTAACTCTGTAATTTCACAGAGCTCAGAACAGTCTCCCCCCGCCACCTCTTTCATAAAATAAAACAGAACGAAAAGCTCTGCAGATAATTTTTGTAAGTCACTGGTGGAAGGTGCTGGCTGGCTGAGGGCCCTGGAGACTGAAGTTCTTTTGTTATCTACTGAATGGGAGCAGCATAAGGAACATCCTCATTCTGGCTCACAGAAGCAGGGCTGCTGCTCACTGGGCAGGCAAGCGAGGCAGAGGAGGTTTGTAAAACAGCATCTCTATTTTAAAGGAGTCTCACTGAAACTAAATCAAACTCAAGCTTCTTCTTCCCTTCCTCCCCTATGGGCAGTGGGAAGTGGGACACCATTCTATTAATCTCTTCTACTGAACCTGCCTTCCTAATAGCCCTACCGCTACTCTGCTGAGATACCCACTCTAACATGGGAGCAGCTGGCCTTTTACAGCTTCACTCCAGAAGCAGGTGTGTTTTGGGAGGAGCAATAGCTCTAGCTCTTCCTCAGGAACGATGTAAGTAGGAAGACCACAAGCACCAGTGGGGGATCAATTTAGGGAAAATTTCAAGGCATGCGGTGTTCTGAACACAGGCCTGTTTTCCCCCCACTAGCATGATTAGAGCAGGAGGAGTTTTCCTCTCTGAGGAGATGCGAGCTGCAGTTTGTTATTAAATCAAGCCATAACCACACTTATACAGGCCCCTACCCTATCACCCTTCCCAATGCATCTTGCCTTCCTAGATTTGAGGGAACTACTTTAGGGGAATGAGAGGAGTGGATTCTCTGTAGCCATGTAATACTTGGTCTTATTGCTGAAAATGTTAATGAGGGTGGCAGTTGTAGGGAGGCATCTGGGATAAAGAAAACCATCTGCTGCAAACCCGGCTAAGACAAACTCACTTCAAACACTCCACTAATGAGGCATTGGAGAATAATTTCTGAGTAGGGCTGGATTTGAACCAGTGATCTAGAGGGGAAATACTGTAGTACAACACTGTGGGACAAATATCAGCAGGTGGAAAACCAAACACCCATTTTGCCACAGAGGGTGCGGAAGGCACTCCTCTTTCTGGTTTCTGAAGGAGAGCATGACCACTGAATATGAAACCAAAAAAACATTTAGGATTATTTAAGACACACTTTCTATTGCTTAGATGGCCAACACCAAGGGAGTTGGGATTTCTGAGCAATGGAGCCTACTAACAGGATTCCTACTTAGACTTGGGATCAATAAACCAGCTAGGTATTTTTTTCTATTCTAAAATCTGAAAATGCTTGACCATTTTTGAGGCTTGAGTAAACAATTCCTGTGACATCATAAGCCTTTTTAAAAAGCTAGTAGGAAAATTTTCCAGTAACCTTTCTGGATGGAAAAAATGCCTTTTTAACCAACTTGATTTTTTGTGTGTGCATGCAAAACACTTCATTGCTATTGGCATTTTTCATTTTTCAGTGAAAAATTTCAAAATGAGAAGTTTAACAAAAATTTATTTGGGCAGGAGAAGCCACTCTCTTGACTTGTGCATTCTTTCACAGGAAAAAGGTAGGGAACGTTTAAAGAAGTGGGTGCCCCACAAAACGAAAAAAAAAATTGTAAGTTTTCAAAAGACTTTTAAAAAACCCTTTGTTTGAGGATTTTCTAGCACAAAATTTAAAAAATTGATGAAACAGTTTCCAAAACAGGATCTTAACAGCTTAATATGGAAGCTGGTGCTGATTTTTTATTTTTTAAAATGGAACATAATAATTGATATTTTTTTCAAAGCTTCCACCCCTTGCAGAGAAGAGTCTTGATTCAATAAAATGACCATGTAGATAAGGAAAAGCACAGCTATAATTACAGTACGGAACAGTATAGAGAGGTACAAATGTGTGTGTGGTTTTTTTAAGAATAGTTCAGTGATCCCTTTGGGACAGAGGGGAAAAAATTAAATGCTTCACAGCTGCCACAGAAGACCTGCAAGGCAAGTAGCTTCTTCAGCTTAAGTGATGGTCCAACGGTCTTAATTTATATAAAACAGTAAATTGTACCTTTCCATAACCCTGGGTGCTGTTGCCACATGATAAAATGAGCAAGCCAAGTAATGCACAAAACCGCACAGAGCAGCCTCTCCACAAAACTACACTTCAGCCACAGATCCCAAACCTTAGTGCACAAGCCCAACTCTCTGCACCGCCTTTTCCAAAGCCTGAGGAACGAGGTAGGATTTTCAGTGTGCCCTACCATCCAGCAGATATGGACAATTTTATATATTGGGTGTGTGAACACACATGCACATGGAGGAGTGGAATTAATTCAGGGCCGCACAGAGAAAACACACTGCAGGCAGCTCCATTTCTTTTAAAATAAGGGGCTGAGGGGCTTCTGTTGATCTCACCTGCAGCTAGGTGGTAGGAGAAGACATGCATCTCTTATGCAGTCAGGCCTCAGGCCATTTGAACACCACCTTAACTCTGCTCAGAAACTGGCAGCCAGCCAATGCAAGATCATGGAGTACCTGATCCGTGGGGAACACACAGCAGCAGTCTAATTGCAAGGTGACTATCGATTGGTTCACAGTAGCACAACCTGCATCTGAATGAAATGGTCAATCTCTTGGCCAGAGATAAGCAAAGACAAAAACTGGCCTGGTCAACATGGCTTTACAATTAGTGAATACATACAGCTTGAAAAAGAGATGACTGGGGGGCGGGGAGGGGATGATAGAGGTCTATAAAATAATAAATGGTGTGGAGAAAGTGATTAGGGGAGTGTTATTTACCCCTTCACATAACACATGAACCAAAGATCATCCAATGAAATTAATAGGCAGCAGTTTAACACATAAGGAAGTATTACTTCACACAATGCAAGTCAATCCGTGGAACTCATTGCCAGGGGAACGTTGTGAAGACCAAAAGCATAACTGGGTTCAAAAGAATTCGAGAAGTTCATGGAGAATAGGTCCATCAATGGCTATTAGCCAAGATGTTCAGGGATGCAACCCCATGCTCCAGGTGTCCCTAAATCTCCAACTGCCAAAAGTTGGGACTGGACAACAGGGGATGGACCACTTATAATTATCCTGCTCTGTTCATTGTCTCTGAAGCATCTGACACTGGTCACTGTCAGAAGACCGTATACTGGACTAGATGCACCATTGGTTTTATCCTAGTATGGCTGTTCTTATGTTCTTAAGATGGTGGCTACATTAACTCAGTTAAATGAGCAGATATAAACCTCAGCAGATCTTCCCCCATCCTGGGAACATCACTTTTGATTTATCTAGCTTTAGCCATATTGCATTCCTATGGCAGCCTCTACCAATCATGGGGTAAAACATTCAACACCTCTAGTGGGATTAAATAAACCCAGGTGTCCCTGGTATACTGACAACATAGAGGTCTGTCTCTTTATCTGTCCTTACTAATGATCCCATATACATATTAGACAAGAGGAGGGACAATATGGAAGCCCACAGGAGAGGACCTTTAGGGCAGTTTGATCTAGTGAAAAATTTAGGTGCTGTTCCTGGCTCTATCACTGACCTGCTGTGCAACTTTGGTCAAATCACTTCTGGTCTCTATGGCTGTTTCCTCTTGCACCATTTTTCTGTCTTGTCTCCTAATAGTAAGTCCCTATAGCACAATGGGGCTCTCATCTCATTTGGAGCCTATACAAAAAATTATTACCCCAAAATGCATAAGCCATTGAGTTGTAATACTTATTTCCCATAATGAGGGGAAAATGCCCAGCTGGTACTAGTACATGAAGATGTATGGATTCAAACCCTGCAGCCATGTTGTCCAGTCCAATAATCTGAAAGTTCACAAACTAAGAAGTCACTGGCACTATGAAATAAACTGAAATGCAGACAGGCAGCTACTTTACATTAAAGCACCTTCCATGGGCTCACTTGCTGTCATTCCAAGACCTTTCCAGTCCCCCATTTCAGGATAAGGATTTTCTGGACCCAGGATTACCAAGTGATCCATGTCCTTTGATTAAATGCCATCTTTCCTGTCAAACATGACATTATAAACATTTGCTCAGTATCCCTACCTAATTACAGGAGAGTTGGAGAACATGTAACTGCCTCACTGGAGGTCCTGGTTAGGGCTGTTGACGCTTAGCTACAAATAAGACAAAGCTAGGTTTGGGGGAAAGCAATTAATTTGTCCAAACTTGTAATATCACCATCTTCACATCCTTCCCTTAGCCCAAGTTTGGCACAAGACGCTCTCTTAAAAGGAACGTGCCTGCTGTTTGTCAAGATCATCTCATCTATATATAGTGCCACTGCTTTTTGATAATTTATTATAAAATACAAGATACAAAGCGAAATTTTCTGTAACACACATGAAGCTCTGAATTTCAGTAGGGTTGCAAAGAGGAAATCTAATGCAAAAAATCAGGCTTTGAATTTTCTGTAGCGTGATTTATGTTCATCTTGAATTTATGATCACTTAAATATATTTTCTTAAGGAAATGAATCATCAAGCACATAGGAAGTCATCCCAAGTTTAGAAATACTGTTTTATAACTTGTGTCCATTTCAGACTGATTATTAGATCTACTGTAGGTGTAACTGAATCACACAAGCCAAGTCACACTTAACGTCTGACATTAAACTTCAGATCACACCATATTGTTAAATTTTACTATAGCATCTGTCAGTTTAGTATCCATGGCAAACAAGAACCTGGATCTGTTTCAATTAACTCTCTGTATCACTAAGAGGGCATGCAGAAACTTCTTAGACTTGCATTTACTTGCAAATGAAAAATCCACACTGGCCTGTAACTCTGGCACATGTAACTGTACGTGACCCGAAGAAGCTCTGTATAAGCTTGAAAGTGTGTCTTTCACCCACAGAAGTTGGTCCAATGATAGATAGCATCTCACCCACCTTGCCTCTCTTGTACAGAGTCCCCTTTTTAAACATTACAAAGAATGGCACCCAGACATTCACTTCTAACCTGCCCACAGCGCAGAATCAGCGTGTGAGGAGGGTTGCTCTATTTCATGAAAGCTTGGGGAACAGTCCAACGGGTTTTTTTCCACAGGCAGATTGTGTTGCTAACACAGTGGGACCCAGACTCACTAACTAGCTCTTCCTATTTGCAAATGAGAGTCCTGCTCCTGCAAATGGATCCATATATTCTTAAGGGCCCATCCATGTGAGAGACTTTACAGAATCAAGGGTTAATTTAAAAGCCCCACTCTGCCTGGGGGGGAGTTAAGGGAAGGCATCCTGTAAAGCAAATACAGAGCCAAAAAGATAATCTAGGGCCAGCATTATAATTTGCAAGATTGCAAGCAAAGGCAGAATCCCAGACTGCCTGGGGAGAAGGCTGGTCTCCAACTCAGGCTGTGTTAGAAGTGGAGACAAAGAACCAAATTGCATGAGACTATATGATCCAATGCAACACTTTGAGATCAGCTCTGTCAGGACACTTGCATCACAGGTGGGAAACAGACATACATCAAGTCTATTGTTTTGCAGTTGGTAAGAGTCTACAGAAGTCAATCAGTGCCCATGAATCAGTAGGCAGCATGAACAGTACCCAAATTGTTCAAAAGCTCAATTAGTTCTTTATGTTCCACCAACACACTGGCAAAAAATAATGTAGAACCAAATTTTCAAAGGACTCTAAATTTAAGGTCTAAATTTTCTCATCCACAGATCTGGCAAACTGATAACATCTTGGCTACATCTGGGATTAAATGCATGCAAAAAAAGCTCAGATGTGAAAATCTTCCCTGGTGAGTTAAAGTGGTTTTGGAAATCTGGCCAGAGTTTAAGCAGAGTACTGTCTTCTGTTGAGAACAATCATTTAAAATTTCTTCATCCTCGGTGAAGAATGTAGGAGGATGTGGGTAACCATCCAAAATATCATACTTGTTTAAAGATTACTGAGTATTAGGCAAAAAGCCATCAATGGAACAGTAGAATATACTTGGGGAACAACAACAAGATATAGTTTTAAACAGAAGATTCTCTGTTTGTTGTTATCAAACAGCCAAATAAATGAAGGAGAAATCTGTGTCAACAACAGGGATTTTTGGGGGTGGGAGGGAGGGGAGGCCACAGTGTTCAATATTGTATCAAATGGAATTTGTGCTAGCCACTCTTATTACAGACTAGTTCTGCGCCAGCCAATCAAATGGCTCACCACTATTCATGGATACAGTATGACTGCACCTAGCCATGACTACTCCACGTCTCTGGTATGTGTGTGACCCCAAGGTAATTGAAAATCTTATGGCTGGGGCTGCATAGTTTTGTTCAAAATAGTTCTGAATTTATTTAAGAGAAGTCAAGATGAAAAACTTTTTAAAGCACCTTCCTGGGCTCTGCACCTCTTTGCCAATAGAGTGAGAGAACAGAACAGAGGAAAAAAAAGACTATGTACTAAATTGTGACAGAGCCAGTGTAAAAATCATTTTGCAGACTACCATAAGTAGTTCAGCCAGACCAAACGTGTACTAGAGGTGCATGTATCTGCATTTAGTGTTGAGGAGGAAAAATCATTACACCATAACGAACAGAAAAATATTTGATGTGACTGGATTTATAAAATGTACAAGAAAAGTACAAGACAGTGTTTAAACAAGGTCAGTCTACAGAAAGAAGAGGGGGAGGAGAGGCTGGAATATTACAGACCTTGTAAATTATTCTGATGTTGCTCATAAGACGCATGCATCTACAGAGCTGGACTGTTTTCTACCTGTAGTTATGGTAATTAGCCAAGGAACTGGCAGAAATTAAAATGTCGTGGCATTTCTTCTGAGACAAGGTGCTGACAGTGGCAAACGAAATGAGCTTTGGATACAGTGTAACAAATTTTTACAACATTTTATTCTGCGATCCATACTATGTGCATGTTAATATGTTATATGCATGTAGTTGCACTGCAGCAGGCATTAGTGCTAAAATGAAGCTGTACCATTGAGACTCCAGATTCATGTTTGGATCAAATAATAGTGAAATAGATGTAATGAGATATGAAAAAATTACACACACAATTTTAAAGCTGAACTTCAGATAAACATCTTAGATCCCAAATCAGTAACAAATCTCTGCTTTCTGAAAAAAACAAAATCACAAAGAACATTTAAAATTGAAACAAAATTCATTTCCTCCTTCATTTGCTTGGCAAGTCTTGAGTTCAGGATTCTGTGTTTCCCTGGCAACAGTGGAGGACATCACAAAAATCTTGTAGTAGCAGGCAGTACAAGGAAATGCTTTATTTTTGCAGTGTCCTTCTTTGTTTCCAAAGAAACAGATACCTGAACTCAGGACCTGGCAGGTGAGTGAAGGAGGAAATGATTAGAATGGAAAAATTCCATTATTTCCGTTTAAAAATGTAAGTGTCTTTGGAGATAGGGAGCCTGTACAGAGAGAGTTAGTGGGATGGAAATCTTAATTTATTTCCAAAGCAAAAATCTCTGAAGTTTCCCCAAATATAAATGATGGGACTGAAGAGTTGGGAAGAAACTTCAGCTTGTAAATTCAATCAATATTCCCTTTGGAAAGCATTCAGAATGAAAACTGCAAATGTAATAATGTCATCTTGGAGAGGAATTTTGTCATCCCTGACTACATACAAGTGCAATTTGATCTTTCCTATATTTTAATTATTTTTAAAAAATACAAACCAACCAATAAACCAGCCTAATGTCTTGCATTAAGCTTTGCCTTAGCCACAGCTTTAAGGCAACAGACAGGAAAGGGCTGAGTCACCATCCCAACACCAACATCCCATACCAATGAGCATTTTTGTTTTATACCGGTGCAGGGAGCTACCATGAATCAGGCTCCGGGTGGGTGGAAGTAAAAGCTTCTGAGGAAAAAAAAAAACAAAAAACCACACACCACCCGTCCTGTCAGGGTTCCCTCCCCACTCTGAACTCTGGGATACAGGTGGGGGGATGCACATGAAAGACCCCTTAAGTTTATATTCCACCAGTTTAGATTAAAAACTTCCCGAAGGCAAATTCTTTTCTTTGGACAGTATTGCTGCCACCACCAAGTGATTTAAACAAACATTCAGGGAGGGGCCACTTGGTGCCCTCTCTCCCCCAAAATATCCCCCCAAACCCTTTTGACCCCTTTCCTGGGGAGGCTTGAGAATAATCTAACCAACAATTGGTAACAAAGTGAACACAGATCAAACCCCTGGGTCTTTAGGACACTGAAAATCAAATCAGGTTCTTAAAAGAAGAATTTTATTTTTAAAAAAAGTAAAAGAATCACCTCTGTAAAATCAGGATGGAAGGTAACTTCACAGGGCAAATAAAAAGGATTTAAAAACACAGAGGATTCCCCTCTCTGCTTAGCTTCAAAGTTACAAAAAACAGGAATAAAACTCCCTCTTAGCATAGGGAAAATTCACAAGCTAAATCAAATGCATCTCCTTGCTTTACTTACAATCATTGTAATTTTAGAGGCTCAGTTCAGATATGGTTTGAGGAGATGTTTTTTCCTGCCCTGGTCCCTCTCTGTCCCAGAGAGAACAAAGAGCACAAACCCACCACAGATTTGAAAGTATATTTTTTTATTGGTCCTTTTGGTCAGGTGCCAACCAGGTTATTTGAGCTTTTTAACTGCTTACAGATAAAGGAGGGATTTTAGGCTACCCTTAGCCGTATGTTTATGACACTTCCTATTTCAGCTTTCCATGCAGTTGTCACCATCATTGTCCTGCGATAATCGTATCAGGCCAGAAAAGTCAAGAATACAGAGGATCCAGTACAAGTTGTTGAGTTCAAATACTAGATCCAAGGTGCCCTGTCTGAAAAGCTTCACATTCCCTATACTACATTCAAAAACATGGGCAGGTGTTAGAGCCTGATCCCAAAACATCTTGCAGAGTGGATATATCTTAGGCACATCTCTACTAATTTCATTCCCGCAGTGTGCCCTGTCTGCAACCTCACAAGGGTAGATGTTATTTTCCAAGATTGGAGGATCTTTCACCTTTTGACCATTTATTTCAGGCAATATTCCCCTTGATAAGGTATCAAGATTCTTAACCGGTGTCATTCCATCCTGAATTTCCGATCTTCCAGTTCTGGTCAGGTCATCAGCTACTTCACTCCAGAATACATCCGAGGGTGATGGAATCCACTGAGAAGGCAAATTACACGTCTGCCTTCTAGCTATATATCGTGGGAGGCATTTGAAATAGTAACAGCAAGAGGTCCGTAATACTGCATACTGCAGGCAGGGAAACAATGACAACCGAACGTCAGGCTGACGTCCAGTTCATGTTACTAATCTCGGGAAGACTAGTAGCAAAATACTGTCTGTAGTTCAACATGGCAACTCAGACTCTCTTTTGGGGTCTCCCCACGACACGCCTCTCTCTAGATGCCTCCAATCCTGCTACTTTGTTACAGCACAAGAACGTGAGACAACCTCAGCCTCGAGTCTCAAACAGCAGCACTCCTCTCCCATTCATGTCAGTGGACAATTCTACATTTCCTTCCTTCGTATGTGTAACGAGCCTGGTGCAGCCCTCAGCTACAGAGCCAGCTCTTTAGCTCAAGCTGTAGAGTCTCATGCATTTAGCACCAGAGGTCCTTAGTATGCCAGTCAAAATAGTGAGAGTCAACTCATTCTAACTGAATCTTAAGGACTTTGTTTTTCTGTCTTTTCAGTTAACTCACCTCACTGCCCTTACATTTCTCTTGGCTGCTGCTTTTATTTTAGTTTAACTCTGTAACTATTTCACTCCAAAGCACTTTAGGAATCTGTTTGCATGGACCATACTGTGTACCATAAAGTTGTATTTTCCATACATTTGCCATAATGTTGTATATTCACCTGTCTTCAAGAGCGCTATTCCAAGCCTGAATGGAGAATCCCAGATGTGCTGCACAGGGCTATTAATCGTGCTTCAGAATAACTTAGTTCCCCCTCACACCCCGACTTCTGACTTCACCACTCAGCTGTAGAGGCTGGGGTGTCGAGGAAAACGAAGAAGATCTAGAATCAAAGCTAAATACAGTGTACTTTGTCAGCCACTTCCATGGTGAAAATTCAGTTATAGTCACTGGAGCCTGTATTAGTCTCTTGATGAACTCAGGATGGGTAACAAGGAAAGGAAGCCCTAAATAAAGTTGCCATGAAAAGCAGTCACTGCCATTCTGAGCCATCCTCAATTAGATGGCTGTACATCAGTTTCTTTGAGCACTTTCATACAGAACAAAAGGTTCCCCTTCTCAAACCAATTCTCAGACTGAAGCTTTCTGACCTTTCCTGGGAGCTGACCTCTTCTCAGTTTCTCCTTTCAAATACTGACACACACCCCAAAACATACATTTAACTTGCTACAGGCACATGCTGGATTTTAGCCATACTTCCATCTGAGTCAACGTGAACCACACCCCTAAAGCCCTGTGTATCAGGTTGAAATTTTAATCTCAGTCAGTGATCTTGAGGCTCAGCTGGAGTTCTCTGCCTAAGAAAGAGGTAGGTAAGCAGCCTTGTCTGCCAAAGTGACCCACTAATATTATTGTCATCCACTGTCAAGAGTGTTTTTTGTGTAGTGGTTTAATAGCACACTTAGAGAACTTTTCTTCAGTAGATCTCAAAGTGCTTTACAAAGAAAGTCAGTATCATTATCCTCATTTTACAAGTGGAAAAACTGAGGCATAGGGGATTTAAAGCAACTTGCCCAAGGTCACACAGCAGACCAGTTGCAGAGCCTGGAATAGAATCCAGTTCTTCTGAGTCCCCACTGCCTTGCTCTGCCCTGCTCACTAGGCCACATTGCCTCACTGCCTCACTCTGGGCAATAACTAAACAAAATCCCAAATCTCTCTTATATACTACAAAGTAAAAACAAATAAATTAATTAAATAAAGTCACTGGGCTACATCCTTAGCTGCTGTGAATGGGCATAGTTCCACCTACATCAATGGCAAGATTTCTACTTCTGCTGCTGGTTGAATTCCTGCTAGGTCCTACAAGGGGGAACACCCTGAAACATATGCACAATAAATTACTGAACAGCATCAATATTGGTGGAGCTACTTGGGTATATTCTGGATGACCTAATTATATACAAAAAATGACATTAAAAGAATGTTAAAGTTGCAAAGTCAATGCTCTTCTTGGCCTCTGCCTCATGGCTCCTCCTCCCACTTCCATGAGATAGAAGTATTAGAGCTTCTCAATTAAACCATTTTAAGAATTTTTTAAACCATGACAAAATATATTTTCCCTAACCTCATTCTTGGAAACAATTCCATCATTTTCAATGAAACTTCCCCCCCACTCCGAAAAAAAATAAAAATCAAAATAACAAAAATATTCAGCCTGAGGCAGAGACGTGGTATGGAAAATTTCATCACAAATGGTTGAAGTTTTACAAAAAGTTATAAGCAACTGTAAACAGGGTCTTGTATATGAGAAATATCAGGTAACCTTAACCTATAATAAATGTTGTGTCATCAAGACATGGCCAGTCATCACCTTAATCATTCACCTTTCGCCTTTCTTTCACTTTTTTAAGATTGTAAACTCTTTGGGAGTGGGACCAGGTCTTCCTTTATGTTTTTGTTTATGTTTTTAGGAATTTGTAAGAATTTGTAGGACATAATCTGTGCTGATGTTTGGAGGCTTGGTCCTTGCCCTATTTTTGGGAAGAGGTAACATTTTGTTTCTGCTCTGGCTGCCCATGTCAACGAGCGTAAATTGTAAGATTACATTTGAGTGTGAAATCACTGCTAAATCTTGCTCCTCTACATGAACTGTAGTTCATGAACTCTACATGAACTGCTTTTGCCATCTCTGTTCATTGTTCCAGTATCCACATCCTTTTTGGAACATCCAACTTTTAAGCATGAATCCTTTGCTAATTACAGACGGTGTATAATACTTGCCTTGTCAATATATGTGCGTTGTAGATTGTTCACCTTTCTTCTGAATTTGACAATGCAACAGAGAAGCAAATCCTCTCAACCCACATATACACACCTTAGGTGTGCAGCTGCTTAGTAAACACAGGGTGACATTTCCTATATCGTAGCAAGGCATAAAAGAGATGCAAATCATAATTGTGAACTGAGATAGAAAGCACGATACAGTAAGTCCTTTCTACTAGTCTGCCCCGATAAACCTGGTAGCACATAAGGTATACACATGTTGTAAATAAGGTTTGTGATGAGCTAATTAATCAACATCACTAAACAGAGATAGAACTGACTGCTTAGCAAATATAGTGGGTTAATTTAAAGCAGTCATTTGCCACCTGCAGCTGACAGCTCCTTTCTGGATGTCATTCCATATGTGGTGAACACATTGCTATAGCAGTTAAGGGAGTGCTGAGAGGTCTTTTCAACTAACAAAATATAGTTCCATATTTTTGCCATAACCTAAGATGTTCTACCTTTTCCTGATTGGGAAACAGACTAGAGTGGCATACATTCTGTGCAGGCGAGTCACGGAAAAATCAAATACAGAACCTTGCACATTCACTGCTCACACCTACACAGGGGGTTTTGGCTACATTCTCCTCCATTGCTAACCCTGGTTCAGATTCTCTGCCAGTGGGAACACTAGTGCAGGTGTTTCTCAGCCTTTTTGATTCGAGCAACCAGTTTGCTGTTTCCTTCAACCGTATCAGGAAGATCTGCAGGATCGGTCATTGAGAAACACTGCACTAGGGTATGCAGATAGCTGCCGGTGTCAAACACCCTAACATCTAATTTTGCCTTAGGCAGTTCAGTACAACTTAAAACTAAGTTCCATAAAACTTGAAGCTCCTTTGTTTTTAAAAAGGTACTTTTGGCACCTCGGTTGCCCACCTCTACTGGAGCTAAATCAGTAGCAAAAACAACTGGAAATTTTGGACAAAAGAACCTAGCATAAACAAGGCCTATGGGCTAGACAGGATTGTGCCTTTTCAAGCACTATCCTATGGGAGAAGGATGTGGGAAGGGGATCTGGGAAAGGACATACACTGTGCTGGCTCAGGAGTGTTAGGGACTTCTGCCTAAGTCAGCCAGAATTCTTCCTGGGACTCAAGGTAGAATACACTGCAGCAGACACTCTGCCATGCACAGACTATCATTCACTCTGACCAGCTCTACTGGCTGGTGCGTGCATTGGGTATGGAGGAAAGATTGGGTGACCGCCCCTGCTTTCTGCACTCTCCTTCTCAGGGGGAAAGCAGGTGCCATCACCAGCTCGTAGCACAATGAAAATGTTCCCTGATCTCACTGTGGGGAAAACTTCTTACATCCACTCTTCTGCCTCCCTGCAAACTGGCCTTAAGAATTCCTGCATGCACAAGATCTGCTTTGTCAAACCTTTGATTCATTTCTAAAAAGTCTTACAAAGAGAAGGACTTAAATAAAAACATTCCTGGGTCCAGAACGTAGAATCAGACTTTCAGGGTTGGAAGGGACCTCAGGAGATCCCTTTATAATGTATGGGGAAAACTAGGTGCCTTATGAACGCCCATGCTAGCCAATGGGCAATGCCAGTGACAAGGGGTGTGCTAAGCAGCTCCGCCTCCGTCTCAGAGATAGGCACTTAAGTCCAGGCTGCAGGGAGGCCCCAAGCTCTCTTTAGTGACTGGCAATTGGGAATCCATCTCCTGTAGTTACGCCAAGGACTCCGATGCAGGAGTGAGTTAGGGGCCTGCCTCAAGCCACGCAAAACATCCAGAGAAAGAGGGGAAGGCAGCAGAGGTGGTAACAGGACCTACCTCATAACTAACTCAGGTTTGTGCCTCACCATGGGGATCCCGTGATTTTTGTAGGCACCTAAAATGTTAGGCATTGCGGCACTGAGCATTGCAGCAGCTAAGTCCCATTGTGGGACTCACCCTAAGTCACAACTTCAGGTACGCGAATAGCATAGCTGAAGTCAACGTATCTTCAGTCAACCTCTCTCCCGCTACAGTGTAGACTTGGTCTCAGTATCTTTGTGGATCTGGTCCTTACTGCCTGGAGTTAGAAAGAAAATTCTCTAAATTCCTTCCTATAACCTGATATTCCTGATCCTTGGTCACAACACTTCTGCTTCCCAACTGAATGAATCCCAGAAAAGAAAAAGAACTTTCAAGACAGCTACACAAACTCTTCTGATGCAAACTCTCAGGCGATTACAAATTTGAAGTAGTACTTTTGTGAACCCTTTTTGTCTTTCCCCAAATATTTTTGCAAAAAATCCTCATATAAATGTTTACAAGCAGCATGTAAAAAGGGGTCTGTTAGGATTCCCTCCCTACTCTCAATTCTGGGGTACAGATGTGAGGACCCACATGAAAGACCCCTAAGCTTATTTCTACCAGCTTAGGTTAAAAGTTCCCCCAGGCACAAATCCCTTCATGTCCTTGGACGGTATCGCTGCCATCACCAAGTGATTTAGACAACGATTCAGGGAAAGGACCACTTGGAGATCCTATTCCACCAAAATATCCCCCCAAGCTTCCACACCCCCTTTCCTGGGGAGGCTTGAGAATAATATCCTCACCAATTGGTACAGGTGAGCACAGACCAAACCCCTGGGTCTTTAGGACACTGAAAATCAGTCAGGTTCATAAAAGAAGAATTTTATTTTAAAAAAAGTAAAAGAACCACCAAAATCAGGATGGAAGGTAATTTTACAGGGAAATAAAAAGATTTTTTTTTAAAAAAAAAAAAAAAAAAAACACCAAACAAAAAAAAACCCAACAACAAACCACAAAAAATTCTCCTGTAGGCTTACTTTCAGAAGTTACAAAAAACAGGAATAAACTTTCTTCTTAGCACAGGGAAAATTCACAAGCTAAAACAAAAGATAAGCAAGAAAATGCATTAGGTTATTTACTATTTTTGTAATTTGTCTGGTCCCTCTCTAGCTCGAGAGACCCACACAAACAAAAAGAGAACAAACAAAGCCTCTCCCCACCCACCAGACTTGAAAGTATCTTCTTTCTCCATTGGTCCTTCTGGTCAGGTGCCAACTAGGTTATTTGAGCTTCTTAATACCTTACAGGTAAACCTCTGGCTAGGAGGGATTTTATATTACTGCATACATAAACATAAAGGGAAGGGTAACAGGGTCACAAATAGAGTGCAAGGAAGTCTGAGGGTTTTGCTTTTATGAAGTAGACAATACCTTTTGGCAGTATTTATCCAGCTCTAGAAATGAGTAGGAGGAGAATACCTGGCAATTTCATATAGTGCTTTACAAACATTATCTAATTAAGTATCACAACCTCCTTATGAAGATGAAAAGTGTTATATTACCTAATTGCACATTGAGAGGAAAGGTAAGACATAATGGCAAAGATTACTTTAGAACCCAAGAGGTCCAGCCTTCTTGTCCCATGCTTGCTAATAAAAAAACCTGTAGGATTAAAACCATGCATGTTCACATTTGCAATCTGTGCTTATCACAACTCTTGGTTTTACTTCACTGTGTTATAGCATGAGGACAGCCTTCCAAGTCAACTCATTAATAAATCAAAATGACAATAAAACGGTTGGCAGAAGATAAATTATTGAACTAAAAGCAATTTACCAGTCAGACACAAAGCTAAACTACATAAGCTAGGAGCTATTGAACATGCTGTCTGATTCACCTAGGGATGGTCTTTCTGGATTTTCATTGCAAATTGTCAGTCTAGCAAACACTAGTAGGAGGAGGAAGCACACTTCTGATCTTTTCATTAAAGCAAGCCAAGTAATGACATTAGATCTCTCAGACAGTCCCCCTTTAATGACATTAGGTACTTTGATAACACTATGTCCCTTCACCCCACTGACACCAAGTAGTGCAATTATTATTGAAACATTAAATGCTGTGGGCCAGATCCTCAGCTGCTGTAAAGTGTCACTTACATCAATGGAGCTACACCAGTTTACACCAGTAGAGGCTCCTAGCCCATTGTGTGTTTTCACTGGATATTGTGAGTTCACATCAGTGCTACTTCAGCTCCTCTAACTATTCATGTAATGCACCTTGATCATTATTTGCTCTTAGGTGTTGTGCTGCCTAAATGTTAGCACTTCTCCTTTTGATTATGTATATTATTGTCCCATCTTATCATAGCACACTGCACTCCTAACCATCCAAACAAAATGAAATCAAAATGAGCCCATCTGTCCAAATCAGGGGTTAAAGTTCTTGCACTGGAATATGGAAGCAAGTTGCACACAGATAGCACATTACACTGAAAAGCTGCTTTGCAGGGTGGATATTATGTGGGGAGAGAATATTTACGACTCAAGATAGCCCTGGGGAATCTTTTCAGGTCCCAATGGCTGATTAACTACTGAGACTATAGCTTGCTGGATAAATGACTGTACCTATTTACTGATTTGTAACTATGGTTTGAACCTGGTTTACATGGCTAGCCCTGGATAGGACTCAGCCCTATATTTCCTAAATACTGTACTTCTTAGATCTCTTTTCCCTTCAAGGCCCGTCATTCTAACTACTCCAGTGGGAACTCTGCACCTGCACTGAGCAGAGAAGAGAACCGTTCATTCCAATTGCCAAGAGCTAAACAGTACATTTTTATCTTAATTAAAACATTTTCCCACTGAAGACATTATAAATATGTAGCAATGGCATTAAATAAAATCTCCTTTGAAGATTTAAGCTTCACACACCCACCACTGTATTTATCAAACATCCCTTTATATTATAAAGCATTGAGTAAATATGAATCCATTTCTTGTACAGTCTCATTCATTCTGCAGTGTCAGATAGTGTTTCAGGGCTGTTACATTTTGTATGGAAGGTTTTATCTTTGAAGGTTAATAGATCCCTAATATGCAGCTTCTAATAATGACTTTGCTGACAAGATGAAAGCTGTTGAAGACATTTTGAAGAGAGCTAATTATTTACTGTACTTTTGCAACTAAGTTACAGTTCATCCCCCAAATCTTCGACTGTCTCAAACCCACAAAAGCCAGGAGATTTAGGAAGATTAGACACTGGGGTGCTGGAGTGGGCTCTCGGCAACCACTTGTTAAAATTCCAATACTATCTTTCAGGAAGGTTTCTGGTGGCTTCCCTGACCTCAAATGCCATTCATCTGTTCTTTGGATATTTATTTCAAATTATGAAGCACCTATCTATACAAAAATTCAAATACAGTCAAAATCTAAAAGGTGCCAAAATAAAAAAAGGCACAAATCAATAAATGTAATCAAATGACCTGCCCACCCAGAACTATTGTGAATCCTCCTAGGTCAGCAGTGTCCAATCGAAATTTGATGCTAGACACACCTGTGGTTTTGAATTCTTATTCACCACATTATAAAAAATATTTGAAATGTCATTTGTAGCATGTTTGTGTTTAATCCTTTTTTTATTAATATAAAAAATAAGTAGATATTACAAAAAATAGGTACTACTAACAAAATTACTTCAGTGTGACACTTTGCATTCTTTTTCTTGCACCATAACCCTGATTTACTACAGAAAAAGTGGATTCACAGATCTATGCATTGCTCATGCCTTAGCCATAATTCAATAGCCTATATGCCACATGTGGCTAGGGGGCGAACGTATTGGACACCGCTGTCCTAGACCAACCCATCTACAGAGGATTTTTTGCTAAAGCAAGCTCATAAAATATTTCTGATAAATATGGTTTCTTACCCCTTTGCAAGGCATGAGACTGAACCAGGTGTTAAGTGTGTTAAAAGGAAAGGCCCCAAAGGAAGATATACCCAGAATTTCCAAAACGGTCTTTGACCCACCCTCACAATTTCTAGTTACACAAGATGAATGCTTGGATATATGGATAATATATCTGGCATATTTTCAGAAACAAAGTCTAGATGCTACTAGGAAATGTACTTGGGACCAGATTTTATTTTATTTTTTTTTTAAAAAAAAGGTTTTTAGGTGCCTAAAGGTACATCTAGGCATCTAACTCCTATTCGGTATTATTGGGCGTTAGTCAGATTTTCAAAAGTGTCTATGTACCTATCTGCATTTTTAGGAGTTTAAATACCTTTTAAAACCTGGCCCTTAGTTTCCGTTTGTTGCCCAGCGGTATTCTCTCTCTCTCCTTGGTTGAATCAATAAAAACTTTTTGAATAAAGGGATGCAGACAAATTGTAGTCTAGTCAGTTTCAAGGAAGGACACTGAAGCAGTTTAAGGTCCTACAGCATTCACCAATAATCTAATCCTTCCAAGCCTGCATATATAGCATAGCTAAGGAAAAGCAGTCACCAATGAAGAGCCTCTATTTGACAACATCTATCCGTCTCAGAGCAAGAGAGGATATTAGTTGATTTACTGAGGATAGGAAATAGCCTATATCACAAGCATGTCGGTGTGTACCTGTTGTTCAGGGTTGAGCTTTTAATGGTGACCACAATAGTTAAAGATGGAAAATGCAATTTACGTTACTGATTCAACCAGATCAGACACTCAGTTGTTGCTATGCCAGATTGTAGTCAAAAATCCAAGAAGAAACTACTGTTATACAGGTATCAGCGCATGCATCTCTCCAAGTCCATTTTTGGAATATCTTACACTGAATTCTCTCTCTTGCATTCGGCAGCCATTAGAGAGTCACAATATTTAGTCAATCTTTTTATTTCTACAATTATTCATCATGTACCATTTAATCACTGGTTTGTCATTTACTTTCCTAATCTCTTACAAATCCTTCTACTTATTTTCACATAGTTTTTCCAAGCTGATTTTATGTGCCTTGCTAATTACACTTCACTGCCACACACTGTGTAGCACACACACATTGAGCCAGAAGGTGACTATCATTTGCTTTGTTACATGCCCAATGAATCACCTGCTATTAAAACACTCAAAATGCATATGACATTACTGTAAGAAAGTCATATTTAATTAGCTAGATAGCCTGCTAGCAACACATTGGAGAGGAGGTTGCATCCCACAGGGAGAATATGTTCCTGCAGATGTTGGCACCACAAATGAGGGGGGAAAAGATTTGCCCAGGGTTTATTCCTCCGCAACTAGCCCAGAATTTTTGACTGGTCAATTCTAAAAGGGATGGCCATTTGTCCTAACCTGCAATATCAGTGCATGCTGGATCAGCACCTCCCGCTAGCTACAGAAGGATCACAGCCGTTAAAGTACGGGTATGAGCCCAGCAAAAGAGGTCCTGGTCAACAGCAAAGTCATACAAAGGTGGTGAGCACTGTAGATGAATGAGATAGAAGCAGACAGCACCTAAAAATTTAAAAACTCACAAATGAATTATTCATGGTCAAAGGAAGACAAAAGGAGGGGCAAAGATCTGAGAATGAGAATGAAGAGAGAATAAAGGAGGAACTGAGGGAAAGCGATGATTGACTGCCTCCTGTGATCAGCAGTGGGCTAGCTCTTTTAAGTAACCAACACAGTAAAAGCTGCAATAAAAAAAATCATGTGCTTCTAGTGACCTTCCAGTACCCTGCAGTCTCTTGCAGGGTACTGACTATGCAGTCGTATGGGGGACTGCATCACTCTGAAGCTTGTTCTCTAATCTAGCTTTCTTTTCTTTTCTTTTCTTTTCTTTTCTTTTCTTTTCTTTTCTTTTCTTTTCTAAGTCTTGTTGTGGTTGCAAAGAGCCTCAAACATGGAGTGTAACTGATGCAAAAGTAGGACTGTAGAGAGCCTGGCTCAGTAGCTTGAGGGTGAGACCTGTCCAATTCATCTCAGTGAGGGGAGAGACCCAGTATGTTTAAATTTAAATATCAACATTGCTAATGATTTCATTCATTGCGCAAGAAAGGAAAGGAAGGGGAAGGGACACTGCTCAGTACAACTTACTATTAGAGACCTCTCACTTTGGTGGTGTTTGTAAGATGCAGCCAGCCACTTTCCCACCTCTTCCCACTTCAGTCATGAAGGAACTCCGCATCCGAAGCCACTGGACACAGTCAAGCCCCATCAAGGGGGAACGAAGCTCAAAGAGCCCAGTGGAGAGTGGAAAGCACACATGGTCATATTCTGAGAGCAGCATCTCAAGTGGGCAGAGCTTGGAAGTATCACCATTCCTTCTCCTCTCCTCTCCTCACTCACCCTCCCCCAGTTCAACACACACTGACTCCAAATTGTTCAATTAAAAAAAAAAACACTGGTGGAATTAAGGCCTGATTCACTAATTTCGCAAATGGTTTCTGATTGCTCTTGGACATACCCACACTGAACCCCTGGGCTACTTGCTTTCATGTGAAAGCAAAGCATCCCCTCATTACTCACTCATTCAAAATGTCAAATGCATTTTGTCCCCAAAGCTGTCAGCCTAACTCCTTTCATATCAGTAAAAGACACTTTAAGTAATCATTAAAAGTTACTGTAGGTGACTGAAAGAATCTGCTGTAAAAATAAAATCTGGCTGCGCAAGAAGTTCTTTTCCTGGCATATTTTGCATTTGTGTACACCTAATACTTTGGGACTTTCAGATGATCAGTGTTTGTTTGTAGCTGTTAATAAAACTTGTTGCTAAATGTGGTTACAATTATGGAGCTATTAATATGCTGTGACATCAGTCAAGTCAGTTTCCCAGTGAATCACAGTTACAAGCCTGTAGGTGTTCCACAGCTAGTTGTCAGGCTGAAATAGAACTGTGTTAAATATAATCCAACTCTGTCCTAGTTTTGGTTTTGGTGGGTTTTTTTGGTAACACTAATGGGCTGAACACCTGCAGGACTGAGGTGATAAGTACTCAGAAATCAAGACAAAATAACTATTTATGACCACTTAGATCAATAAGATTTAAAATGTTTGCTCTTGGCTGTGATTTTCCTTAT
Source organism: Dermatemys mawii (assembly GCA_007922305.1). Taxonomy (NCBI): domain Eukaryota; kingdom Metazoa; phylum Chordata; order Testudines; family Dermatemydidae; genus Dermatemys; species Dermatemys mawii. The sequence goes on along the minus strand of ML677360.1, from coordinate 13,056,762 downwards.
ATTGAGGACTAGGAAAGGTTAAGAAAGTGGGTCAATAAATTCGTTATGAAATTGAGTCATGTAAGACGTACTTGTGTAGAGATTTCAATCTTTTTTTCTTGGCACCTATTTCACAGCAAAAGGTGCATCCTCACAACCTCACGTGAAAGACTGTGATAACCTTCCTCTGCATAACTGGTTAACACTATAGCTGAAAAGCTCCATTTCTTTATATCATTTCACAGAATACCAAAGACCAAATCCTGTTCAGACTGTATGTGGCTACAGCTGCATGAACTAAATTTGGGTTAAATGAGCTGCAAATCAGGGTGCGCTCCTCACCAGAGCTGAGTAAACAGAAGGGAAAATCATTTATGAATATTTTGGCAAATTAGATGCTGAATTTCAGTTCTTCACAATTTCACCTCTTTTGTAATCACTCTTCCCAAATTTTAATTTGTGCTAACTCACGCTGGTATGAATGGTCATGGGAAAAAACTCATCTCAAGCCTGTAGTGGACACCTGTTTAAGGAATAGGCAATTTTACACATTTTAGGGAATTAAAACTGCAGATGAAGTAGCAGGCTTCCTGCTTTTCCCTGTCAATCTGTCCTAAAAATCTGCTGTCTCTTTGCAGCAGACAGCTGCTGTGAACAGACTGTGAACACAAAGAAAGCCAAATTCACCAGCTAAAGTGTCCTATGAATAATTTGCCTGGTGTTATTCCCAACAGAATTATTCCCATGTATGTCTGTCTTGACTGATCCTATTGAATTCAGTGCTCCATGAGGTATAAATCAGGCAGACTTTAGCCAGCTGCTTCAGAGCCCAAGGAACAGGGCTGACACCACACCATGCTAAAAGCTGCATAATACATTGCTGCCTTTTGGTTGGTTTAAGCGGGGGAAGAAACAAAAACCTCTGGACCAGGAGTGTTGGAGATGGAGGATACTCGGGTCAAAGGTGTCCTTTGCCTGTTGCTAGGCAGCAGATGAGAATTCAGTGGAGACAGATTAAAAAAGAAGCTTTAAGAAGCCGGTTTGGTGTCCTGAAAGTCTGCGAAGCAATGAATGGAGGGTGTGCAATAGCGCAGAAGGGAGCCCAGAAGAACAGGTCTGATCAGAAACCCAACTGAACTGTCCTTTCCCTTTTTCAAGCTGTACTTTCTTCAACCTTCTGTTTAATTCTTTGCATCATTCCCTCTTTCAAGTAAAACACTTCAGATCTGATAGTAAAACTGTATTAGCATAATTCTTACCACACAAGGGCACAGCTGTGTAGTGGGGCCCTCGTGTAAATGAGAATCAGACCCTGGATGTGCAATTGCACATACAAAGAGATGTGCACTCACACACTTATTTTGCATATCAATTTACCTAATCTGCACAAGCTGTCGTGGTAATTGTGTATGCAAATATGGATGGCCAGTGAGATGAATAACTGGCTACTTGCACATGCAAATTAGGAACACATCTGTGCATGCACAGATTTGGGAAATCTATCTCTTCTTTTATTCCTGCTCATATGGAGTACACACCCCTTTGAGATGAGATTTACCTATTGTACTTAGCGTGCCAGTCATCATGGTATCAGGATGGCAAACAGAAGTGGCAGGTGTCATTGTGTGAATGGCTGTAGATTGTAACACAAGGGGTCACACAAGAAACATCTTGCTTATCTATGCTATACACTTAACAAGTGACTGTGCACCATCCAGGATTGTCGCTTACCAGTACAATCAGCAATGCAGAGAACTGTCTTTCAAGAGTCAGAAGTAAAAACCCAATAAATGTCTATCTTCTGCATAAATGAAAAAACAGACTGTAATAACGGAAAATAAGACCTGGAGGAAATGCATAAATACAGAGGGGGATGCAGAGAATCCTAGAGGGACTTTTTTGTATGCAAAAGTAGCAACTGGATTGAATTATTTATAGTCAAGATAAAACACTGATTAACAAATGAAAGAAACTGGGAGAGCTGTTGTGAAATTCTACCCCAAGACCTCAGGCTCCTGTCCAAAAAAAGCCTGATGATCAACAGTGTCAGATCTCACATAGTAATAGCAGTAGAGATCAGACCCCGTGAGGTTGCATATGGAAATTAGTAGCTAATCCTCTACAAAGCATTCTCAGGACTAAAAGGATTAGATCTGAAACATGACTTGAATGTTTCCATGCATCTCAGAGCTGCACGTCAAATAAATGAGAGCTAGGAATCCAAATGGCCAAGCCACCCAGGTATACAGCAGATGTCCTTCCTAGCAGCCGGACCACAGATACAGAGTGGTTTTAAACTACAGGATAAAAGAGATACAAAGTGATAATCACTGTATCTATAACAGGAATGCCTGCCTCAGTAAAGTCACTTGTAAATCCAGAGTGGGCTTCTCTTTTGAGCTCAGTCTCAACTATCAACAACATATCCTTACTAAAAATACTATAGGATTACCACAATTTTTTAAGGTCCCGTATGGAGGAAGAAAGTATAGCCATGGTAGCTTCTGCTGATACCACAGCATAAGAACAGGTACCATGGGATTTTTACTGTTACCATGGAAATGTACTCATATTGTGTAGCATTTAGACACTGTTTTATTGCAAGCAGCAACCACGTGGCCATCTATAGAGCTCACGAAGTGGCTGGCTGTTAAAGTTCACCACAGTTATCACTGCAGCCGACAGACTATTCAAGCTGTCTGCATGTTGGAATCTGACCAGTCTGGCAGCGATCTGTTCTAAGGTGCATGAGAAGACTTTTTAACAGAAACAGTCCCATAAATCTCACAAATGATACAGTAGCCTTTATCTGCAAGACTGAACATCAGATTATTTATCTACTTTCTGCATTATTTTTCCTCGTTTCCAGAGCAGCATTTGAAACACATTTTCTAAATTTATCTGAATTACTGTACTAATTCAAAGCCTGCTACTTCTAATGGATAGTCCCATTGGTTTGATAAGATTCTTCACATTAGAAAGAGTTACAGGGTCCTAGAATCACAGAAATGTAGGGCTGGAAGGGACCCTGAGAAGTCATCTAGTCCAGCTCTCTGGACAGAGAGGATTAAAACCTAGACCACAGGTGTCTGTCCAATCTATTCATAAAACCCCCCAATGATGGGGATTCCACCACTCTTTCAAAGCCTATTCCAGAATTTAACGACCCTTTGTAGTTATAAAGTTGTTCCCAATACCTAACCATAAATCTCCCTTGCTGCAGTTTAAGATGGGTACTACTTGTCCTACCTCCAGCAGACATGGATAACAGTTGATCACTATTCTCTTTTTAACAACCTTTAACATAATTAAAGACTGCTATCCAGTCCCTGCTCAGCCTTCTTTTCTCAAGACAACATGCCCAGTTTTTTTAATCTTTCCTCCTAAGTCAAGTTTACTAAACCTTCTATCGTTTTCCTTGCTCTACTGGGACTCTCTCCAGTCTGTCCACATCTCTCCTAAAGTGTGATGCTCAGAATTGGACACGGTGCTCCAGCGAAGGCCTTACCAGTGCTGAGTAGAGTGACAATTACCTCCTGTGTTTTACATATAACAGTCCTGTTAATACAACCCAGAATTACATTAGCCTTTCTTGAAACCGCAACACGTTGACTCAGTTGGCAATCCACTATCACCTTCAGATTTTTTTCATCAGTACTACACCTAGCCAGTTATTCCCCATTTTGTAGATGTGCATCGGATTTTGCCTCCCTATGTGTAATGCTTTGCACTTGTCACTACTAAATTTCATCTTGTTGATTTCACACCAATTCTCCATTTTAAATTCAATCCTGTCCTCTAAAGTGCTTTCAGTCTCTCCCCTCCTTAATGTCAACTGCAAATTTAATAAGCATACTTTCAACTCCCTTATCCAAGTCATTAATAAAAATATTAACTAGTACTGGACCCAGGACTGCCACCTGTGGGATCCCACTACATACATCCTCCTAGTTTGACAGCGAACTATTGAGAACTACTCTGAGTATGGTCTTTCAGCCAGTTTTGCACCCATTTTACAGTAATTTAATCTAGACTACATATCCCTAGTTTGCTTATGAGACTGTCATATGGGAGCATCAAAAGCCTTACTAATTATCCAGATATATCATGTCTGCTGCTTCCCCCGCTCCATCCAGTACATCAAAGAAGGAAATTAGGTTGGTTTGGCATGATTTGATCTGGATATATCCATGCTGACTATTCCTTGTAACCCCTTTATTCTTCAGGTTCTTACAAATGGATTGTTTACCACTATCTTTCCAGGTATTAATTTAGGCTAGTCTATAATTCCCTGGATCCTCCTTCCCCACCCCTCATTTTGAAGATGGGTATTATTTACCCTTCTCTAGTCCTCTGGAACTTCACTCCTCCTCCATGAGTTCTCAAAGATCATCATGAATAATCCAGAGATAATTTCAGCTAGTTCCTCAAGTTATTTTAGGATGAATTTTATTCAGCTCCTGCCAACTTGAATATATCTACGTTATCTATATTCTTTAACCTGTTCTATCCCTATTCTGATCTGGGTTTCTTCCCCCTTGTTGTTTAAGATTTAATTGTGTTGAAAATATCTGATCACAATTAACCTTTTTAGAGAAAACTAAAGCAAAATACGTATTAAATACCTCAGCCTTCTTGACATCATCAATCAGCAACATTCCTTCAAAGGTAAGTGGAGGATCTACACTTTCCTTCATCTTTCTCTTGCTTCTAATGTAAAGAACCTCTTTCTAGTGCCTTCTATGTCCATTCCTTGATGTAACTTATTTTGTGAATTAACCTTTCTAATTTTGTCCCTACAAGCTCATGCTATTCAACATTTAAAATAAACATGGCAAAATTCCTATTATCTGAAAACAAGACTATGTTAACACTGACGAAAAAGGTGTGTTTTCACAGTGAAGGAGCTAATCTGAATCCGCAGTCTTCTTGTGAAATTCTAGAAGAGGCTATGCACTCTAGAGTTTTTATCTCAGGGTATTGTTACACTTACAAGATTATAGCGCTATTGGTTATAGCGGTCCCCTTATACAGTAATATGCATAGCACTATTGTATGTCCACACTCAGACGCACCAGCGGTATAGCATGGCCACATTTGGGGCACTTAATGCGGCATTAAGAGCAGCGCATTAGGGCAGGTATCCCAGCATTCAGCTGGGTGTAACGTGCTTTTTAAACGACGGAGGTGAGGGGGGACGCGTTGTGTGTATGTGGAGGGAGAGAGACAGTGGTTTTTCCGTTCTTCTGAAAGCCTGTCAGCGAGCCTCCGTTCACAGAAGGCTTTGTTTTCACACAGGCTCCCTCCTTAAACATTTGCATTGTTTATCTGCTGAGTTAAGAGAGAAACTCTAAAGAGGTACTTCCGCATTCCTCCAGCCGAGTTCAAAACAAAGGGAAGAGACGTCAATTGCCTTAAATGGCTCTAGGCATCTCCAGAGATCACTTGTAGCGCAGTGGGTGTCCACATTCTTGCTGTAGCGCTACAGCAGCTGTGCTACAGCCCTTATTCCCCATGCGGAGGTGGATTACGAGGAGCGCTATAACTCCGCGATTACAGTGCTCTACGTGCCTTGCCAGTGTGGACGGGGAGGAGGTTATAGCGCTCGTGGGGGCTTTATAGCGCTATAAAGTGCCAGAGTAACCAAGCCCTCAGTGTAATAAGTCTGGGTAAGCCCCAGGTGGGGGTATATAAAGCTGTGTCTGACTAGCTATCTGCCTTTTAACCAGGAGTATTTTAAAGAGAGAAAGCTAATGCAAGCTTACCCTCTTGCCTTAAAAACACATCCCAAACCACCAATAACTCCAAACCATATGCAAGACTGGAGGCCTCTCATATTTTACATCAGTTAACAGGGCAGTCTCAACCAACAGGACTGTAGCAAGTACTTGAGAGACATAAGTGATTGGCTGAGCTACTCTACCTTGTCTATAGTAATCCTACTGCTCAGCAATGAACTGTTCACAACAGCCAGAAATCATTCTCCTATCTTATTTCCTTAACAATGCTATCAAAACACAAATACACACACACGAGAGTCCATATGAAAATCTGGTTCAAGATTTTAATATTGTATCAACACAGAGACGGGCCATAAAGAGTTAATAGGGAACCTGAAAGTCAGGGCATGGTTACACTTACAAGATTATAGCGCTACTGGTTATAGCGGTCCCCTTATACAGTAATATGAATAGCGCTATTGTATGTCCACACTGAGATGCTCCAGCGTTATAGCATGGCCACATTTGCGGCACTTAATACGGCATTAAGAGCAGCGCATTAGGGCATGTATCCCACAGTACACCTCTTCCCGATCTGGCGCAATGCCTTGTGGTGGGGGGACGTCACTTGCGGGGCATTCTGTATCCTGTTTCAACTACCCATGATGCTTTTTGGCACATCCCAGCAATCCCTGTGTTTCCTTCCACCTCCGGCGCCATATTTCAACGGTTTCAGCAAGGCGCACTCCGTCTTCCATTGTCGTGTGCTGCAATGAATCCAGAACTGCTGAGGAACATGCTGACTGTTGCCAGCACATCTCTGTGTGCAGTGGAGTTAATCCTTGACATGCAGGATGACAGTGATGAGTCTGAAGACAAGATCGAAGCGGTGAATGCGTTTGACACAAAGCTTCTTGTCTCATTAACGGACATGCTCACGGCCGCTGAACGCCGCTTCTGGGCACGGGAAACGAGCACTGACTGGTGGGATCGCATCGTCATGCAAGTCTAGGACGACGAGCAGTGGCTGCAAAACTTTCGCATGAGAAAAGCCACTTTCATGGGACTGTGTGCTCAACTCGCCCCCGCCCTGCGGCGCAAGGACACCAGACTGAGAGCTGCCCTCCCTGTGGAGAAGCGGGTGGCTATCGCGATCTGGAAGCTGGCTACACCAGACAGCTACCGATCGGTGGCCAACCAGTTTGGGGTTGGAAAGTCGACCGTTGGAGTTGTGCTGATGCAAGTGTGCAGGACCATTAATCACATCCTGCTACGAAAAATTGTGACTCTGTGTAACGTGCATGACATCGTGGCTGGCTTTGAAGAAATGGGTTTCCCTAACTGTGGAGGGGCAATAGATGGGACCCATATACCTATTCTGGCACCCGCCCACCTAGCAGATGAGTACATTAACCAAAAGGGGTACTTCTCCATGGTTCTCCAGGCGCTTGTGGATCACCGTGGGCGTTTTACTGACATTAACGCTGGCTGGTCTGGAAAGGTGCATGACGCACGCATCTTCCACAACACTGGCGTGTTCATGAAGCTGCAAGCCGGGACTTTTTTCCCAGACCAGAGGATCCCCTTGGGGGAAGTGGAAATGCCCATACTGATTCTTGGCGACCCTGCTTACCCTTTAATGCCCTGGCTCATGAAACCCTACACAGGGAGCCTGGACAGCAGTCAGGAAAGGTTCAACTACAGGCTTAGCCGGTGTCGAATGACTGTGGAGTGTGCTTTTGGGCGTCTCAAGGCGCGCTGGCGCTGTCTTTATGGGAGGCTAGACTTGGCCGAGGGTAGTATCTCCGCGGTTATTTCCGCATGCTGTGCCCTACATAATCTTTGTGAGCGGAAGGGCGAAGGCTTCACTCAGGCATGGTCCTCAGAGGTTCAACGCCTGGAGGCCACATACGCCCAGCCAGAGAGCAGGGTTCTTGGAGGGGACCAGCGTGAGGCTATTAGGATCAGGGAAGCCTTGAGGGAGCATTTTGAGGCTGAAAGCCAGTTCTAAAGTGAGGTGCAGATGGAGGGAGGGAGCATTCTTTTAATAGGAACAGGCATTTGCTTTTCTGTAGCCTGTAATAATATACGTACACTTAATAAAGAAACCCATTTATTAAGAAGACAATTCATTTATTGAACAGGTACTTCGGTTGCTGAAAGAAAATATTGTGATGCATGTGAGGGGGAAGCCGGGGGAGGTGCAATGGGGGTGGCATGGGGTCAGTCAGAGATCGGAATATGTCCGGGTCTCTGAGTCTCCAGTGCCCTTACAGTGACCATGTCCCCCAAACCCCATTTGCGGAGGGCAGTAAGGCATGTTATTAGGGGTTGACTGCAGTGGATAATGGTCCGGTGTTTGGGGGTTGTTCGGTGAAGACAGAGGGGTTGGAGGCAGCTGTGGATGGTGATAACCATATAGCTGATGATAGTGGCCTGGAGGGTACTGAGGCACAGAAGGGGAAGGGATTTGGGGCAAATGATAATTGGGGTGGTGGGTGCGGTGCTTCTCCTCCTGAAGGGTGACAATCTGCTGCATAGTCTGCAATTGAAGCTGCAGTAATGAGAGCAGCTTATCGGTGCTTTTCCGGCGGTGAATCGCATCCTCCTTCCGTGCCTTCTCCCTCAACTTGCTCTCATTCTCCCTCCACCTCTGTGCAACTCGATTCTCCGTTACAGCCTGTTGCATTACTTGCTGTACAAGATCCTCTTTGCTCCTTCGTGGCCGCTTCCTCAGTCACCTCAGCCTCTCAGCGGTTGATAAGAGCGATGGCGCAGGGCTCAAGGACGACTCTTCTAAAATAAAAAGATACATTTAACAGTGGTTCCCTTGTAAAGAGCAGACATGCCTATCATTCCCCCGCATTCCCCGTTTGCCTGTCCCGCAGAGAGCACAGATACAGCAACGGAGCCCCTGCCATGGTGAGTGCACTCCAGAGGCAAGGGAAATGATTTTTTCCCTGCCCCAGAAAAGCTGTGCCGGGGGAGGGGATGGGGAGTGCCGGGAAGTGGCAGGAGCCCTACTTTGAACACTGTTCCAACATTCTCCGTAGGTGTTTGTCCTGGAAGATATCTCGTTGCTTCGAGTCACTGAGGAACAAAGGGAAGGGATTTTAATGAGATGCGGCTTCCGCCCGGGGCCATAAGCAGCGTGCCTGTGTGCAGCAATGCTCCCCCCACCCATTGTAGCACAGTGGTGGGGACTAGTGACCGTGACGGGGACCACGCTGCCTCTCCCGGGAAACCTGCGCAGGCGCATTGCAAGCGCTCTTATTGAGACCTTTGAAGAGATTACTGATGACGATTACCGCGAGGTGATAGACTACATCAATGCTCTATTCCACATGTAGGCAAGCATGCAAGCATCCCTTTCCACCCCAAGCTGCAAGCCTTCCCCATAGAAAAGCAGCTTTACCTCCGCAATCCGCTGCTGAGCTGGCCCCTGCAACCGCCGGACGCTGTGGCTGGCTGCCCTCCTGGGTTGAGAAGAGCTCCTTGCTGCATGCGTCCAGGGACTCCTCTGTACCCTGGGTTGCTGCTGCCGCCTCGTCCTCATCCTCCTCCTCTTCTTCATCCTCCTGGTCTTCGTCCTCCTCCTCACCCCCGCCCTTCACTGGTGGGCTGGGAAGTGTCCATGGTGATCGACGGAGTGACCGTAGGATCACCACCAAGTATTGCGTGCAGCTCCTTATAAAATCTGCAAGTCACCGGGGCTGCCCCGGAGCGGCTGTTTGCCTCGCGGGCTTTGCGATACGCATTCCTAAGCTCCTTTACCTTAACACGGCACTCCAGAGTGTCCCGCTCATGGCCTCTTACCGCCAACGCCCGTGATATCTGCCCATAGGTATCAAAATTCCTGCAGCTAGACCACAGCTGAGACTGAACAGCCTCTTCCCCCCAACAGCTGATGAGGTCCAGCACCTCGCTATTGCTCCATGCTGGGGATCGCCTGTTGCGAGGAGGCATGGCACATGGAGTCATGATGATCAATCAGAATGATCACCTGCAACAATTCCCTGAGACCACGCCACACAATCAATCAGATCAATGAGAATGATCACCTGCAAGGATTCCCTGAGAGCACGCCACGCTTGGCTGGAGCAAACAGGAAGGGGATTTTCAAATTTCCCTGGAACTTTAAAAGGCGGGTCTGATGTGTGGTCACCTGAGGACAGGACAAAAGAGTTTGCAAGTGATGACCAGAGTGGCTCAAACGGGAATTATGGGACAGGCTGGAGGCCAATTAATGCGCAGTGGGTGTCCACATTCTTGCTGTAGCGCTACAGCAGCTGTGCTACAGCCCTTATTCCCTATGCGGAGGTGGATTAACAATAGCGCTATAACTCAGCGGTTATAGCGCTCTACGTGCCTTGCCAGTGTGGACGGGGAGGAGGTTATAGCGCTCGTGGGGGCTTTATAGCGCTATAAAGTGCCAGTGTAACCAAGCCATCAGTAAATCCATTCTGTAGCACCTGAAGTGGAGACAGCTAATTAAGAATTAGACCCAGCTGGGAACAAGCAGACTGGGTGGTTCCAATAACTAGAGCAGGGGCAGGCAAATGTTTTGGCCCAAGGGCCACATCAGGGTTGTGAAACTGTATGGAGGGCTGGGTAGGGAAGGCTGTGGCTTCTCAAACAGCCTGGCCCCATCCATCTCTTCCTTTGGCTGGTGAAGCCATCCATGAAGTAAAGCAGAATTCATGAAGCCCTGATGACAAGGCACAATAGAAGATGTTTCCTACTGTATAGGTTTACAGAATCATAGAAATGCAGGTCTGGAAGGGCTTTTGAAAGGTCACCGATTCCAGCCCACTGTTCCAAGGCAGAATTAAGTATATCTAGCCCATCCCTGACAGGTGTTTTGTCTAACCTGTTCTTTAAAAATTCTCAGTGAAGGGGATTCCACAATCTCCCTGGGCAACCTGTTCCTCTGTAATCGAATGAAAGAATACTTGATCACCATGTTTAGAACAACCTTTTACATATCTGAAGACTGTTATATCCTCCCCACCCCTACCCCGTCTCTTCTCTAGACTAAACATGCCAAATTTTTCAACCCTTCCTCATAGGTCATGTTTTCTAAACTCCTTTTTATTTTTGTTGCTCTTCTTTAGAGTCTCTTCAATTTCTTCCCATTTTTCTTAAAGTGTGCTGTACAAAACTGGACATAATACTGCAGGTGAGACCTCACCAGTGCCAAGCAGAGCACAATTATTATCTCCCATTTCTTATATATGATGCTCCTGTTAATGCATCCCAGGAGGACATTTGCCTTTTCACAACAGCATCACACTGTTGACTCATTTTTAATGTGATCCACTATAATCCCCAGATCCTTTTCTGTCATAAAGCTGCCTATTCAGTTCTTCCCCATTTTGTATTTGTGCATTTTATTTTTCCTTCCTAAGTGTAGTGCTTTGCACTTGTCTTCATTGAATTCCATCTTGTTGATAAATTACAGAATTGGTCTGAAATCAACATCATTTTAAATTCTAATCCTGGCCTCTATTGTTCCTACAAGTCCAACCAGCTTGGTGTCATCTGCACATTTTATAAGCATACTCTCTACTCCATGATCCAAATCATTAATGAATATATTTAACAGTACCAGACCAAGATAGACCCCTGTGAGACTGCACTTGACATGTCCTGCCGGTCTGACAAGGAACAATTAATAACTACTCTATACCCTTTCTGCATTACCCCACACTTAAAGGCAGCACAAGCCTTCGTCTTTAAAGCAGTACTTCTCTCTACTTTAATAAAGGCAACATGGCTAAGAACATGCATTCCTGTACAAGGGGGAAATGTGAAATCTTTCTCAACCTGTTATAATCTTTAAGATGCTGAACACTCAGAGCATTTTACAGACAACTGGCATTCTGCAAAGCCAGCCGACTTCTTTCAGAGTCTGGGTAAAATGGCATAACACTAATGGGGCTGAGATGAAATGGGGTATTGGTTGTCATTGTGAGTTGACTGATTTGATTGTGGCTGGATTTTGTTTGAGGGGTAGAGCTACTGAGTTTTGTATTTGTGTGTGTTACACAATAACAGAGCTCCCAGGGTCTTTATATGGGTGCTATTTATCATTTTACAAATTCAAATAAATAAATGTGCAGGCAATTATGACCCTAATTAGCCATCAATTGCTGCTCTATTTTCTTTTGTCTTTATATCTGTTCACAGATTATACACTTTTGATTTCAATCCCTCATTCAGAAGACAAAACAGAACTTTGTACGAATATCACTTTGGTAGACGTACATTCAATGTCTTCTAAATAGTATATTATAAACATTACATGGACGGCTCAATCAAAGATCAACACATTAGTGTTGACTACCAGCATGTGATTCACACTACTGCTCTGCGTAGATAAGCCCTTAGCTGCAAGTAATTTTTGGTGTTTTTCCAGTGTTTGTTTGATAAATGTCATGGGAGAAAGGGATTGTATCGGGGTGGGGGTGTTTTATTGGTCTTTATCAGATAAATCCAAAGCCAGAAGTTGTATGAATAGTTCTGAGAAGACGACAACATCCTTATTTAAGTTTGCTAATGGTACTTCAAAGTGCCCTGTACGGTGTGCAAGACTTATCTGTGCAAGACAAGATTGCAGTGATCAGAGCCCTGTGTAAACCCATCAAATGCCACATCAAACTGTAGTGCTGAAATGTGTTTGCACATTTTAATTTAGAGAACTGTGAGTTGCTCATTTCTAGTTCAGCCCCCACCACTCAGAAATATAGGCAGGATAACTCTCAATCTCAAAAAAATAGTTATACAAATAAATTATTCCTCAAAACAACTGATCCAATTAAGTTTAATTCCTCTCTACACAAAGCAGATGCAGACATTCTGTCAAATAGCTATGTTGAAGTAAAGTAGTTACAGCTTTTCACAACTCGTCCTCATGTAGAAACCTGACAGAATAAAGGATTTTTTAGTTGGGAGAACTGTGCTTTTGACATAATAAATGTTGTACTAGAATTAATTTTACATGAATTAGAAGTGGTGGGGAAACAGCTGCTCTTAGTTAGAAAGGTTTTCAGGGATGGGATCTCCTACTTAGAGTAATTGACAGCAAAATGATCCACACAAAGAGACATCATGGAGGGAAGGGTCTCTCTTCCCTGTGCTTTGGGATTCAGAAGTGTATAATCAGCATTCTTCATCTTCTGTACCAGTCTCTTTAAAACTCACTATCACCTTTCAAACATCTTGTGTGTGTAATAGGTGCAGATGAACTCTAGTATAACTACACTGCTATAAAGGAAATCCACACAAGATTTTCAAAAAAAAAGTTTGACAAACAGTTGGGGCACTGAAGATTCCCTGTTAGCCTCAAATAGTTTTTTCAGGTTGTTAGCACTTTTGAAACGTTAGAAAAAAAAAATCAAACATTTGAAATTTCTGACAAATGGAATAATTGAGGAAAAAATCATTTTGGCTCAAAGTGAAATGCTATATTTAGATTTTGAGCATTTTTTAGACATTGAAATGTTTACAAATAAAGGAAATTTCAAAACAATTTCAAACAAAAAACACACATTTGTTTTGACAACATTGAAATGAAATGTTTAGATTTTTCAGAATTTTTAGGTTCTCCTTCTTCTTCTAAAAACCCAAATAATTTGGTAAAAATCAACATATTTCTGAAACTGCATTTTTGGATGAAAAACGTTTTCTACAAATATTATCCAGAGCTGGCTAGATCTATAGAGGGGAGTATGCTGTATGCATGCTCCAGGCACACTGGGGAGCTGCATGAGGAATTCAGTTTACTTGAGTCAGAACTCCTCCTACCTGAGGCAGTGCATCTTTGCATTATCCCCAGCACAGGCTAGTGGTGCCTCATAGGCATAACTGAGCCCCTAGTTAACAATAGGCTTTGCATGTACTTTGCACTGTACTACATGTACTTTGCATGTACTTTGCACTGTACTACAATCAAGAGACAATAACAACTTCAGTCTTACATGTATTAAAAACACATCTGGGATTTAAAAAATTACCATTCTGCTCATGTAGCGCACAGCTGTTCTCACCATCTCCTACATACTAATACCATAAACACGGGGCACTTGCATAATAATTACCCTGTAAGAGGAAGCTTATAGGGTCCTCCAAAGCTTTCCAAGGCAGTCTAAGAGAAGGCAAACCAGCCCATATGAACTCAAAAATGAACTTCACATTATGGAATTCACTTATATTAACCATTAGCATCTTCTATAAATTTGTTTGTATTCAACTGCAGCACAGCACTGGAATTGAAAATATCAACGGGAACTTTAGAACACAAAGAGGCTCTTTTTATTTAATAATTTTATACATTTTAATACTTAACAGTGCAGAGAAATTCAGCCAGTCCAACTCAGGCAAAGACTTCACAACCATCCCCACAACCCCACAGCAATCACATTACTCTAGTCCAAATGTCTTAACTCTGTTTTTACAGCTCCATTAAATTAACATTTCATTTAGCTTCTCCTTAAAGCACATGCTGGTAACAGAATAATGGCTGTCACTCCATGACACTGTGTACAAGCAGCCGCACCATGGTTGCTTAGACCAGGTTGTTATCAAGACACAGATAACTCTACTGCTTCCTGAGCCAGCATCTGTGTAAATGAGGATGGGATTTTCCAGCAGTTTGGGAGACAGTTTGACATTTTGACAGTGGCAACCATTTTGTCTCTTGGTCACAAAGTTGATTTGGGTACTTTATTCTACCCTCAGCAAGTTTTATTTTTAACTCACGTTCACTTGCTTTAGTTCACCATTTGGCAAGCCAGACTCTTGCAACAGATTGCTACACGGATACAAAGATATATAATGTTTGATTTCAGCCATTCCCTGGAAAAGTGTACTGTCATGTTGTAGCACAGTTAAGATTTCTAGCTTGATACTAATAAAAGTATGCTCTGGATTAAGGCTCACATTTTCAAAGATGACCACACAAAAAAAATGCACCCGTGCTTGTGCACTTAATTTGCATATGCAGTGACCATTATGATGTTTGCAGTTAAGGTAGTTGCAAACAAAAGGCCCCAATCCTGCAAATTACTGCTTGTGTGTGTCTTAGACTGCTGTTACCACAATGAACTCCACTAACTTCAACTGCATTCCAAGCAAGTGCAGGACTATGGTAGAAGTGAGCAACCGCACTCATTTAAATCCATGCACAAATGTGAATATTCAAGCTTTACTTTAATTTCTTCTATTTAGCTCTTTTTGGTCTATTGCTTCATAATTGTACAAGAATCAGAGCTGGGACAGACGCTTCTATAAATTATAATGATATAGGACTATTAATAATAAAGACCCCCTATTTTGAAGTTCTTGTCCCTACTGACATGGATGGAAATTTTGACTGAATGAGGACTGCTAGATTTGACCAACAGAAAGCACAGGAAAGTTACAATTATTAAACTTAAGAGTTGGTAACCCATAGTTCTTATGCTATTTACTGTAGACCTGGGGTGGGCAAACGTTTTGGCCCCAGGGCCACATCAGGGTTTAAAACTGTACGGAGGGCCAGGTAGGGAAGGCTGTGCCTCTCCAAACAGCCTGGCCCTGCTCCCTATCCAAGCCCCTCCCACTTTCTGCCCTCCTGACCTCCCCCCTCAGAACCTCCAATCCATCTAGCCCCTCCTCCTTGCCCCCTGGCTGCTCCCTCCAGAGACCCCCATCCCTAATCATCTCACCCCCATCTAAGCCCCCCTGCTCCTTGTCCCCTGACCGCCCCCACCCCTAGCCACACCCCTGCCCTCGACAGGCTCCCTTGGACTACCATGCCCTATCCAACCCTCCCATTCCCCGTCCCCTGACCACCACCCCGAGACCCTCTGGCCCTTATCCAACCCACTGCCCCTGGCCCCCATTACCACGCCGCTCAGGACAGCATCTGGCCTGGAGCCAGGCAGGCTGCCGTGCTGATCCGCAACGCACTGAGGCTGCATTGTGGGGAGGGGAGGAACAATGGGGGGGGAGGAGTTAGCCTCCCCAGATGGGAGCTCAGGGGGCAGGACCTGTGAGCCGCAGTTTGCCCACCCCTGCTGAAGACAGTAATTTCTCCACGTTACAGCACTGCTGGATCTTAATGGTGAGCAGACTCTGTTGCTCATGTAGGACATCCTTCTCTGGATCAGTCTGGCTACTTCTCTGCTACGGATACCATTTAGTAATGCAAATTTCAGCACCACTTCCTACCTCCCACCTTTTCAGACTTATGAAACCTGTAACAGTCCTGCATGCAGAAGTGCATATTTGCAGGTCAGTCTATCTCCCTGGCATAGGACGTAGTTCGGGGACCATTCAGTTGAGAGATCAGTTTCCTTAAGCTCTGCATGTCTATCTGCATCTTGTGGACCCTGACCTCTCTGCCCTTGCATAGACTCGTATGGACTGAGGCTCCTTCTGTACCCATTTCAGCTCTGAGAAGTCAGCAGCAGAGGAGTGCAGCCTAGGTATTACTGGTATATTGACAGACACCAGAGATGTGAAAGCAATTCAGCTGATGCCAAGACCATGGACAATGAAGAAAAATGAGGCCCAAGTCAGGAGGGGAGATCATCTGCAATTAAAAGGATTTTCAAAAAGGTTATTATCTACCAAGTTCAAAATCTGGCCCCTTTTCCAGGCCAGTGTTAACTCTATCCAATCAGTTGCGGCTAGAAATGCAGGTGCCCCTAGGTTCAGTAATGCCATTTCTGTTTCCACTTCACTCTTCATTGAAGGCCATGCCAGCTTTAGTGAATTTCCTTTCCAATTATTTTAATCTGACCCGAGTGAGAAAATCTGATGTTGATTTGGGGTCAAGGGTCTTCTTCCCTTCGGATTACAGTATGTCAAGTTTCCTTCAAACTTTACTATTTATTAACTTTTCTTCCTCATTAAGGAAGCTCCCTTCTATAGAGCAGAGTCTCACATCTTCATTCAAAATGGATGGTAAATTTTATCAAAACTGGATTGTTTGCTCAGTCAGCAATCTTCCCTTCTTCATATCCTGGGGGCTGGGGTTAATCTTCTTTTATGTTGCTTTCTTCTACAGATGATATATTGCCAAATGCAGTATCCATTATCCTGTGCTGTGTATCAGATTTTTTTTTTAAATTAGAATTCATAATGCAATCAGATCTAGTCACAATCTTGTGAATTTCAGAAGCTTGTTTAAAGCTAAATGTTAGTCTCATTATGTCACAATGTGATTATTTATAATTTCTCTAATTTACACAAAATATGTTTTGTCCAACAAAAATTGTTATCTATGCTTATTTGTATTTTTTGTGAAGGAGGCAACAATCCAAAATGTAATTTTTTTCTTTCTAAAACCACCAGTAGAAATAGGTGCAGTGCTCATAAAAATATGAACACAAATTCGTATTTTCAAAGTAAGGAACAATATTGCAAATACTTATTATCAACCATAATGCCTCCTACCTTAAGCAGTTACATTAAGGTTAATGGATCTAACTCAGGGTAGTAAGCAGTGCTCCAGTAATAAGTGCTTGAAGGATGAGGCAATAACTGTAGACTTCATGAATTCAAAGGCATATCTTTTTATAGGCTAGAATACTAACATTCATGAGTGATTGTTCAGGAACGAGATCAAGTAAATAAAATTCTGACTATAACCATATACCTTTAGATGCTGGAATAGGAAGAAGCGTTCACTTAAAGTATCAGTGTTCTCAGACTCAACACGGTCAGCCCTTCAGTGAGGAAATATCTGTTCAACTCAACGTGTCAGGTTCTTGGACTCCAAAGTATTTCACTAGAAATAATTTCTGAAGTAACAACACAGAATTCTCAAAGCTCCTGTTATTGCCTTGCATGGTCCTCCCGTTATCACAATCAAATTAAATATGAAAAACAAATAAATCATTTGTTGAGATCTCACACCACTTCTTCTATGCAGGATTTTAAACATATTAAAATATATTCAGGAGGATGCTAAAACCTCCTTCCTGTCCTCCAGACTTGCTTGCATGCTGATAGAAGATAAATATTTAAGAGTCAGAAGTGATTGTTTTTAGAAGAATCAAAGTAAAAATAATAACTGTGTGTGTGTGTGTGTGTGTGTGTGTGTGTGTGACATCTCACTTGCTCATGTTCCCATCTATTCTTGCAGGACGCTGCATTTCTTGGGATGAATTTAGAAGACAGGTATTTGAGATGCAGCCAAGATGGTAGGTATTAAAATATTCATGTGCTTCTTAAGTAACAATCTTTGCATTTGTTACACAGAAAAAGGGATTAAAATGTATTTTACCAGAAAGTGAGCTTGTGTGTACAGTGTAAATCATTACACATTTTCATAATAAATTGATAGGAATGAAGAGCATGCTTATATCTTCCTCTCTCTATATAATCTCATTTTAATACATCTTTTTCCCACTCAGCTGTGCCTTCTATCATGCCATTCCGTATGCTTGGAATGCTGTCAAGGATCTTTTGCTCTTGTTCAATCCTACCTCTTGAATTTCTCTCATCTTCATATGTCTCCCTATTAATCACCCTTTCCCCTGAAGCATTCTGTCTTGTCTGGTTTACACTACAGAGTGGGGACTAGATTTGCAAATCTGGATGAATCACTGGCTAAATTCTAAAAGAGCTGTTTAAATATTAGCAGTTTAGTGTATTTAGTCTGAAGAGTTCATTGTTCACATTGAAAAGCACTTGGAGCCTGGATGCCATGTACAGCAGAAGATGCCTTTTCTGTTTAAAGTACCATCATCCACTATCCTCTCTGGAAGGCAGCTGAGCATAAGAGAAGGATTAAGACTTGCATCATTGATTTGTGAAGACATTGACTTCAATGTAAACCAGAAGAGAGAGAGTGCATTTTCTTATGCAAAAAATCTCTCTTTTTAATGCTCCTCACCCTAATGCTGGTTCCTAACTCCATGTCTCACTATACACAAAATGTGCTAGGGCGCTGGGCAGCCATTGGCAGATGGCTTAGGGAAGTCAATCAGCGGATGGGTCTCTATCACACCCCAGCCCGTCAGCTGAGCCAGGCAGGGCTAGAACCAACATCACAATCCCACATTCTCCTGCTAAAAACCAGCAAATCTTCTTGCCTTTCCACGCTCATGGCCGGTAGAGTCACAGCCACCAGCTGCACTCACTCCTCGGTAGCATCAGTGCTTCTACAGCACAGCTCAAGGGTTGGTGGGAGACATTTCTCTCTCTCTAAACACCCCCCCATACGACATACTAGAACTCTCATTCACACACCCCCTCACCCCACCACCCACACACACAATGTCCCGAGCTGCCTCACTATTTCTGCCAGGTCTATCGGGCCCTCCCCCATTAATTCATTCACTGACTACCCCACCCAGCCACCCTCATTCACGTGTTAGCCACCTCCCCCTTCTTCATTCACAGCCCCCTCTCTTCCCTGCCCTCCACTGACGCCCCTCAGGTCCCTCTGCCCCCCCTGCAGAATCTCGGGTACTTCTCCCCGCCCCAGGCAGGGTCCCCACCCTCGGTTCTCCCCCATGGGCACCCCCCTGATGGTCCTCGTGCATTGCCCCCGCCCGCCTCCCCCCTCCCCTGACACCCTTCCAGCGCCCCGGGCTCCCCGCCCCACGGCCGGCCCCCTTACCCGCGTCCTCCTCGTCAAAGCTGTTCATGCAGGGGAAGTAGATGGCCAGGGCCTCGAAGGAGGCGGACAGGCTGAGGCGGCTCTGCGAGCGCTCCATGAAGAGCCCCGGGCCGGGGGCGCTGCCGGGGGCCTCGGCCGCCGCCTGCGGCTTGGGCAGCTTCGACGCCCCATTCTTCACTCGGAGCACGGCCCGCGGCGTCTTGGCTACTGCGGGGGCCTCGGGGAGGCGAGACGGGGGCTGCGGCGGGGGACAGGTGGGAGGCGGAGGGGCTCAGCCCCGCCCGCGGGAGGCTGCTGGGCTCCCCGGAGGAGCAGGGAGGAGGCCGCTGCTCGCTGCTCCGGCGACGGGCGGAGAGCGAGGGGCAGGCACCTGCCGCCGGGGCTCCTGGGTGCGATGCGGGCACCGAGGCGGCTGGCGCTGGCGGAGCGCAGGTAGCGGTCAGCCCGGGGAGGAGGCGGCAGCTGTCCCTGGGAAAGGCACCGGGAGGCTGGAAGGAGACACTGGCGGCGGCGGCGGCTGCTCACCCACTTCCTACGGCTCCCCCTTCCCGGGCGGGCGGGCGGGCGCGGCTGGCCGGATGTCCCCCGTGGCGAGCTGCGCTCCCCTCGCCTGCTCCCGACGCCCCAGCCCTTCATTCAGCGGCGCGCCGGGGCGGGGGCTGCCATGAAGTCATCCTGGGAAGGCAGCAGCAGCTCCAATCAAAGCCGGCCGAGCGCAGGGGCGGAGCGGGGCGGGGGTGCGGCCTGCGCGGAAGGGGACCGAGCGCGGCTCCTTCCCGCACCCCTACCCCTGGAGCGCTCCCCTGGGCAGCGCCCGCGCCCTGCCGCTGCGTCCTGCCTGGCGGAGTGGATGGGCAAAGCCAGCCCCTGCTCCATGCTGTGTCAGCGCGGCTCCGCCGTGCGCCGGCTGCCGTGGAGCAGGGAGCGCTGGAGTTCTTCGAGGCCCTGCAATAGGGGACTGGGGGCTAAACCCATTGGACACAGGAAGGGGGAGCGCTTAGGGACCAGTCCAGGGGGAAGGGGAGCGGTGGGGCAGCTGCTCCTCCATGCGCTGCAGGAGAGAGGGAGCGCTCGCTCTGGTTTCAGTAGAGGATGGGGGGCTGAGCCCCTCTTCCCGAAACCCCTGGGCATAGGTGCTGGAATTAAGGATGCTGCTGCACCTCCTGGCTTGAAGTGATTTCCATCTATACAGGGTTTATAGGTCGAGTCAATAGCTTTCAGCATCAACACCCCCACTATACAAATTGTGTTGCTGATGTGTCTGGATCAGTAGTTCTCAAACTTTTGTACTGGTGACCCCTCTCACGTAGCAGGTAGTAGAGTGTGCCCCCTCCCAATATATTTAAAGTGTTTTTAGCTTATAACACCATTATAAATGCCTGAGGCAAAGCAGGGTTTGGGCTGGAGGCTGACAGCTAGTGAACTCCCACCTAATAACCTGGTGACCCCCTGAGGAGTCCTGACGCCCAGTTTGAGAACCATTGGTCTGGATGATTATCCTCTATAACTGTGTGCCTGGCCCCCCCCCCCCCCCGCTTCCCCTGTTTCTCCCTCCCTCCCCGCTGGTCACAGCTCAAGCCTGAGGCCAGGGTTGGATTTAAGTGGGAAAATACATTGGGGCCATCTATCGTGAAACCCAGGTGGACCGTCCCACAGAGCTGAGAGAGCGGGGAGCTGGAAATCAGGGGCAGCAGAGGCTGAGAAGAAGGCATAATGAGAGCAGGAGGTGAGCTTGGGGAGGTAATAGTGCAGGATTTGCTTTCCCTTGTTGGCCAGAACGTAGTGGGTGGCTATGAATCGCCCTACACAGTATTCTAGATATTAGCCTCTCTCTAATCAACAGAAGAACATTAGCTCAACCCCCTCCTACAGTTTCTTTCACTCCTTCCCTTTCCTTAGTGTTTTTTCTTTCAGTCTCACCCTCCCTCCCTTTCCCTGGGGTGGGCTGTCTCCCTTTTCCCCTTTTCAGTTTCTCCCCTTCTTCCTTCTCTCACTTCCCTACTCTGCTGTACTCCTGATGCAGTGCCAGAGAGCTTGGGTGTGAAGAGGGCATCTCACTGGAACCTTGCGGCGGGGCGGGGTCACCTCTCACCAGAACCCTGCCAAGGCCCCACTGGCCATATGCGCTGACTTCCTGATTTCTTGGGGGATGCTTGACCTCTGCCCCTCCCCTCAAAGCCCAACCCCTTCTCCCAAGGCCCTGCCCCACCCTTCCTCTTTCCGCCCCGTTCCACCCCCTTCCCTGAGGGTGCTCCATAGACAATGGGTGCCTCCCCATCCTGGGGGGGGGGGCATGATCTAAAGGGGAAGTCTCATGACCGGGTACATGCCATCATCATTCCCCTCCCTTCGGGAACTGCCCCCTGCACCCAGCCCTGGGCCACTTCACTCTCCTGGACCCACATTACCTGTGTGGGGGGGCACTCTATCCTCCCTCTGCATCTGCAGCCCCCCCCCTCCCTGCACATTCCTGGCAGGAGGGAGCTCGGGTGGGGAGTGAGAGTGAGTCACTTCTAATGCCAACCCGACCCAGTTGCTCTCTGCAGCCCAGCAGCTGCCTGAGAGAGCCTGGCTGGGGAACCAGCTTCCACTCCCTGCCCAGGCTCAGCTGCTGGGGACCTTGGCTGAGCAAGCCAGAAACATTACAGGAGGAGGGAGGTTCTGGCTCGCTTGCCCCCATCCCTGTGTCAGTTTGTTCTTACTCCCCACCTCCACCAGCCAGGGGAGAAGGGATAATGTGGGAACTTGCAAGCAGGGAGAGTGGGAAGTTGGGGGGGGGGGCGCGGTACAGAGCAGGGTTGCCTGGTCCAACAGCACATCAGTCTACAGGACTGATCTTTATTTACATTAGTGGTTTGGTCCTAATAAACATGGTATTGTCTGTTATCCTTTATCTCTGCCCCTTCCTCACCCTCTATCTTTCCCTCTCTTGGAAGATCCCACTGCCAGCCCCAGCACATAGCATCATAGGACTGGAAGAGACCTCGAGATGTCAGCTAGTTCAGTCTCCTACACTTATAATAGGACTAAGTATTATGTAGACCATATTATATTATCCCTGACAGGTGTTTGTCTAACTGGCTCTTAAAAATCTCCAATGGAGATTCCACAGTCTCCCTAGGCAATTTATTCCAGTGCTTAATCACCCTGACAGGAAATTTTTCCTAATGTCCAAGTTAAACCACCTTTCCTGCAATTTAAGCCCATTGTTTCTTGTCCTATGCTTAGAGTTTAAGGAAAGGAATTTTTCTCCATCCTCTTTGTAGCAACCTTTTATGCATTTGAAAATTGTTACATCTCCTCTCAGTCTTCTCCAGATTAAACAAACCCAATTCTTTTTCAATCTTCCCTCATAGGTCATGTTTTCTAGACCTTTCGTCATTTTTGTTGCTCTTCTCAAGATTTTCTCCAGTTTGTCCACATCTTTCCTGAAATGTGGTGTCCAGAACTGGACAGAATACTCCACTTGCGGTCTAATCAGCATGAAACAGAGCAGAATTACTTTTAATGTCTTTCTTACAGCACTCCTGCTAATACATCCCAGAATGATGTTCGCTTTTTTTTTTTTTACGCAACACCTGTTAACTTATATTTAGAGCCCACTCCCAGATTCCTTTCCGCAGTACTTCTTCCTAGGTAGCCATTTCCCATTTCGTATGTGTGCAACTGATTGTTCCTTCCTAAGTAGAGTACATCTGGCAGCCTCTCTTTTAGTCTGAGTCTACTGCTTATTTTAGAATCTCCTTCCTTAGAGGTTTTTAAGGTCAGGCTTGACAAAGCCCTGGCTGGGATGATTTAGTTGTGGTTAGTCCTGCTTTGAGCAGGGGGTTGGACTAGATGACCTCCTGAGGTCCCTTCCAACCCTGATATTCTATGATTCTGTGATGTGGGCCCTCAGAGCTGGAAAAGAGATTGAGTTTTTCCCTATGCTATATTTTATACTTAAGATATTATCCCTTCCAGCCCTATAGGATTTATTAATTAGTGAAACCAATTGTGTTGTACAGAAATTACTCTAAAAGTGATTTTCAGGAAAGAAATTCTCTTGAGTTCTTGAACCACACTGTAGGAGACTAATCGAGAATTATATCCCTGCTATAAGTTCTGTAATATGAGTCTAAAACTTCCTAGACCTTCATAGGACTTTTCCAAGAAAAGAGTAGATCTGAGATAGAGCCTTTTTATGTGCATCAGATCTGTGAAGTATTACCATTTTCCCCTAGCTGGCCAGTAAATTTTTATAGATGTCTTAAACAGAGCTCCTGTCTGTATTACACCTTTATAAGAAACTATAGCCACCAAAGTGTTATGGGAAGTCATGATGCTAATATTTTTCCAATGATTTAATATACAGTGGCTGGAATTGTCTAGTTACTCGCTATATGCAGTGTGGATAATAATTTTATGGGACTTGTTCTATCCACTTTATAGTCTTAGGAAAACAGTTGTATCCCATGTTTCATAATAAGTGTCAGTGAAAGGCAAATGTTCCATATCTCGGAATACAGGGAAACCTTTCAGAAAAAATAGCCACCATGCCTACAACACTGAATATTCTTGATCAAATAATTTAGTAAAACTACAAGTGGTTAAGTGTGCCTTCTCACAATAGCTACAGCATTTGTTTCTGCACTGTACATCTTATTAGACGCATATTCCTTAAGTACAGTAACAGAGACTACAAGATAAGAACTAAAAATCTTATTAAAGCTAATGTTACAATTATATAATACACAGGTTTGAGAAAAAAGTGTCTGTACATCTGGGTATAGTGCTTATATTAAAAACAAAGTTTGTATTTGTGGATAAAGTCATGAGACATATAGTGCATAATTAGCAATAACCCAAATTTAAGTGAATACATTTAAGAATACATTTAGATATTAGCATCAAAGTATTCAGGTACATCACTTACGAAAAGTTCATACAGAGAGTTGATTGTGGAAACAAATCTAGCAATGGGTGAAGATTGTCCCTCAGTAATTGAGAATTTAGGGTAGGTTGTCCATTTAGAAATACAATCCATGAAGAAAGTAGTTCAGTTACTTTCCCTGCTGCACTTCTCATCGGCACTCCAGCTCATCCCTCCTGGTATTGTTGATGTCCAGTGAGGTGTTGTATGTTGATGTCCCTCGACCATCTGATGGTGTCCAACACCCTGAGTTGCTGTATTAGCTGAGCATAGCGTTCACCGATTCCACATTCCAGCAACACTCACTTGTTACTGGGGTCCCATGCGCCCAAAACTCCGATGATCAGCTCATGTGTCTGAACCTGGTAACCCTTAGCTCTCAAGGTCTTGGCCAGAGGGGTGTATTTCTCCACCTTTCGAGCTCGGGCATTGCCGAAGGCCAAGGTCCTGTTTTCGAATGGCACTGTGACATCCACCATGATGATCTTCTTCCAGTCTTTGTTGGTGATGGCGATGTCCGGTCGCAGTTGGCTGTTGGTTCCAGGGATGGCAGAGTTCATGGCAACCTTCCCCATGGTGGGCAAGATGGCTCTGGCGACTCAAAAAGCTGTTGTTGACCAAAGAGAACATTGAGTATTGTTCTAACATCAAGATAAAGAATGCCATTCATACTTCCTGCAGAAGCAACAGACCAATCCACATCTCCTTCTCTTCCTCAAACTTCCATGTTTGTCAAGAATTATCTCCAGTTAGTCATCAAAAGGGTGCTCTCAGCCTTCTTGAAGGAGTATGCACCAAACTAACCCAGGATAGCACTTACTTCCCTGCATTAAAATACACGTGTGCCACCATTCATCACCCAAAATGTGGTTTCTTGCCCCATATGCCTAAGTCTTTTCAGGCATTGAAATTACTGTTTTAAGGTCCGCGGTTCCAGGCAGAAGGCATACACCATTAAATGATTTCCCACAATCACTGATAGGAAAGTAAAAATAGACTTGAAAGATGCTGTTTTCCCTTAGTTCTTTTTCACAAGAAAGCAGATGACTCCCTTAGTCTGGAACAATGCAGTGGAACTATGGCAATGCTCCTACTGAAATAGGGGGACCCTCCAGCCAACAATTCACAATGAATATACGAGGGCTCGACACCCTGCTCTAACTTCTAGCTCAAGCCAGTTTTGTGGTGGTGGAATTATTGATATGGGCAATCATCAAAACACCAATTTAACCATGAATTCCTTTATTAAATCCAAAGGCCAAATGGTATTAATACAATTGCTCTAAACATGCATAAAAAGCCTAATAAGCAATTTGCTACATCCAAACATAAGAACAGCCAGACTGGGTCATGCCGATGGTCCATCTAGCCCAGTATGCTGTCTTTTGACAGTGGCCAATGCCAGATGCTTCAGCGGGAATGAACAGTACAGGTAATCATCAAGTGATCCATCCAGTAGCCCATTCCCAGCTTCTGGCAAACAAAGGCTAGGGACACTGTTCCTGCCCATCTTTGCTAATAGCATTGATGGACCTATCCTCCATGAATAACAAAATACTTATAAGTATTTGATCAAGATACTTACAAATGGGCTAAACCCTTGGGAGTGTTTAGACCATATTGGTTGGCTCTAGCGTAGGCAGACAGGCATTAGCAACGAACCCTTTAACAAACAAGTGATGTCGTCAATTACTGATTTCAGCTAAAAACAGTTTGAGACAGTTCACTCTTATCTCTAGTCTTAATTTGGATCAGATGTACAGCCTCCTTTTTCCTTAAGGCTTTTCCTTTCTTGTCTTGTCCCCCACTCCCCTTACCAGCAGAACAATGGGAAGGTTTGGGCTTTTTTCTTTTAAGATAGTTTTTCTTTGTCTTGTTAGTGCAGCTCTGTATTTATTAATTACTTCCAAAGCTACAAGTAATATTTTTCATTATTCTCATGGCTTTTTTACTTGCTGACTGGGGTCTTCTACATAAGGATATGCATATCCTTAACTGAACTTAAGCTAAATTTATTTTCATCTTACATATGGTATTTGCTTTAACAGACTTGGACTGGAATTTGGGATGCCACATAAACAATGGAGTGAGTTTTAGACCATTTCCCAAAGACTACTTTCCTGGGTTTATCTTCTGGCAAACCTCCTCCAGAATTACTGGCTCTAGATCAAAAGTACCAGCTGTCCCTCGGAGCTAAACATTGCTCAGTCAGGAAGCTCAAAAGCAGCGTAGGCACAATTGCATCATTTACTCCCTTTTACGTGAAAGCCCATAATATGAAGAAATCCTTTGTGGTTGACTAAAGCCTCAGGTGGAAAAGAAGATGAAGGCACATTCTCTGCTATTAACTTGGTCCACTAGTACTAGACAGTCTTCGCTGGTGGTGGCACAAAGGAAAAACATCACCAGCATATTCATTCCATAAACACTCTGCGGTAACCAACTGCCATCACAATTAAACTGCACGCCTGTCTTTGCGACTGCAAATGCAGTTCAGAGCCTAGGGTGTTCTTGGAAAAAGTACATGCAGATAAGTCCTCTGCTGCATTTAGTTGTAGCAGAATTAGTACCTGCAGCATTTCCTCCTCTGAGGGCAACTTAGTAGTGTGTCTTGCAATCAGATACCATTAGATCTCTAGGGCTGGGATGTAACCAAAGAACTGAAGCTTGTAGATGCTGTATTTATTTACAGATGCAGTAAGCAACATAAATATTACTATGTGATATATTGATACCTCTGACTGTCTAAAACCGCCAACAAAATTAAGGGCCTTATCCTGCCTCCACTGAAGTGCCACTGAGGATAATTGACTGGCAGTGGCATGTGGTCTGCAGACCCTTTGTTACTGGTGATGCACAAGATGAAAAAAGGCTGGCTTGATTGTCAGATCCCAGGCTGAGTTTTCAGGGCTGGCAGCTAGAAAAGAGACTTTTTTACTTGAAATACTGAAAATAAGTTGAGCTGGAGTCACTGCATGGCAATAAAACATGGAACCCCATGATGACACTTTCACAGACACTTTTCACAGCAGAACTGCAATTTAAATTCCATTTTCAAAGACAGACAGTACAGCAGAAAGAGCAGGATGAACTTATTGGGGATAGTGACAGAGTCCTGTTGAACAATACCCTCTACTGAAAACCTACCGACAGCTATGCCTACCTTCATGCCACCAACTTCCATACCGGACACACCACACGATCCATTGTCTACAGCCAAGCCCTGAGGTACAATTGTATTTGCTCCAACCCCTCAGACAGAGACCAACACCTACAAGATCTTCACCAAGCATTCTCAAAACTACAATACTCGCACAAGGAAATAAGGGCACAGATCAACAGAGCCAGACGTGTACCCAGAAGCCTGCTGCTGCAAGACAAGCCCAAGAAAGAAAACAACAGAACACCAGTGGCCTCCGTGATTAGAGATAACAAGCTGATTCAGCCTCACTGGACTAACCCTGTTATCTCTAACCTGGTTCTTGCCTACCTATTTATACCTGTCCCTGGATACTTCCACTGCATGCATCCGACGAAGTGGGTATTAGCCCACAAAAGCTTATGCTTCAATACTTTAGTTAGTCTTTAAGGTTCCATAGGACTCTTTGTCACTTCTGCAATTCCAGACTAACATGGCTACCCATCTGTAAAATGGGGATAATGCTACTTCCCTCCTTTGTAAAGTAATTTGAGATCTATCAGTGACCTCCTCTGTGACAGCTAGATATTACTATTTCCCAAAATTATTTCGCAGATAAATAATCTTCCTCTCATGCTGCTCCAGACATGTTCCCTTCCCATACTTGTCTATTTTCTTCACAGGCTTCCTTTCTCTTTTCAGATCAAATTCAAGTTCCTTGTCCTCATATTAAGGGCTGGTCTTCACTGGGGGGTGGGAATCGACTGAAGATACGCAACTTCAGCTACATTAAGTAGGCGTATCTTCAGCCGACTTACCTGCCATCCTCATGGTGGCGGCAGTCGGCGGCGTGCTCCCCCGGCGACTCCGGCTTGCACCTCACATCAAGCTGGAGTTACGGGAGTCGACGGGGCGCCGAGGACGATCGATTTCTCACATCTTCACGAGACACGAGAAATCGATCGCTAACAGATCGATTGCTACCCGCCGATCCGGCGCGTAGTGAAGACATACCCTAAGGCTCTACACAGCTTCTCAGCCCTTGTTTCCTCCAAAGTCCCCTCTTAGGCTCTTTACCCTACCTGCTCTTGTCTCTTTACTGTTCCCCTTTTTTCCTGTTGTCAGCTTTGTGCCCCCTATGCTCTGAATAGCGGCTTTCTGCCTATGCACCATGCAGTCTCCATTGACACTTTTCTTCTTTAGCTCCACTTCTTTCCTTGCAGCCTTCCATTGATGAAGCCAGCTGTCTGCTCTCCCACCTCGTGCCTTATCTTTAGGATTGTTTGTATGCGATCTGCCCATTTTTGAAGGTTTGCTCCTCAGGGTAGGGCCCTGCCTAAGCTGCGCTTTGTGGAGCATGACAACCACCAGCTGCATGGACAACCACCAGCAGCATACTGCTGTGAGGGTTACACGGAATCCTGTTCAGCATTAGACAAGTCAGATAGATCCAGCTCAAAATAAATTATTTAAATTAAAAGAAGTCCACCTAATGTGAGGCAAAGTTGCATCAGTGACATGCAAAAAGGACAGAGAGATCAGGAAGATAATGCACCAATCCAGATGTCTTGAGGAGATCTAGGCTAGGTGCACAAGGAAAATAAGAATTCACAATGGAACCAGATGTTTCTAATAGATTCCAATGCTTCCTTCTTCATCAGCCTGGAGAGATGAAAAGGCCAGTGCTGCAACATACGGAGTCTGAGGACAGGCAAGGAGGAAGAGTCGTGTAGTCTGTTATGTGACTAGTTGTAGATAAACTGGGCGCAGTTGAGAGAGAAGATAAACACTGAGATTTAGCACATCCAAGTCACTAAGAACCTTAACTGAGGCTGCTTTAGTGACATTGGCTAATCTATTGATTCCTTGACAAAAGCCATCTCTGACTAGCGGAATATGGTAAGCACTGGCTGGATTTTTCCTGCTGGCTTCTTCTCTTTCCAGTAATTATGTAGCTTGTATTTTTACCCTGACACTCAGATCTCTAGAACATCAGGAGATGATCTTTATAGACAAGGGTGAGAGGATTCCCTGCTCTCCTCTCCCCTAGGGTTCTGTGTACGGCTGTTGGTAAATAAACAATCATTGCTTTGTGTTTGTTATTCTTTCTTCCTTGTCCTCCCACCACTTGTTCAAAAAAGAATCCATGTGTTAATTAATTGGGGAGCTCAAACACAGTTGTGAGGCAACTCCTCCCAGTAGGGTAGTAAAGATACACCACAATGAATCCACCCAGAGTAAATATAGCAACATGAATGACAAATAGCTTCCAGTGCCTTACAGTCTGGTCATACTGCCTCCCTCCCCACTAGGAAAGGCTGGCATAAGGCCATCATCACTGCATACTCAAAACCAGTGTCATTCAAGCCCCACAATGCTCTCCAGGGCCACAGATGCAGCTGTGGCTGATTCTACATAGCTCTCATGAGGTTGCATCAATACCTGCGATGATACTGAGCTGCAGTGACACAAAGATCATGTTGCAAAGCTCTAGCTAAAAAAGTAACTCTCTAGTGTTGTTTAACGAACATGTACATAGCCTCAGACATTTGCATTTATTCATTATTTGTATTACAGTAGTACCTAGAAGCCCAACCAAGATTGAAGTCCCAGTGTGCTAGGCCCTGTACAGGCCCCTTGTGATCTGCCCCAAAGAGCTGGCAGTATAAACCGGCAAGTCCGACAAAGAGCAGAAGAAAGGAAGTTGTTATCCCCTTTACACAAATGGAGAGCTTGTGGCACAGGGTGTTTAAATGACATACCCAAGTGTCACAAACTTTGTGGGTGACAGAGGAAGGAACTGAATGCAGGTGTACCGAGCACCTTACCCACAGACCAACCCCCCTCTTTTCCATGATTCTTTATTAACATCAGAGCTTAAAATCTAAATGTAATTGCACCATCCGTAGGAAATTCTACAGCATTATGAAAGCAGCCAGATTGGCCTTCACATGACCTTTGTTAGAGTAGTATTCAGTTAATTAGTGTCCCAGCCAGATGTGCACACTGCTCCCTAGCCTTTCTGCTGTGTCTCAGACTGCCTTCAGAATTCTACGCTATGTGGTATCCTCTTGTCCAAAATACACCCCCCACCTTAAAGCAATGGCTGCAGCTTTCACCATTTGCTAGTCGTTCGTCCTTCTGCCTTAATATCCAGTTGTGACTTGGGTTCACACATCTCTCTCTTTCTTTAGCTGTCAAGAACAAGGTCACAAAGGCGCTAAGCTACTAGCTAAAGAGAGATGAAGCTGAGTGTGTCAGTAATGACACACTGGCCTGCCAGCCTCATGGGGCTTGTTTTTTCCTCACGGTTTCCTTTTCTTCTCACATTTGTCTAATCAATCTTTTCCCAAAGGACAAAAGCACATTAGGCTCCGCTCCAGCTGCCTCACAGTTCATACTATTATCCCGGTGGGCAGCTATAAATATGGGCAAGATCATCTATTTCAGGGGCTAACAGCCTTTGAGAGTGACTGTGCCATTTCACCAAACTATGGCTGTGCCCATCACTTCCTGTTCCACTGTGCACTGTCCAATCTGATCTGTAATGTAGTCAGCAGAGAGGGGTGATTAGACATTTAAATCAGGATTCAATTCCTTCTCTCATCCCAGGTGATCTCCTGAAACGTGGTTTAGATCCCAGCCGGTTTGGGATCCAGGTAATTTTATTTTGGTGACTTTTCCCCATTGAAATGTACCAGCTCAGCACCCAACATGGAGAAAGGGAAAATGCCTTCAGATAGAAAATGCTGTTATTACCAAGAGCAGGTGTTTGCACATCCACTTCACTGAAATATCACAGGAACAGTATGTCCTCAGGGTACTGCACTGCAGGCTGGGAAATCAGGGTGAAACCAAGCAGAGAGAGAGGAAGAGAAGCTGGAGGAAGATGGAGGGTCAGTATGGGATGAGACAGGAGGCCTGAGAGAAAAAATAACAAGGTTGGAAGAATGCTGAGTTGGCTGAGTCACTAAGGGAAGGCAGTATTAACGGGAGAAAAAGGTCTGGGAAGAAAGGAGAGGAACTGGGCAGGATTAGGGACAAGAGAACTAGAGAAACGGGGGAAGGGGAGAACCACAGATTTGGAGCAAGCAGACACAAAGGTGCAGTGCATAGACTTGAATAGTCCACATGGATCTACCCAGATCCAAATGCTACATCCATACAGAGAAAGGGAAATCTGGAAGTCAGAGCCACAAGTGATCATGTGTGTGTTTAAGTAACAGATTTTGCATCCACAAATAAAGTTCATGGCTGCAAATCAGGCAGTTAAATATCTATCCTGCTTGTGGGTGAAAATGTATAGGTTGTTTATGGAAATTTGACCCATAAAGTCTCCGTTTTAAAAAACTGCAGACGTTTTGCGCAATATATTGGGTGTGGGGGTGAGCAGCATGTGACTGAATGTGAACATAGGATTATGCAGACAAACTGCTTCCTTCATTCATACCCACTCATGCCACAGGCATTGTCACAGATGGAGGCGATGCTGGAAGTGACAGGTGGAATTTAATGCATCTGAATTTTAGTCAGTCATTTTGGCAAAATACAATAATGCTTCAGCTGGTGGGTAATTCAGACTCAGTTCCACAAATACAGACTCATCCACTACAGCTGTAATTTCCCCACCTCTTACCTACTATATAGGAATATATGAGTGATAGCCGGCAAAGCAATGTTGGCTTGCGAATTAGCTTGGCTCATTATTATGCTGCCAAATTACTAAGTGATTCTGTGGCATTCTGCCCAGGTCATGCCTAGAAATATTTAAATTTAATCTTATCCTGGACTTTACAATAAAAGATAGTGAGTGTACTTGATTCTCTGAGGGTTTTAAAATATTGTTTTACCATTAAAAGTCAATGCCAAGAATATCAAATTAAATATTCTATGGGGATGGGCCCTTATGATGTCAGCTGTGTTGGCCCAAAAGAATTCAGAAGGTAGGTCCTTTGGAACATTCCAACATCCTCTCTTCTTGCGTTTCAAAATTTGGATCCAGACGTTGGACTTCCATAGTTCAGGTGTCTTAGTACAACTGACTCAATTTGGACTGAGAGTGGGGTTTCAATGCCTCACCTTCAGCACTGAAAGCATTAGCTCTGACCTTTTGCATTAGAGGAGTAAATCCACACAGCTGGAACGGGTAGTAGACCTATTAACCTCTCTGTATCAGCTACTGATGTGGCCTGTGTCATACATCGACCAGGAGGTTAATTTGGATCTGGTCATTTGGTTTGGGCTCACTTTTAATTATTTTGTATGCACAAAATTCTGCTCTCAGCTGCACATCACATCTCAGTTTCTGCTCCCTTGGCATGTGTAGAGCTCCAGGAGTTTGAAGTGTTACAGAAGGATGTACATTTCTTCCAGGCTGAGGTTCATTCACCAAGCAAATTCTCAATCTGGGAGGCTTTTTTAAAATGAGGCTGCTGAGTTCACAATAAGAGAAGGACAGAAATAACCCTACTTAGGAATTTATGGGTTTCGGTGCTTGTAAAAGTTGTGGTAAATTGATTTGCTCTGGGTTGGGATGGTCATCAGCAGGTTTACACAATAACAGATGATTCACCATGGCACCTAGAGCAGAATCTCTGCCTGGAAGAAGTTACTGCAAATGGGAATAGTCAGTTCAGAACAAGCTGTCTTCCCATTCATATATTTGTGCTGAGGCTGGACCCTATAGAACAGCTCAGAGGAAATGGTTAGCTAATTCTATGGGGAAGGCACTCAGACACTGTGGTGATGGGCAGTAGGATAAAACCCTCAGATAGAATAATAAATGGCAGAAATATTGCCTTCATCACACATGCTTTCAGTGCTGAAGGTCAGGCACTGAAACCCCACTCTCAGTCCAAATTGAGTCAGTTGTACAAAGACACCTGAACTATGGAAGTCCAACGTCTGGAACCAAATTTTGAAATTCAAGAAGAGAGGATGTTGGAATGTTCCAAAAGACCTATCTTCTGAATCCTTTTGGGCCAACACAGCTGACATCACAAGAGCCCAACACAGCTGACATCATAAGAGCCCATTCCACAGTGATAAAGGGCCCAGCAGAAGTTTGGTAACATTTGTCTCGAGGCATCTTATAGGATATCCCATTTCCACCCCACCCCACAGGTCCAGTTCTGACCGATGCATCCTTCCTACTGAGGAGAGCTTGTCAGCACCTTCTCCCTGACCACGAATTGGCAAGAAGAAATGTGTCACTCTTAACCAAAGTGCTCCCTGCTGATTAGGGTCCATATGGCCCAGTTCTGAATTCCCTCAGAAAGGAGGAAAAACAGACACGAGGGAAAGCCCATATCGGGAAGTGGGGACCCAAGTCTGGTTCAAAGAATTCTGCTGTATTGAAACTCTGACACTCCAGAGCAGAGAAGGGTCTTGAACTAATGCAAATTGAAGATGAGGGGTTAAGGATTATATCGTTAGGAAAAGATAACACAGCTTCATTCAAGCTAATATAGGCTAGACTGGGCTGAGGCTAATGAGATCCTGCTAGCAGCGATAAAGATGAAGGCCCCAGTGAATGAAGCTACTAACCCATGGGAATTCTTTGAATATGCCAGTAAAGTAGTGGACAAAGGAGAACAAGTTGACGCAATTTACTTGGACTTCCAAAAGCTGCACAAGATGCTTCTAAAAGAGTCATGCAGTGAGAGGCAAAGTATTGTCATAACCGGCTCAGAGACAGAAAGCAGAATGAGAATGAGATGGTTAATTTTCATCACAACAAAAGTTTGCCTCAAGGTTCCGTACTAGGCCCTGAGTTGCTTTTGACCTTGTCATAAGTATAAAGTAGCCTAGAATTAGTGTTTACCTATAAGGGGTTAAGCTAAAGGTAACCTGAGAAGTGGACAACTGACCAAAGAGAAATTCCTCAGGAGACAAAGGATTTTGAGTTTCAGTTTCTCTCTGGGTCTCTCTCTGTTCAACTGGGCTATGGGATGAATCACAGCTATTTCTTTCACTGTAACTATAAGCTTTCTATCAAGTAAGGTAGTCAGTAAGTTTACCTTCTTTTTACCACTTGGAGGGTTCTCAGTGGTGAGTGTTGGCTGGGTGCTTCTTGATATTGTAAGATTCAGCAGAGATATCAAGAGTGGGAGAAAGTTGCTTCGGGGGAGAGGTTTGGTTTCTTAATTTTTTTGTTGATTATGGTAGATGCTGTTCTATTGATGGATATAAGGGATTTATTCCTCTCTTTTTTTCTTTTATTAAAATCTTTCTTTTAAGAATCTGACTGCTTGTTTTCCATGGTGTAAGATCCTGGTTTTGGATCGGGCACATCTCGCAGGATCAGGCGAGGCTTTTCTCTCAAGCTTCCCAGGGAGGGAATAAGTTTGGGGGTTTTGTGGAAAGAGAAAGAGGGGCTTCAAGTGGCCCATGTCCAATAGTTTTCTGAGACATTCTCACTTGATGGTGGCAGCATATCAGTTCCAGACACAGAAGAAGTTGTGTTCTGGGGGAAAACATTTTAACCCAAGCTGGTAAAATAAATTTGGGGGGTTATTTCCTTTTTTCATGCGGGTCCCCACCTCTGTACCCTAGAGTTCAGAGTGGGGAGGCAATCCTGACAGACCTTTATTGATGATCTGGAAAAAAGGGGTTAATAAACCTGACCCCATGTCCCTCATCCACAGTTCATAGGTGCTGCCACGTGAGGCTCCACCCTGCACTCAGCCACCTGCTGTGAGAAGGGTCCTTATAGCCAGCATTCCTCTATGAACAGGTGCCACAGAAGTGAAGCTGCATCTTTCAGACGCTAATAGAAAGTGCATGATCTAAAAAAACGCACCAGCAGCAGAACGTGGTCACTGGAACGTCACAGCTGTTTTCTGCATTACATGGCAACTCCAAATTCTCTTGGAGCCAATGGGAGGCTTTCCCTTGACTTCATGAGGCTTTGAAACAGATCCTGTGTGGGAGCCAGGCACTTAGGGGCAGGTGTGACCTGTTATTTTAAGCCTTCACACAAAGGTGGATTCACTGCGTGCCTCCCCCTGGCTGAGCTGGCAGGAGCCATGCTGAGCTGGTCTTGGCAGGGGGTTGTCTCCCCTTGATTGAGTTCATCTCATCTGAACCAGGTTGAGAGCAGAGGTTCAGCCACCATGGTAAGATGATAAGAATGGCCATACTGGCTCAGACCAAATGTCCATCCAGCCCAGTATCTGGTTTACCGACAGTGGCCAATGCCAGGTGCCCCGGAGTGAGAGAACCTAACAGGTAATGATCAAGTGATCTCTCTCCTGCCATCCATCACCCCCCTCTGACAAACAGAGGCTAGTGACACCATTCCTCATCCATTTCCATTACCGGGTGGTTTCATGGCAGATCCCTGATCATACCCACTGCTTGGTTTTCCTTTCTGTGGCTTGGTTCTAGCAGTGAGGACTAGCTCAGATTTACAGGACTAACTGCAGAGTAGATGCTTCTACCTGAATTACTTGCCAAGCATTCCTGGGTCAACGCTCTCCTGAGACTTTGGCCCTTTAACTAGGCTACTTTAAATAATGCCAGTTAAAGTTACTGACTGGTTTTTATAAAAACCTCAGGTTTTCGAAGGAAACACTATATATTTATTTGTAAACAGAGCTGTTTGGCTAATTTAATGCCAGTTTCCTGCATGGAACCCTGGTTTTCCTAAAAATACCTCTGCAATCACTGCCAGCCACACCACTACACATGGAGGCACAGTATCCCAGAAGATGCAGGGCTGAAAACATCACTTCCTGCACATCAGATGTGCTGGGTTTGCTCCCAGCACACTGCCAAGGAAGTAGCACAACAGTGAGGGGGCCTGAGGCTGTTGCGTATCCAGCTTTAGGAGGGGTCAGTAAGCTCAGAGCAGAGAATGATCATGCATTATGCTGGACCTGGGCCTGAATGATTCATGCTGGGTGTGAGGCCCTCCCTCAGTTTGCTTCTGACCATGACAGATCAAAGCCTGTGCTTCTAGAGTCAGCCAACAGGACAAGGCTGGCCACTTAAACACCCCACAATGCTCATTTTGCCCTGATATGGAGTGCCCACTATCAGCCACTTCCCCCATAGCCATTCTACAGGGCTAACAGAACTCTGCTTGAAGCCTGACAAGTTTTATTGTGTAAAAGCCCATAGAACCTAGGGCTGCCCCAATTTCCCATCCCTGTCTGTGGCACACAGAGTAGATGGAAGTCGGACTTTTGGAAGGAATTGATCATGCTACTTAGCATTAAGTACTTATGTAATGTAGCATTCTCCAGTGCACTGAGGTTCCTTCCATTCAGGGCATAGCAAGTAAACTGCAGGATTAGTGTTAAACTGCAGAGGCTGTTATTATACAGAACTCCATTGTTTTTCTGGATACTCCTCCTTGCTGAAAGGTCCTTTTGCAATAATTTGCTTACTACTGAGAAATCTTCCTCTAACTGTTTTGTTTCTGCTAGTGCCTGACCATTGTTCCAGGCAAGTGCGTGTCGCAGTCAAGTACAGCAGAGACCAAAAGAGCTCTGCTCCTTCTCATACTTGTGTTCAGGATATGGCAGTTGCTCTGTGCAATGAATATTGCAGAGAACTTGCATGTGTCTTCCTCACAGAGGAGAAAAACAGTTCTACTGAAAGACCTAAGCAACTTCAAGCTGTCTGCTCTCAAATCATGAGTCATGCTAGTTTCTCTTTAGGGGGCACGTCTCTTATGTTGTAGATTAATATTTCTGCTCTGTGCAATCGTGGGCTGACTTTTTAATGTAGTTTCAGTTGTTGACTAACATTTTTTGCTCTGAAATTCTGACATTTTGCACCCTCTCCCCAGCGAGCCTGTCTGAAAAAACAGCTGTAGCGAGAGAAGAGAATCCATTCACCCCTTAAGGACAGGCGAGAAGTTCTCTGTGTGGCTCCCTCTTGGAATAATCCAAGATTCTGCTGTACAATGATGGATGATTTCACCACTCTTCTCTCGCAGGACAGCCTGCCACTATCGCTATCTGGGGCCATTCCCTCACAGTATTCATGCAGTCTTCTGTTGAAATGGGTTTGAGTTGCAAACTTTGTTGGAGGTGGATCTAGGGATTTGATCCTGGCTCATCTCTAATCTTCAGCTTTCACAGTCAGAGAACAATAAAGATGGGTTCCACATGAGCAAGAGAGCCCCAAGACACAGAGAGCAGTGTACCTGAAGCAACAGACGAAAATCTGGTTACTGTCCTCTAACCCCTGCATGATTTCCACACTTGGTTCCACACTTGGTTCCTATCTGTATACATAAGTGATTTGAAAACTAGAACCATAGGGTTAGAAGGGACTGAAAGGGTCATTAACTCCCTGACAAGATGCAGGCATTGTTATGTCAAAACCATCCAAGACAGATGGCTAACTAGCTGCATTTTGAAAACCTCCAGTGAAGGAGTTTCCACAACCTCCCTAGGTAGTCAGTTCCATTGTCCTACTTTTCTTATAGTTAGGATGTTTTTCCCTGAGATTTAATCTAAATCTGCTATGCTGTTGTTTGAACCTCTTACCTCTGTTCCTGCCCTCTGTGGCAAGACAAAACATCTTTTTTATGGCAGCCTTTCAAGTACTGAAGACCACTATCATGTCCCCGCTCAATCTCAGTGAACTGGGCTGATGGGAACACGGTGGAGTTTTGAATGGGGCTGCAAGGAGGACAAAAAAGTTTCATGTTACAAAGGACTTTGAGATTGCAAAATCAGGTTTTGTTCAGAATCAGAACAAAAACCAGAAACTTCAAAGTTCTCCACGAAGGAAAATTTACCCCCAAGCTTTTGTTTTGGATCAATCAATACTTTGTTTCCATTTCAAGTATTTTTAATTTTTTCTATTATAATAAAAAAAATTCAGAACAAAAAAAAAGTCAAAATATTTTTTTCAAAGAAAAGTTGAAATGGGATATTTTGACAGTGTTTGAACTGTTTATTTTCTGGTTTTCTTCGAAAATGGAATTCTGAAGAAATTAAGCCAATTTCATGAAGCATTCTGACTTTGATGCAAGTGCATATTCCAACAGAATATGGTTCTACTGAAGTTTCCCTGCTCTAGTTCTGAGCTGGGAATGGGTGAGGGAAAGAGCAGTATGGTGACATGCTGTCCAGTCCTCTGAGACAGTGTCAGGGAAGTTGTCTGGTGCCCCATTAATAAACAGTCTGAGGGGCTAGGGAAGCATGGGATAAGAGCAGCCACCACCAGCCAAAGGGAAATTTAAGATCCAGGGAAAAGGTAGCCCAGAATGAGAGCCGTGTGGAAAATCCAATGGCTCCATTTAGACCAAGCTGGTCATATCAGCCTCCTGGTTGAGCAGAGATACATTTTGACATTGTAAACCTGTTGACTGTCACCCATTCAATCCCGCATGGTCAGGGTTGTCCCTGACTTCAGTTCTCCCTCATCCAGGTTTTCAGTTTTTACAGACACCACACACTTTGCTTATCCAATTACAAAACCCTTACTGGGGCCTGCATTTATTCAGACAGATTAAACTCAAAAGTAAAACTCAAACTCCCAAAAATCTGCCCCAGAGCCTAGCCCTTACCTCAGAGCCTGTGTGAACCAGAAGGGTCCTTCACAGGGTCTTCTTTGTCAGTTCTTAGGCAGTGACCCTCTTTGGGGTTCAGCTTGCAGCTATCTGTTCGGAGCTGACTTCAGCTCTCTTATGAGGAACCAGCTGACTGAGGTTCCTTCCCTACAACATGTGTTTCTGGTTGGTTCATTTAACAAGCCTGCTCTAGGACTCAAGTCTCCTGCGGGCACCTCCCTCACAGGCATATGCCCCATAGCTATGTAAAGGGCTGGCTTTCAGCCATGTCACCCTCTAGGGGCTATAGTCCATAAAATGGATGACAGAGCTGATGTGGGTAGCAGTGTAAAGGAGTTCTTCTTAGTGCAAATGACAGAGGCCTGCATTGTGTGGTGCTGAAGGCAAGAGTTCTAGTCTGGCTGTGTAATTTATACAGTAACTGTGTGTCTGATACCTGTGAGGAAGGTTAGTCTTGTGATTAAGATGTTGCACGGGAACTCAGGGATATAGATTCAGTTCCAGGCTGAGCCAGAGATAATCTGTCTGACGTTGGGTAAGTCTCTGTGCCCCAGTAACCTAGCTATAAAAATAGGGATAATATAATACTTCATTTGGCTAAGGAGGATCTTCAAGGCAGGGATGGCTTCTTATGCTATCTTTGTACAGCACCTGGCACAATGGAGCCCTGATTTCTATTACAGCTTCTAGGCACTGCTGTAACACAGATAATAATAATCTGCAGATGTTATTTTTGTTACATCCGAATGGAGGTGACAAGAGAATCTACGTGCACGTACTGGCTTCCTGCTGATGCAAACAGAAGTGCAGACAGAGCAAAATCAAAGAAAAGGGGAGGCAAGAATCCAGGTTTTGTGCTCTAGGGAGCTGCAAAATAGGCTAAGAAGCTAAAAATAACCTGCTACTAGTTCCAGACACTCCAGCTCTTTACAGAGACAAGAAAAGCTCAAGCTGACTTTTAGCACAGGGTACTTATTCCATCTGAGTAGTGTCATCATTACCTTCCAGAGCATTCCCAGACCAGACCCACCGAATGACAAGGGAGTTCTTCATTCTTCTTTTGTTCTGGTTCTTGAGGATATCAGGGCAATTATTGCAAAGGTTTGTCAGTGAATTTTCTTTTGACTTTTTAAATGGATAAGACTTACTCCTGCAACCTGTTTGCTTTCTGTCAGGATCCTAGGGAATGAGTTTAGTGGCAGGAAAGTTCATAGGGACAGTAACATTTAAGAAAACATTGGAGAACAGTCACAAAAAAAAATGTGAATCACAATTGCCTTTGCCTCAGAAACCTCTCTCTAAAGCAGCAGTGTCCAACAGAAATTCAATGCTAGCCACATTTGTGATTTTGAATTTTTCTTATTTGCCACATTATAAAAAAGGATTTAAAAACATACTACAAATGACATTTCAAATAATTTTTATTTATACAAAAAATAAGTAGATATTACAAAAAAAGTAGGTATGACTAACACATAATTACTTCAGTGTGACACTGAATTCTTTTTCTTGTACCATAACCCTGAAATCTGGTTCACATATCTATGCATTATGGTCATACTCATGCGTTAGCCACAATTCAATAGCCTATCCACCACATGTGGCTAGTGGCGAATGGATTGGACACTGCTGCTCTAGAGGGTTACACTCATCTAGTCAGGGACCATAGGCACTTTTGAAAATTTGACCTAGTATTTATCTAAGTGACTAAGAAACCTAAATCCTATAACTCAGTCCCGTGGGCTTCAGCTAGAGATTGCCTGGGTAAAAAAAAAAACTCAGTAAGGTCCTTGAGGTTTGGCCCAGAGAGTCTAGAACACAAACTCCTCAGACATTCCTCCCTGTGTCGAACAGAGAGGAAGAGGAAATAATAAGGGTCACTGGAAAAAAGCGAGATAAATACAGGATAATCTCCTAGGCAATAATTCCTCATTTAAGAGCAAACACAAGGAAACAATTTAGTAGCTACCATGGCATTAAACAGATGGACTAAACCACTTCCAAAGCAATCAGGTATCTCAGAGCTCAGAAGTACCCATCTGTCTACAAACCAAAGGGGGGAATATGTTCGGTGGCTCAGGTATTTCCAAAGCTTGAGTCACACAAACCTCTCACTGTTGTTATTATTATTCCTATTTTAACATTTGTATGAAGTGTCATAGATGTTTCTGGTGCTTTACAGAAAACAGAAAGAGATGCAGTCCCTGCCTGAGGTGAGTTCTGATGCTCTCACAATGGACTGTTTCGATATGCAACATATCGGAGAGATATATCCTATCTCAAGAGAGGTTCTCAGTCCATTTCAACAGCTCCTGAGCTTGCACCCCAATCTGCCTGAGACCTTGGCTCTGTCCTGGTCATGCCTTGCCACAGCCAGGGCTGCAGGCAACTTTCACTTTCCACAAATCCCTAGTGCTGATTTTCTGAAAAGAATGTGTTTTTAACCACTTAAAACCCCACAGGCCCAAGATCAATCATCCCTAATGAAAAAACAGCCAACTTGAATTCATTTAAATATAAAAGCACCCAACTTTATAATATCTTAACAAATTTTATCCTCCCCAAATGGTTTATTTAGGTTGTAAGCTCTTTGGGACACAGCAAAATCTTTTTGTTGTGTATTTGTACAACACCTAGAATGAAGGGTTACTGGGCCATAGCTACAGCGCCTAACTACAGCTAATAATAATGTACAGAACATATGGTCTTTCAGAACATAATAATAAGCGCTTAGCTAATAAGCACTGTGACAAAGCTCCAAGTTTGTACTTGTGGGTCCTGCGCTTCCTGGCAGATTTAGGGGCCTCAGAAACTCATCTAGGCCCCAGAGTGACCTCCCTTTCTCAGTATAATTGGCAAGAGTCACCACCTAGTGAGTTACCTTCATCACAGGCCAGTATGGAAGGTGGAAAAAGGGGGGGAGCCCAGGCCCGCCCTCTACTCCGGGCTCCAGCCCAGGGACCCTAATAGTATCAGCTAAGATGGATGACCTTTTATCCACAAAACACAATTCAATTCCCTGGGCTACTTCCCCACAGCAGTCCCCGCTTCTTCAAACTCCACTTCACCCCTACCTCAGGGCTTCCTTCCTTCTGGATGATATGTTGTCCAACACTCAGTCTCACCAACAGCACAACCTCCTTCCACAGCTCCTGACACCCACAGCCCACCTGACTAACTGGGAGGTTTTTATCTGGATTCAGCCAGTCCCTGATTGGCTTCAGGTGTCCCAATCAGGCTAGCTGTTTCTACTCCTTTCTAGAAGGTACTTAATTGGCCCCAGGTGTCTTGATTGGTCTGGAGTAGCCTTTGTTTGGCTATCCAGGGAACAAGGACCTGCACATCCTGAGGCTGATATACCTGCCTTCCAGCACTCTCCTATATCCTTCTGGTCTGACTCCGTCACAGTGCATAATAAGTGCCTAGCTAATAAGCGCATAATAATAAGTGCCTAGCTACAGCTAATAGTAATGTACAGAACATATGGTCTTTCAGAACATAATGATAATATTAATATATTAATAATATTAATAATAATGTACAGAACATATGTTGCTTTCATTCTGCACACGTGAGATATGCAAGAGAGCAGAAGAAGCCAGTTCTGTTGCAGGCAGGCTAGTGCTGCTGGGCCAGCCTGCTCTTTCTTTCGGCTCACAGAGTGTGAAATCCAGGGGTAAGAGGAGAAATAACAAACACACAGATGCTGCTGATGCTGCCATGTTCCCATTGTGAAACTGTCACTCAAACAACTTGTTATGCGTGGGTATGACGTCAGATCCAGGTCTAACAAACTTTGCTGTCAGTTAGAAGCCCTTTAACAAATGGATCTGGTGACAGCTTTGCATTACAAAACCACACCCTTTCCATATTTTGTTTTCTTTTTATAAACTGACAGTTTTAAAATTAAAATGCCTGGTCAACTGTGATTCTCCCTGTCAAGTAACTAACAGCTGTAGCCATGCTGGTTTATAAATGAATTGTATGAGGAAATTTCTCTTGAGGTTAAGTACATCTGGAATCTTTATATGAGGTAATGAACTGATTAGTGTGTATGT
Source organism: Dermatemys mawii (assembly GCA_007922305.1). Taxonomy (NCBI): domain Eukaryota; kingdom Metazoa; phylum Chordata; order Testudines; family Dermatemydidae; genus Dermatemys; species Dermatemys mawii. The sequence continues at coordinate 13,013,806 of ML677360.1, read as the reverse complement.
GTCCTACTGTCCTCTGTGGGACATCAGAACTGTTCAGCTTTATGTCATAGCCTCTATACCACTAACAACCAATGGCAAGTCGCCTTTAGAGCAAGTGATAGAAGGTGATGGTTTGGGAGCAGAAGAATCTGAATTCTATCCCTGCTGACACTGTGATGGTCCAGTAAATAGGATTCAGCATAGTGACAACAATCACAAAGTCCTAGGACCTACGTGGTCAGATTTCTGTCTGTGCAGCTAGGTATATATACCACATCCATCTCCAGGATGTGCCAGTGTTTTACAAGTGCCAACAGTTAGAACTCTGTTTTATTTCTTCCTTGCTGCATGCATAGGGGGCTTTATCTTCTGCTACATGGGAAAGCTAAATTAAAGAGGCAGGTTTGCACTCTGTTCTGAAGGTTCTTGATCATTCCAGTCCAACCTGGGACCCCATGGGAGAAAACAAATGTCACGGGAACTTGATCTCACAAAGAGAATAAGCCTCCTGCTCCTTTCTTGTTACTGTCGCTGTGCAGCTCATTACACTGAGGTAACTGAGGAGGGCCACTCAGCCTTTGTAGTTTGCTACAGAAGAGAATCAGACCCCTCTATCCAACCCAAAGTCACCGCCCTTTTCTCCTCCATCGTAAGCAAGCACGGTGCCAGATCTCGGGAAGTGTAATATTTGCTTTAACAGGTCAGTAAATGCCCTTTGTACTCCGGGAGGTCACCTTCCTTAATCTGTGCTGTCTGGTTACGTAACAGAGATACTGAACAAATAGCTTAACATTTAATCTTCGTTTCCTTCCATCTCAAGCATGGCAAATCAATTCCTGGGCAGAAGTTGCTGCTGCTCAGTGCTGGGAGCACACACTGGTCACATTAACTTTAAAAAGGACCATCTGAAATGGGCTAAAAAAGCACGGTTCCCTTCTGAGCAACATCCAGTTCAGTCAGGGTCCTAAAATAGAACTGCCACATGCTGCTCCAAAAATAACAGACATCCCTGCCCTCCAGATGCAGTCTTATGCTCACTCCAGGTGTGCTGAGAGCACGGCGATGGGCAGAGTACAAGAATCTAGAAGGATACAGGAGCTAGGTAGCCCCACTTTCTGGACTTCAGCGCCCAAGTTCCAGCTTGAGCTGGAGCACCTATATGGCTACTTTACACCGTAGCATGAGGCTGACAAGCCTGAGTCTGTAGACCTGGGATTTCAGGCTCACTGCCATGGGGTTTCCATTTTTTTTTTTCCAGTGTAGACATACCCTGAATTTCTCAGAGCCCTCGGTGCCTTCTGGATGCATGGCTCTGTGGACATGGCCCTGGACATGGACATGGACATGGACCCTCTGCCTTTATGATAGATGGAGATTTGAGATGGAACACAAAGCACGAGGATTGTATCATTTAACATTTATTGTGGTAGTGCCTAGAGGTCTTAACCAGGTTGGGGTCCTGCTGTGCTAGGTGCTGCACAAACACCAGTAAATAACAGCCCCTGCTCTAAAGACAAGCTGAGTGTGCACTGTTAGTGCGTTAAGAAGTTAATGGGACTCATTTTCAGTGGTTTGTAACGTGGAAACTAAAAATGCATTTGGTGTAAAAAGATCCTGTTTAGCATTCGGTTCCTAGTGCAGACTGACCCCTTTGGGTCTTGAAGAACAAAAAGCTACACAACACCTGAGTCTCCTCTCTCCAGCACTGTCTGATAGCTCCTACACAATCACTGTCAAAGCCCTGCATGGAAATTCAAGTAAATGCCAAAGCAACCAAAGCCCAACCATTCCTAACACTGCAAGGAAGAAAACAAAATCTGAAAGGTACAAATCAAAACAGTGGCAAGGTGTTAGCCTCACAGGGGTGGAGATCACTGCAGCGGGCAGGAGCACTGATATAGAAGCACAGGGCGGCAGAGAGCTCCAGCACCCAAGTCTTGTCTAGACCAGGATTTAAAGTTGTTATGTTAGCACTTGTTAGCTAACACAGTGTAAAAGTTTAGTATAGGCAAAGTGCACTGCCTTTAACATGTGCTATGCTGGTCAAGTTAAAGCTAGGGGATTCCAGACCCGCTTAGCATATTTTAACAGCTGTACTGCCTTGTCTGTACTGGGCTTCTGAAACTCATTAGTTAGGATGTTAGTTACCCTAGTCTAGACAAAGCCCAGTGTGTGACATTTAGAGATTGGGCTTGAAAGGAGGAGGACCATGCAGACATCAGTATCCTAGAGAGAATTAATGCCTCTGGTGATCTGATCCCAAATATAATATGGGCCATCACCATTTTCAAATTCATCTTCTTTATGGGCAGCCAAAATTTTAAGTCCCTGGGGTTCGACTCTAGCTCCAGCTAGCAGGGAGAGAAACTCTTCACCATTCCACAGCTGTTAAAGTGGCTGGTGGGTCACAGGCCAATTCCTAGTGGACATGTGTCCACATCACACAACCTACAGTGTTGTTGTGATAGCCAGCAAAATATGTCTATAACAGCTATTACCTTACCCACCCTGTCACTCTGTAATCTATTGCTGGCACACTGGCTGCCATTCTCAGCTGACACACTAAGAGCTGACTAGGCTATATAGACTAAACTGGCCCCACTTTCCCTTCAAGATGGGTGCCTCTGTGTAACAAGCTTGTTAGCATGGTGATATGGAGCAAGGTTTTGGGATGTGGAGATCTGCTCACAACACGGTGCTGAAATCCCCCAGTGCACTTCATAGCAACCATCAAAAGGGAATGCATTTCATCTACTATCAGATTCAGGACCCTACCCTGTCAAAGGGAAGGGCTCCGTCTCTGATTACCAGCGCCTGCACCATCTGGTCTGCCAGAGACTTTTTGTTAGTCAGTGACCCTTGTTATCTGAGGTGTCTGAGTTACTGTAATTGAATAGTTCATTCTCTGCTCATTTAGCCATGTTCCTGAGACTGTAGCCTTCCTCTGCCACGAATCCAGAAGGCAAGTCCGGCAGAGGGGACAATAGCCATCCAGATTTCTAAATCTTTGATTTGGTGAAGGAAGATGGATGTGGGCTCTTGTATCATTTCCTACTAATTTTTCTTTGGACTGTTAATCACATGTCCTATTAATATCACCCCCATCATATGAAATTTCAGTTCATAATGTCCCCATCTCCCTTCCCTCACTCTCTTCACTTCCTGGAACACTGGCAGTTTCTTTCATATTTAATTAAAACAAATAAGCGGCTCCTAGATCTCGTTAGAGTAATTCGGAGCTTACACCCCTGAGCAGTTTCCGCCTAATGAAAGCTATGGAGGGAGCTGATAGCAAAACCATCTACTTCCTTCCTCGTGCATTTTCTCTCTACTCCCCTCAGAACAATGATGTGCTGGAAACTTCCTTTCTTGGCCTGGTTCCAGCTCAAGTAATAATTTTTTGCATCCCTAAATGCCCCTTGGGCTTTCAAAGGATACACTATTCTTCATCCCTCTCTGTCCTAGATTGTTGTGTAGTGTTGCAGCACAGAAGGAGCGTTGTCATGTTCTACCGTAGTGATCGCTTTTAGATTGCCCCTCCCCCCTGCCTCGACCTTACAGTGGGATTAGGAAGAATAACCACATAGTAAGGCCCAGTTTTTAGCTGGGCCTTAACCCAGCCTTTACATTTGTGCCCCTAAGTACATGTGACTGCACTGTGCCCATGGACAGATAGATGTCTAATTGCTGCCGTTTACAACCACAGTTTATTGCAGGCACAAGACTGGCAGTGCTAGTATTTCAGGCACAGCTGGAGATCGCCTTTGGAAAATACAGCCCTTCGTGTTTGCAAAATGCTTTGAGATCCTCAGAAGGAAGATTCCCCGGAAAAGCAGAAGGTTATTTCTCTTTATATACTGAAGTGCCCCACAATTGGCTCTCTGTTGCCTCCACCAGGGGAGTGTCACATGCATACATTCATGGTCTCTGAAGGGAGATTTTATATTTAGTTCTCTCCTTCCAACCTCACATCTCTCTGTTCCGGAGTCAAATCAGGTGAGTTTGAGTTCAGCCAGTGGTTCAGTAATTAAGGAGAGGTAGGTGCTGCAGGGCTTATGTCCACGGTCAGAGTCACTGCAGAAAACTTGACCTGGAAAGGCTGAGCTCCGCCTCACCCCCGTTTGATGGTTGGGTCATGTTTTATATTTGGGGATTTACATAACAATTTTGTACAGATCAAAGGATTAAGACCAAATTCAGGTTTTCTTAATACTCTCATTCTGTCAGTGGAAAGTCTCAGTGCACAGACTCCAGTGCATTTTCCCCATCCAGAAAAGGGGAGGTGGGCAGCACAGACAGCCCTGGGTATTTAACCAGAGTGTATTCAACAGCGCCCAGGGGAATTGATCCTGTGAGTGCAGGACTCAAGCCTGAGATGGGGTTTGGCAGGGAAGCACCTGCAAATTCAAGAAGCAGAATCAATGGAAGAGGCAGAGCAAATGGGCAAGAGAAGGGGCAGCACAAGAGCAGGAGCAGCTGCTCTGGGGACAGGAAGCTGAGCAGGTGATGTTCGTGCCTCGAGATAGCTGAGGAGTAGGTAAGTCGTGACTTGCACTTACCACCACGATGAGGCCTGCGAGGCAGCATTGCCCCTCTCTGTCCCTGGACCACCCCAGGTTTGGAGCCTGCACCTCTGGCAGAGGCTCCTCTCAGCCTGAATTAAAAGCGTTAGCCTCAGATCTCCTAATTTACCCAGAATCTTCTCTAATAGTATTCGTTGTGGAGCCATCTGGACTGGGTGCTTTATTAGCTTAGAATAATTTAACTGCTTTGTTAATCTCATCCCATTTCATAGCTTTGCTCTAGTTTTTCTGCTGCACAATCTGGGATAGCAGAGACCCAATGTGCTGATGATACTGAATTCAGGCTTCATCCTGCGCTTGGGCTGCTCAGTGACTCAAACAAGAAGGCTGCCTGCATAAGGGCTGCAGAATCAGAGCACTTTTTCTCTCGGGCAACACTACTATTCTAGCCACTCAGCAACGCTGCTGCCCTGGAGTAGCTCTATATAGGTTCCTATTGTCTCTTTGCTCCTTCCAGGCTCTCTTTGCTCAGTCCCCAGTGCTCACCCATCTTCCCCACGCCTTTCCTCCATGCATCCGGGAGTCCTTCCTCTCCATCTGCTGCCTCCAACTTCTCATGACTCCTTTGGGTCCCTTCTCCCAAACTATTTGTTCTAAGAGCCTCAGATACTATAACACACAGACCTCACATGTACATGGAAAGCGCAACCCTGAGAGGCTGTTTTCCTCCCTCACCCCAATGCACCATTGCACTGTCATCACTCTTGGCTTGCTCTCCCAACCCCTCCATGTGTCTGTTCCTCCTCCTCTTGTTCCCAGCTCCCTTGGATTGACATCTCTTTGGGGCAAGGATTCTGGCCTATCTTCTGCATGTCTAATATCCTTTGAAAGGAAGTTAGGCACCTAAATACCTGGGAGGATCTGGGCCTCCATCTTTATGTGGTTTGCAAAGCACCATGCAGGTCTATGGCCCTGTACCAGGAATAAAGAATAAAGCTCGGCCAGATCGTCAGCTGGTGTCAATTGGCTAAGGCCCACTAGTGATGATGGTAGCTTCCTCTGAGAAAGTTCCTCCATCCTCAGAGTGACATTCCAAACCCCGACCCCCCTCAATCCCCATACTCAACCAAAACCAAGGAATTCATTAAAATCTAAACTAGCAAGCCCAACAGTCCTACTCCAAGCAGAGCTTTGACCTTAAAATGGGAAAAATGCCAGAGACGTCAGGAAGTCTACCATCAACTTCGGTATTCTTGCTATTGATTTTACGTGGAAGGTGCACAGAAAGCAGGGTGATGGGGAACCCTATAAAACACTGCAATCAATAGACTTAGGATCAGACCATATCCCATCCATCATCCCCGTGAAGGGGAGAAGGGGGCATAAAGTTATTCCTCCTCTTTGACTATCCATACTGCAGGCAGCCGTGCAAGAGGGAGACAGCCTACACAGGTGAGTGGTGGCAGGGATTTGGCAGAACCTTGGCATGCTGGGCATTGCACCCTCTAAATGTGCCAGGAGAAATGTAAGCTGTGGCATGAGGAAGGGTGATACAGAGGATGTCCTTCTGCCCACCCCGGAGCAAGGATAGTCAGGCAAATTTTGCCATTGAGTCAAAGTCTCCTTTGCAGGCTGGTTTTGGGCCAATGCAGCTTGGAAGGATTGGTTTTTTATTGGTAGATGTTAGTAAGTGTCTATTGCACAGTACAGTACACACAAACCAAACTAAAAATATGTTTGATAACAATCAAAATTTGTAGGCAGGCAAAGTAAGAAAATGCTGCATGAGAAATCAGAGCTTGACTTAAGGGTATTTAGTGTGTACATTTTGACGTGTGATGTCAACAATTTGTGTTTTAATTGTTATAGCAATTTAACTTTTTGAATCACAAAATCTGTTGTCTTTAAATAATGATTGTCTGACACACACATACCCCAATTTCCTGTGACTGGGAACATGTAAATAACTGAAAATCAGAAAAAATGCTTGAAAGCATAATTTTTCACAACTGAAAACTTAAAATCGATGAAAATGGGAAAAAATGCTTAAAAATGAACATTGATATTTTCTGTTAAAATTTTTTTTAAAATAAAACCCACAAATTCTACTGCACGTGCCCCTGGGCTTGTGCAGAGGCTTGTGGCAGAGCCATGACTGAGCCCTGAGCAGCAGTGATTAAAGTGCCCTCTATAGAGAGATGCTAATTTGCCAGCCAGTTCCTTTCTGGAGTGCCTGCCACATTAAGCAACCTGGAGGCCAGTGTCCAGCATTCAGAGGGCGGCGTTCATGGAGCCCCTCGCTTGGAGGCTGGGGCAGGTCCTGCTTCTTAGGGCAGAGGGATTTAACTGTCTGGCAGTTGGGTTTCACCAGACTTCCCCAGGAAGGTGTGAGGCTCTGAAGCCTGAGCTCTGCTGTCTGTTGTTTTCTCAGCTGTGTTCCTGCACCCACCACTGCCACCTGCAGCAGCACGACTAATCCATCCCACCCCCCGACACCTCACCCAGCTCTCTAGAGAAATATCAGGTGTCACATGAGCCAGATCATCTGCGAGGAAATTATTCACATTGAATTAATCACCCGGAGCAACAGCAACTGCATGGGGAGCGAGCCAGTGCCACTGGAGGAATGAGCTGGTGTCCTCCAGAGAGAGATCGTGGCACCAGGGGGTCAACGTTTACAAAATGGAGACCCGAAGGGCTAAGAGGCTGTTTAACTGCAGTGCAGATGTTCGGGCTCAGGCTGCAGCACGAGGGCCGGGACCCTCCCACTTCACAGGGATTCGGCAAGTGGTGAAGACGTACCCTTAGAGCACCAAGCACCTTCTCAGCACTTGACAAATAAGCATGAGGCACCTTTCTAGCAGGTGTAGACATGCCCTCTAGGAGTAGCCTTTTGCACATGCATTTGCCCAATTTGCTTGCACAACTGCAGCAACTGTGTGCAAAATCTGTGGTGTGCTGTTGTGTGAAGATTTGGCCTTCTACCTCTCGAAAGTGGGTCCCTTTGCACATGGCAGTAAATCAGAGACAGGTGTCAGCGGGGACTGAAAGGAGCCAGTTCAGACAGAGCAGTGAAGGGTAGCACACAGGGCTGGCAGTTGATTTCCATCTTCGGCTCTTTGACACCGACTCCATGTGTGGCCTCACACAGAGCCATCCCTTGGTACAATGAATCGGGGCGACCGACCCAGGCCGCACACTTTGGGGGTCCCCATGCTCTTGTGAGGAGGTGGGCAGGGAGGTGAGGCAGGAGGTGGGTGAGGGAGTGAGGAGGTGAACGCGGAAGCGAGTGGCAGACGGGCGGGATGGGGTGAGGAGCCCAGCCTACCAGAACCTTCCCATCCCCAGTGCCTCCTGCCTGCTGGCAGCCCCCCCAATCAGTGCCTCCCCCTCCCCCTCAGCGCTTACTGCCTGCCACAGATCAGATGTTTCGCGGCATCAGAAGGCACTGATGGGGGAAGGGAGGGGAGCGGGGATGCACCGCACTCGGGGGAGGAGGCAGAACTGGGTGGGTGGGGCTTTAGAGAAGGGGCAGAGTGAGGGCGGAGGCTGGGTGGAGACAGGGGGAGCACCCCCCCTGGCAGATTAGAAACTCGGCGCCTACGTCCAGGGCCCCGCAACCCTCTAGGGATGGCCCAGGCCTCAAGTATGTCATTTTAACATCTCTGTGCCTTTGTTACAAAACCTGCCAAAAGGGGACAAAACCACCTTCTTGGTGTGGAGAACCTGTGGGTAAATGTGTGTGTAAAGTGTTAATGGTGTGTTAGTGCAGAACTAGAGCCTGCTTGGTTCTCATGGAGAAGGCATTAGAGGGTTGCCCTCACTAACCCGGGCTGTCACACCCATCACAATCACAGCAGTTAGGACACAAAGATTTGACATCTGCAAGGTGTGAAAACAACTGCCGCTCTCTGAGACAGGCTTAGCACACACCAGAGGTCGGGCTGGCTGACAAAAGTGCTCCAGAGAACAAGGATCCCGATGCAACCCTGCAGAGAGCCCACATTTCACCCTGTATCGCTACGTGCAGAACATCTCAACCAGACGTTCCCCTCTTCCCCTGCTCTTCCTCTCAGGATGTCCTACTTGCCTGGACAGGCCCTAGAAGTTCCCTGCTCTCTGAGGCAGCAATGGCCAAGATTCAGCAGCACGAAAGGTGCTGTTCCCTGACCCACTCTTTGGCCAGACCGGTAGTTGTGTGAGGGTTTCAAAGTGACTCCTCTGTATTTCAGTATCCACAGAGGCCAAGAGTGTGGCTGCCTCAGCCCCCTACCCATCTGCAGTTGACTGCCCAGAGCTCCTGCTTTCTGCTGGAAAGGATCCTCAAAGACTGGGCCCTATTCATCTACAGCCTGTTGTATTGTGTACAGTCTCTGCCTGTAGCTCTGCCCGCAAAGCCAATTCTCCTCACAGCCTGTGATTAAGCTATTGATAATAGAGGCGTGTGGCTGCCAGGAAACATGAAATGGCTTCCCTCTGTCATTGTAAATCAGAAACATTCCTCCTGCTGGGAGAGCCAGTACTCTCTCAAATTAAAAACGAGCACTGGCATAGCTTGTCTCAGCCTGCTGAAAGCTGCAGCTCCCATCCCAGTGACTGCCCCACAGCAAAGGGCTGAGAGTCTGGCCCAAAGAGCGAAACAGATTGGAGTCACTGAATCACAGTGATTAGAGATGGAGAAGACCCAACGGCCCATCTTGTCCATACCCTGGTCAGGGGAGGATGCTTCCTTACTTTGTTTTTCCCAGTGCTTTCTCTAATCTAATTCATAACCCCCGGAGATTGCAGGGTGTTGTCCCAGCAGGAAGGGACCAGTGGACATAATGGGGTGTGATCCCTCACACCCCTTAGCATACTGGGTAGGTGCTTGTTGTTATGTCAGAGACACAGAGAAGTAAGATAAAAACATAAACACTCTCCTGGAAGGTTGCAACATAACATTGCTTCATTTCTGAGAATCCAGAGCTTGGACACACAACAGAGAAACTCAGCTGTTCCCTAAGGCAGAGGCGCACAACTCACCCCACCTTGCTCTAGGCTGGCTTTTTGCAGGAGACAGTGATCCTGCAAGCAGGACTAGGAAACCCTTTAATCTTAAAGTGATAGCTTCTCCTTTTAAACACAACTTTCCTTTCAGGAATGTGGTATAAATGCCCTGAAAGATAAGAGAGAGAGGCTTGGCTGCCACCAGTCCAGGGATCAGAAGGCTGGAAGGCAGTCAGAAGCACCAGACATGTGCATGAGAACTGCTTCGAGGACCACACAATCAAAATCAAACTTACAATATAAACCCAGCTCTAGGGTATTATACTTCAGCCTGCTACAATCGCAGGGCCCTGGTTTCTGCCAGGGAAATGCTGATGAGGGAGAAGAGAATGAAAGTATAAGCAGGGCTCTGAGGCAAGACTTGTAAAATGCCAGGGATGCCACTTTTCCACATGAATTCCATCTACATTCCACTGCCCCGTGGTGGTATTTAAGTAGAAGGGCTGACCCTGTTATAAGGATGGAGTGAAAAGAGGGGGACTATCAGCCCTCCTGTCCCCGCCAATAAATACGGGAAAGGAGGTTGTGCTGGAGAAGTGGTCAGCACCTTGGAAAGCACACAGGCCCTACTATGTCTTGGCAACAATGTCTCTGTAGCAAGTGACATGAGGGAAGGGTGATGGGAGCTCCCTGGGAACTGGCACAAGCTGAAATTAGCCATTTCAGTGGATATTATTCATGATACAGCTTAGGAGCCAGGAATGAATTACAGCACCAGAAAGCAGAGTCCCACTTGGAAGCAGCATAGCAGTGCAAATAATGCACCCACATTCCATGCAGATTCCATGTAGACGGTGACCCATTAAATAGCAGAGAAAACCGAGCAGATGTAGCAGCTGCATTGCCTCAAGACAAATAACTTATTTTCCTTGTCTTGTCAGCAACAACTGCACAAGTCCCCAACAGGGCACCTAGAGTCCCAGCTTATAGCCTGTGACTGTGACCAAGGACAGCTGGCAGAATCTTCTCCCAACATTGGCACTGAGCACAGAATAGCTCCGCCCCAACAGCTTGGTCTGTCTGGTATCCGTGTGTATTAGCCCTCAAGCCATCAGCCCCCAAGCCATCAGCCCCAAGAGTAAATTTCTGGGTATTTGGGGCTTGACCCGATTTTTGTTTAAATTTACATATGTGAGTTATAAAAATATCAAGCTTTTTAATTGTTCACTTTTCATCCATAGCTCTCAAAGCACTTTGCAAAGGAGGTCAGCATCATTATCCCTATTCTACAGATAGGGAAACTGAGGCACAGAGGGGGGAAGTGACTTGCCTAAGGTCTCCCAGCTGGCCAGTGGCTGAGCCCAGGAATAGAATCCAGTTCTCTTGATTCCTAGTTTAGTGCTCTAGCCACTACACCACACTGCCCCCATATTGACCTAAATTGGACAACTCCTGCTTAAAGGTAAGCATGTGCTTAAGTGTTTCGCTGCATCAGGGACAGAGCACTCAGCACCTTGCTGGACAGAGCCCTTATTGTCTCTGGTTCTGCCAGAAGGACATGCAGCAAGGCCAAAGGCCAAGTAAGTAACTACCCCAGGAATTGTGCAGCCATCACTGCCATAAGACATGATTTGAATATTATCATGTACCAGGAGGAGAGTGAATGGCTCCAACTAATACTGGGAACAATTTGCTCTATTTGCCTTTCAAGCCATCTCACGCTATCCAGCACAGCAGAAGTCAGGTGCAATGCAGATGGCATAACAAGTAAACCTCTCCACAGGACCTGCTCTTCTTAAATAGGGGTTTCTGCCCTTTGATACTTTAGAAGTCTGACCCAAGACACCACACATTTCATTTTATTTTAGTTCTTTTAGGCCTGTCACCCTTCTGCAGAAGCTAATACCCCGGGGTCTCTGAAAACATTTGTCTGATAGACTGCACCACTCAAAAAAGCAAACAGAACGTTAGGAACCATTAGGAAAGAGATAGAGAATAAGACAGAAAATAGAATGCCAGTGTATAACTCCATGGTGTGCCCACATCTTGAATACTGTGTGCAGTTCTAGTTGCTCCATCTCAAAAAGGATATTAGAATTGGAAAATGTACAGAGAAGGGCAAATAAAATGATTAGAGGGTATGGAATTGCTTCCATACAAGGAAGATTTAAAATACTTGGATTGTTCAGCTTAGAATAGAGAAGACTAAGAAGGAATATGATAGAGGTCTATAAAATCATGAACGATGTGGAGAAAGGGAATAGGTAAGTGTTATCTACCTCTTCACGTAACATAAGAACCAAGGGCCATGCAAATAAAGGAAAAGGCAGCAGGTTCAAAACAAACGTAAGGAAGTACTTCTTCACATGATGCACAGTCAACCTGTGGAACTCCTTGCCAGGGCAAGTTGTGAAGGTCAAAAGTAAAACTGGGTTCAAAAAGAATCAGATAAGTTCACTGAGAATAGATTCATCAATGGCTATTAGCCAAGATGGTCAGGGATGCATCCTCATGCTCTGGGTGTCCCTAAATTTCTGGTTGCCGGAAGCTGGGTCTGGATGACAAGGGATGGATCACTCAATAATTGCCCTGCTCTGTTCATTCCCTCCGAAGCGTCTGGCATCGGTCACTGCTGGAAGACAGGATCATGGGTTAGATGGACCATTGGTCTGACCCAGTATAGCCGTTCTTAAGTGAGTGTTTCTACTGTTTTCAAAAACTTCCCCCACTTTGTTTAGTAGGTTACATTTAATACAGTTACAGCTATAATGGGAGCATGAGTAGACATGCCGGAGCTAGCTTTGATTTAACTAGAATAAATACCAATAGCAGTGAAGCCCTGGCCGCACAAATTTCAGCCTGGTCGAGCTGCCTGAGTAATTACCTAGGTTCCAGCAGGCTTGTGCCGTCCATGATGCCTCAGCTTCACTGCTATCAGTACCTGAGCTAGCTAGATTAAAGCTAGCTCAGTATGGCTATGTGTGCTATAGTCACTGCTATCCCCAACTGCACTGTAGCCGTACCCTTAGACTCCACACCACTCTTCTTTTCAATTGCTTTCACCAGGAGCTCAGTCTAGATGATTATTCCCTTGGATGGGAATTCATTCTGCATATAACCCCTATTTATTCCCAGTTCTTCAGCTCGAATCCATCAATGGTGTATGAGCAAGTCATGCTAATGCAACTATCAAACTACTTTGCTACCAAACTGACCCCCAGAGAAGAAAGCAGCTGCTTAGCCCTCCCCAACCACTGCATGTTCCTGCCTTCTGGGCATGATATAATTGGAGGTAAACTTTGTTTTGTGGTTTCCTGTCACCAATGGCTGCTTCCCAGCTCTTGGCCTCAGCAGGACATTTAACGACACTCAATATAAATCAAATAGGCATCTTGCACAAATATGCCTGTTTCCGATTACGAAATGACACCTGTGTTTGGATTTAGTAGTCAGACAAAAGATAAACGCTGTGGTTAACTGTGCTTGCTACTTTTCCCTCTGGAGAAATTAAACAGAATCCATATATGTTTTGCTCCGACACATCAGCCCGCCTGCCTCGTGGAAGAAGAGGAAATGCTGGAGATGCAACGTGCCTGGGAGACAGACTGTCTGGGCACAGCAAGTGTCTGGATGGGCCCATTTCACACAAGCCTAAATAAATCCATCAGCATCTATTATGTACAGAGTGCCACAGATGTGCATGGGGCTCGCAGAACAAAGGAACACTAGAGCTTACTATCAAAGAGCTGAGCAACAGGAGGAGATAACAGAAGGGGCTGATGATGAAGAGTAGGTCAAAGAGAAGAGCAAAATGATGATGTGCTCCCCTGTGAGGCTCACTTGTGTGTCTTGGCTGTTACAGTGTTATTGATAGTTCTTTAAATGTAATATCCTTAGTAAATAGCACAGAACAAGATAGTGTTCTACTTTACTCACACAAACACACAGATGTGCATTCAAACGCAAACACGTGTGCATGCATACATACAGACATCTAAACACACACATATATGCATGTGTAATCTAGTGGTCAGTGTGTGTTATGTGTCCCACCCTGTGCCCAATCCACATAGGATGTGAGTCCATTACAAACCCACAGCTCCATAGGTTAGCTCTTTAGCTAAAGCTGTAGAGATCTGTGCTTTCAGGCCTAGCGGGCCTTGCGTCAATCACACAAGGATGCATGCACACAAATATTGAAGCAGCTGGAGCCGGGGTAAGTGAAATAGCGGCTTTGCCCACATTTTTTTATCTCAAGGATGTGGTGTTGAGTCTGCCATGGCCCAAAGATGGAATGTCAGAAGTTTTGGCTGCAGACTGCTTGTTCCGAACCATCTCTAAGGCCACCGCTTCCTACAATGGGGCTGGGAAATAGCAGAGTGGGTGGGAAGCAGAGAAGATATTAAAGAGGAGCAATCTGAGTATGCCCGTCAGTGAACTCTTCATGACTGCACTAGCCAGTGATGGGCCATGGTGTGTGTGTGCGTGTGGGGAGAGATGCAGCAGATGCACCTTGGCTGGTGCATGACAGAACTGCCAGGCACAAGCTCAGAATCAGGAGGCAAACTAATGCTAATGCCTGAGATTCCTTCCCAGCATGTCAGGCAGCATAATCCCAGTTCAATGCTCCTGCTGTGCATCACAGCACCTTGTCCTAAGGAAGCCCCAGGGCCAGGCTAGAATGCATTGTCCCTGCAGGTACTAATCACTGCATGCTTGGTGAGTGGCCCTTCGCCACCTAATACCTGAGAACCATCCCTCAAAAACAGATGAATCAAACTTCATCTCTGACTAGGGGATACAGCCATTGCTGTCAATCATGCATTAAAATCATAGTGACCAAGAGAGCTCTCTTGAGGAGAGATGCATGGAGGAAACTCTCAGGAGAACTGTGTTCTATTTCCTTTATACAAAAGAGAAAATAAGTCTTTTGTGCCAACAGGCTACCTGCTGCATTCCAGGCACAGAAATGCAGCTTGGGATGAGTGAGAGATTACCGAAGAAACTGGGACTGAACCTCCCCAACAGCTGCAGCTCAAAGGTGCCCTTAATAGTCATCTTGATGCCAGCAGGGATTGTCTGTGGTTGCTGAAATGTCCTCTAAGAACCAGGAAGCCTCATCACTTTGGCTGTTGGTGCCCCATTATCCTAATTAAAGGTTTCAGCTCCTCTTGCTGCTGACACTTTAAATCTCTTTACAGGTAACTTTTACTCTGCAATTGGCTCTGAACACAAGCAGCATAACCACAGCTCTCCTTGTTGCAGATAATAAGGGGAGGTAGTGTGTACTAGTGAATAAGGCCCATAGTTTAGTGGCAGTGTAATATATTGCTAGACACTAGCCCTCACCTGTGAATCTTGTGGAATTTTACATTTAGCTTTACACGTTTTTCCATCTAAACCATTAACTGCTATTTTGTTCTGTGTTTTATTATCAAACCAATTATTAATAGGTTTCTTTTGAGCTTTAGACTCACTGCAGACACTCAGACTACTATTTTTGTTTAATTATAGGTTGACAAACATTAAATAAGGAGCCTTTTAACGAGAAATATTGGGTGTGAATTTCAGTGAACTCTTAAAAGCAGTAAAATGTACAGTGACACTCTTTAAAGCAATATCCAGGAACTAGGGGAATATGTTCTAGGGGAGAATGATAAAAGGAGGAATATAGGTTGCCTTTATGTAGCTCCTTGTATGAAAAGTTCTCAGGGTGTAGGATGCACAAAGAGACTTAGGCCTGGGCTACACTAGTGGGGGTGGGGAGGTCGAAATAACGTAAGCAACTTAAGCTATGCTATTCATGGAGCTGAAGTTGACGTACCTTAGTTCGACTTACCTGGCTGTCCCCACAGCAGCGGGTCAACCGTGATGGCTCCCCCGTCGACTCCGCTTACTCCTCTTGCGGAGCTGGAGTTCCAGAGTGGACGGGAGCACTTTCGGGGATAGATGCCTATTGCTGTGAGAGGGCAGGGCTTAGCATCCTTCTCCCTGCTCGCCCCACTCTGGTTGGCATTTTCTCTTGCCTCGCCTAAGCAACTCATGTCAAGGGTGCTGGCTTTTATGAATTACAGTCTAAGGCGCCTACCTTTCCCTAGTCATTGTATTCATTGGATTCATTGTATTCATTGTATTCATTCTAGGCACCGCACTCAGGCTTTGTGAATCACAGCGATTTTCTAGACACCTGAAAATCAGGGGCCGTGATGCTCAACATTACAATCCCGAACTCGTTTGTGCATCCAGGCCTGCGAGTCTGACATCATGCTAGTTAACATATGTGTTAACACAATGTAATTCCCAAGTGACGACAAGCCTTAAGCAACTTTCTTAAGGTCACATAATCCTGGCTCTCGGTTCCCCTGCCCTAACCTGCAGACATTACTGTCTTCTAAAAGAGGAGCATTTGTCTGGATTTTAAGCACAATAGATAGGGCAGGATCCATTTCAGCAAGAGCAGGACTGAAATGTGGGAGGCCTGCACACTCCAAGAAGATAGCAGTGTTAATGGGAATTTATCCACATCTGCCACACAGGCAGAACTGAGCTTCATTTGTCTTATTAATTATTATTATTAATTTATTATTATTAATAATTATTTTTATTATTTATTGTAATATAGCCACTCAGATACTTTAAGGCCTAAACGTTTCTATGAGGCATTAGTACTTAAAATAATAGAAGATCATTGTTGTTTTTAAACAAAATGCTTTGTTGTGCATGTACTGGTGACCGTGCACATGGATTGGCGTGTTTGTCTCTCAAAGCATGTGTTCACATATATGTGTGTCTGTGGGGTGCATAGGTGCCTGGGAGCATGTGCATACATGGGGGTGGGGAAGTGGTATTTGTGCTGGATAGCATGTGTGCACACATTGGTACGTTTTGATCTTTTTGTGCCTTAGGATTACTGTGAAAATTAGAATTCTTTTTCTTCTGTGTCTTCTGGAAAATTACTCGTTTTTAATCAAATGTGAGTGGTGTGAGATTTAAGAAGTTAGCATTTCAGAAAAGATCCAAATCTATTTTGTTTGTCTTTTGCCCATCTGAGAGCATTTGAGCTATTTTTCTAGATTAATGAATATCATAAAAACAAGCTCTCACCCCAGAACAGTCATAATAAGATAATACTGGAAATATAAAGAATGAATGGGAAATTATGCAACAATTTGGCTCTTAATCCAAAACACAATCTTCCCCCACACATATCTGAATTCACTGCAAGATTAAATGTTCTCAACATATTGTTTGTAAATCTGCTTCTTTTATCAGGTTAATTAGGCTTCAGGGTCTTAAATCATGGCTTCTGTAATTCCACTGCCTAGTCAGTTGATGACACAAGAACTTTCAGAAGCAGCCCCTGAAAAGATTTCTTGGCTTCTGACAATATTTGTACAACAATGAAAATGTGTGTGGAAAGAATGAGAGACCTTGGCTCTGCTAAGCACGGCTACGAATGTACGGAATCTATTGTTGTGAAAAGGCTATGGTTCATGTTCTCATTTTATAACTCATCAGTAGGTTCCAGAAGATCAGGGTGTCTGAAAGGCATTCTTAGAATGAATGTTTCTTAAAGGATGGGAGTTCTATTCCCCACTCTTAGCACATGGGCTGGGGAGGAAGTATTTGTCGTACATGCCATTTGCCCTGCACTAGTGTCTGGGCCTGTAACTAGTATAAACTCATTGTGCAGCATAAACATTAGGAGTGAATTAAGATTTTGTTACTATTATTTGTGAGCATAGTGTGAAAGGAAAAATGGTTCTTGAAGTTAAAGCACTGGAGTGGACCAGACCTGGGTTTGATTCCTGGCTCTGCCTGACTCCCCCGATGACCTTGGGAAAGCTACTCTGGGCATGTCTACACTTTGAGTTCGGATTGAGCTAGTGTGCTAAAAACTGTGGGTAGCCAGAGGGGAAAGCTGCCCTGAGTATGATCGCATTAAAACCCCAGGTATGTACTTGGGGTGGCTTGCACAGCTGCAGCAACACTCTATTCTTAGCCCGCTAACTCAGTCAGAAGTAGCACAGGTATGTCTCCTCAAGATGGGAATTACAACCCTAGTTTGTAGGGTAAACCATACCTTTAATCTCTCTGCACCTCAGTTCCCTGTCTGTAAATAGGGATAATAATACTCCCTTTCTCTCACTCTTAGTCTGTCTTGACTATTTAGACTGCAAGCTCTTTGGGCCAAGGACTGACTCTTACTATTGTATGTACAGTGCCTAACAGGGGTCCACAGCAAAAGCCTTCATGTCCCTATCAGCCTTAAAAATTGTGAATCCTGCTAAACACCTCGTACTACCACTTTCCCACTGTGATGCTATGGAACAAAGGAAGACCTCAACGAAAAGAACTTCCATGCAAGCCCAGACATGCAGAGGCCCAGACGGACTCCAGACTGCCTGATGAGCCTGGGGAAAGAGACCATACTGGCGGGAGCTAGGCCACTGGAGTACCCCAGAGACCTGGGGGAAATGTGGAGTTTTGCTGAGGGAGAAAGGAGAAACAGCAGCCCAGGGGACTTAGAATCTTCTCGAGTAAATGAAAGGGGATACTAGTCAGCGAGTTTCGGGAAGATCTCCGCTGACTTGGTGATCAGCACCCCCATCATTGCCAGGGCCCTGGGCTGGGACTTGGAGGAGCAGAGAGGGCCTGAGTCTCCCTCCTCTGGGTGCCACAACCCTTAAGGGGTGCCCCACTCCCGCATGGGCCAATAGGCCACACAGTCCCACAGAGGTGGGCTACCCTATTGATTCTGGCCATTAGGCCATGCTGCCCGAGCTAAAGGGCCGCTTACAGACTCTGACCACTGGGCCGTATTACCTTGTTTGTAGTCAGGGTCACAAACATAGGACCTGACAAACTGCTATTCAGTTCTTTTTCCCTTCTTCACCATGTACATGACCTGGTCCCCATGATGGGGTATACCTACCCTGCGACAAGTAGATTAAGCTAATTCAGAACATCCATGCACAGAGTTAATCAGGAATATTTAATCTGCTTTAAATGTTTTACCCTCCCTTTTTCTGGATTAAATTTTGTATGTAGACAAGCCCTAAATAACTGAAGATGCCACAAGCCTGATGGGCTACACTGTCCCACAGAGCCCTGTAGCCATTTGCTTCCTGGTGTTTTGAATGCGCCAGCTCATCTCCAAGTTTGACATGTCCACACAAATGGGGCAGTGGAGTCGGCATTGGCCCTTGAGGGAGTTTAACCCTTCTGAGAGGCTGCGTTCCTGGTTCTCTGTGTGACCCACAGGGGAAAAGAGGTGCAGCGCATGTTCTCTGGGTTTTCCGCAGGCCAGAAAGACAAACTGCATTCTCAGGAAGGCTCATTCCATGTTTCTCAGCTGGTGCAGCGGGAGGGAAGGGTGCAGCTGGCATGTTCTACAAAGGCAATGGCAGATCCAAACCAAATTGCATCTAAATGGAGTGTGAGCACCCAGGAGTTCCCTTTGCTTATCTTTCTGCCCTGTGTACAGAGTCTCATGTCACAGGCTTTCCCACGGTTTGAGGATGGCTTCACATGACCCCTTCTGAAGCTCATTAGTGTGTCTCTGAATGTAGGCAAGGGGAGAATGATAGGAGACCCTTCCTGAGGATGCTTAATCAAAACAACATCCTTCATGTGCTTGTCCCCCATCTGAATGGTCTGTTCTGCATCCAAGGGATCGATGTGCCTGGCATGTGTGTGGTTCTCAAAGAACGTGGTGGAATGGAAAGGACACTGAAGTGGCAAGTAAATACAGCCTTGCTATGGAGAAAATCCCTTTGTTATTGCTGTGACTTGGTTTTACAGACACAGGGCCAGATCCTTAGTGGGTGTAAACCAGCATGGCACTACTTCCTTCAGTACAGTCACACCGATTTGTTTTCCCTAGCTGGGTATTTGGGCCAAACACTTCAAGCACACCCTAAAACAACCATAAGCAAAAGGTGGGTCAGCTCAGAGTCCAGCTCTTTCAGCAAAATGTTGCAACTTGGCAATATTTAAACCTTGTTCTTGCATAGCATCATTGTAATCTCTCGTGCAATCTCTCAGGGCAGAGTAATAATTAATAGTGCCCTTGTTGTGAGTACAAATGGAACATGTGATGGCGCAGCTAGCTATAAATCAGGACAGTTTCCATCTGGTCCAAGGTCTATTTTTACCTCACCAGCCCCAATTAACTTTGGAAACTGAAACTAGTAGTGAAACAGTGAAGAGTGACTGAATATGGGCTGACGTTAGCAGGAAGGAGAGAAATGGAGACTATTTATGCCACCAAGTGAAGGAAGATGTAGAGCAGAACACTGTATTGCTGTAAACTGACAAGCAAGTAAAACACAAATGAGGGCCAGGCTAAGCAGCAAGACTATTGGGCTGCTGTTTCTGCATAATAATCGTTAGGAGCTGTTACCTAAGGATGAGAGCGGGGAACAGGGCATCAGGGATGTGGGGTTCTGTTCCCAACTCTGTCACTGACTTTCAGCACGACTCTGGGTGTTTCACTTCTGTTCCTCCTTCAAACTGGGGATTGTAATGTTATCTCTACCTTGTGTAGGGATAATAGATGTTAAATGGATTATTGTTGTTAGGTTATTCTAACTCTCTGACATTATAGCAAGATGCTAAATGAATTTACCATACGGTAGCCTTTATGTTGCAAGATTTTTTTGTCCCCTAATCTCATACTGACTGTGTGGTTTGTCTGGAGCGTTTCTAAATCCAGTACATGTGGACTCCAGTGAGGTTTCGCTTTCATTATGGGCCTTGGATCCTCACACTCATGAGCAGCACAGTGTTCAGCCTCTACAAGGATCACTGACAGTGCAGTGGCACATGGTGTGTGTTTGATTCTGACGTACTGCCACATCAGAAGCATTCCTAGTCATCTGGACACATGTCCTGACAGCAGTACCCACTCTGTCCAGGAGAGCGCTGGTTTTGTAAACCTGGCATTTTATTTCTCATTAACTTTCCTTGTGTTGATTACTGGGCACAGGTAGGACTCTGAGGGATAGAGGCTTTGGCTTTGCTTTCTTGCAGATGGGTGACTGACTGTTCTTTATTTGGTGCGGGCTAGTTCCTTCCAAGGCAAAGGGAGAATTTGCCAGCAAGGCAATAACTAGGCAGCTGGTGTGCAGTGAACATAAGAACAGGCCTATTGGGTCAGAGCAATGGTCCATCTAGCCCATTATCCTGTCTCCAACAGTGGCTGGTACCAGATGCTTCAGAGGGAATGAATAGAACAGGGCAGTAATCAAGTGATCCATTCCCTGTTATCCAGTCCCAGCTTCTGGCAGTCAGAGGCTTGAGGACACCCAGACCATGAAGTTATGACTCTGATCATCTTGGCTAATAATCATTAATGGCTCTATCATCCATGAACTTATCTAATTCTTTTTTTAACCCAGTTATACTTTTGGCCTTCACAACTTCCCCTGGCAATGAGTTCCATAGGTTGGCTGTGCATTGTGTGAAGAAGTACTTCCTTAACTTTGTTTTAAACCTGATGCCGATTAATTTCATTGGGTGACCCCAGGTTCCTGTATTATGTGGAGGAGTAAATAAACACTTCCCTATTCACTTTCTCCACACTATTCATGATTTTATACCTGCATAATATCCCCCCTTAGTTGTCTCTTTTCCAAGTTGAATAGTCCCAGTCTTTTAATCTCTCCTCATATGGAAGTTGTTCCATATCCCTATTCATTTTTGTTGCCCTTCTCTGTACTTTTTCCAATTCTAATATATCTTTTTTGAGATAACAAAAACTGCATGCAGTATTCAAGGTGTGAGTGTACTGATCAATGAGAGGGCCTTCAGTATTACCTCATAACTGGTTACTTTGATTCAGTGCCTTTGGTGTGGAACCTTGTTAAAGACTGTCTGAGAGCCCAAATACACTATATCCACTGGATTACCCTTGTCCACATACTTGTTGACTCCCTTAAAGAATTCTAATAGATTGATGAGACATGATTTCCCATTACAAAAGCTGTTGACTGTCCTCCAACATATCGTGTTTATCTGTGTGTCTGATAATTCTGCTCTTTACTATAGTTTCAACCAATTTGCCTGGTACTGAAGATAGGCGTACCAGCCTGTAATTGCCAGAACCATTTCTGAAGCCTTTTTAAAAAATCTGTGTTACATTAGCTTTCCTCCAGTCCTCTGGTACAGAGGCGGATTTAAGCGATAGGTTATATAACACAGTTAGTAGTTCTGCAATTTCATATTTGAGTTCCTTCAGAACTCAGGTGAATACTATTTGGTCCTGGTGATTTATTATGGTTTGATTTATCAATGTGTAGCAAAACTTCCTCTACTGACACCTCAGTCTGGGACAATTCTTCAGATCTGTCATTAAAAAGAACAACTCAGGTGTGGGAATCTCCCTCACATCCTCCGCAGGGAAGACTGACGCAAAGAACTCACTTAGCTTCTCCTTAATGGCCTAGTCTACTACACTCATCAAAAATTGTCTCACTGTTACTGTTTATTGTAACCAGATTTTGTATCACCTCTGTATGCTGATTATAAACATGTTGGAGCAAAGACCATCTTTTGGCTGTGTTTGTGGACAGAGCCCAGCACAATAAATAACTAGCAATACAAATAACAAGAAATAATGATCAAAGAATGGTGACATCACATATAATTTGGGTTCTTGGTTTGGGATTTAAAAATTTTATATTGTGGAAGACTGTGAAGGATACAGCAATGTAATGGAGGAGTGAGCCACATAATATAAAACAATGCTGTAATATTTTTCTAATAGCCATGTGAAGATTGGAATGGTATAATTTTATGGCTGGTCTGAGCTCCCCTTCTCAAATAAATCACATTTGCACCTTCTCTCCTATGAAACCTCTTTATAATAAACTCTCTTACATGCAATACAAAAGAAAACAAAGGTGAAAAATGAAAGGAAGAAGAAGAATAAATTTAGAGAAAAAAACATTTTAATACACTCTGCATTTGTCAGGTAAGGTCTCAATTTTTTGTCTATATTCTTAAGAACATTAGTAGGAAATGTACAACCTTGCTACAAAGTGGGTGTGGGGGGAGACAAGCTCTGTGTGGCTATGCTCCATGCCAAATGTTATCATAACTCAGTGCACAATATTTACAGACTTAACCAAATAATATTGGGCTGATTTGGGGTTGGCAAATTGCTCATTACCTATGCACAGCATGTGCTCCATAGCAAAGGGCAAGCTGGAGCACAGAACCCAAATATTTTAATAGCAGTAAAATCTGCCCCATGGGAGGTTTGAATGATTTTTCTAAAAGCCAAACTGCCATTTTTCATCCAAAAATGCACAGCAGGTGGAGCTAGCAGTGCTGCAAATCCCCAGAGGCTATGTGTGAGGTACGAGATACTGATGGCAGGAGACCTGCATTTCCTACATCAGCTCGCTGCAGGCCGCAGATTCTGTGCTTCTAGAATCATTGGGCCAGATCCTCAACTGGTGTAAATTAGTATCACTCCACAGAGTTCAGTGGGGCAAGGATGATTGATACGAGATGACGATCTGGTCCATGCGTTCTTTTGGAACTCCTGAAGGAGAGAAGGAGGGGGCGAGTTATCGGTTTATTTTTTTTAAAAAGCTTTTACCCTTTCCTTTCTCTCAGCTCCAAAAGTTTCTCCAATATTGTAAATTTCCTCATGGAAATGTAGTGTAAACAATGAGTTAGGAGAAGGGTGTAAGAATAGGGATGGCTCCAATAAAGGGAGGTTCTGCACAGTCCCCACCCCCACCCAGCATGGGGAATGCTATGCACACCAGGCAGTAATATGCTCCAAAGTGCTCCTACTTCTAGTGTCCCTAATATACTTGCATGGGACGATAGGTACAAGAACAAACAAGCCTTGGGGTCAGTCATCTTTATTGCCTGCTTCTCCCTATATTACAGCTTCATAGACACCAAGGCCAGAAGGGACCAATGTGATCCTCTGGTCTGACCTCCTGTACAACACATTCCCCAAAATAATTCCTAGAGCAGATATTTTAGAAAAACATCCAAAACGTGAATAGATTCACTGACATTTCCTTAATTAAAATTTGTCACTGATAGAACTTCTTTGCACCTTTCTAGGTAACGTGAATAGATTCACTGACATTTCCTTAATCCTGTCCATGGCCATGGTAGATTTCTAGGCAACAATGTAAACCACTGTTGCCCATGCTGGGGCTGACTCTACTTTGTCCCTTCACACCTTCCATGGGTATCCCACACAGGTCCACACCCCTTTTTAGCTTGTTTACACTAGACCCTTTAGGGTGTCCACCCAAAAGAGACCTGAGTAGGTAAAAAGGGCCAATTAACCTCTGACAGGCTGCACTTAGAGGAGAGTCAGAACTGATAAAGGCTAATTGATGATGAAGCCTGAACAAGGTAGTGGGGAAGAAGAGGTAGGATTACTAGGAGCTTAGTAGGAAAAATTATATTACTTGCTACAGACTTCCTCATAGCATCAGGGTCAAAAAATGGCTAAACAAGATATGTAAAAAAAAGATATTGAGAGAACCAAACACTTTTAGTTATGGGGGAAATCAAATTACAGCTGGACAGTTATTCCTCCATTTGCGGATTTGGAATTGTATGAAAAAAACGAGGGAAGGAAAAAGCCATACATTATGACCAATGATATTTCTGAATTTATTTATGAAAATGGGGCCAGTTTTGTCAAGTCTATACAGATAGATCAAAAGATGACAGCACAGTAGAGTGCAAACAGCATTCTGTGTTCCTAGTGTTGGAATCTAGAAATCTAAAAGGCTATAAAATTAGGTGACCATTCTGACAGTCAAACTAATGGCAATAATGGTGGCACAAACCTGGATTAGAGATGTGTGACCAGCTGCAGCTATGATTTTATCTGATTCCTTGTCAGGCTTATGACAATCAGAACAGGGTCTCTGGAAAACAGAAATGACAGTAAGTGAAATAACATTCCTAACTATGGACATAATACAAGTAAATATCTGTGTAACAACAGCCTGGATTCTGGTGCATATCAGAATACTTGGAAATAAAATGGCCGACAAAGCAGCAAAACAAGGTCTACGACATGTGGAGGTGGATATTAAGATACCCTTAAGTAGACAAGAATTTAAAAGTGTGATCACAAAGAGCTTGCGAAGGAATAGCAAGAACTATGGGATCAGCATAGTTAAAGATGGAAAAGGCCTTTCTTGACCATTAAGTCCATCTCCCTGCCAAGATGGGATATAGACTTCTGACAGTGGGTATATAATTGTGTTTATTCCTATTCAAGGGCCATGAAAATTTTATCACATGAGAGCCCAAACTATTACAAATATTGCTGAGCATATTCTCTTCACAGGCATTGATTTATCATATAGGCAAGACAGAATGAGTAAGCTAGAAATTGTTGCTAAATATGATTGAATTGTAGTTAAGGTGAAAGGAACAGGAGAAAGGGAAGGATAGATGTTCCTGCCAAAGAAAACATTAATATATGGTTTCTTACTGATGGATTCATTATTCCTCTGCTCGTTCATTCTCAAGTAGTACTAGGCACAGAAGGTGCTATCCATACTTTCCACTCTCTAATGAAAGGAAATAAAGGAGATGCCTCCTTGTAGCAGGGCAGCTGCCCCACTTCTGGAGAACAGGGGGTTAAAATCAGCCAAGAGATAGGCTGATTGGGGAAGTAGCCACAGGTGTGGCCAGTTCAATTAGGGCCCAGATGGCCCTGATAAGAGACAGGTTTGTGGACAAATACTGACATCTGAAGCTGGAGTCCAGAATCATATTGCCTGATCACATGTCCTTGCAGTGTTATAGCAGCCATTGCTTACAGGCTGGCCAAAATGCCCACAGGAAAGTTAAGCTATTTCATCAGCCCCGTTTGGCTTCTTCATTGTTGTATCTGAAAGTCTGGCGGTGGGTGTTTTCCAGAGTAAGCCCACTTGAAATAAAGATCCCTAGTCAATATTCATAACTTCAGATACAAAAATGATACATGCACACAAATAGGATAATCATTCAGCAAATCATAACTCTTGCCATGACACCTTACATGATGTGTCTTGTATAAAATGCATCATAATTATGCAATAATCCTATCATAATAATATCACTATGAAAAAATATGGGGTGCAGTGTCACAGTACAAAAGGCACAAGGATGCATGAGAGAGGGACTTGCAAACTCAGAGATGTGAAAGATCTCTTTCCCTCACAAGCCAAATGCTCCATGGTACTGCTGTTATGAGGCTGCATAGTCTGTAAAGGTGGTGGGAAAGAACATTGTAAATAAACTGCACAAGGTGCATTATCAGAAGAAGGTCTCCAAATGGTTTGTGGGCTAGAAATTAGGCAGGAGCTAGTCTTTCCTGCCCCACAAGAGTGGATTATTTAGGAGGGGAGAGAGGTGGAGTTATGCAATTTGTTAAAGGGAGGACAAGAATATTGAACTTGATGTGTGAAGAAGGGGAAGCCAGTAGAGGAAGTCAGAGAGGAGATTAATATGATTGTGATATTAAGGGATCCATTTGATGTGGTCTGGGAGAGGCCAATGTGGGTTTCAAGAGGCTGGAAAGGAAGAGGAGGGACTAGTAATTGAGATTCTGAAGACCTAGACAAGTGTTTTAGGTAGTTGACAAGCTAGAAAAGGACCAGATAATAGAGATAGTGTTGAGGAAGAAGTGCAAGATTTGGATGTGTGGCCAAGGGAGAAGAAGGAGTCCGAGATGATACTAAGGTAACAAGCCTCATTGAATGACACAGAAGATAGCTGTGTGTACAACAGTAACAGATAATGGGGAGAGTTTGGGAGGAAATACAAATTTGATTTCTGGATACATAACATGTAAGTTGATAAAGACATCCTCAAGGAGATGCCAGAGACACAACCTGAGATCCGGAACAGATGGAAGGAGTTAGGTGAAGATGTGCATTTGTGAGGCATCGACTTGTTGAAGCCATGTGAGCAGATGAGATCAGCTTAAGGAAAGGGTGTAAAGGGAGAAGAGAAGAGAACCAGCAGAGGATTGTGTTGTGCAAACCAAAGCAGGACATATGTCAAGAAAAAGGGTATGATCAACAGTATCTAGAGCAGCAGAAAGGATGGAGATGAGGAAGGGTCCCTGACTTTGACCAGGAAGAGGTCATTGGTAGAGCTGGGTAAAAAATGTTTGGAAAATTGTCTGTCCTTTCTTCATTGAAGAATTTAAAAACTGGAAATTTTGTGATCAGCCCTAGTAATTAGAAATCTCAATGAGAGCAGTTAACTGGAGTGGAGAAAGTAGAAGCCAGTTTTTGAGAGGACTGAGGATGGAATTGCTATTCCATTTTTTAAAAAAAAAATAGAGTCATTTTTTGTATAAATGTAGGCAGTTCATAATCATTGTTTACCATACAGGCATCGTGACTCATGTGACTTTTATAGTTCATGAGCTTTTGTTTATGATCTGCTCTGTGCTTAAATTAAAAATATAGTTCAAAAATCCTGTTTTCATCTAAATATTCCTTTAGGTTTTATAATGCATAGTAGTGGAAGAAAGCAGACATATTTTTGTGGACATCAAAGTAGTTTTGAAATAGAATGTTTAAAGAACAGGTTAGCAGAGGGAAATTGTGTTAAGGAGCCCTGAAAGGACTGTAAATCTCTCAAGATGGGGCTGAATGCTGTCTGCATCTGACTTGTCATCACACCCCTCTTACTCATGCTTTCACATACTCATGTGGTGCACGCAGCACTGGTGGTTCCATTTCCAAAGCATTTTGGAGTGAGAGAAATCTCTAGCTTCAGAGCCACTTTGAGTTTTTCTTCCACCTTCACATGGCTTTTGTGTGAGATATCAAGGAATCAGGCTCATCCTTAGAAGCAACTGTGCCTTTCTAATCAAAATGCTAAACATAAATGCAGGAGCAAAGAAATGCAGAGATATAAAAGATGTGCTAGGTAGTGTATAATACTAGCTTGCTTAATTAAACTACCAAACCAGATGAAGCATATACAATGCAAAGCTATAGGACATTGCATTTTTCATATAGATCAACACAAATCATTTTGCATGGTTGATCTGTGACAAATTATCTTGATAACAACAACATCCTGCCTCATCTCCTCTGTCTCATCTTGCTTATTATCTTCCACTGGGCTGAGGATAATGTTGAGGATAATGGTTTTCAGGATTTGACTATAGTATTGGGACATCTAGTGGTTGAGATGATTCTTGCATGTAGTTACCTTATTAAAGTTCTTGCCAGGCCACCTGAAAGGAATCAGACAGGAAACTAATTAAAAGCTTGAACTAGTTCAGTCCTTGAGTCAGTGAGAATAAAGCCACAGACTACCTCGTTTCTAGATCCTATATACTGATGGGTTTTATATCCCTTTACATTTTAAGCTTATCTGATTTGTGGGATACCTCTCACTGTACTAGTTCTTTGCATGGTGACAGGTTTCAGAGGGGTAGCCATGTTAGTCTTTATCAGCAAAAACAACAAGGAGTCCTTGTGGCACCTTAGAGACTAACAAATTTATTTGGGCATAAGCTTTTGTGGGCTAAAACCCACTTAAATGCATGGAGTGGAAAATACATTAGGCAGGTATAAATATACAGCACATGAAAAGATGGGAGTTGAAGACTGGGAGTGGGTGGGTCACTACAAAAAGTAACTTTCCCTCTGTTGATACTCACACCTTCTTGTCAACTGTTGGGAATGGGCCACATCCAACCTGATTGAATTGCCACTTGGTAAGGCAACTCCCATTGAGTTCAATGGGGCCAGGATTTCACCCACTGATTGCTTTCTCTGCTCTAGGATGGTAAGTAAGGGCTGAAAAAAATGCCCACTAAGATACATGCAGTTGAAAAGCAGCTATTAGAGAGAGCTCATTCTGAAAATCAGTTACCGAGCCCAAGACCAATTTTGTTTATCAGTTTAATCCTCAAAGTTGTCTCACAAACCTCATGCAAACTTGCATGCCTCACTTTGTTGCTCATATCAGGAAGTTGTCATGTAACTGTTTGTAGTGAATTAGTAAGTTCATTGAGGATAGATGCATTACTGGCTATTAGCCAAGATGGTCAGAGACTCAACCCCATGTTCTGGGTGTCCCTAAGCTCTTCGTGCAAGATGCTGGGACTTGAGTACAGGCGATGGATCACTCGATAATTGCTCTGTTCTATTCATTTCCTTTGAAGCATCTGGCACCAGCCATTGTCTGAAGACAGGATGCTGGGCTAAATGGACCATTGATCTGACCCAGTATGGCCATTTTTTATGTTTTTAGTAGAGGGAGTGGAAAATGTGGGAGTCAAGTGGGTTTTTTTCCATTTTCCATATTATATATATTTGAAAATTATATTCTCTCATCATTAATGGCTTGCCACTAAATATTCCCTCCACATGCTAAACTGAATCTTGGCTTGAGATTCTCTTTATCATCTTACCAGGACCATTCTGCCTTAGAAGTGTGCAAATAAACCACATTTTGTTTTGCAAATACTCACATGCAAAACCTGAGATTTTTTAATTAACAAGACTTTGTTAACTTGATCTAGGACAAAGCAATATAATTTCCATTAACATGAAATTTTGCTGGTGAAATCTTGTAAAGGTCAATACAGTGAATTGTCCTAAATTAGCCCCAGGTAGAAATTGTACCATCTTTCTACCCACACAGATTTTTAATAGGGAAACAGCAGGTGGCAAGAGTAGAAACTGTCTTTCATTCTCAGAAAAAACAGCACGAAGAATTCCAAGAAATCCTGATGAACAGACACAGGCTGCTGTCAAAGATTTGGAGCCAGATTCCGCTATCAGTTATAATGATTTAAGGGTGGTGGTTTTGTTTTCACAGCAGTTTTATCTTAATTCAGATGTGGCTGGCTACTGGATCTCAAATACAAGAGTTTAAAGACCAGAGATTAAACATAAAATTGTAAGGAATTTTCCTACTATGTTTGTTCAGGAAAGCTCTAGAAATCCTATACTAGAACCACAGGCTAAATGTCCAACACGTTTCTCTGAAGCAGCGGTAATGGTAAGAGCTGAATCTGAGAAATAATCCCTAGTATGAATATGGAAGACATGGAATATGGATCTCACAGTTCTCACTACTACGATTTATTTATCCTTTTATCACTCCTGTGCCATCCTCTGATTTATTCACTCTTGGGAAGCCTTTTCTCAGAATCTTTTGTGAATTGTTAAACTACTAAATGAACCTTGCAGTGAGAAATGGAGACATCTTGAATCAGGGCAAGCCAGGCCAGAGAATGGAAATTCCTCTAGGGCAGTGCCACTTTAGAGCTTGCGCACTTTCACAGAAAGAAAAGAGGCTTTGTAAGAGTTGTTTGCCAGGATAGGGAGGGTGACTGGTCATTTTCAGTTCTACAGTTACTTTATTATTTCAGAGAGAATACGAAGCAGCAGTAGTGTCCCACCACTGAAATCCCCATTTATAAATCCTGTCAGCTTTTGCACACAGGTGGATGAAGGCTGAACATTTCATTTCTTCATTTTGAATTATACAGAACATATCCATAGCTCAAGGTGCCCGTCACCATATACAGTTATTACAGTTATCATTCATCTGATGAAGTGGGTCTTAGCCCACGAAAGCTTATGATCTCTAAGATCAGTTAGTCTATAAGATACTACAAGACTCTTTGTCGCTTTTGCAGATCCAGACGAATACAGCTACCCCTCTGATACTACAGTTATCATATACACTTTATCAATGCCATCCAAATCCTGTCATCAAAAACAGGTTCCAGGACAACAGATGATTCTGTGAGCAAGCCAAAGCCCATTTTCACAAGAAGTTCCAAACTGCCTAGATTTGGTGTGCACACTGTCTCAGAAGAGCTCGGAGTTATTTTAAAATTGTTATTGGAGATCCCGACTCAGGAGAAAAGAGATCAGTGTGCAGAACACTACTGATACTACTTAAGGGATAAGAAGTATCTCTCCATATAACTCTTGCCACGCAACCTTAAAATAAGAAGGCATTAGGTTTTAGGTCTTGCCAGAACAGCTAGTAAATAAAGTACACGGTTTGAGAAGTTACCTCTGGCTTCCTCTGCATCCTGTGCTTTGAAAAATGGTTTGTTGAAGGTTGCTGCCTCAGCAGCTTTGAAAAACACTTGTTCATTTCATGGTTTAAATTTCCCCAAGCATTACACTGGATCATGTGCACATACTCACTGTGTCATTGTCAACAACCATAGAAGTTACGGTATCACATTGGCTGCTGTTCATCTTTCTGTTACATTGAGGGGTTGTTTTGTTTTTTAAACAGTGCTACTATTTACCAACTTGAACATGATTAATCTCCTTTGATTCATGGGTAAGAGCTATTGAATTTCCTCAGAATCAATATTCTATCCTTTCTGTGAGCCTCTGTAGTGAAGAGGCGAGGTCACCCTCTGAGGGGCAGCCAGATGCCCTCTGATGAGCGGAACTGGGAAGGCTTCCATGCTGGAAGCAGAGCAGTGGGACAGGAACATGAAGTATAAAAGGCAGGCCCTGTAGCTCAGCTGGAAGGCAGCTGCCGAAGGAGACCGATGCGTTCACCCTGCTGCGGATGCAGAATATTTCTGCTGTCCCAAGGAGGGCCCTGAGCTCCCCGCATGGCCAGACATGTGGGATGCTGAGGAGTTGCTGGGACCTCCGCTCACAGTCTACCCTGGGGAGACAGAGAACGACCCTTGGCAGGTACACCCGAGGAGGAGTATAGGAAGTAGCCTGGGGCAGCTGGCTCCAGGCTGGCTGCAGCACTGCCAGAGATTAGGTCAGCATGTCGCGGTCAGGATCCCTGCTGACCCAGTGGCAGATCACTCTGCTGCTGTTAGGGCCCTGGACTGGGATGTGGGGGAGTTGGGTGGGCCCGCATCCCCGCTGCCACTCCTCCCCTGGGGTGGCAGTACTTCACCCACCTTAGGTCAGGAGACCTGTGCTTGTTGCCAGAGCCCCCTACACAATGCTTGGTGCCCCGTCATGCCCCAGGGCCTGGGTCCCTGAACTGTTCATTGCTCTACCCTGCCTGAGGATTTAAGCCCTAGAGACAGCTAATTTCCTCTTGTACAGACTGCCATTCCAGGTACGTGACAGCAAAGAGCCACCCTCAGAGACTGACAGTGAGGGATAGTCATCCAAGCCTACACCCTCCCTTACCAACATTGCTTTCCGAGAGCTGACTTCTTTCTTATCCTGCACAAGAGGTCTATAGAATCAGAGGGGTAGCCGTGTTAGTCTGGAACTGAAGAAGTGACAAAGAGTCCTGTGGCACCTTAAAGACTAACTAAAATTTTTTTAGAGCATAAGCTTTCGTGGGCTAATACCCACTTCGCTGGATGCATCGGTCTATAGCATTTCCATTTTATACTATTTGGATCACTTATAAACCTGTCATTCACTGGAATGGCAGTCTGTATAAACAGGAATCAAGAAATAAAATACATCTAAGAGAAAACTATACAAATAATGGATTCTTGTGCTCTTCCCTGAGTACACTTCAAACATATGCCTGTTACATCTTCTTTCCGCATGTTCTTACTGCAGTCTACAATCTCTTAGTTTCCTGAATTCTCTCATTCTGTGGTTTGATCTCACAGATCACTAAATAATGTAATGGAGTTAATTTAATGGCTAACAGCAGTCTTTACAGCTACCTTGTGTCCTCTGAGACCGATTAATTAGATGTCCAGAAGATGTCACTTATAAACCCATATTCTTACATTTATTTCTGTCATCATGTTGTCTTGTTTGATTAAATTATGCTTTTAGCTATGGTCTGTTAAGGCACCTTCAGGCACCTCCAAATTGAAATGATGGTTTTACTTCAGGCCAAGATGTATTTGGTACAGAAACTACAAAGTGAGTGACTTGTATTACTCAGACTGAGTGAGGCCCAAACATGAACTATTCTGTTATTTATTATTTTGCTGCCCAGACCATGCTCTTTGGTATAACCATTGTAACTCATGTTAACAGTATCTCCTTATCTAAAGGTTAAAACCCCCACAAAAACATAATGTACTTGGCCAACTATGCAATACTGTATTATCCCATGGGGCAAATCCCAACTGGTGATCAGACTATATGCTCTGAAGCAAAAGTACCTGCATTCGTCACAGTTTTTATCTTAACTAGTGTGACTGTAACATTATCTCTACAACTAACAGTTGCAATGTAACAAGTAGTCTCGACACAGCCAGATGATAGGAGACAGAAGTGGAATTTAGAAAGTTTCCTCCATGCTCTTTTTCTAACAACAATAATTGTCTGAACTTATTATATGCCTCACTCTTGTAGACTTGGTGCCACTTACTTGCATGTGCCTGCCCCATTCTTCTCTGCATGACCCCAACCTGCACTGTTGAATGATATTCCAAATGTACCTAACCTGCCGTCTGTTGGACATCTAATTAATCGGTCCCAGAGGACACAAGGTAGCTGTAATGGCTGTGATTAGCCATTAAATTAACTCTATTACATTATTTAGTGATCTGTGAGATCAAACTAAGGAATGAGAGAATTCAGGAAACTAAGAGATGGTAGACTGCAGTAAGAACAACATGTGGAAAGGGCACATATGGGCGTGTGTTTGAAGTGTTGTACTCAGGGAAGGGCACAGGATTCAAGAAATAAAAAACATGTAAGAGAAAACTACCAAATAATGCAATTTTGTCAGTATTTTTCTCTTGGCTGTGAAAGTGAAACCCTTTCCACCCTTACCTATTCAAACATTGTTAGGTAGCAGGAGAGCACAGATTGCAATTATAATAAACCACATACAGAGCCATCAACTGTCTGCTTTCAGTATCTGTGTCATCTGTTTTGTTGTTTAAAACAAGCACCAGCACCTCAAGATTCTGTTTTTGGAAATACAGCTTTAACTAGTGGTGTGTTAGAAACACAGTGGTATATATAACGGTTGAAGCAACAACAGGATAAGACATTGATCCCACTGGAACAGAATTTTTCCTATATGATGTAGGTAAAAATTTAAACATGACAGTCACACTTCATTCTCACCTGCTTTTTACTGCCTGCCACACTTATACCACCAACACAGCAGTAACACACTCAAATTGAAACAGTTCCATGCAACAAGAGAAGCAAAAGAAAATTTCTCGCCTCAAAGTTGCAAAGGCTTTGCTTCCTTGGTCCCTGGCATGGGCGGCAGGTGAAGGAGCCATTGGGGGAGGCTAGCCCCCTCCCCCTCGACAAAGGCCCCACCCCTCCCTTTCCATTCCCTTCCCTCACTGAAGCCCAGAGCTCCCCGCTTCCCTGCAGCCCGAACACTAGGCAGCCCCGGCAGCCCCTGCGGATGGCGCAGCCAGAGTGCCCCTAGTGCTGGCTTGGCATTGTGGCATGGCCTCATCCCCAGTGCCTCCAGCCTCGACCCTTGTGAGCACTGGCGCCAGCCTGCCTGCCCCAACCCAGCGGGAAGGGAACTGAAAGCAGGCAGGAGGAGGCCTGGGGCAGAGCACGGGAAGCCATGCTAAGCTGTCTAGGGAGACACAGCCTTCCCATACTTATGCTACCCACTGCCCATGGTCCCTGCCCTTTCCTACATAAATAGTTCTTGGGTTACATGAAATTCTAACAAAGACAGCAATCTCCTAGACAAGCCAGTAATCAGAGTCCTGACACCTTCCCTATTATCTCAACCAAAAGACATGTCGCAAAGGCCCTGTTTACAAGAGAAAGTTGCACTAGTTTCACTAACATCATTTTTTAAACCAATGTAGGTAGCACACACAACTGTGTGGGCACTCTTATTCTAATTAAAAGGGAGTTATTTTGGGTTATCTGAAGTCATTTCCTAATCAAATTAAGTTAACCCATAATAAATATATTCCACTTAGCCTTTAGCATTAGTTTAACTAAATCGGTTTTAAAATCATATGTTTTTTCACATAACTCACTCCTTACTTATAAGCCCAGCCTCTTCCTTTTATGCAGCTCATAATCTCTCATGACTAATTGCTAAGGCTATGTTTTAGTCATGGGTATTTTCAGTTAAACTCATGGACAGGTCACGGGCAGTAACCAAAAATTCACAGCCCGTGATTCAACATGACTTCTACTATATACCCCTGACTAAATCTGCGGAGAGCAGGGAAGCAGCCCAGGGGCACCATGGGTGCTGGAGGGGAGGGAGGCAAGGGGGATGTCACCTCTTCTGGGGAGCCCCCTCAGATAAGACCCACCCAGAGCCCACCTCACCCCATCCTGTGCCCCCGCCTCCTCCCACACCCAAACTCCTGCTGCTGCTGGGAGAGAGGGGCGCGGTGGCCCGAGATTGCCCTAGCAGCAGCCAGTACAACTGGCACGGGGCTGCCTGAGCTGCCCCCAGACCAGGCACACTGGCTGCTGCAGAAGTCATGGAAGTCACAGAAAATCACGGAATCTCTGACTTCTGTCACCTCTGTGACACACTGGCAGCCTTACAATTGCTACATGAAGACCATTAGCCTTCAATTATTACCAGTTTCATAGTCACTTGTTCCACTTGCAAATCCTTTGATGGTTGCAATCGGTCTACCCCCTTGAATTTCCGTTAACAGACTTGCAGCACAGTGCTCCTGCCCTTCCATGGGAAAGGAGTGATGGCATGCATTGGTCCTAAAGTTATGAAGAGAGTCTAAATCAGTTCCTGGGCATTAGGACATTGGCAAGTGCAACTATTCATGTTCCTGATTTTTGTTTGTGAGCATCTATTTAACTACAGAAAGTTTGCAAAGCAGCTTGTGGAAACTTATTTGACAGGGAATTAAATCTTTGTCTCTCCTTATCTCCATTTCTACACTTGTCAGCACCTTTTGCAGAGCCCAGAAAGTGTCTGTTAAAAGTCAAAGCAAAGCTCTCCTCTGGTATATCACTGTATTCAATTCAATATAGTTGGCATGGGAGAGGGAGTGGCTATTCTGTGGGTTCAAACTGCCATACCTGTCTTCCTAATCTCAGCACTTCTTACCTATTGCAGGTACCTAGCCCCACTCAGAACGAAAGGCCCATCCCCTCAACTGCGGGGGAAAAACTACAAAACCCAGAGCAAAACTGAGGAGGAGGGGAAGGGGAGAGAGCAAAAATAAGAAACCAGGGATGAGAATGAAGGTTGTAGGGCCAAAACAAGGCATCCAAAGGGGGACATCGACCAGAGAATACCAAACAATGGCCATTGTGTCTCAAAGGAGCTCATTATTTCATAATAGATTGTGGCCTGGCCTGTGCATCATGCACACTGCCTTAGGACATACCCCTCTTATTGGCATCTCTCATTGGCTAGCAGCCTTAGGTGACTCCCCATCTAGCGTGCTGACTTCCATGGATCACACTGTAAAGCGCCTCTTTCCCCCCATTTATTGTATAGGGAGCCTAGGTGCCTAAATCTGCTTTGTGAATTGCAGTGTTTGTTCCTGTGATTTTTCTAGGCCCCTAACAGTTAGATGCTGTAATGCTCTGTGTTGAAACACCTAAGTCCCTTGGTGGACCCCAATCCTCATTGCTTATGAAACTCCAAATAAGAGTCTATCTGCATCTTTAGACATCTAAATACTTTTAAAAATCTGGCCTAAACCCTGAAAGGTGAAGATGAGGAGCTTAATACAGGAGAAGTGGATGCAGTGTAGGGACTAAAAAGGGGTGAAATGGTCAGAACTCTAGGAGAGGAAAATGAGTTTGATGGTGGGGTTTTAAATGGAATGGAGAGGAGTGAGAGGTGTAGCAGGTAGGCCAGAGGGAAGCAGAATCTAAACAAACGATTACCAAGACCAGGCCATATTTTGGCTGTAGGGTTAGAGTTTGGTTCACTTGAAATGTATTTTAAATTTCACAGGATGACCTTCATTCACTCCACAGCAGGTAGCCATATAGTGAAAGAGAAAGAGTTTAGCTCCCAAGCTGGTAGTTGAACAGTTCAGCTAGGTCAAGTAACTGGATACACTGCTTATGAGGTCTTGTGCTCCACAAATATTCATTCTGATTAACAGGATCCTCTAGATACATATGGATGATTCTGTGTACTTAAATTCTTGTACTATGCTCATCACTATGATATCTGAGTATACAAAACACATCATGAAGGCAGGTCTAAGATTAGTGACCAGTTTAGGTTAGGGATGTAAATATCAGTTTAAAAAGTTAACTGGTTAAACAATTAAAATTATTTTGTTTAACCAGTTAACCAAGGTAGCTGGGGGCCCCGGCACAGTGAAGACTGGGGTCTGGCTTGGTGTGGCCGGGGCTGAGGTCTGGCTCCGCGCAGTGTGGCCAGGGCTGGGGTCCGGCAGCCTGGCTAGGCGCAGCACAGCTGGGGCTGAGGTCTGGCCAGCCAGGGCTGGGCTCCTGCCAGCCGGAGCACCACAGCGAAGGGTGGGGGCCCACTCCAGCTGAGACTGAGGTCCTGCCGGCTCAGCCAGAGTGGAGCAGCTGAGGCTGAGGTCTGGTCAGCCGGCGCGGCCAGGGCTTGGCTCTCACCAGCTGACGAGGCCAGGGTTGGGGGCCTGCTCTGGTCAGGCCTGGGGTCTTGCCAGCTGAGCCAGCCTGGCCAGGACTGGGGTCTTGCTGGGGCCAATGTGGGGCCTCAGAGGTTAACAGTTAACTTTGGTTAACCAGTAAGCCTAATGCTAGTTAGGTTCAGAGTTCTGCTCTAAACTGCAGGCCCATCTTTGATACCCTCAGAAGACAGTCTATTTCTTCAAATGCGTTTTGTTACTGAGAAAGGTCAGTACACGTTTGATTAATGTTGAAGACACTTGTGCCATCTGCTGGAAATTACTTGGATCTGCAGTATCCTTTGCAAACACTATGCATCTTTACATTTGACAGCAAACTACCTTTGATTACTGGACTATCATTTAATTTCATCATTGTTTTTGTTAAGTGCTGGGGAAGGGACTAACAAAAACAGGTTATGCTATAGGAAGCAAAAGAGCAAACAACTGTTCTATCCACGTAGCCACTACCTACAGGTGACTGCCTCAACCCTTTTCTGAGGAGACCGCCACAAGGCAAGAAAGGTCTGATATTATATACAGGTGATAACACAGGTACTAGTTATTTGGAGCAGTATACAAACACAAAGATATTGTCAGGTACATGGGTATCCAATGCTGAATTGCTCTATTTGGGTAAATATGCAGATATTATTTACGATGTGTGTAAATTATAGATTAGTATCTTTCCAGATGTACTGCACTGCAATTTAAGATCAAGATCCTTGTTGTTTTGTATGTCTTTTGACAGTTACAAATTACCGAAGCCAAAAGTGCCTCAGACAGGTTTTGGAATTATCTAATACAAGCTGAGAAATGTTTCATTTCTCTTATTCTGTTTAGTAGCATAGTAGAGTTTTGTCTTGTGAGACAAAGGTTGTGATGTATTGTCCTGCTATTATTGTTAAACAGCTTTTTCCCCTTGATCCTGGAGGCACAAATTAGAGCAATCACAGGGCTGTTCTAACTTACACTGCCTGGAATGGCCTCTTAAGGGACGTTGTTCCCTCTAAGGTGCATGGCCGCACAGCCCCCCAGCAGTCTATCAAGTGCTGTGCACGTCAGGTGCCCCTCCACCAATGCTGTACTTCTCCTGTGCCCGCTGCCTTGGAGACCCTGGCCAGCTGCTCCCAGGAGCCTCCTGCTTGCTGTGCAGAGTGGGGGTGGGGCGCTGATGTCTGGGTGTCCCCTACCCACCATCTCCATACCTCATTTCTGCAAAGCAGGGGCAATAACACAACAGGGCTCAGGAGTGGGATGTGGGATGGAGTTGGCTGGCGGATGCTGTTGTGTCTGAACAAGCAGGCAGACTGCTAAGTGCCGATCTACCTAAAAGGGCAGCATATTTAAAGGGGCAGCGTCTCTCTCTCTCTCACATACACACACACAGTCTTTCACATTCACCTCCCAACATATACTTGTATTGTTGTTTTTACTTCTTGATGCTTCCTGCAATGCACATAGTCTCTGCAATTTTATTCTTTCAAAGTGCTGTTATTCTAGTTTTTTGACTGGTCTATGCATTTCATAATTTTTATTTCTCTCTTAGGCTTAAATTTAATTATTTGAGTAGCGAGTTCTAAAATGCTTAACCTAGCCTGCTGGAGTGATTATTCCTACAGTAACTTATTAAAAATATACATTATAGCTAGTCTTTTTTATTTCTACTTGTGGTGCACATCTGCACTTACCTCAATACTGGTGCACATAACAAAATTCATTCCACACATGGATAGAAAAAATTACAGGGAACATTGCTTCTGCGAGCCAAGAACTGCCAGAACAGTGTGCTCTAGCCATGTTCCCAGACACATCTCCAACTCTGGAGGGGAGAAGAAATAACAGCTTTAACCACTAGGGGATTTCTCTGTAACAGAAATGTGCAGCTACCTCTTAAGGGCAGTTTTAAGTCCTTTTCTGCTGCAGAAATAGCTCTAAGTGAATTTAGCTATGGCTGAGGACCTGAGCTGCTCATCTGTGGAGGCTGTATTTTTGGGTAAGTTATTATTGTTTGTCCAAATGATTTCAAATCTAAGATGAGTTGATTTAGTTGAGTTAGTTCAGTTTGCAATTTAATATTTTTTTTCTCAAATTCATAACTTATGAATGCTGAATAAACTTCCTCCCTTCCAATAATTCAGCTTTGGATTGAGACCAAGGTGAAAACCTGGCACAACTGAAGTCAATTGGAGTTGTGCAAATTGGAGTTTGTGGGATCATCCTAAGCAGGGATTGTCCTTGAATGTTTGTAAAGCACCTAGCAAATAGTGGGTGTGACGTTGCATCCTAAAATGCGTTATAGAAATATGCTTATAAGTGTAAATATGACATAACTGGAATATGTTTTATGCTAGATATGCCATGTAACACATTTCTGCAAAGGTTATATTCTCCTGCATGTATTCATCCTATTTGTATGCATGTGTCATTTTTATATCTGAAGTTATGAGCATTGGCTCTATGCTTGTATTTAAAGTGTTTGCTGTATAAAGCACCTAAGGCAGATTAGGTCAACACAGTGTGAAGGGGTTATTCAAGTAAATGGAGGTACTTGGCTAACAATGGACCTTGATTGATGCCAATCCACATCTGAGTTTTCCTGGGAACATTCAGGCTAACATATGGGCAATGGCATCAGCCTGTAGAGAACTGAGTCATGCATGGACATGTGACTTTCACATGTGAGCCATCTAGTAGCTATGATTCTACAGAGGGGGAGGGAGGGTTTTCCACTGACAAGAGAGAAACTATGTAAGCGCCTGGACACCCCTCCATTTTGACTTCAGCTGGCTCAAGAGATAGCCTCTCCACCCCAAAGAGATGCCTGAAAGAAACTGGAACAAAGGACAGTAACTACATTGGTGAGAGTGATTGCTGGACCCAGATTAGGAGGAAGTTTAGTCTGTAAAGAAGCTTACTGGAACATCTATGAGGGTGAAATTTATCTGCATTTAGTTTCTTACCGTATTAGGCTTAGACTTGCGTGTTTTTGTTTTATTTTGCTCAGTAATTTACTTTGTTCTGTCTGTTATTACTTGGAACTATGTAACTCCTAATTTTTATATTTAATAAAATCACTTTCTACTTATTAATTAACCCAGAGCAAATATTAATACCTGGGGGAGCAAACAGCTGTGCATATCTCGCTATCAGTGTTATAGAGGGTGAACATTTTATGAGTTTCCCTGTATAAGCTTTATACAGAGCAAAATGGATTTATTTGGGGTTTGAATCCCACTGCGAATTGGGTATCTGGGTGTTAAAGACAGAAGCACTTCTTAAGCTGTTTTCAGTTAAGTCTGCAGCTTTTGTGGGACGTGATTCAGACTTGGGCCTGTGATTGTAGTAGACTAGCGTATCTGGCACAACCAGGCAAGATACTGAAGTCCCAAGCTGCCAGGGAAAACAGGCTCAGAAGTAATCCCAGCACATCAGGTGGCAGTTCTCAGGGGAGTTTCTGTGACTCAACCCGTCACAGTGAGCACTACCGCAAATAAATAATAAGAATTTACTAAGGATGATCATGCATGCCAGAAATCACGAGAGCTCACAGCTCATCCCCTTGCAATTCTTTTTGATGCCACATGATAACACTTTGAGATAGAGAACTGTTATATTGCTTTCCATCATGATGGAAGGTGAGCTTAATGTGATGACTTACACTACATCATGGTGTCTTGTGTGATACATGTTTCAAAATTATATAATTACATTTTGATCCAACAGGATATGCTCACCCAGCACAGTGCAATGACTGGAAGCAACATGACAATGATTTGATGCAGTGCTCTCAGCATGCCATACTGATGCAAAATGATGCCATACCAAGATGCATGACACAGTATCGCAGTGGTGTCATGCCATGATACCATCTGGAATTAGCATGAAGTCATTTCATAATGGGATGACAGTGGTTTGCAGTGATTTGTCAACATTCCATGATGCAAGAACATTACTGCCTCTTCAACTGTGTTTACATTAGGCCTTTTTGCCATATTTTTTCCAATGTCTACATACACTAATGATCCTAGTGATGGAGCTCAGCCAGTAATTACAATAGTGGGAAGTTTATGGCAAGGAAACCGAAGTGTAGACAATTCATTCCAGGTGGAGAGGAGCTGTTGTTGCTACCACTCACAGTGACACTCCCTACTCTTTTCCTAAGCCTCCATCCCATCTTGCAACTACTCCTAGTAATACTGTAGTGGCCAGGAATCCCAGTTATGATCAATGCTCCTTTGTGCTAAATGAGGAAAAAACATAAAAGACAGAAGAGTTTACAATCTAAAGAGAACCAAGACTGTGCAGGTGGATGAAGAACACAATGGAGGCGGAGAAAAAGGTGACAATAATGCTCAGTTTGGAAACTTAAAAAGAAATAGCAAGAGATGTGATGTTAATGATTTGCTAACAGGCCACCTGCCTAGCCATTATCGTTAGGCAATTTACGATTGGAGTTGCATCAGAAGGAAGGAAGATGGCTACACAAGTCAATTTGGAGACGGTCTTTATGCATACAGGGCAATGTGGAAGGCTAAAGGCTCTTATGGGAGAGCAGACGGGCAGCTAACAGAGTTTGCTAGCTCTGATGGAGTGAAAAAGGCAGTAGATAAATCAGTGAGCCCAGAAAACAATAAATAGGGAGGTGCTAACTTGTGAAGAGCCTTGAAGGTACAGGCTTTAAACTTGTGTTTGATGTGATGAAAAAGGGGGAGCCGGTGGAGGGATTTGAATATGGGCCAGGGGTGGGGGCAAGATGAGCATAAAAGAGTTGAGCTAGGAATATGGTTTGGCAGCAATGTTCTGAATGGGGCTGAATGGAGTAGGGTTGCAGAAGGCTAGGCCAGAGGTGGTCTTGGCCTCCAAGACAGTAGTTGAGATGGGAAAGGATGAGGGCCTGGACAGGCACAGGCAGAGGGGAAAAGCTGGAGCTTGTAAACACTAAGGAAAAGCAGCAAAATTCAGATATGGCAGGGATGGACAAACTATGGCCCGCGGGCCACATCCGGCCTGTGAGACTGTCCTGCCCTGTGCTTGAGCTCCATCTGGAGAGGCTAGCCCCAGCCCCTCCCTTGCTGTTCCCCCGCAGCCATGCCATTGCGTGGGCAGCACACTGGGGGGGCAGAGCTGCGTGCTCCTGCAGGGCAGCACATCTAGCTCCATCCGGGCCGCTGCTCTGAGCAGCATGGTAAGGGGGACGGGAAGCGGGAAGGTTGGATAAGGCAGGGGGTCTCCAAACTTTTTTGATCGCGCACCCACTAGTAGAATTTTTTTTTGAACAGGCACCCTCACGGGGGAAGCCCCACCCTAGCCCCGCCCCCATCCATCCACTCCCTCCCACTTCCCCCCCAACTGCCCTCCTCCTTGTCCCCTAACTGCCCCCCTGGGGCCGGTCCCCGCTGCAGCGCCTGGCTCCTAGGGCCTATCTCCGCCGCAGCGCTTGGCTCCTGGGGCCAGGCCTCAGTTGCGGCGCCTGGCTCCCGGAGCCGGGTCTCAGCCGCGGCACGCAGCTCCCAGCTCCTGGGACTGCAGCCACGGTACATGGCTCTTCTGGCCAAGGCTGCAGCCGCGGCACACGGCACCTGGCTCCTGGGGCCGGATCTCAGCAGTGGCGCCCGGCTCCCGGGTCTCAGCCGCGGTGCGCGGCACGTGGCTCCCGGGGCGGGTCTCAGCCGAGGCACGCAGCTCCCGGCTCCCAGGGCTGCAGCCATGGCGCGCGGCTCCTCCGCAGGGCTGCCGCGACTCTTGCAGAGGAGATGCCGGGGCAGCCCTCCCGGTTTCCAAAAAGACAGGAGGAGCCGGGCTGCCCCGGCAGCTCCTCCGCAAGCGCTGCAGCAGCCCCCAGCGGCAGGAAGAGCCGCTCTGCTCCTCCTGACGCCGGGGTCGCTGTGGCGCTTGCAGAGAAGCCGCACGGCTCCTCCAGCTGCCGGGCCGCGCACCCCCGGGAGTGGTCTCGTGCACCCCTGGGGGTGTGCGCACCCCAGTTTGAAGACCACTGGAATAAGAGACAGGAGGTCGCGGGGGGATGGTGGTCAGGGTATGGGGAAGGGGGGGTTGGATAGGGTGTGGGAGTCCCGAGGGTCTGTCAGGAGGTGTGGGGGGTGTGGACAGAGGTTGGGGCACTCAGGGGACAGACTGGGAGGAGAGTTGGGTAGGGTCCAGGGGGGGCAGTTAGGGTGAGGGTCTCTGCAGGAGGCAGTCAGGGGACAAGGAGCAGGGGGTGGGTTGGGGATTCTGAGGGGGGCGGTCAGGGGGCAGGAAGTGGGAGGGCATTGGCTAGGGGGTGAGACCAGGCTGTTTGGGGAGGCATTGCCTTCCTTACCCAGCCCTCCACAGAATTTTGTAACCCTGACGTGGCCCTTGGGCCAAATAGTTTGCCAATCCCTGAGATATGGCCTAGATGGGGCGGGAGGAAAGGGGGATGGAGTAGGAAACAAAGTGTAGGTCTGAGCCTGGGAGATAAATGACGTAATCAGCTCCCCTTCACCTCCCATCCTGTATCAAGTACCCCAAGTACCCCGTTCCCCCACAGCCTCCCCACGCCCCCCAATATCCCATCCCCTCTCAGCCTTCCCATAGCCCCCCCATCTCAAGTACCCCGCCACCTCCCCACCGCTCTCAGCCTCCCCACGCCCCCCCAATATCCCATCCCCTCTCAGCCTCCCCACAGCCCCCCCATCTCAAGTACCCCGCCCCCGCCACCTCCCCACCGCTCTCAGCCTCCCCAGCTGCCCTACCCCGCCCCCAGCATCCACCTCCCCAGTTGCCATGGCTGTCGGGAGGTTTCCTCACCCGCCCACGCACCGAGCACCGCGGCCCCACCGGCCCAATGGGGAGAATGGGGCGTGGCCCGGCACCGGAAGGGGCGTGGGGCTAGCGCCGGAAGTGGGTGCTGGAGCCGCCGCAGGGTGTGTGGTAGCGAAGCGGCCGCCGCGCTCGGAGTCTCTTGACCCGCCCGGACCGAGGTGTGAACCGTCCGCCAGGTGAGGGTCTCGGGCTCGCCCCCTAGCCCCGGGGGACCGCGGTGGGAGCTGTGAAGAGGCCTCGGGGCCGCGCCCCTTTCCTCCTCCCGGTGGGGGAGGGGGGTGCTGCGCGGCCCGACAGGCCCAAGGGCTCGCGGAAGTAGGAGGGGGGCAGGTCCCCCAGCCTCGGCCGGCCCAGCTCCTCCCTCTCTCGGGGGTGGCAGGGCCCGGGCTGGGAGGGGCACGCGGCGGGCAGAGGCCTTCGCAGGCCGCGGAGCTCCCAAAGGCGCCTTTTGGGGCGCCCCCCCCCCCCCCCCCCGTTTCCCTGGGCGCAGTGGCTCGAGTCTCTTCGGGGAGCCGCCGGGGAAGTGGAGCCGCCCAGGTAACGGTGTGACCCACTCCCCTCTCCTCCCCTCCCCTCCCCCAGGCTACTGCAGGGCCTGAGCTGGCAGCCCCGCCTTCTCTAGGCGCTCTCAGCCCAGCCCCACCCAGGCTGAGTCACCTTCTCCCCCGAGGGCTAGGCTGGCCTCGCACACCTGTGTGCAGGAGTCGTTGCTGGCAGGGGCTGTTCGCTTGGTCGTGATTGACAAAGGCCCTTCGGCTCCTATCGCCTGGGAAATGAGCCTCCCCCTTCCAGGGTCAATCTGACTCTAGGCCTTTCGTTCCAAGGGCTCCCTGCAATCTCTCCGTCGTGGGCCAGGATGCCTAGCTGCCCGTG
The DNA here is from genome assembly GCA_007922305.1 of Dermatemys mawii. NCBI lineage: Eukaryota > Metazoa > Chordata > Testudines > Dermatemydidae > Dermatemys > Dermatemys mawii. Next base: position 12,969,154 of record ML677360.1, on the reverse strand, counting down.
TTGCGGCACCCCCACCCTGCCATGCTGCTCCACACAGATCAGATTCCTGTGCCGCAGGCATTGTCTATCTTAAATAAAAATCTTGTGCTGTGTTCAGGAGATGGAAATAATTTTCGTGCCACTTCATAGCATCCTTTTCACATAGGTACTCATGGTGTTGTTTCACACAAATAGGGACGAGGTAAGGATGCAGTCCTGACAGTGTTATAGAATAATATGTGGGTGTAGGAGCACAGGTACAATGCCTAGCACAATGGTGTTCTGGCCCATGATTAGGGCTCCTAGTTGTAGTAATACAAATAACAACGGTGGTATATTATTTATTACTCGCTTTTGCTGTGGCACAAAGCGTAGCTAAATGTAGCAGACACTAGGAGGACAGAATACTGTTTCGGGCACCAGGTACAACTTGGAAGTCTTCTCAGAAAAACCCATAAACTGCCCTGATGAGGTTATATCCACAGATGCTGTTTTGTATAGTGCAAGTATCAGTGCCGTGCAGACATTGTCACTGAGTAAAGAGTCCAGCTAAACCGTAGTAATGTATTTTATTTGGTCTTTTTGAAGTTATAGTAACTGCCCCTAACAAGGAAGCAAATTGAATGATATATAATACTTTAAAAGCTAAATTATACTGTACATGTAACTTCAATAGCTTGAAAACATTTATAAGGCTGTAAATCTTTTATAGCTTTAGGAGTGGTTAGCTTACCTAAATCAGAAATCTCACGAACTGTCTCAGTGCATTTTATGCAGGAGGATGCATCTTTTTTGATAGTTCCCCAGAACAGAGTCCATGTAAAAAAACAAAACTTGCAAATATAAATTCACCCTCCCCCTGTATTCCAGAGGGAGAAAACACTATTTATTTTTGTGTCTTAGATCCCAAAGTGGAGGGCAACTAGCAAATAGCTGATTGCAAATGGAGTGTCCTGGCCATGTAACTATATTTAGATTTTGAGTTAATTTGATATGCACAAAGTGAAACATCATTAAAGCAAATGGGGTCCAGTACAGATTGCACACAGTTTTATCAATACACCATCTTCTAACCTGCAATATCCTTGCTGTTCTGGTTCTCACTCTCTTTTAAGCAGAGCAGGCTAAATATGTGGTTTTTGTTATGTGCACGAATAGACTAGGATGAGACTGAGCTGAAAAGCACAACTGGTTTGGAGCTATGTTCTTGTGCATCAGGGCACTAGCCTTCTGTCTCATTACATTAAAATTAAAGCATTGCAGTGGTATGACTTTTTATTTTGCCACAGTCTTATCCCATCCTGAAATATAAATACTTTCACTTTAATATTAGTGTAGGTGATTTGCTGTAATATGAACACATTTATTTTGGCCTGAGTTTTACACCTGAGGGAAGATGTTTTTTGGGAAACTCACTACTTTCATCTGGACCCTAGCCAAAAATGATTATAGTAGGAACAAAAATCTAACCGTGTTAAGTACATTATATACTTTCCTATTTCCACTTGTAACTGTCCTTTATTTGTACTGCACTATAGATACGCATAATAGTTTGGATAGAATGATAGGTCCCTGCTCCAAGGAGTTTACAGTCTGAGGACTTATCTACATGGGGAAATAGCCTGGAATAGCTAATGTACAATACCTATTCTACATTAGCTCCATATATGGACACACTTATTCTGTAGTAGGGGTGCCTTTGTCCAATTTAGTGTAATTGACTTTGAAAGTGGATTAAGCTAAACTGCAAAAAGACACTCTCTTCGGATATATCTCTACAGCAATCGGGAGATGTGACCGTCGCACATGTAGCCATACCTAGGTCTAACTGGCCCACTAAAAATAGCAGTGAAATTGCAGTGGCATGAACTTGTCACCAGAATACAAATCTAGTGTCCCAGAGGGCTTACACGCAGTGGCTAGCCTGTGCTGCCATGGCTTCTATGCTATTTTTAACTAGCTAGCTCAGGGTTATCAAACATGCGACCCAAGGGGCTCTTGCGAGCAGCCCGCCAAGCTCCCCGTGGGGCGCTCCCCCACCCTAGCCCCTCTGCTTACCTCCAGGCCCGCAGGCTGCATTCGGCCTGCGGAATTGCCCACTGGAGTGCTGCGAGCCCTGTGCTGCTTTCTGAAGTGGCTGTCAGCACGTCCCTTTGGCCGGGGGGGGGGGGGGGGGGAGAAGGGGAAGGAGAGGCAGCAGTGGGCTCCTGTGTTGCCTCCCTCCAGGCACAGCCCCCCCGCAGCTCCCATTTGCTGGGAACAGGGAACCGCGGCCAGAGGGAGGTACCTGGAGGAATGCAAGAGCAGCACATGCATGGAACCCTAAGGCCCCCCCGTGGGGCTGCATGGTCTGGTTCCAGCTGTTTCCTGGAGCGGCGTGGGGCTGGAGCCGCTCTAGGTAAGCGGTGCCGGGCTGGAGCTCACACCCTGAACCCCTCCTGCACCCCAACTCCCTGCCATGGGCCACCTGCCACATCCTGCACCGCTCCTGCACTCCCTGCCCTGAGCCACCTGTTGCACCCTGCACCATGACCCCCTGCCGCATCCCTCACCCCTCGTGCACCCCACACACCAGCTCCCTGCCCTGAGCTCCCTGCTGCACCCTGCACTCTTTCTGCACCCCCTGGGGGCAGGGAGAGGGCAGCATTGGGGTTGGGACTTCGGGGTAGAGATAGGAATGGGACAGGGAAGGCATGGGAAGAGGTGGGGTGGGTGGGGCCTCATGGAAGGGGTGGAATGGGGATGGGGCCAGAAGCGGTGACGGGGAGTGTCAGTGATGCGGCCTTCTGGTCAATGCACTAGTCCTCATGTGCCCCTCGTGGTCATTTGAGTTTGAGACCCCTTAGCTAGCTAGATCACAGCTAGTTTGGGAATGCCTATGCAAGCTGCAGTCACACCTCTCGAGGGCTGTGTAAAGGTATCCTAGTGTGCGGAGCTAGAGTGAAATAGCTATTAGGCTTTAAATTCACAGTCTAGCTTATTTCACCCTAACTTCCCTGTGAGGACAAGCCCTAAGTAAATAACATAGCAAGGGGTAATAAAAAGGTGTGGGTAAAGGATTGTGTTTGTGTATATATAGGAAGGTGGTTGTGCAGAAAGAGATCATAAGGCTTACTTATTGTCAGTTTTTTCTCTCAAAATTTTAATGAAGATTTGGGGCAGTGTTTGGAGTGGCAGAAAGGTGACCAGATGTCACAGTTTTAGAGGGACAGTCCTGATATTAGGTGCCTATATAAGACAAAGCCCCAATTACCCATCACCCCTTGTCCTGATTTTTCACATTTCCTATGTGGTTACCTTAGGTGGTGGACACATTGGAAAGCCAACTGAAAGAAATGAGTGTTGGAAGACAGTGGAGCTGCATGATATCTGAGAGGACATTCCATGTGTTGAACTACCTGTTTAAAGCCATAGAATATGAAAAGTGCATTTTACTAATCTTACTGGTCAACCTAATGGTGATCGAGGAGAAATCTAGCTTTCTGTGTTTGGGTAAAAATCTTACCGGAAATGTATAATTTCCTGATATGTCACTTTTTAATAATACATGCTACCATGGGGGGAGTACTTTATTTCCATTAGCTTGGAGTGATGAATGGGTGTTTTTTTCTTTGTGGAAAGGAAATGAATGAGAGATGCTGATGTCAGTGAGTAATCTATCTAGTTTCCAGTGTTGTTTCTCACCACTCCTAAATCCCTAGGTCAAGATAAAGAACACAACTCTAGCTAAGTGGGGGGGGGGAGAGAGAAACTGGTATTAAAAGGCAAACAGGCTTCTTGTATTTAATTTGTAGGGAGCTGAGGAATGCATTGATTTAAAGAGTACTTATCAGCAGTGGTGCCTGCTGTGTGAGCTGCATGAGGTGGATATCATCTTCATCATCCAAACTGCCTCTTGTCAATACTACAGTTATTCTTGTGTTAGCATATGCATGACTGAATTATGAAGGAAGCCTTTTCCTTTGTTTTGGAGGCAATTGTTTCCTTTCGAATCCCCACCTAGTCTCCAAACTTATGGAACCGGAGCGTGGGATGCTATGTAATTGATATGAATTTTTCATTTTGGGGTGAATTGCTGCATTAATGCCACTAGCTAAAACCAAAGATGATATGTTGAGGTACAGTTCACTTTTGGGAGGCAGATCTGCAGATATATCCAATACTATTTTTCTCTTCGGTACTAAATTTTATAGCAGTTTTGTGATGGGAATAAATGCATATGAGCCTGAAACTACCAAACTTATCCCTTGTGACCAAATCTAGATTTAAACTAACTTCTCCAAAAGTGAAAGGTTAGTGTATTAACGCACTTTTCTGCCTGACTCCTTATTGACATATATGGCAAACCAATAATTGCACTCTTTTCTTTCCCAAATCTTTGGAGATATATTTGTTTAATTATTTCTACATAAGCATTAAAACTATTAAAAAGGATCAATGACCTATTTAACATCAAAAGAACAGGTCATTGAAAGCAAACTTCAGGACAGTGAAGGCTTATTAATACTGTTTCGCCAGTTCAGTATATTATGTAAGTCAGATATTTTTCAGTGACAGTTTTTCATCTGCTTTCTACAGTGTTTAAATGCAGTTATATCTGATCTGATTTGACTGTTAGTCTTGAATAGCTCCTGAAGATTGGAAGCAGTAAAACTTAAAAAAGCAGGCATGATCACTGTCAAGTAGTTTGGGCCTAAAATATGGTTTATCATAGAGCTCTTGTAATCTGGTGGGGAATGCTGAGTGTCTAAACATTTTATCTCGACTGTCACTAAAATTTACATAAATCCCAAATTCACCACCTTTGTCCTTGCTTGCAAGTCCTGTGGGTTTACTTTGGCTTTGGGTGCCCTTTCTAAAATTACTGTGCCTTACTCCCACTCCTTATTTCCCCCTCACCCAAAGGAGCCAGGGGCAGCTATAAACTAGTGTCTTTTACAGATACCTATGTCTGGTAGTACAATTAAAAAGAAGTCCAATCCAGGCCGTGCCTAAATGAATTGAAACCTTTAATTCCCTTGTAGACGCAATTCAGTATTTTAAAAAACACTTGAACTGGTTGTGGTGTTGGAACCTAGGCTAGACAGGACCTAGATATTTTCTCAGCTTGCAGGAATGGGAAGTAGGATGATGGCCTCAGTGACTAATACACAGGATTGTTAGATTCAAAGCTCTGGTATCTGAGTGCTTACTGGTTTTGAACCCTTTGGTTGCTGGCATTCTTGATCAGAGTCAAATCAATGCATAAATTGAGGCACCGACACTGGCATGTCAAACTCTGGTACAAATATACACAATTAATGAATCATTACCTTTTGGAGGGGTTCTAAGCCCTGGTTTGCAGGCTCTTAAATCTGAAAGCACTAGTGTCTCTCATCTTCTGCTTAGAACTAACAAGCCCTGTTCTCAGAACTTTTCCATGGCTGTTACTTGCAACAGCACCCCTCCCCACCCAAAAAAATCAGTGCTGCATTAGACAATTCCTGTTAGTCTCTCACTACAGATATTGTTGAATGTACTGCTGTTAGTTGCAGGTAATTGCCACTGGTGACTTCCACTTGTGGCCTAAGAATGTGTCTAGCCCAGGCATCCCAGAGATGCTTGTTCCAGGCTGTGGCACACTAATCTATTGTTAGGAAGCACATAGCTTTCAGCTCCTTTATGGGAGGGACCAGCTATAACTGATAGTGGCATTTTTTTTTTTCAAACATCACTCCTTTCCTTGTGTCTTTTTTTCCTTCTGGCAAACACTTCCCTCTTATGGAGCCCAAGCCATCATAGCTCTGCAAAGCCCTTCTCCAAGCTTCTAACAAGGTAAGCAGTGGAGAATCGAGATGCTAACAGTGTTCCTTTATACAGCAAACCCTTGAGTGAGAGTGATGGTAGTGTGTGCTGTTAGATTATCCACTTTTTGGTGTCGGGCAATGCCTTTCTTACTGGAAAAAAACACTGTGGTATTTAAATTCTTATGCTAAATTTGTTTTACTGAACAGCACTTCATACTTCTGTAGCAAACCTACTAACAATGAAAGATTCTAGGACAAGGTAAAATAGTCAAATCAATGCATAAATTGAGGCTCCAACACTGACATGTCAAACTCTGGTACAAATATACACAATTAATGAAGTTCTTATTGAGGAAGTTAAACTTTTTTAGTAGTGTGACTGTCTTTAAGATGTACATATAATTTAGTACACAAATAACTAAGGCTAGATAACATATTCTGTATGTCTTGTATTAGTGTTTGAGCTGAACAGTCAATTTTTGTCAGACTTTCTTCTGTACCTTCTCTATGCCTTCCCTATTTCGTCTGTGGTTTCCCTAATGTGCCCATAAGTGAACCCACTGACTGCCATGAAGGGACTTACATTTATCTTTAAATGCATCATATTAACATCATGTAGTTAAACCCTCAACAGTTCCTAAACTGAACTCCGCACAGGTGGTTTGTTTCGCGATCCATAGCACTACTTGTGCTGTGCTACTGGAAAAGTAAAGATAGAATATAACCCAAACTTTTTTAATGACAAAATGCAAACTGCCTTAGAACTACTTGTCTCTACATTTCAGCATGCAGACTATCTTTCAAAACAAAAATCCAAATCATATGGTCACAGTATTGTGTAAACTGCTTGTGGTAAACTAGAGGTGACTAAAATGGAAATGCCTCAAGAGGCAGTGCAGGTTGAGGAAATTGAGGTCATACAATTATGTGAGATATTTTAGTTTTTGCCTGGCTTTCATACTCCATAAAACACTGTTTATATAGACATACTTTGATCTTCAAATTAAGTGAAAGTTTGGAGATCCCCAGCTGCGAACTAGTTACTGTGTTAAGCAAGTAAATTGAATTCATTTAATAATTAAAAGTCTAGCAATTTGGGATGTGGCAAGAAGGTGATGGAATATTGTTGTCTCGAAATATAAAGCACTGCATGTCTACATCACTAGTTCATCTGAACTGGTTCATGCTAATCATCATAGTGATCCAAAAATGTTACTATTTGATTGGTATGTCTTTTCAACTTAAGTTTTTACTAGGCAGTATATTTATTAAGGCTATGTCTACACTGTGCGCTTAAAGGTATGATTTTTTTGCTCATGTGTACGTACTTGTGCTAGCCCTTGTCAAGCTAGTGCAAATATTAATAGCAGCGGAGCTGCGGTAGTGTTAGTGGCAGTGGATGCATGGCTTAGCTGTTTTGAGTACAAACCCACCTGAACCTTCCACGTATATACTCATCATGGCTAAGCCATGCCTTCACTGCCATTATCCTATTCAGATTATCATCATCCAGGTATCTGTTGCTATCTATACTCATATTAGCTCGGTGAGAGCTAGCACAAGCCTGTGTATACGCGCAGGGAAATATGACCTCTAGCTTGTAGTATAAATGTAGCCTAAGTGTGTGCATTACAAAAAAACCTCTCTCTCTCGGCACCCTTACTTGCCGTCCTCTTCTTTCATATGACTTGGCAGGTAACATGACTACAAATTTATATCTAAGTTTGATAGCCAGCACTTTGCCGTAGACCCCCGGCAAAATAATGAAGGGGACACTCAATGTGATGTGCTCCATCATTGTGCCTGTTGACCACAGTTGCATACAGGTGTTTACCTCATTTTCCATTTAAAGAGGGTTTGTCCACATATCTCATGAGATGTCCTGATGTGATTCAGTCTGCATCAGTCTTTCCGACAAATCAAAACCCAGTGGTTCCTTGTCAGGATCAGTGATGAGCTGACTTGGAGTCTGCAGTAGTCAGTGATACAAACCAACTACTATGTTTCCCTAGAGTAGATCCTTCCTGGTAAAGATAGAGGATGTTAGTGAAGTAAAGTAAGTTAACTCACTATTGGTACCTATTTTTGTCTTTGGGGAGAACGGCAATCTTAATATAATCAATTTGACACCTTTAAAAAGTGCCAGTTTCACTGGCTTAAAAGCTGTGTTTGAAAGAGACCTAGACTTAATGCAGAACTATGTGTGTAAGAGGACTCCATTTTCTAGGGTGGATTCTTTCAGCAAAGAAATCTGTATTGATCCAGTGGCTCGCAGAACAGGCACATCCATAAGGTGACTCTGCATATACCACGCAAGTCCTTTGTTCAGACTTAGCTATATACATGTTACCATTGTGTCTTGCAGACACATAGAACATAGCAGTGAGGAAAAGCCATTTTCCTTACTAACTTCAGTATCTATTGTCCTAAGGCAGAAGTTCTTAAACTGTGCTCAGTGGAGAGTTGGCTGGACACATAGCATATGTATGGCCTTATTTGCAGCTGCTAAATTGCATTTCAAAAAAGATGAATGTTTCTTTCCATGTTAGCAGTTACTTTACAATTGCATGACTGTCATGTGGGCCACATCCTTTCTCCTTCAATCTCTGTATTAAAATATGGTTGACATTGAAAATGCTGGAGGATAGCAAGGTTGATTGTCTCAAAAATCTCATGTGTAGAAAAACAAAGATATAAGAAATAATGTTCCTGGCAGGGCAGTATAAAAACATTTTCTCTGGTACCAAACACTGCAGCTTTATTTTGCTGTTTTAAGTATCCACAAAAGGATTGCATTTTACATCAAAGTAAAAGAGGGCTCCTTAACCAATGTTTCAGATAATCCTGCTCTAAGAACATTATTCCTGCAATGGAAGAGTACTACAAGATACAATAACATGAAAAAATTCTGGTTTTCTTTTTTTGCAAGTGTTTGAACGTGCAGCCTTTCCTCTCAGACTTCTGGTATTGTTAGATTGGGTTCATGGTATCATGATAAAGAGGATTGGAGGAAAAGTCTGTCACGGGGGGAGGGGAGAGATTGGACATAACTTCAGTATTTTTGTCACATTTGAGAAGATAATGTTCAGGTTCTTCCAGGAGTGTGATTGGTTGTGAATCTTAAATGTTATAGAAGATGCTGCTTAGGTCTCAATTGGAGTATTGTCTTCAGTTCTGGGTGCCACATTTCAGGAAGCATGTGGACAAATTGGTGAAAGTCCAGAGAAGATCAACAAAAATGATGAAAGGTCTAGAAAACATGCCCTATGAATAAAGATTGAAAAAATTGGGTTTGTTTAGTCTGAAGAGAAGATTGAGAGGGGACGTAAGTTTTCAAGTACATAAAAGGTTGTTACAAGGAGGAGGGAGGAAAAATTGTTCTTAACCTCTGAGGATAGGACAAGAAACAATGGGCTCAAATTACAGCAAGGGAGGTTTATGTTGAACATTAGGAAAAAATTCCTAACTGTCAGGGTAGTTAAGAACTGGATTAAATTACCTAGGGAGGTTGTGGAATCTTCATCATTGGGGATTTTTAAGAGCAGGTTGGAGAAACACCTCAGGAATGGTCTAGATCAGGCCTGCACAACATGCAGCCCGCACGGGCTCACTGTGCGGCCCGCGAGGCGTGAGTAGGGGTGGGGCAAGCCAAGCAGTGGGGTGGGGGGAAGTGGATGGGGGCGGGGCTTTTCCGCCCGCAGCTGGGTTTTTTTGTAGTAATATGGGCCTCGCTGCTTTCCGAGTTGTGCAGGCCTGGTCTAGATAATACTTAGTCCTGCCATGAGTTCAAGGGACTGGACTATATGACCTCTTGACGTCCCTTCCAGTACTATGAACATATGCTGCTCTTAGTGAAATAACCAAATACAAAGTTAAACTCCTGCTAGTAATTCACTACATGGATCAGGAAGAAGACAGACTTCCCACTTATGATCATGACTTATACTGCATCCCTTTTTACCTTTATTGTTTGTTTTTCCACAACCTGTGCAATCAAGATAAATTATTTTTTCTCCTTTTAAGGAATAACTATGGATAAAAGCGAGTTGGTACAGAAAGCCAAACTGGCCGAACAGGCTGAGCGCTATGATGACATGGCTGCTGCTATGAAGGCTGTCACTGAGCAAGGACATGAACTGTCCAATGAAGAAAGGAATCTACTCTCTGTTGCCTATAAGAATGTGGTTGGTGCCCGTCGCTCTTCCTGGCGTGTAATTTCCAGCATTGAACAGAAAACAGAGAGGAATGAGAAGAAACAGCAGATGGGAAGAGAGTATCGTGAGAAAATTGAGGCTGAATTGCAGGATATCTGCAATGATGTTCTGGTAATAATCCAGCAGCAAAAATAACAGTAGTTAGCATTGCAGCAATTGCCAGGGAGGCTTAAGGAGTATCACTTACTGAGATGCTAAAGATCCAGGCAGGAAGATAATTCTTATAGCTCTGGATAAAGAACTTGGCTGGGTTTAGTAATTAAGTCTTCTAGTTTCTTTCATATAACTGTATTTAGTTTCTGTTAAAGTGCTATCACCTACCAAATATAAAAACAAAACAAAACCATCTACTAGCCAAAGGCACAAAACCTGTTAGGCAGAGATTAATATGGAAGATGACTGGGGGAGAAGGGAGAAGACATCAGAAGGATCTGTGGCCAATTGCCATGGCAAGGAGCCCATCACTTACACTCAGGTGCTGGGATTCTTAGCAGAGCGCTGTTCCTGTTTGGGTGGCTGGGTTGAGGAGGTCTTTTAATCACCTGAAATTTGAAGCCTCTATCCATATTCTTCTGTAGACAGAAGAGGAGCTAGCATTTTCCCCCACACCAGTTTCCTGGCTTCTCTGAAGTTAGGGGTGGAGGGATTCTGCTATTTTGTGGTTGCCTCAGTCAGGACTCTATTGCATGTGAAGGGGAGTGTGTTCCTGGTACTCCCCCTCACAACCATTTTTGAGTCCTCTTCCTGTGAATATGCAAATGCAGCCTCCATTGCTGCTCATAGCTTTAGACAACTTCATTTCTGTCCAGAGTTCTAAACAGCGGTGAAAGTAATCACTCTTGTGAATCTCACTCTGCCGAACAGCAGCAAAATTATGAATAGCAGCAAAATTATGGAGCGCTGTACCTGCGGACTCATGAACACAGCACTGCGTTAGTTTGCATAAAAAAGGCTGTCCTTTCAATCAGGAGGCCTGTCAACTTTTTGAGAGCTGAAATTTTGCAGAAATGAATGGCTTAGGTCCTCAACAGGGCCAGTTTTCTGCTGCCCAGTGGATTTTTCTCCAAGCTTTGATAGTAGATAATAAACGTCATTTGTGTACACTTAGAAGTTGCACTAGCATGTTAAATGCTCATACTTACCATGGTGGTTAAAGCTTTATGTTTCACTCCTGTGACTTTCATGACAAAAGTATTTGTATGATTCTGTGATGCTTCCTATTTCAGGAACTCTTGGATAAGTACCTTATTGTCAATGCCACACAGCCAGAAAGCAAGGTCTTCTATTTGAAAATGAAAGGCGATTATTTTAGATATCTTTCGGAGGTGGCATCTGGGGAGAGCAAACAAAGTAGGTAGAGTTAAAATCTTTTTTTATGTATGTATATACACACACACATGATCAGAAATCAAATGGTCACTAAGCAGCATGAAGTATGAAGAGAAATGTTTGTCTGTTTTCAATGAGGAGTATTTATATAGATTTCATCATTCACTAACTATAGAAAACAAGCATTGTGCGCTCTTGTCAGGCTGTATGGAGTGTCTTCCTCGGGGCAACTGTCAGAAAACAGGGCAGACACCTCAAGCTAGTGGTGTGTTCTATAATTAGATTTCACCAGACCAGTGACAACTGTGAATTCCTGGATCACTGTAACAATCTTACCATGGAGTCACAGATTGTCTGAGTGGTATGATAGACTGGAGAGTCTAAAGAGACTAACTGGACTTTGTGAGATAAGGTCTCTTAAATCAAAAATCACACCACATAAGGTTGCTCTCAGGCCTGAGAGACCAGTCATTTCCCCCCAGTCAGTTGGTACTCTAGATCTACCACCAAAGACAATGCTGGTAGCCAATTATATAGTAAACTAACTAAAGGTTTATTAACTAAGAAAAGGAAATGAGTTATTGAGAGGGTAAAACAGGTAAAATATATGCACAGGTGAGTCACAGTTTGTAATGGTGGCAGATATGTAATAAACTGCCAGTTTCCAAAAAGTCTTTTTAGGATACCCAGGTTGCCTCTGGGGCTCTCTGCTTTGCATCTGGTACACTTCCCCGAACTAGTCCAGAGATGCAGGATCTTTCCTTGAATCCATACTTATAGCTTCTTCTCACAGAAAACAAGCTGACAGTGTTACCACCCACATGATTTTTTCCTTGATGACACAGAGTGAGGAATGCATTTTGAGTCTCTGAGCACTTGTTTAAAATTAACTCTTTTCTGTTAAGAGTACTTCATTTGCATTCTATAAGGCTTCTTTCCCATTCGATTGGGTTTTCTAGGTACAGGGGTATACACAATGTAAATGTTTGTTACTACCTTATAACAGGATACAGACAGATAAAAACAATGTAACATCCAATTAGTTTTCATGAAGTTAAACATAAAATACACTCATACATTTAACAATCACTTTGATTTATACTAATACACAAGTGAATAGGCCTGGGACTTCAGCATAAGCTGAAGTGACCAAACGGCCCCCACTCGGCCCCCCCCCCCCCCAAAAAAAAAAAAACATTATAGGTTAGTCTCTGTAATTAACATCAAGCCAAACACACTGCCATCCCTCAGCCCACTCTGTCCCCAAATGTCTCCCCTCCAATCCCTGAAAAGGCTTTGCCACCTGTCTGGAAGTTCAGCAGATCCAGTGTCTGGTAGCCTGAGAGGAGGAATGCATTATTTCCTCATGGAAAATGCCCTGCCAGTAGTACCCTACTAATTATATGAGGGGATCTAGGTGAAGTAACTTCACTAGTTGTAAGTTTGGTATCGCATTTTGATAGGTGGACTCTCAAGTAACCAGGTCCTAAACCAATTAGAGTTCTCTATGTTAAAACTAACACCTTGAACTCTGCCTGGAAGCCAGTGGGCAGTAAGTGCCATTGATGAAGCAGGATCCTAGGGCTAAACCAGGCCTGCACAACTCGGAAAGCAGCGAGGGCCATATCACTTCAAAAAACACAGCTGTGGGCCAAAAAGCCCCGCCCCCATCCACTTCTCCCCACCCCACTGCTTGGCTTGCCCCGCCCCTACTTATCCCCATGGGCCACACACTGAGCCCATGCGGGCCACATGTGGCCCCCGGGCCGTATGTTGTGCAGGCCTGGGCTAAACAGTCCCTCTATAGCTTGTGCTATCCAGCAGCCTGGGGAAGGAGTACTCCCAGTTTTTAACCCATGGAGTTCAGAAAAAGAGGTTGCCTTTTGGACGCTTCCTTCTCAGAAGCATTAGGGAAAGGCTAATTAGGGAATTCCTACTCCCAAGTTTTCTTCAGCGTTTATCTTCCAGAGCTATTTCCTGTTCCTCTGTTTGCTTCTAGCTTTTAAACGCAATGCAGTTTGAGTTCAACAGTACTAACCACAACTATGTCTGATGGTTTTTTAATCTTTGTATTGAGTTGTTGCATTTAAAATCTTATGAGCACTCCTGCATTAATAGCTTAGTTTTATTGTTAGATTTTTACCATTAAAATTATTGAAGGAAATCCTTCTGTGCTTGTTTTTTACGTGTAGATATTTATTAACCTAATTGGAATGGTTACCAGATGTCTAAAGTTCCTAAATCACCCAGAATAATATGATAATAAATAATCCTTGTCTTAAATACACAATGATAAAATAAGAGATGTAGTGACTTAACACGTATTAATGTTACTGAAATTGCTTTTTGCAGCAACGGTGTCAAACTCTCAGCAGGCTTATCAGGAAGCATTTGAAATTAGCAAGAAAGAGATGCAACCTACACACCCCATTCGGCTTGGTCTGGCTCTCAATTTCTCTGTCTTTTATTATGAGATATTAAATTCACCTGAAAAAGCCTGTAGTCTGGCAAAGACGGTAAGCAGACTAATCTTATCAATATATTTGTCTGGGGGCAGAAGTTATTGAAGGTGAAGAGTATTAAAGGTGTACAGTAGTACCTCTGAAGATAGTTTTGAGTGATCTATTCTTCTAAAAGGAACTAGATTCTCCTTCAAGAGAACTCTGTCAGCAGGAAGATGTCTGCTTCAACGGTGCTGGTCTCCTTTTACATGAATATCTGTATCTTAATATGTTTTCAAACAAGCCAGCAAAAGCATAATAGTCAACTGACTATTGAAAATTACTCAGTGAGGAATAAGAAAAGCTATGCTGTTTACACTTTCACAGGATTCTCCCAGAAAGTACTTGCTTTGGAAATTTAAAAATGTTTGCATTAATCTAGAGCTCCTAAAACTGAAACTAATAACACTGTCTTTAGTTGAGCATATTTCAAAAATTTGATGTGGCAGTTTCTCCAGTGTGACGTTACCAGTGCTCTCCATGAACATCCCAATTTCTCATCAGAGGCCAGAACTGTTTTGGTTTGATTGGTGTGACAAACTATTTGATGGTTTTAATTGTGCCCAAATAGATCACAAGTAAGTTAGTTAGTTTTTCTTTTACCACTTCTTAAAATTGGACCAAATCTCTTTGAGAGGTGAATAGCTCCATGTGGTATTTTTTTAGTTCACCTCTATTTGCTTCAATTGAAACTGTCAAGTAACAATTTGGATAATGATGACATTCAGAGTTACTTAGCATATATGTACAGTGCACTTTGTTTAGGGTCCTAATATTTTGTAGCAAGAATAAATTTTTCTCTTGCAATGCTCTTACTACTGTTAGTTCTACTTTTTAAGTTATTGGGCTGTAAATCAGTTGGCTTTAGAAATGTGGCTATGTTTGTGATAGAAATATATTTAAATAGAAAAAGAGGCCTTATTCATAGCAGCTGTCAAACATACTGCATGGACTTTGATAGAAGATTTTATAAAACAAGTTGGTGGCAACTATCATCATATTAGTCTTTAGTGGAAAGTACTGTTTCTTCCATTGTCACACTGTTTCCTGTGTCTTTAGTTGCCTTTCTATGTGCAGCAGATCTGACCCTGGAGATACCTCTAATGTTTCAGCTTTAGCACTATATGCTCACTGCCTCTAATTCAAACCTTTGAGCCCTACATTTTTAATAAAGACACTCTAAGGAGCTTGTCTGACAGTGCTGCTCTTTAATTGGGTGGCCGTATTGGTTTTGAGCCACGTGAAGCAGTCCATTCTGCGGGAGCGAGCACACTCACTCCTTGAGTATTCTGGGAAGTAGGGTCGGTCCAAGGATTAATCTTAAAGCTCATGTAACCAAATAGAATTCGTCCAGTCAGCCAGTGGCCTAGTCTTCCTTTTGTTGTAGTTTTTTCTTTTGGTAAAAGGAAAAATACTCTTAGTTTTTTTGTGTGTGTGTTTTTCCCACTGAATTTTAAATGTAATATGGGAAAATTTTAAAAGAAAATGATCTGTGTAAGTGAAACAATTCAGATGAGCACAGAATTTGAAAATCTGGTGTATTTGCTCTGTAAAATTGTCTTGCCTATTTCAGGCTTTTGATGAAGCAATAGCTGAGCTGGACACACTGAATGAAGAGTCTTACAAAGATAGCACTCTGATCATGCAGCTACTTAGGGACAACCTTACTGTAAGTATCATTAGGACAAACTATTCCACTTTAAACTTGTCACTGTTGTAAACATTAGGCTTTCAGGCTCCAGTAAATAGGCTTTATCATGAGACGTTTTGTATATTCTTCTGCTTTACAAACCACTTCTCTTCTGGAGAAACCACCACACCAGCTTGTGTAAATGAACCTATCTGAGAGCCATTGCCTTTGTTAAATAAAAGGCAGTTGCTGTACTAGCAGAAGTTAGTAAGGCTTTCTGCAATCATTGTCATTGAAAGGTGAGCTTCTGTTGACTGTTTCCCAAAAGCTAACTTTCCTCCACTGCATACGGCCTGTAAGCTTCATTTGCTTTTTGTTCCTAAGCCTCCATTCGGTTTAGTTCATTGTTCTTTCTTTATCACTAAATTCAACCATTTAATATTCTTCCATTAAGAAAACAGCACAACTTACAGCTAATTACCCCCATCTCCCCTTTACTGACAAATGTAATTAACTGCATGCTTTCAGCATAAACATGTGTTTGTATTTTCTTACAGCTATGGACTTCGGAAAACCAGGGAGATGAAGGGGATGCTGGGGAGGGAGAGAACTAATGGCTGTCACGCTTCACTATATGTTCAATGTCACTCTGTATCCTACACATATATCCCTTTGTGCGACAAGCAAAAAGAATAGTACATCGACTTTCACAACCTCAACGTAGCAAAACTGTCTGGGGGGTAAAAACATTTGGTTGGTGTTTTGTGTACTTAAAACGGAGATTGGTTATACAACTGCATTCTGAACTTTCTTATGAACATTTGCAGTTATGATTACCATGTTTATATTTTTAACTCAACACTGTGATTATGGGTTTTGTGATTGCAGTTAACTTTACAAAACTCTTCCTGGTAGAAACTAGACATTAATTATATAACTCTGGAAAGCTTAATCTGGCACCAAAATAGTCGAAGTACAATTCTGTTGTAAAGTTGTACAGGAAGTTATAAAAATTATATTGTGACACTGGGGCATGGAAGGAAAACAATCCATTGTATGGCATTCCAGTTCAGTAACACACTTCAGTGAATTAGTTTAACAGGCACACTCGATAGACATTTTTAACCAAGTTTGGTGCACTGCTTTCAGTCAAAAGCTCACTTTAAGTAATCTTACTCTTCTGAGAGTTCAGGCTGCTATACTCCCCCCAAAAATGATTTCCAAACTACATTGGCAAGTAATTGGGGTTTGACTTTGAAAAATGGTCCAGTGCTCATAACATGCATGACTAAAACCCCTTCCCACATCAATAAATTACTTAGTTACAACTTGGACTGTTCTTTAGTAGTGAGATTTCTTAGTGTACTACCTTCAGCTTGCAACAGGAAAAGACCTAATATTGTATGAATGGCCTTATTTTTGGATAATACTGTTAAGAGTAAAATAATGCAAAGATTGCATTTCACTTAGGAAAATTTAAAATCTCCTTGGATATTCCCACTCTGAACTCTGGCTGGAAAAATTTCTAATATTCCACTCTGCCATCTTTGAATTCACTTTATAGAAATCTTCCTCCCATTGAATTGATGTTCATCTTTACACACTCACCTGCTTTTAAACATCATTTAAAAAATTCTGGACTCCTATATATGTTCCATTATTCGTGGATTATAAGTGATATCAGGGTGATGGAGAGAGATGAGTGTGTTAGTGGACAGGTCTCTCACTCAGATGTTTTAGAGTTGCCAGTGCTGCTATAGTCTTCAGCTCTTAATGTCTGCCATTTTAAGCCAGATCCTGGTATTACCTAAAATTTTCAAGAGTTCTCATTATTTCTTACTGGAATGCATACCTTAGGCATTTGTAATGCTTATTAGGAACTTGTGATATTAGAACTCCAAATGTCCTCTTTTAGTTGGGTTCCCAAACCGGTCAAGTCAGATAAGACCTAATAAGGGTTGCATGGATAATGCAATGGAAAATGTTAGGAATAGTCATCCATCAGTCTCCCAGTATCATCCTGCTACCATTTCACCTAGCTGTAGAATCCATCTGTTTGTCTGTCCATCTGTCTGCTGGAGAGAGAATTTCATGCACTGATTTTAAAACTCCCCTCTACTAGCTGAAGAAATAGTGCAGTTAATACTTGGCGCTTAATAAATGCAGTAGTGATGAATGTGGAACCGAGCCTGTCTGTATATCTGGTAGCTCTTTTCGCTTTGTTTTTACTGACCAGTATTCTGCCTAAAGTTTGCTTCTGTGACGGTTATATTGCTAGCACACACGTGGTTGTGAGAATAGTATAGCAAAAAAGAAATACCTGGTTATTGATGTACTAGATTTGTGTATGTCTTTTAAACGGTTCTAGCTTCACTTTACACAAAATAATCAGGAAAGTGTAAAAGAATTCAAAAGTGAATAATAAAAAAATTTTATCAGTTCCTTGTGGTCTGTTATCTTTGTCACACTTGTGACAATAGAAAATTGTGGTAGTAGAATCACCACCTCAATATTGTAATGTTCAGAATTTGGACACTGTGTGTCTTGTTGATTCTTATGAAATTAAGTGGTACAAATATTTTTAAATCATTCCTTTCACTAAGAAAATGAAAAAAAACCCTCTGCTACAGTACTCACTTTGTGGTAGAGAACACTGGTTCTGTTGCTTGATGTCCATTCTGTTAGGTACATGCCTATAGGTTTTCATGTAGTAGGGGGAGATGAGGATGAAATGGAACTATAAATACCCTTATTTTATTTGCTGAGAGTCATTGAGTATGGTAATGGTTGAAAACACAGTATATGAACAAAATCTATTGCAGTGACTTTTTCTGTTGATGGCTAATACACAAAAGATTCTGCCCTAGGTACTAGTGTTAGGTTTCTATCTGACTTGTTAATAGTGCTTGCATAGGAGATGCTGAGAGCACTGTGTGTACCTGTAAGTCAGTCCCTGGAAATTTCAATAATATTTAATCTCTCATCAAAAAAGCCACAGCTCTGCATCTGACTGCAAGACAGAGCTCAACAGTTTTGGAAGGGTGGGGATCAGTCAGTGGAGAGAGGATTATAAACTAATCTGACATGAATAGTGGAGCTTTTTCTTATGTTTCACACTTATGCTAGCTTGTCAAAATGCTTAGGTGAGTGTAATTTTTTTTTTCCAAATCATATTCTGTTGGGTACATTGCAATAAAGCTACTTATACTGGACAACTAGCCTAATGCTGTGAGCTCTCATGACAAATGTTAGTGCATGGGGTTTGAATCCCTTGCCTCAAACAGTATGCATCTGGGGATATGCATAAACATGACTAAGCATTTTTCATAATGGTAGTAAGTACCCTTGATGGTTCCCCCTATTTTATAATTTTCACACACTCAAGATCTTAACAAAGATGTCTCTTTCTTACCCCAGCCTCCTCTAGTCATGTAAAATAAGGTACATTTTCCAAAAGTGCCTAGGTAACGGGCATAGAGGTACCTATTTCTCAATGAAAGAAGCTTAAGCTCTGTGCCCAAGTAACTTTAGGCACTCCTGAACGTTTTTTCCAGAGTCTGGAAATAAATTCAAAAGTTCCTATTTTAAGGCTGAGTAGTTTGTTGGAAAACTATCCAAGCTTGGATGGTCTTCCTCTCCCCACTTCCCCCACAGCTTACTTAACAGACCAAGGCACCTTTATATTATTGTTAACCTAAACCTCGTAAACATAGGGCCTGCTTTCCAGTAGGGCCTCAACCAGGCTTCCGTTTGCCTGTTAGTTTGATGTTTTTGTACATTATCCGCTGTATGCACAGTTAATAAAACTTGCACTATCACTGATAACCTGTGTTTAGTATGAAAATTTAGTATGAAAATTAAACGTGCATGCAACATTGAACACACAAATGGAGGCCACGTTTTGAAAATTTGCTCACAGTGAATAGTAATAGTCAAATTACTTCATGATCCGGGGGGTTATCCTGAACCTTGAAAGCAGGTTGGCTAGGAATGAAAAAGGCAGTCCATCCTACTTTAGCTTTATAAATGTTGTAATGGCCTTTTTGCTGTACAAGGGATTGAACTAATCTGATATCTAGGGAAGCATCTGACAAAATTATGAAGAGCAGAATTACTGTCTCTGAAGATCCCTTTCTCAAAGTGCTGTCTGACACACACACAGGGAAAAAACCCACAAGGGAAGTATTCTAAATCTTTTATCTATGATGGTGTTCCTTTTTTCTTCCATGCCTTTGAGGATTCAATATGGTAGATTCAATTGTAACTGTGCTGTGGCTGCAACTTGAATATAAGGAGAGGTTTGAGAAGATTCAGAGAACTCATGCATTTTCTTTACTTTTAGAGGTTCTGTACATCTTGGCATCCCGCTCATTGTAGTAAGTAGGCAGTCTCATTTAACACTATTTCTTGTTACACTAATGGTACTGACTTATGTCTCCCCACCTCATTCAACTGCTTTACCTTCTCGACTAGAAAAGCATAGTGTTAAAACTTAGCACATTGGGGTTCAAGCACTAATCTCTCCCACTAATCTTGCATTGAATGATTTAGCCTCCATTTAGATGTATAGTTATTAGGGCTGTCAAGTGATTTAAAAAAATAATCACAGTTTAAAAAAAATTATGATTAATTGCACTGTTAATAGAACACCAATTATTTAAATATTTTTGGATGTTTTCTACATTTTCAAATACATTGATTTCAATTACAACATAATACAAAATGTACAGTGCTCACTTTATATTTTTATTACAAATATTTGCACTGTAAAAAATGAGTATTTTTAATTCACCTAATACAAGTTCTGTAGTGCAATCTCTTTATCATGAAAGTGCAACTTACAAATGTAGAATTATGTACAAAAACCTGCATTCAAAAATAAAACAATGTCAGACTTTAGAGCCTACAAGTCTAATCAGTCCTACTTCTTGTTCAGCCAATCACTCAGACAAACAACTTTGTTTACAGTTGTAGAAGATAATGCTGTAATTAAGAAGTGGGCACCATTATCTCCCATAAATGTAAACAAGCTTGTTTGTCTTAGCAATTGGCTGAACAAGAAGTAGGATGCAGTGGACTTGTAGGCTCTTAAAGTTTACATTGCTTTGGTTTTGAGTGTAGGTATGTAACACAAAAAAAAATCTACATTTCTAAATTGCACTTTCATAATAAAGAGATCACACTACAATACTTGTGTGAGGTGAATTAAATACTATATCATTTTAATAGTGCAAATTTTGTAGTAATAAGTGATCACTGTACACTTTGTATTCTGTTTTGTAATTGAAATCAATATTTTTGAAAATGTAGAAAAACATCCAAAAAATTTAATAAATTTCAATGGGTATTCTATGGTTTAACAGTGCAATTAAAACAGTGATTAACTGAGATTACTTTTTTTAGTTAATTGCGTGAGTTAACTGTGATTCATGGACAGCCCCAATAGTTATCAGATTCTGTCAGTTTCTCCACCCCTTGTAGACACATCTGGACTTCAATCCCCAACTCTTGTTACAGCATTTATACTGAACACTTCTTACCTCTTACCCTGATAATGTAGTTTGGCTTTTTATTTTATTTTTTAAGTAGATGGCAGAGCTTTATAGTGCCAGCTACTGCTGTTTGCTGCCACGGCTCAGCCTGTTTCAGGGATGACACCTTCCCATCCTTGCCCCTGGGAACCTAAGAGGCAGGCTTGTCAGCAGAGGCAATGGGAAAGCAAACAGGTATGTGGGGGGACAGGAAGGTAAAGTAGGGGAAGAGAAAAGAGGGGAGATAATTATTTTCCTTGCTTTAAGCCCATAGACCTGCAATGGCTTGCTGGGAAAGGGAAATCCCTGGGCAGTAAGCCCCATAGCAGGAGGGTTCTCCTGTTACATGCCCCCACAATCCTTTGGTCCTCATATACCAGGCCCAGTTATGGTCGGAGAGTGTAGTGCTCAAACAGTGATGATGGTGGTGTGAGGTGCTAGGGCGAGACTAGGTTGTGTTGAAGGAGAATCCAATTTTTCTGCTGCTGTAGCTCACAGCACAGGAAATATCCTTGTTGAGCCCATGCAGATCTGTTAGGCTGAAAATGTAGGCAAGTGCTAATGCTCCACTTTTATCCTCCCCCTCCTGCCTGCTTTTGCTCTTTCCTGTTGTGAACTGGAAGAGCAGAAGCAACATTGCTGTGAGGAATGGCATCATTGCACCAAGAGACTGGCACTTCAAGTATTCCCTTTAATGCTGCTAAAGATTTCTGCAGTGTCAATTGCAAAGAATATTCTGGAAAATTGCCAGATAAGCTACCATTAATATTAATGCCATCCTTAATTGTTGTATCTTATTACTCAAACATAAAACCCAAAGACTCCCCAACGTCACAGCAAATTCCTGTTCAAAGTCAGAATGTTCCCAACCACAATACACACATCCAGCTCCTCACTGCCAAGCTCAAATGCACAAGATGAACCTTGACCTCAGTGCTGGAGTACCTATAGTAGAGGTGGGCAAACTAAGGCCCGTGGGCCATATGTGGCCTGCTGGCCATTTTAATCCAGCCCGCAAGCTGGGGGTGCGGTGCCAGTGGCCCCATGCTCCCAGCCAGGGGCGCCAGGTGAGCCCAGCAAGCCGGGAGCCCATGCTCCCAGCCTGGGGGCCACGGGCTCCCAGCGCTCCTCGGTGAGGGTGCTGTGCTAGGCCGGGAGCGTAGGGAGCCGCGGGAGCGCCGGGAGGAGCCGCGGGGACCCGCACTCCCCAGTGGGAGCGCCAGGCCAGCAGCATGGGGAGTTGCGGGGGCTCTGGGCCGGGGTGCTGCGGGGGGCCCGCGCTCCCTGGCGGAGGCGCTGGGCCAGGAGTACAGGAGCCGTGGGGGTCCGCACTCCTGGGTGGAGGCGCCAGATTGGGAGTGCTGCGAGCCGTGGGGCCCCACCCCAGCGGAGCTGCTGGGGCCGGCTGAGCAGGTAAGAGGGGGGTTTGGTGGGGTCCCTGGTGGTGGTTAGGGTGGGGGGGTCTCGGGAGGGGGTAGTCAGGGAACAAGGACCAGGGGGCCTTAGATAGAGGGTGGGGTCCTGGGGGGGCAATTAGATGGGGGGCTCCCTAGGGAGGATCAGAGGGGTTGGATGGGTCAGGGGTTACGGGGTGGGGGCAGTCAGGGGGCGGGAAGTGGGTAAGGGTCAGATAGGGAGTGGGGCTAGGCTGTTTGAGAAGGCACATACTTCCCTATCCGGCCCTCCACACCATATTGAAACCTGATGTGGTCCTCGGGCCAAAACGTTTGCCCACCCCTGACCTATAGGCATAAAAGTAAGACTAAAGTCTATAATGTATTTACACATGGGAAAGTATGAGGTTAGACACAGAGCTCAGGTTATGTATCGTGAGATTGCACATATCTACTTCTTCACGTGCTGTCTTGTCTGAAAGGGAGTTTGTTATGGAGCAGAGGTGTCACTGTGTTTAGGTGATAAGGTCTGAGTTAAGGGTTGTGTATCTTGGTTTAACTACTGCCTCTCTGGATTTTTAGTGGCTGTTTTTTCAGAAAATGCATTTGAGGAGTTTTAACTAAATATTATAGTTTGGCCACAAATATTGAGCACTCTCATAGACTCATAGAATTTAAGGTCAGAAGGGACCATCATGATCCTTTTGTCTGATCTCCTGCATGCTGCAAGCCACAGAATCTCAACGATCCACTCCTGTAATAGACCCCTATCCTCTGGCTTAGTTACTGCTATCATTACTGCACTGCAGCTAGGGCTAGGGTGGGCTGCAGCAGTCATTCTGCAGCAGCACTGCCTCAGCTTTTCTTTTAGGAATGAAGAATAACTTTTTCAACCATTATTTTAGGTGCAATTGTATTTAATGGGTAGAACATGATTACCCACTTTGGACTAGAACCAGCTTGCTGGCTTTAATACACCTGTATTCTTTACAGAAAGTCTGTAGGATCTAATTATAAGTGCTAAGGAGTTTGTGTGTCACCTAAAAACAGTGATGTGCTGCCTGTTAAATATCTATTGGTATATGATTGGAAAGGAAGAACACCACTTTAAATCTCCAGCTCCTCTTGCAGCATCTGGGCTTTCCTTGGTTTTCTTCTCATGTACTCAGCAGGCCTAAACCTTCTTTGCTTATGAGCTCTGCCAGTGTCAGAGGCCAAGGCAGGATGTCTGAAGGAAATTCAGTAGCAAAACACTTTTAAAAAGTCACATGAAATAAAATCCTTTCAAATGTCACTCATCCCAACCACGTTCTTGTAGTTTTTCAGGTTAATGGGAGTCTCCTCTCCCCCAGCCACCTGGCAGATGGCTGAACTAAGGAACAGTATCCTTGAATTTAAGGTGAACTCCTGGGGGAGTCAATTCTAGAGTTTTCAATTTTTGCGTTGTTATTATTTATTGTCTTGTGGTAGCATCTAGGAAACCCATTGGTGGAGCAGGACCTCATTGTGCTAAGTGCTGCCTAAACCTAGAGCAAAGATAGTTTCTGCCCCCCAGAGTTTACAATCTAAAGGAGTAAATACCAGTATTAATAAATCTACAATTCTCTATATGCCTTTTCTGTGACAATTAAGACAGTGTTCTTTCCTTGGATGCAGAGACTGTCATTCACATAGTCTTATTTTTGGCACAGTTTGGCCTCCATTCTTCATGATCTCAGATAAATACAGGGCCTAATTTTCAGAAGGGTGGCAAGGCCATGTAACCCCAACTGAATTTGAGCCCCTACTGCTCCCATTCATTTCAATCAGAGTGTTTTGGTATCTTTCATAAAAGTGGTATTTAAATGTGGATTTTCTGCCTTGCCTTGTTTGGTTTCTCAAAATATCATTAGTTATCCAGTGGCCTTGTGATAAACTTGATACAAAGGAGCTGGTTCCCATAGTAGAGTTGATGGTTCAATGTGAATGGCACACTTAAGGCTCTGCTGGAAAAAAATAAATCCCTGTGGTTCAGTTGCACGTTTCCACACACCTCCTGCTCCTCAGTGTGTAATCTGCGTTTGACAGAAATCCTGAACGGCTACGGAGAAAAGATCAACCAGGCAGCTGACTCTGTTTTAGTTCTGTCTCCCTCTGTATTTCTCTTGGACTCCTATCACGATCGTATCTAAATGGTAAATGCCCCATCACACGTCAGTAAGACTGAAGAGCAATAACAGTGCCTGTATTACCGATGAGGACCCAAACCTCCACAGGGAGAGGCGACTTTCCTAAAGTCAAGGTGGGTGGGGTAACATCTTTGATTAGTCCAGTTTCTGTTGGTGGGAGAGATAAGCGTTTGAGTTTACACGGATCTCTTCTTCGCTGCATTTCCCGGGCCCAGGAAGGAAGCAGAACTCAGCCTCTTCCTTAACAAGACCACTCTTCTCCGGTTGCGGCCATGGACGATGCCTGACGCCACAGTGCTGTATCTGAACACTGGTTCCCAACCAACAGGTTCTCCGAGCTCCGCTTCTGTTCCAAGTGCTTTGAGCCAGCGTGGGGCTCGGCCCGGCCCGGCTCGGCTCGGCTGGGATTGGAGGAGTAGCCGGTGCTAAGGATGGGTTGAGCGTGCGCAGCAGCTGCATGGGAAGGAGGTGGCTGGCACAGCCCGGGGCTCAGCCTGGTCCCGGGCCGGGGAGGGCCAGTGAGCTGGCAGGGAGGACGCAGAGCGAGCAGGTGCCCACGGCTGCGCGGGGACTGGAGCCGCCCCGCCCCGCGTACCGTTTGCAGCTGGCGGCGCGGCCAGGTGGGGGAGTGGCCGCCGGCCCCGCCTGCCCGGCAAGGGGAAGGGGCGGGGTCCGGGGGGCCCTGAGAGCGTCGCTCGCCGCAGCAGGCGCCTGCACCGGAGCCGCGGGGTCCGAGAACGTGACGGCCACGTGTGAGTGGGGGCGGCCCGCGGGGAGCGAGCCCCGCTGCACCGGCTCCTACCTCCGGAGCTGCACGGGGCGGTGGGCAGGGTTGTGCCGCGGGCTGGGTGCGTGGGCGAAGCAGCAGCGAGCGGGTGGGGCTGCGGTTCCGGGGTGCGCCGGGCTCCTGGCGGGTTGGGCACCAGCTCGCTCCGCTGCCCCGGGAGCTTCTGCAGCCGGGCGAGGGGGATGGGGGGGACAATGAGAGTTTCCAGCCCCCTGCACTCCATTGATCCATTGTTGAAAGGCCACAGAATTCCCCTCCCCCAGCCACACACACACTCCCTAGTGGGTCCTGGAGTGGGGTAATTTTTAAACGGTGGCTACCAGAGCCTTCATGCTATGATGGGGGTGGGGACTTTGTGGAGAGGCGGAGGGATTGATTCCAGGCATGGTTCTAGTAGGTCTTGGATGCTGGAAGCGGCCCACCTGATGGAGCCGGTAGTGCATTTTCAGCAGAAGCGGTGAGAGGGTGGGGTGTCCCTGCGGGTCCCCTCCCTCCTTTTCTAAAATAGCCTGTTACCAAACACAGAAATGCTTTCCTAGTGTGCCTTACCCAGAAAAGTCACTTGGCAGAAAAACTCATTTAAATCCATCAGAATCTCACCAGCTTTTGAAAGCAACAGCAAATGGAGCAGCACAGAAATGGGAAGCAAATGCTGCAGGTGGGGAAACCAAGTTATTAAAAGCCCCTGTTGCTTCCCTGTGAGCTGAGATTTTTGTCAGGCAAGCTAACTGCTACTGACTCTGAGTGATCACAAACACGCCCTGACAATTCTGTTGGGTCCCAAAAATTAAAAAATAAAACCTTGAAATTAACACAGGATTTTAGAGGAAGGTTTTCAAAGGAACTAATGGAAGTCTGGCACAGTTGTGACTACTGAAAGTCAGTGGACGTTGGGTATCTAACTGCCCTTTGTGACTTGGACAGTCTTCCCTTTTAGGTACTTCTGTGATCCCACTGAAGGCACATGGTGTAAAATTTGAACCTGGGAGCATGCAGATCCTGCAATGCTTATGGGCCCTGTGATGGGTTGGTGTCTTGAGGAAAGGGTCTTTGCAAGGTTGTAGTATCATAGAAAATGATGCTGAGCCTGGAGTTCTATCTCCTTGGGTTTCCCTTGAGCCGTGACATTTAAAGTCACTTTATAATATTGAAAACCCAAAATCTCACGTTTTCCAACACATCAACAATCAAATGTGATGAAGTTTCCACTGAGATCTGTTTGCATGCAGATCTTTCAGGAAGGAGAAATCCCTTGGAAAGAAGTCATTGTAAAGGAAATGGTACAGACATTGAAATAAATGAAGACTTGAGTTCCATGGAGATGGTAGATATCCCTGTCTCCAAAATGGAGGTTGACTAGGTACATACAAATTAGCTATCACAAAGCTAGTGGCCAGTCTCCTGCAAGAATGAGTGGATTTGAGGGAGAGAACACACACCTGGTTTGGATGGGCCCTTGATCTTGAGAACTTATGCAAACTGGCTTTGGGAGCCCCAGTCCTATGAATCTCCTTTGTCAAACATATGGGAGTGCAATGCCGACCATTTTACAGAACTAAATCCTAGCTTTGCAGAATGCTGTGTTTAGAGTCTTCCCTCCACACACTGCTCCTTGGCAGGGTTCTGCCCAGTTCTCTACTAGACAGGCTCCAGAGTTGCTAATGTGGCTTTGAACTTTTCCCTTGGTGACTCACTGTTTTTGTTCCCCTCTTCAGGGAGAGTGTGACTTATGTTAAGTGTTCCTCCATTAGCACTAGAAAGCAGCACTTAAGGGTCCTATTCACAGTTATGCCACTGACTTGTGCTGTGGTCGTGGTCATGTAACTTCCCTGAGGTTCTCATCAAGTGATAATACTTCCCTACCACAAAAGGGTATTGTGAGACTTAACTAATATTTATAAAGTGCTTTGAGAGTCACAGACCAAAAGAACCAGAGAAGTGCTGGGGAAATTCCATTTGTCTCTTACTGGCTGATGGGAGGAGAGGACAACCAGGGGCTTGCAATGGTCAGTGGATAGGCAAGACCAGAGTGAACTTCAACTTCTGGGGACAGCCAGGGCTGGGACAATTTCTGGAGACTAGAATTCCAAAATTCTTACGTGTTCTAGTCTCAGTCTACTCTTTCTTACTGTGGACTAAAGGCTACTTCTGAACACATGGAGACCAGGTTTCTTTCTGTTGTGACCTGACTGATTTCATGGGCTGAGTTCCCAGGTGAAGTTTCTTTCCTGAGTGCCTGAGTTTTCATGGTGATCTTGATGCAGGCTCTGTTCTTTGCTGGATTGGGAGCCCCATCTCCACCATCTTTAGCTTAGTTGTTGGTGGGCTGCACTTTTACTGTTGGCTGAACACACACGTTTGACAATGTGACTTTTCATGGCTCAGAACTGTTGTTGGCCTATTTATTCATAGCATCTCAGGCGAAATGAGATGGATTTGAAAAGGCAGCTTGTGCTCCCATTACCTAGTTTTTCTCTGTCTTCCCCCTTTCTTATGCCACGTTCCCAGCTTCATCCAGATTTGTCCACACAGACGAAGAACCTTCTGCCATTGGCCCAAATTTGGCTGTCAGCAGAATTTAAAGATGGAATTGTAATAAAATTCATGAATGGCGATTCACTTCCTCCATTTCTTGGGTTTCTTTAATGTGCTTTCTGCATCCCCTTTGTAAACTTTCCCTCCCCTTCCCTCATGGCTAAAGGCCTTACAAAACAGTAGCCTTCTCACCAGCTGTAGAGGGTTGGTAACACCTCCTTCCTGAGCTTGCATATTTGCATGAGGGCCATGGGAGGTGCTTTTCAGTTATTGTCTGTTCTTCAGGGTGAACTGTGAGAAAGAGTTTGGAGGATTATCAGCACTCCAGAGGGGGAACAGGGGTATGCATTCTCACTGCAAACTGGATGTGTTCCATCCAGAGTTAAAGCAGAGTTAGCCTGGGCTTAAGACACTGAAAACCCATGTCAGAAGTCTTTGTGTGGCTGGTAAGGGGTGAAGGCTAAAACCTGTGTAAGAGCCCAGGTTAACCATGCAATTGAAGACATACCCTCCCACCCCCAAGACATCTTATTCCAGCATTCTTGTTAAGAGTAGGTCATGTAGTGGGTTGGAAGTGAAGTGATTCTTGGAACTGAGATCCTCTCCTGGCATCTTGTTCTCACTGCATTGCTCCATGGTACCAGAACAAATGGTGGTTGTACCATGCCTAGAAACATGGGTTACACTGATTGGTGCCTCATCATCAGCCATGTATTTCAGTCCATTATTTTTCTTTGATATTCTGCCTGAAAGCCTTTGTTTTCTTTTTGCTAGTGTTTGAGTGGTATGTGGAATAGTTTTGTTTGGGCTTTGGTCCTCTGAAGTGAGGGGCTAGGTTGTCAGGGATTTCTAGGGTATCTGTGGTACTCTTGTGAATTTCCCTAGCACCTTCCGTTAAGGATCTCTCTTAGGTGGGGAAGTATTAGTGTCATCTCTGTTGTACAGCAGGGGAAGCATGCAGTGTGTGACCTGCCCAAGGTTGTACAGGCACTTTGCCCTACTCCCCCAAATCTCTCCCCTTCTACCCCCATTTAGCCTTTCCTTAAGAGGCCATTTGCCCAACCTCCATTTTCTACAGTGTGTCTGTCCTATAGCCTTCTGGAGTTATGACAAAACATGCACAATGGCTCCCAATGCACTCTGCTTCAGCAACAGTGAACCTTGCAGTGTGATGTCACCCTGGAATAGTACAATATACAGTGATACTGAAAGCTATGATGCCATACTACGAATGGTAACACCTTCATAGGAAATGTCTATTACAGCAAATGCCCTCCATGGTCCTTGGATTTGCTTTTCTGCCTGAAGAACAGGGGAAGAAAACTATATAAGGGATTATAATAGAAATCCACTGGGTTGTTTTGCTTACTGTGGAATGAAATTCCATTTGGCATCTCTTAAAATAATGAACAACACCCCAGATGAGTAGTCTATTGTCTGTATAGTTTGCTCGAGATTGGGAAAAGGGTTCTGGTAATATATATAAACCAGTCAAGTTTTTCATTATCAGTATTTTTAAGTGAGAGCAAAGCCTTACTGAAAATACGGGGTCTGTGGTATATCTGGAGGGTATTTCAATTCTGATGTGTTACTAGAGAGAACTTATGAGTTCTGGATTCTGCACTGCAGCCAACTCCTTCCTAGGCAACTGGGAGTTTGGGATGAGACTTTAATTGGTGGTTGCTGCATGTGACCAAAGGACATATTCTGTTGTCTTGGCACAAAAATATCCTCTGTGCCACAGAAAGTAATTAGGTCTTGTTTCACTTTAAAGTTAAGCTTTGTGGTCAACCATGAACGCTAGTGGCCCTGGATATCCATTAGCTTCTTTGTATGTGGGAGATCTTCACCCAGATGTGACCGAAGCCATGCTGTATGAGAAGTTCTCACCTGCTGGACCGATCATGTCCATCAGAGTTTGTCGGGATGTTGCCACACGTCGATCACTCGGTTATGCCTACATAAATTTTCAGCAGCCTGCTGATGGTAAGCCTGATAAAACTTAAACTCTGGAAAGCTGGTTTTTAAATCTGTGGTTTGGGATGGGGTATGAGGGCTGATTACATGGGTCATGTTAAGGCTACCAGGTTTAAAGTAAATGCCAACTTAATGCTTTGTTTTCACTTGGATCTAGTCTAAACCTATGCTGGGTTTTTATGTGGTGCCCATCAGCATGGTATGTGAGTGTTTAATCACATGTGTGTGCCTAGATAGAGAGTGGGAGGGGAGACACCAGGGGCCCTACAGTTGAGTTCTGTACCCAGATGAAAAAGTCAATGTGCATGAATAACCTTCCTCCAAGCACTCAAAGGTACATTGGACTTGATTGTCTTCCTTTGAGAGCAGAGCAAGGGAACGCAGTATTGCTGCATATGTGTTCGATGACAGTGACCAACTGTACGGGACTCTCATTTTCTAGCATCAGAACTGCTAGGCAGGGATTTGTTCTCATTTTAACTAAGATGATGCTGAAATAAAGGGCAAAGCTTCTAAGACACTTTGGATGTTTGGAATGAGGTTACAGCTGGTGAAGGGTGCCAGGTCGGTTGCACTGGAGACTGAAATCCTCTATTGCTCAAACAGGAACAACGTGGGCAGCCGGCTTTAAGGTGGTTCCATTTTACTGTGAATGACAAATGGGGAGTTTTCTTCAGTGCTAATGGGTGGAAGGATTCTCAGAGTCCTGTAGACGAGCTTTGGGTGGCTACAGGACAGAGCCTATCGCCTGACTTCTCCATTGTACCTGTTACTAGAGTACTGTCTGGTGTGTCTACTGTGGCTTGGAACCTGGCTTGCAATATAGCTCCTAGGCTGCCTCTCTGGTTGTGATTTAATGGGGTCATTTTCCCAACGAAGAGGCTAGAAAATAACGCTCCCCTGCTCCTTGTAACAATCTGATCTGCAGACAGCCAGCGTTACAGTAGGTGGAATATCAGGCTGTGTCAATTCTCCTCTTCTTGTAGTTGTCTTCGCTTGTTCATAATACATGTGCATATTTCCTGCCAGCTGAGAGGGCCTTGGACACCATGAATTTTGAAGTGATCAAAGGTCGGCCCATTCGAATCATGTGGTCCCAGCGAGATCCTGGCCTCAGGAAATCTGGGGTTGGGAATGTCTTTATCAAGAATCTGGATGACTCCATTGACAACAAAGCCTTGTATGATACGTTCTCTGCCTTTGGGAATATCCTTTCTTGCAAGGTATGTATGTTTTCACTGCAAGAACAAGCTTTATCCTAAGACTTGCCTGCACTTTGTTACCATGGTTGTCAAACCGGGTGAGATCTGAATTATCTTTGCATCGCTTTGTGTAGTTTTCTTTACATTTTCACCCATTAAGTGAATAGAAGACTTAAAAGGGTTACTGGGAGGAGCGCTGCTATCTTATTTCCGCTGGTAAAGGAGGTTGGATGCAACTCACTCCAGAGCTGATGCACTCTGACTCAGCTAGAAGGGATCTCCGGAGGGCAGTGCAAACCACTTCCTATCTCAGGGACCCAGCATGTTTCCTCAATGGTATTTCCAGCTTCTGTCAACCCTGGGGACTGAGCTTGTGACCTGTACTCTTATTCTCCCCCCATATCTCCCCATGAGAGTGTTTCATGAGCATGGTGCTCTAGGTGTTGTAGGTTGGTGAAAAGCAGGTGTCTGTGAGGCTGAATGTCCCTTGGTGATGGGACTTGGGTTTGGCATGGGTGCCTGCTAAGGAGGTCTGCCTGGGCTGAGGGGGTGGGGGTAGTCTGTCTTCTGTTTTCGGGGCTCTTCAGTGTCTGGCTCTGCCTCTCTCCTGGCAGGTGGTTTGTGATGAGAACGGATCTCGCGGTTATGGCTTCGTTCACTTTGAGACTCATGAGGCGGCAAATCGGGCCATTGACACCATGAATGGGATGCTGCTCAATGACCGCAAGGTGTAAGTGGGAGAGGGGATCCCTCATTTTCTGCTGCTTCTCCTTTCAGTAGGCCTCTCTGAATGTGGTCTTTATATAGCAACTAAACTCTTGGTTGTCGGTATTTGCTCAGTGTGGTGTTGCGTAAATTAGCATTGTTCAGTGGGCAAACATGATCCCTGTTGGGGCCTATGCTGTTTCTGCCCTTTTTTCACAGGGCTTTGGTGTTAGGCTGATGATCCTGGTAGGGTTGCAGTATGGAGGCTGAGAACTGCTGGCACAGAGGGACCAAATCCCTAGTCCAGGCAGGAGTGGGCATATATCATGTTGGTGATGCAGCACTGCAGATGTCCAGAGCTCTGTACTGGTCCCTGACTCCCCAAGAATTCAGTTTAAGATAATGTGGAAGAAAGAAGGCTAAATCCTCTTTCCTCTCCAGTCCTGCCTTCCCGTCCCCTCCTGTGAAAGACCTCAGCATTCTTGGATCTAGTGAGCTCTAGATCACTGCCTGTGTATTGCCACTATTGTCCAGCTGGGATACAAGGGCAGGGATCCGCTGAGGGTGGAGCTGGCACTTCAGGGAGGAGGGGCAAACTGTACACCATCTAGGAGGGAGAGAAGTGTCTTTTTTTTTTTCCCCTGGCCAATGGACGTCTGATGAAGATTTCTGTTCCTCCATTTACTTTCTGCAGCTTTGTTGGCCATTTTAAATCCCGCAGAGAGCGGGAGGCAGAATTTGGGGCACGGGCGATGGAATTCACCAATGTCTATATCAAGAACTTCGGGGATGATATGGATGATGACAGACTGCGGGAAATATTCTCCAAGTTTGGTGAGTAGCATTTCTACAACAAAATCGGCACAGTGGATGGCAAATTTGGAGTCAGTGGGACCAAGGAATATGTACAAGGAAAAGAGCCTGAGTGAGGAGTTAGATCTCTTTTCTTATTTATATAATAGTTTTAGTGGTAACACTTATCCAAGAGCAAACCCAGCTGAGGACTATGCTAGTCATTCCAAATGACTGCAGTGGTCCAGTGCAGCTTTACAGAACTGACATTAATTTAATCATTGATTACCTTTTCCATGATGATAGCTTACGTGCTTTTCAAAACAAACCACAAAAAATTGTCCTCCCCAGGCGAGTGAGTGAGTAGAACTTCTTAAAGCTGTGGCAGAGCATGGAATCTAGTTACAGAAAGATAAATGTCCTTTAAATCCATTTAAATTACTAGTCTGAATTTAAAAGCAAAGTGTTTTTTTCTTTCCTCTGGGTCTCCCAGTAGGTTCTGATTGTCTCCTAAGTTCTTGGAACAAGATCCGTTTGAGTCTTGAGCACACTGATGGTGCTTGAGAAATACTAAATAATCTAACATTTCTGTAGCATCTTTCATCTGTGCTTCTCAAAGGCTGCATTTCTGTGACTAGATTATTCACACTAAGGTAGATGGGGATATTTGACTGTTTTATAGATGAGGAAACTGAGGCACCAGAACTTGTGACTTACTGTGTAATCTTGGGCATCAGGAGTAGAACCCCGGTCTCCTGTGCCAGCCATTAGATATGTTGGGTCATGACTCCTCTGGCTGTTTAGCTCTGGTGGGAACCTTGCTAGTGAGGAGGGCTTGGAGGGACCAAGGTAGTGAGTTGAGGTCCCTGTATCTACCTGCTACCAGCATTGTGTCACTCCTGTTAGCCAGGATGCCTTAGCTGGTAAGGGAATGTCCATCCTGCAATAGACACTTGTCATCACCCCTGTTCTGCACCAGTGTATTTTTGGAGTCACCCCAAGACGTGGATCTTCTGTGCAGCTCTCGCTGCACCCACATCATTCAGCACTGGCCTGACCTCTAACAAAGTCTTTGTGATCATTAACCAAAGCAGGAGATGTGGCGGGGACAGGGATGATTTCCTCAAGCTGTGAGCAGAGACCTTGGTGGACAGTATCCTCCTGCTCTAGATTGTTCTCAGGCTCTGCATTCTTCTGGTTGCAGGGAAGACACTGAGTGTCAGAGTCATGATGGACAATACCGGTTGCTCGAAAGGGTTTGGGTTTGTCAACTTTGAGAAGCACGAAGAAGCCCAGAAGGCAAGAGGGTCTTTGCTTTATATATTTAATTGAATCTGTGACATTGAGAAGCCTGGCTGGGCCTTTATTCTCATGAGCAGCCGCAGACCGATGCCAGCAGCTGAAATGCAACTCACCAATCTGTTAGTATGAAAGATTCCATAACTTGCAGTACCTGTAGCTTCTTGTTAACATGTTTGGGTGGCCCGTGAGTTGGTCTGGGCAGTCATCCTATGCAAAGGGAAGCTCTTATCTCTCCTGTAATCCAAGCTTGGAAGAAAAGCTGCTTTTGTACCTTTTTATTTTGGAAGATCTGTAATAGCAGTGGGGAGAAATAAGGCCTACACAAAGGTGGGCTGGGACGGTGCTGGGGCTGTAGTTTCTCTTTGTGCTTAGACTTGGGATCATCTCCTGGCAGGCTGTGGCAGACATGAATGGGAAGCAAATCAATGGCCGGATGGTGTACGTTGGCCGAGCTCAGAAGAGGATGGAGCGTCAGAGTGAACTGAAGCGTAAATTTGAACAGATCAAGCAGGAACGAGTGAGCAGATACCAGGTAATGGGAAAGAAGTGGAGGTGCCTCATGCCACGTGCCTGTTTACTCCATCTGCCAGAGAGCAAACAGCATGGGATCTATCTGCTGAGCCTCCTAGTCTCAAAGGGAAGCTTTCAGGCATTCCAGATACAACGGCATGGCCATTGCTGAGCCAAGCACTGTTGAAAATCCCAACAGCAGCCAGCATCTCTCTCGGGGAAATGAGCCTTCTTGCTTGCCCGGCGGGTTGGGATTTCATAGATCTGCATTTGTGGCACTGGATCCTTAAAGGAGCCCAGTTCCTTGCATTACACGCTCTTCCAGGGTGTGTCTTATAGATAACACCTACCAGTGAGGTGCATATAAAGCCAGTGTGGTCCTAAACTCCCACGGCAACTCAGTGACTTTGCTGTATCTGCCACATGCCAGTTCTTTCATGCCCAGAAGAAAGGAAGGATTTGTATTAATAGAGTAGATTGCAAATATGGCCTTCTGGGAAGGAGTCAGAAAGATACAGCAGAATAAATTCCTAACGGAACATTTATTATGGGCCTTCTGTAGCCATCCTGAATTTTGGGACACTTGCTGTACTTTTTGGAGAAATCTAGTTATAGCCCTATCTGTTCTTAGGGGGTGAATTTATATGTGAAGAACCTGGATGATGGTATTGATGATGAGCGACTGAGGAAGGAGTTCTCTCCATATGGTACCATTACTAGTGCAAAGGTAAGAGAACTGGGCTACCATAGAGAGCGTAATTCACAAGGCATTAGGTCCTAAACGGTCACTGATCTTGGTCTGGTGGTGCTTTATGGGGAGTGGTACTGAAACATAGCAAGTTCCTTAGTCCCTGGAACTTGAGTTGTGACTGCCTTGCATTTTCACCTATAGCTTTTCAGATCATGCAGATAAATCACTAATACTCCCTGCTGCTGTGGGAGACTCTTATCTGCTCCTTCTGCAGTGCTCACAGCCCCTGCTGGCCTGGGGAACTTGGGTCAGCAATTCAACTCTGATGTGTCCTGTCTCACCCCCATGTGACAGCTTGCTGGGCTGTTAGTAGAGTTGTTGTTGTGTTTTGAAGTCAGCTGGGAATAAGTGCTAGAAATAGACACTTAAAAAATCACCCTTGATTATTACTTGTGACTTCCACTATATGGTGGCTGCATCCAGGGCTTCTGCCTCCAACCTTGCTTGAAAGAAATCAGTCCCACGCAGCCCATAGAGCCTCAGGCCACAGTGTTGGTTGCCTCTGAGTCCAGAGGCTGGCTGCTGTCCACGGTCTCCCTCCCTGCTCACGTCCCCACCTGTGATGACAGCTCTGTGTGATACGCGGATGGAGTGCCTGGCATTCAGTGGACTTTGTTGTGTTCTAATCTAATTTTAGGTGATGACAGAGGGTGGACACAGCAAAGGGTTTGGGTTTGTATGTTTTTCCTCCCCAGAAGAGGCTACCAAGGCCGTGACGGAAATGAACGGACGGATCGTCAGCACCAAGCCTTTGTACGTTGCCCTCGCTCAAAGAAAGGAGGAAAGAAAAGCAATTCTCACCAACCAGTATATGCAGAGACTGGCCACCATGAGGGCCCTGCCTGGCCCTCTCCTTGGCTCCTTCCAGGCGCCCACGGGGTACTTCTTGCCTGCCATCCCACAGGTGAGGCCCCATCCACCCCTCTGAGAGGGGCTCATCAGCAGACCAATATGGAGTCTGAGGAGTTTGCCTAAGGCCAGACTCACCTGTCTTTGGGGGGGAATTTTTTATTCTTTGGCACCTCAGCACCTCCAGCACTGAGAATAATTGAACCAAATAGCTTGTTTAGGATGCTAAAGGTGACAAACCAAAGATCCTCATTCTAGGGATGAGAGAGCTACAGGTGTCCTGAGTGTGGCTCTGTTCCAAGCACTCAGCCCTTCCGCCCTATGACACAGCAAGCTGATGTCGAATTGGTTATCATTGGACTCTGTCCTGATGCTTACCTGATGGACAGATGGGCTATTGTGCCACGCTTCACCTGACTTCAGTCTGCCCTGCGTTCTTGTGTTGGTTGAGCAGTGTCAGCGTGCCCAGTACTGCTGATGTCGAAGAGTCTCTCCCCACCATGAGCTCACAATCTGATGTCCGTAGTAAAGTGTGTAAACACAATGGGCAACACTTTCAAAACTGGGTGCCTAACACTGACTCCTTAAATGGACTATTTGTTTGTTTTTTTGTTTTGTGTTCCCCAGAAGTGCTGAGAGCTGCTGCCTTCTCAACACTTCTGAAAATCAGGCCATGTAATTATGTACCTCAAGAGACACCCAGATCCATAATGTTGGGCACCCATTTTTAAAAAATCTCGGCCACTTTGTACAGACAGTGAGGTTCAAGTGAGCTTCCTGTGAGTGGTGCACTGAGTGAGTGGTTGTTGAAAGGCCTTGCAGAAGAGGTGATACAGGCATGTGGAGAAGGGGTTTGCTTGTTAGCCGAGAGGGAGTGAGTTGATGTGTTGGAGTGGCATAGAAGGTGCAGAGGTGAGTGGGAGGAGAAGAGGAATAGGACGGGTGGAAAGTGTACAGGCAACCGGAAGGGAAGCAGCGGGAAATGGGTCTGTAAAACCCTTCAGGACACCGCACTGTATGCGGTATAAATGCCTAGAATGCCTTGGCATTATAGAGTGATTACTGAGATGCTCAGTGTTTAAATAGCTGAATTATCACAGGCCTGTCCTCTGCTTTTAACCCCAGAGCTGTGATTCTCTCTAGAGAGTTCACCACACTTGCCATCTGGGGCTTTCCCCTTTATTGTTGTGCCAGGAGTTACTAATGACTCCAGTCCCTCAGGATATCCTAGCCCCGACTCGCCCCCTTACCTGGGTACTAACATTTCTCTAGCCTCCAGACTAGGCGTTAATGGGTCCTGGGTCTGCAGATGTGGCGGTAACCTATGGAAGCGTTTGAATCATGCGGCTGCCAGTTTCATGAAGGGATCTGTTGGGCTCTGCTTCAAACCAGTCGTCTGCAGTTCCCGAGTTACGGTCTCTCTCGCTGCTGCTGCAGGGTTGTAGTAACTGACTCACGCTGGCGAGTGAGACACTCTGTATTCTGCTCCTTTTATAGCCACAAACCAGAGCTACTTTCTACAGTCCTAGCCCAGTTGCCCCAGTCCGTCCTGCCCCTCGGTGGAGCACGCAGCCCTCCAGGCTTCCCTGTGAGTGAGTCTAAATCTGCCGTGCCCCCTCTGGCCCCCTGTGACGGGCAATCTGTGTGTGGTGGAGGGAAGCAACAGGGTGCTTTTTGTGTGCATTCTGTGTAGCTTGGTGTGTGGATTTGGGTTTTTCCTTCTGGTGCTGTGGGGTAGTTTAGGACTGAACGCTCTCTAATAGCAGCACAAACCATGCAGCTGGGGGAACCTGTTAGTTGGTGGGTCACCTGCAGGCAATAAGCACTGGGAGGCAAAGTAAGAGAAAAGGCCTTCCCTCTTGTCTGTGTCTCACCCTACTGGGAAACTCTGCCTGTTCGGGCTCATGTCCCAGCACAAACGTTTCCTTCTGCCTCTCCACCATCGGGAAACTTACAACGTGTTCAATCGTTACAGCCGCCTACCACCCGGCTACCCCAATCCTGAGGGCTGCAGCTCCACCCCGGCGCCTGCTATCCAACATCAGCACCATGAGACAGGCATCCACCCAGGTGCCCCGAGTGCCACCGCATGCCCAGAGAGTAGGTAAGTCAAGGAGGCAGCGGGTTAGAAGTATCTAGTGAATTTGTGTCCAGGTAGGCTTGGGATGATTAGATTTTTGTCGGTAAATGTCGATACACCTTGATTTCGTAGTACATGCACAGACTGACAGAGATATTTCCATTGATGTTGATCAAAGTTTGCACATAAGCAAAATGAGAAAAATGTTGCTTGAGAACTTACTAGACTTTGATTTCCAGCTAATGACTTTCTCTATTTTGACATGTGATGTTGACAATTTGTAATGATTATAAAACTTAACTTCTTGAATCTCAGCATCTACTATCATTAAATAATTTCCCATATCTTTAAATCTTTCCCAATAAATGTTGATATTACCTGTTGACATTTTTTAAAAAAAGAAATAGAAATTGAATTCTACTGGGCCTGTTAATGGGGGAGAGGGGAAAGAATTTTGAAAATCTTGCTCTCTCTCCCTTCGAAGTTGGGGTAGTAGGTAAAAAACTTGCCCCAAAAACTTACACTAGAATGGCGTAGTGTGCTATGTAGCCAGGGGACTCAAGGGACTTAGGGCTTGTCTATGCTAACTGGAGAATCAACGTTGATTTAGCGGGTCTAGTAAAGACCGGCTAAATCAACAACCTATTGCTTTTCCCATCGACTATGTATTCCACCGGATGGAGAAGAGTCAGTGGAGTTGATGGGAGAACATCTCCCATCGACATCACGTAGTGTGGACCCTGTGGTAAGTAGATCTAAGCTATGTCAACTTGAGTTACGTTATTCATGTAACTCAAATTGCGTAGCTTAGAAAGACTTCCATACGTAGTGTAGACAAGGCCTCAGGCAGCACTAGTGGTGCATGGGTTTGTAGTTCTCAGGGAATGTTGTGTTTGGTTCAGTGCCTAGCACAAAAGGACCCTGGTCCTGATTGGTCCCACCGTGTGCTGTTCAGTGGTAATGACCACAGTCCTAGATATAAGATACAGGCAAAGTGAGTTCTCCAGGCAAAAACAGATTTTTTTGGTGGAAATTCCCTGGACAAAGGAAGTGGATTTTAATGGTTCTAGTTAAACAACAAGAAAAGGTTTTGAGATTCCAAGTAAAATCGAAATTGCCAGTGCTTACAGTGGAGACTGACAGGGATGAATGGTCTGAAATGCTCCATGCTTATCTTGTGCCTTTAGATTTCATTTGGCTGTTGCTCTCCGGGTTTCCTCTGAGCAATGAGTGCCTGCCCATGACTGCATCTAGTTCATCCCCTCTGGGCTCACCTACTGATACGCAGCTCTTGCTGCTGCAGGATTGGGTTTGCCTGTCTTGGTTTCTTGTGCTAGGTATCCAAGCCAATGAGAGAGACTCGGTGGCTTGTCAGTCAGCTTCCCTAGTTACTTTTCACTAGCATAAGTGACATGGTGGAGAGTTGAGTAGGTTCAACAGCAGAACCTGAGGGCCAGATTCGGGGGTGATGTGTGTGTATGACTTAGTTGCTTTCCTTGCTACTCTCTGCATTTCTAGGTCCTCAGTGTGCAAGTTACATCAAGTCAGTCTCTCAGACTTATTTGGCCAAATTCTAGGTGATGTGTAGAGGGGGCGAGGCAGAAGCTGCATGTTGGTAAGAGGTACGAGTCTCAGGTTGTCTCAGATACATAATTTACTGGCTGGAGGTGCCAGGAGAGAGAATACATTGCGCTGGCCTGAATTCTCTCTCTCTGTGTCTGTAGCACTTAGACTTGCTCCTGTATTTGGCCCTTGGTCTTTTTCTTTTTTTTTTTTCTTTAAATGAACAGGCGATGTGAAGCAATTGGAGTCCATTCTCTTGGGCCGGATGCTGGGCTCCCAGCAGCTGGTAGCTGAGAGGAAGAAAAGTGCTTCGCTGATGAGTTTTTGGAGCAGGGTGCACTAGGAAGTTGTAAGGCCTTTTTAAACTTGAATGGCACCTGCGTGTTGTTTTGAAGTTGAGGGGTGTATTTTGCCTGCCGGCCCGCTTGGCATTCTACTTTCACGCTCTTGGCAGGTCTAGAGTTAAAGCCTGTGCAGACGCTTATTGGCATGTCTCTTCCTTGCTAATGTTCCTGTGTCTCTTCCAGCCAACATAGGGACCCAGACGCTTGGTGCCCGTGCACCCACCTCACCAGCCCTCATGCGGGGCGTGCCACAGTATAAATACTCTTCAGTGGTGAGGAACATCCAGCCGATGGGAAGCGTGGCACCTATGCTGGTACAACAGGTAACCCAGCCACAGGATTTTGTCCTGGAGGTGCTGATGCTGGGGCAGAGCCCAGCGATCTGCTAGAGAGTCGCAGGGAAGGAGAAGTGGAATAGAATGCTGAACCGTGGCCATTTCCAAAATAAACTGTTTCCTGAGCCCCTGCTGGCCAAAGATGGCGAAGAAAGGCCTCTCTTGGTGTTCCCATTTGCAGTTGATGAGAACTCGGATGCTGCTAGAGAGTTTCTGGTGGGGGTGGAGGAAGGATGGGCTGCCAAACTTCCCGGTATCGGGCTCTATCTCCTGGAGGATACTGAAGCCAAACTTAAAGATTTTAGGCCGCTAAAAGTCCAGTGGTGCAGCAGGGCTAAGGCAGGCATCTGTGCTGCTCCTGGAAGTGGCTGGGATGTCCCTGTGGCCCTAGGGTGGGTACGGGTGCTCCAAGTGCTGATTCTGCAGCTCCCATTGGCCGGGAACTGTGGGGGCGGTGCCCGCAGGCAGGAGCAGCATGCGGCAGCTCCTTCCCCTTCCCCACTCTAGAGGCTGCTGGGAATTGCCCAAGGTAAGCGCCACCCAGCCAGAGCCCACATCCCTCACCCCCTCCCGTACCCCAGTCTCTAGCCCTAAGCCCCCTCCTACACCCAAATTCCCTTCCAGAGCTTGCACCTTACACCACCTCCTGCACCCCAATCCTCTGCCCCAGCCTGGTGAAAGTGAGTGGGGGAGAGCGAATGGTGGCGAGAGGGAGGATGGAGTGAGCAGGACAGGGCCTCTGAGAGGCAGGACAAGGGTGTTTGGGTTTGCGTGATTAGACAGTTGGCAACCCAGTGGGAGCCGCGATCGGCTGAACCTGCGGATGTGGCAGGTAAACAAACTGGCCCGGCGTGCCAAGGGCTTTCCCTGAACAAGCGGTGGACCAGCATTGAGAACCACTGCTTTAGGCTCCCTACACACCATCTTGCAGAGGTGTGACTAGTAGCCCGATGCACTTCAGTGGAGTAGCCCACTGCTCTGAGGGGTACTGCCAGCACTGCTCTGAGGGGTACTGCCAGCACCTCTCCAGCTGAGAGCTGTGTGGCAGGAGAGGGCAGCAGGCACAACCCCTCACCCACCGACACACATCCAGGCTGCTGGGTAAGCAACCCTCCCCCCACTACTATGCTTGCATTTTGGTGTGGAAAACAGGCCTCTGTGAGGGGGGCTGATAAGTGGGCCCCATGCTGCTGCCCTGACTCTCTGGGCAGGGACATGGGCTGTGTCTATGCTACGGTGCTGCTGTAGTATAGCTTTGTAGCTGTGCCGCTGCAGTGTGGATACCTCCTCCATTGATGGAAGGGCTTTTTCCATTGCTGTGAAATTTTTCACAGCCCAGAGGTACATAGCCAGGTCAGCCTACATTTGTAGGTGCAGACTAGGCCACAGATTGCCTTCATCCAGCCCTGACTTGCCTTCCTCACAGGGGTTAAGGTTAATAATTGAGATCCCCAGGTGAAAAGGGGCTGTAACTACCAAACGTCCCAACAGACCGTGCCCTTCTCCCCCGAATCCTTGCTTCTAAAATATGACTTGCACGTGTCCTGATTAACCCAGCTGCTGCTTCCTGCCCTTCGCAGTGATTCTGT
This sequence comes from Dermatemys mawii, assembly GCA_007922305.1. NCBI lineage: Eukaryota > Metazoa > Chordata > Testudines > Dermatemydidae > Dermatemys > Dermatemys mawii. Next base: position 12,927,301 of record ML677360.1, on the reverse strand, counting down.
CTTATGCTTTGTTCAGGCTGGAGAACCTGCTGTTCATATTCATGGGCAGGAGCCTCTGACTGCATCCATGCTCGCTGCAGCTCCTCCTCAGGAGCAGAAGCAGATGCTAGGTAGGTGCCGGTGAAGCTGTTCCTTTACACCCTGGTAGGAGGAGGATATTCACCTACGGGAGCTGTTGCTGCCCTGTGTCAACAAGCCCAAGGTTTCTTCCTGGCTCCGTATGTGTCACTTGTGGGATTCCCACAGCCTGGGTGATTTTCTGTTGCCTTGGAGACTAACTCTTGTTAAATCTGGGCTGTGCTGTGGGGTGCTCCTGCTTGTAATTCCTCGTACTATAACCTGTGGGAGTGGTGCAGTGGGTCACTGCACGCTGGGCCAGGCTGAGGGGAACCTGTGAGCTCTGAACACGATGGCAAGCTCCACCCTACCCTCTCTGCCAGGTTACAACGGGGACAATGGTTCAGGCTCCCTTGAATTTCAAAGACACACTTTGCTGCAGCTGTCACAGGTCGGGGGCTGTGAATCAGCAGTTTGGGGCTGTCTCCAGCAGGTGATCAGGCTCTGCCAAAGGGTTCAATTTCACCTGGAGTCTGGGACTTCCCACTGACTGAGCAGCTGGTGCCAAGGCATAAGTGCAAGCTGTGCAGGGACATTGCATCTGGATCCTTGTTAGGCTATAAAGAGCTTAGCTACAGAGAGACTTGCCTGGCTGTCGATTCCATGGGTAGAGCACTTGCCTAAGGAACTTGGGCCATCCAGATATAGACCTGAGCAGAGACCATTCCTTCATCACGAGACTGGTACTCCAAGCAAGCTCCCTTAGAAACAGACACGCTTAACGCTGTCCGTACCGCCCTTTTCCCAGTACCCTTCCCGGTGGGTGGGAAATATGCTGTTCTCCCTTCCCCTATGCTTGCTGCACTTTCAGTACAACCCTGCTGCAACAGGTGGATGCTGCTATCCAGTTACAGCCAGCAGCCTTGCTCCCTGGCATGTGTTCTCTCTACAGCATGTGTGCTGAAAACCTGCTGGCCTGAACCTTTGTCTCCAGGAAGCTCCCTCTGAGCTGCCATCTGCTTTGGTGCTTTTTTTTCTTGATTAGCTTTTCTCCACTGGAGAATTTAGTAGAGACTCAGGTTATTTTCGTGGCCCTACCAAAACATGGCCTTCGCAATCTTTTTTGGCCTGTTTTTAGCCCATTAAAAACATTCTCAATTCCCACCATCTCTCACAGACAAAAGGATGCCCACCCGAAACACTGCCAGTAAAGTCAGTGCAAGTGCTCCACTCACTTGACTAATTGGTTAGTATCTCTGCACCTGGGTAAAGTTGCCTTTCTTGAGCCAGTGAAACTGGCTGCTGTTCACACAACATTACTTAGCCCTGATGGCACTTCACAGTTGTTAGTGATGATGACACCTGCGTAACTCTGTTCCGAACCCACTTCCATTTACAGACGTGACCACAGCTCCTACAGGATAGAGAAGCTGACAGTTTCTTTCCAGCGGTCTGGCTCTGGCCTGCATGTCCCAATGACAGACTGTAAAGGAAGCAGCAACTGTGCCTCTTGTTAATACCTAGAGTCCTCCAAACTTTTTTCCATGTGTGGTCGCCTAATGATCATCCTGTTCTCATAGCCAGAAGTGTTTTAATCCAAGGCATTCAGATTTATGGGGGCTAGTGTGAACCAGTAGGATTGAAGAGCTGTAGATGCTGCTACACAAGTAGAACAGGTCTCAGCAGCTGTGTGCTGACACCATCTCCATTTTGCACAGTGTGACTGGCAGGTAGCCATGTCTGACTCTGTTTTTGGGAAGCCAAATGGCTCAGGGAGTTGGGCTTCAGCGGGCTTTGATTTCAGCTTTCTCTTACACCAACTGGGTTCGCTCTCAGTCTTGAAATCATCCAGGTCCCAATCTGTGCATGTTACAAACGCCTTCTCTGTCCGCTCAAGAGAGGCCCAGGAATGGAACAGCTGCAGGGAGGCGCATGGCTGTGCTCGGGACTGAGGTGCATTGGCAAAGCTGCGTGTGGGGATCCCAGCGCTGAGGGGTATTGGCAGAGCTGTGCGGGGGAAGCTTGTGTAGCGCCTGTCTGGTGTACGTCTTTATTCCTGGCCCCTCATCTTAGCACCAGATTCTCTCACCTTGGTCCAGTGTCAAGAAAGATGTTACGTGTTAAGGTTCCTGATTGTACATTCGCGCCCCCAGCGGTACTTCAAAGTGTTCTTGGAACATGGTATCTGGGTGCCCGCAAACACCACTGCAGCAGAGCATTGGGGTGTGAACGGTGATCTCCTTGATCTGTATCCCTCCTACCCTGATGAGAGATCAGAGCTGGGACTCGTTCTGTGCAGGGGCAAGAAGGGTAGGGCTGGGGAGAGGATGTTAAATTGAAATGGTTTGAAGTTGCCTTGGATTTTTCCGTGATGTGTAAGGGCTGTTCTTGATGTTCTGACCAGGTGAACGCCTTTACCCCCTAATCCATGCCATGCACGCCTCATTGGCTGGGAAGATCACAGGAATGCTGCTAGAGATCGATAACTCAGAGCTGCTGCTTATGCTGGAATCGCCAGAATCCCTCCACTCCAAGGTAGGAAGTAGCCAGCGCTCAGAAAATGAATGTTTCCAATGCAATGCACGTCACAAAGGGAAAGAATCTGGTGCTGCAAATAGTAAAGCTGCTAACGAATGTGTGTGTGCAGAGAGGCTGCAGGGAGGGGAAGATGTGGGGGGGCAGGGAGGTAAGGCTCAGCAGTGTTTTAGGGAGAGAGATAAAGAGTTGCTTTTTTATCTGGAGCTGGATCTGCTTAAGTGACAATGCCACCCCTTCTCCTCTCTCCCCAGAGCTGTGGGAGGAGATGAGACCCCATTAGAGTGCAGCTCTCTGGAAGCTGGAGACCAATTTTGAAATCCATTTGGAGATGGATAGGAAGTCAGTGGGAGTTGAGGCAGGGAATGTCCTAGTTTTCTGGATCGGGACAGTAAAGATTGCAGCATTCCGAATGCCCTGGAAGTCTAGAGAGCAGAGTTCTAGAATCATTGGGAAGATATTGCAGAAGTAGAGGCAGAAATAAGGATTTCAGCAGAAGCAGAATCAAGGATTTGTTCTTTGAGTTTGTCTGTAGAAGCATTCTGTACCTCTAATTAACTGATCGATTGCTAAACTTCACAGCTTTGTAAAGGCTGAAGTGGCCATTCCTCAGAGGGTTCAAAACATTTGTAGCCAGGAACAAACATGGAGTGTGTCCAGGCTAGCTTTGATGTGCTAAGTTCCTAGAGCTAATTGGCAATCAATTAACTGAAGGGTGGTTTTTGTTTTTGTTTTTTTTTTTTAAAAAAAAAAAAATCCCTTGTTAGAGACAGAATACTCAGTGATCAAGAGAGGATGATAGCTTGACTGATCCTTTTCCATAAGGGAACTCCAGGATTCTTAGGCCTTCTTGAGAACAAAGTCAATGTGCATGTAGGGAGAGATGAGAGAACTTGTAAAGTCAGACTGGAACGCTGGGTGTAACCAGAAGCTGGAAGAGTTGAGACCAGAAGATACCAGAGAGATTGGAGCTGTATGTGACTTGCTTCAAAGAGAGATTCCTGTGTGACATCTAGAAGTCAGAGACAGACTTGTTGTGTCTGAAAGTTTGGTGGTCTTATGTAACATTTTTCATGTTTTAATCCCATGTCAAACTTATCCTGGGCTTGGGGGGTCAGGCTTTGTATAGTATACACATTCCTAAATGTTTGGAGCATTTTGAGTGAATCCAGTGCTTTATGGGAATATCAGCACTGGCTACAGCCAGATAGAGTATGTGTTGGTGCTGTACTGGGTCCTGCCCCTCGCACAGCTTTGCCATGGCATCTCTGTCCTGCAAACATCCCCTGCTATTCCCATTTGGAATCTCTGAGGTGGGTGTGTCGATTCCAAACTGTGTGTGTCCGGCTGTATGATGTGAACATGCTTCCATCTGAAACCCCCAATTTCTCAGCATGCGAGACGGAAGCAGCTTGCATTGTATTCATTTTAGTCTGATATTCGAAAGTTCACATGTAACACCTTAAAGGGACCACTTGGTTCTCAGTTATTTGGAGGGTGCCTGAAACCTGTTTGTGGACAGTTGGCTGGTGGGTACTTGTCAAATCACAGAAAGCAAAGGGATAGGACAAATCAGAGAGTGGGGGGTACACTATGGGCTTGCATATTCCCTGAACAAGTAAAGTAACTCCAGGCCTGCTCTCCTGGCAATGAGACCGTTCTTGCTGGTTTAAATTTTGGATTCCAAGGTCCACAGTCATAAAGTGAAGATGACACAAGGGCAGGTTTATAGGATTTTGTTCACACAGAGCTGAGTTCCTAGAGATCTTATGATTATATATCGTGCTAAGTGTCAAAAGCCATTCAGACAGTCTGTAATAATACAAGATCCTGGTGACTTGCTCGTAGTCACTGGGCAGCCTGCTCTCAGAAGGCAAATTCTGCTGTAAGCTATTTCCTCTAGCACTTTTTAGAAAATGTAGGTCATCAGGTCTACTCACTTTGCTTTCTCCAGTCCTGCAATATCACTCCCATAAGAGAGAGCCTGTAAAGGAGTCTGGATAGCATGAAAATGAATCTGCTAAATCTGAGGCTGCTGCCAACTCCAATCCTGTCTGACAGGTTCAGTCTGAGCAGCGACCTCTTTATTCTGAATTTTGAGCTGGTAAAATACTGGCCCTGTGTGAAATTTTTTCATATTTTTCTTGCCTATCTGGTGTGTGTATGGCCACCAGATCCAATCAAAACCTCTGTCCTGAACAGATTGGCTGTATTCTGTTGCTACTGGAGGCAGGATTAATATTTTCCACCTGTGTCCCCCTTTTAAAAGGAACATGAGGTTTATCAGGTGGGATCGGATTGCTGGTTCATCTGCTTAGGAACTGGATCTCAGTGGCCGATAGCAGGCACTTCAGAAGATATCAAAGTGCCCCAACTGCACTGAGCTGTATGAAAAGGGAGGTGGGCTGTTTGCTGAGTTGATCAGCAGGTGCATGTGGGATGCATGTCCTGATACTTACTGCCATCCTTTCAGTCAGAACTGCCATTGACTGTCCATGTTGTGCTTGAGGTAGTTGGGGACTCTGAAGTTGTTACAGAAAGCAGAACTCCACCTAAACGTAGGAACTGGCTACAGTAGGCTCTTCTCGTGTCTGAGTGAGTGTGACGTCTGGGGTTTTGAGGCAGTGGGTAATCAGACTTTAGGTTAGATTATTTTTATTTTAAATGCAGTGTTGATGAAACATAGCAGCCCTGCTAACTAACTTGCCTCTTGGAAGGGACAACTATGCTAAGGTCAATTTGAGAGCCTTGAGTATGCTATTACCTGTGTAGGAAGCTTCCAAGTGTCAGAGCAACTAAATTTCTCTCTACCTTGTGCTTTGCTTTGTGAGATCGAGGAAGCGGTTGCAGTGCTCCAAGCACACCAGGCTACTGAATCATCACTTAACAGCAGTGCTGCAACATTCCTCCTATGAGACCCAGGTAGGTGTGGAAGCTGGTCTCATGGCAGGGTATAATGTGGAGAAGGGTCCCTTTCTGCCTGGAATGTGAGCACCAGAGAAGTCTTGTCAAGATCAGTCAAGGTGGACTTGGGAAAGCAATGAGTGGGATTTTGTCTTGGACCCCTCCTTCAAGCTTAATTCCTTTTTATGAACCAGTGCCTCCTGCTATTTTCCAAAACTTGATGATTGTACCTGAGAGAAATTAATGCTAAGTGGTTAATTTAAATGTAAATCTGCGGAGGCAACTTGAAGGTGAAAAATAAAGCAATCTGGCTTTCCTTGTAGCCCTTCTGGAATCTGATGAAATCATTCCTGATGCCTTTACATGGGATTGCAGAATAGCTTAACCCAGTGGTTCTCAAACTTCATTGCTCCGCAACCACCTTCTGACAACAAAAATTACTACACGATCCTAGGTGGGGGAACAAAGCCAATGCCCAAGAGCTTCAGACCCTGGGCGGTGGGACTCAGGCTTCAGCTTTTGCTCCAGCAAGTCGAATGCTACCCCTGGTGATCCCATTAAAATGGGGTCCTGACCCACAATTTGAGAACTGCTGGCTTAACCTATTATCTTCTTAGAATCTTAGTGCTTCTAATCTGGATCCATTAGCAGTGATCATGCCCCATCCCAGTACAACTCCAGCAGAAGCTTGTAGCCTTCCTCTTTGGTAACAGAAAACAAATGTGCAAAACTTCTAGGCACCCCTATGTAAGATAGTTTGGTCATGCAGTTTCCTTGCTTTCAGGGATCACTTCATTCAAGTTCAGTATTGGTATATGAACTCTAGGCTAACTTAGACCAAGCTTCTGTGTCTAACATGTCTAAAGTGTATATTTGTTGTAGAGAAGGGACTCTGAAGAATGCTTGGCTCTGAAGATAAAGCAACTACAACCCTGACATGCATCACCACATATACTGGAAGCATTTATTTATTTTTTCTGTGTACAGACAGCGACACTGACTTGCATTCAAAGCCCAGCGTTACTTTTTTTGGTGCATCAAAAACTTTGCAAAATGATTTTTTCCCCATAAATGAACAGCATCTATGTAACACTGTCCATGTTAGCTTTCTTCTGCCAGTCCTCACCGCTGAGAGCAGGTTGTGAAAAGGGGAGGACGTGGTAGAATGACAGCCTCTTCTTGTGAGTGGCAAGGAGGGAGACACAGCTGGTTCAGCTGTAGTGTTCCAGGATGAATCATCAGGGCTTGTCATTTTTAGTAAGTTCTTTGGGTTCTGTAATGTTTTATTTGTTTGTGTGGTTGACACCATAAACAGCTGATGCATCCACCCTCACTCTGTGCTTGTCACTGTCTTTCTTTCAAGAAGAAATGGTTTCTTCTGTACATATGGTGGTAAAAGTGATTAGACCTAAGGCTGATGTTCAGCAATAATGGAGGGATGGGTGGGTCGGAGGTCTATAATATTCCTGAAAACTTGGAAAGTTGGGGGAGCCATGAAGCAGCAAAATTTGTAGATGACACCATTGTTTGTCAGTCAAGACTGGGAGGAACTTCCAAGATGTAACCAAGCTAGGTGAGTGAGCAAATGAAGCTCAGTGTTGATAAATGCAAAGTGATGTGCAGGGGAAGGCAAAAAAATAGATCACTATGTCTTGGTTCTTAGCTGCATGCAGTCTGGAAAGGGACCTGCTTGTCAGTGTGTACAGATGTTGTCAAAATAAGCAAACATGTTAGGATGCATAAGGAATGGGATGTACAATACAGAAAATATTGGGATACCATTATTCTAGGCACAGCAGGTAGTGCTGCCTCTAATTAATGTTGCCTGACACATTCCATCAGTTGCTTGTATCTTTGCCCAAACAGCTATAGTTTGGCATGTTCCATATTGGGTGTCTGCCTCTGCTGAATGCTATTTGTGGTGGGGGGTGGGAGGAGAATATGATAGACTAAGTAATGCATTGGGTGCTCAGATAAGGTTGTACTGCCAACCTTAATTCTGGCATTTCCTAACTTGAGTGCTTGACTCTACAACCTTAACATTCTTTCTACATAATTTATTTTCCATGTAACACAGATCACTGGTGCAGCCTTATCTGGAATACTGAGTGTAGAACTGTCACTGCATATCAAAAAGGATATTGCAGAAATAAAGGGAAATGAGAGGATTTGAGAGTGATTGATTGGGGGGAGAAACTGGAACAACATGATGAGGCACTGAAAAGGGTGGGATCATTAATCTTAGAAAGGAGACAAGTAGAGATCTAAAATATGGAAAAGTGAATATTAAAGAGATGGCAGTGTGTGAATTTCTGTTCTCCCTGCCTCTTAACACAGGAACAAGGGGATCTGATGAAATGCAAAATCAAAACTGATCAAGAGAACACCTATTAGCAAAGGTAACCAAATTGTGCAACTCGCTGAGATCAAGATCTAATCTGGGGTACAGATTACTTCATATCTGCTTAATGTGACGTTATTACATCTTCTGTAAAGCATCTAGTGCTCTCCACACAGGGAGACAGAATGTTAGACTAGCTCAGAGCCTAGGCCTATAGAGTAGGGCAACTCCTGTGAATGGGAGGGTTTCCAATAGGAGTGACTGGATTAGTCTGCTATATTTACATAATATCAAACCTGTGTGTGTGTATATGTGTGGATAGATAAAAAAAAAAAATGAATTGCTCTGCACACCAGTGAAATGCCATTATCTTGACTAGAAAATGTCATGTTCATCCTATCCTCCCTTCTCAACTGCAGCAAGTTTTGCTGTTTCAGTACTTGGCTTCTCTTGGGAAAAGACTTTCCAAAGTCTATTCTTGGGAATAGTTTATTGCTTACAGAACTGTTAGTAATAATGCACCTTTTTACTTATGACACCCTAGTCAGAGCTGGGCCTGAAGTGGCTGTCAGAAACACTTAGCATTAAACTGTGTTCCTCAGGGACTTCCTAATCGGAGATGGCAAAGATGTAAGGCTCGGTATATACAACTGAGTGGGGGAGAGAAGATGGTAAAAACCGTGTGAGGGAAGCTAAGGTCTGTAAGCAGCAATCACATGTGTAAGAGTGAGTGTAACTACTACCGCCTTGGGGGAGTTACTCCTGAGCTTCAGCAGAAATAGCCAATAGTGTCCTGGGCCCAAGACCTAACAAGCTGATCCCTTTTTTCTGTGCTCTCTTGGGGTCTTCTGGGAAAAGCTTCTACACTAAGGGAGCACAGAACATCATGGTCTGAGCATGTTTGTGTTCAGTTAACACCTGGAGCTTAGGCTCCCTACGAGAAAGTTGTTTCAGTAGTGATTGCCTGATTTTCCCTATCTAAACACTTCCACTGTGGGGTAAAGACTGTATTTCAATGTGAAATGAACAGAATGAGTAACAAGCACCTGTACACTAAATAGTAATGGCCTATAGCAGGGGTTCTCAAACAGCAGTCTGCATAGCTCTGGGGGTATGCAGAAGTCTTGTAGGAGCTACATTGTCTCATCTAGATATTTGCCTAGTTTTACAACAGGCTACATAAAAGCACTAGCAAGGTCAGTACAAACTAAAATTTAATACTAGCAATGACTTGTTTGTATTGCTATATATACACTGAAACATAAGTACAATACATTTGATTTATTCTTAAGGATGGATTTTTCTTTTTTTGCTTTTCTTGAAGTAGCACAGCTTTGCTCTTCTAAAGTTGTAGAGGGGCCCTGCTTCACTCTTTCCTCCCCACCATGTGCAAAGGAAAGGAGAGTATAGCCAATCTCAATAGGTCAGGTCCTGGTGAGGCAGTCCAACTAACCAGCTTACACTTAAGTGGCTCCCTAACCACCTGCTGCCCGGCTCTATGGGCCAGTAGAGAGAGACAGTGCTGTTATCCAGTCAGCTCCCTCTTTTGGGAAAGACTGCAGACAAAGAGGCAGACCCAGCAGCACAAGATGAAATCTAAACACTAGATACAGATGAGTTGCATCTTAGGCACATTTAACATGCATGAATGTAGCTTTACACAGCAAAAACAGAAAAAAAAACATTGAACTCCATCTGTAGTGCAGGCAATTCCACATGCCATTGAACTCAATGAGAGTTTCCACTACACACAGTTTCTGCTTTATCTGGTAACCAGGGAACGTAACCCTCATGTAAGACATAACACAGCTGTACTTGTCTCCAGCAGAATGACCCATAATATAGCTATAGCATAAAGAGCCCATGGCATCTTGAGTGAGATGAATGGTGCCTTAGACCTACTGTTTTAGGCTTGCTATAGGCAGCCCTGTATGCAACTCCTGTTTTTGAGGTCATCTACAAAGTGATAAAGGCAAGTAGTAATTTTATAACAAAAAGTGAAGTGTTACAGCACAGCTTTGTAGCTGGGGAGTGAATAGATCCTTAGCTAGAAACAGATAAGGCAGCAGAGGGTCCCAGCCTTCTCCAAAGCTGTTTTACAGCAAGGATGGATGATGTGTAGATGCTTCATTAACACAATGAGAGCACTTTCTAATTCTTGAATTCAGTTTCTCTCTACCTTAACAGAACCTGAACTATTGATCAGTCCTGTGAAAGAGACAGGTAGGGCATGCCACACTAACCCTGAGAGATTAGTAGTGGAAATAAATATGGCATTGAGTGTGCTTTACTGTAAATAATCAACCCCTGCTTGTAGTAAACATCCTGGAAACATCTCCAGTTAGGATTTTTCAGCACTTGTATTTTACAGCACAGCTAAACTGCAAGGCTTCTCTTCTGCCCATACAGTAGTCTAACATCCTAGGCATACACCTAGATAGAAGTCTGGAAAATAGCTGTGTTCTTATCAGTGCATAAATAAGACATCTTCAGTGACATTGCATAATGGAAGCTCCTTATACATAAAAAATAGTATTTTATAGTAGTGAAAGGTTGAAATATTCCCTGTCCCAGCAACACTTATGGTAACACTACACCCAGAGCCTCATGTCAAATACACAATTCTAATGAAAATACACACCCGTAACATATACTGGCTTTTAATAGAAGTTGCATTGTTCATACAGTAGTTTTGCCAAGCAAATCATCTTTACCTATTTGGATCTCAGGATTAAAAGATAACTCATTGCCACTGCTAGATGGGAAGAATCAGACTATTATATGCTCATAGGTCTGTGATAGAGGAAGATAGTTCTTCACACCAGAGGCCTCATGGGGAATACCGTTCCCTGTACCAGTGGTAATAGCAACTAGTCATCAAGACAAACAGAAGCTAAAATGTTATTTAGATAGAAAAGCTGGGAAGGTTCAAAGCTGCTAGGACCCAAACTTCAGCAGTACAGTAAAGAGAGCCCACAAATACAGTATCAAGGCAGTTTTAAATTAAAGCCTTGATGGCTGTGTTTGTGAGGGATAAGAGCTATATGGAAGCAGCTGCAAGTTTCTGAACAGTTACTCTAAACAAAAGCAGATTTGGGCCAGTAGGCACTAGTTAAAACAGGGAACACCTGAGCCATTTATCCTTTGTTGAGGTCTCACCTCATATTTAAAAGGAGACTGTAACTGTGCTAGGGAAACCCTGCCTTTGATTTCTCATGCAGCAGCCCTTGTAAGTGGCTTAAGCAAGCAGAAGCAGTATACACAGCAGATCTGCTTCTCTCTGCCCTGAGTATATTACCATAAAGTCAGTTTACTGCTCTTGAAGACATGCTCCAGCCAGAAGAGGAGCCCTATCCTCCACACCCATCTTTGCTGACAGATTAACTTAAATAAATAACGAGTTTACAAAATGAATGCTTCTCAAAAACATGGTCATTTAAAACAAAGATCTTACAGGGAGATACCAGTTTTGATAGTGATGGTACACGTTAATGTACATGTAATTAAGCAGCAGAGAACTAGCTACTACTCAGCAAATCAGGGCAGTAGATTTCAGAGCTGGCCCTATGGTGCTTGGCCCCTGTATCAATATTAAAAGGAAAGCCTGTCTTCTGCAGTAAAAAGCAGACACATTTCATGCTCCTTTTTATTTTAAGTTCTTGTTCAATTCTTGCAGTAGCTTCTGTGCAGCTATGTTCTTTGGTTCAATTTTCAGAAGGCTGTTAATGTCAGCCATGCTTGATTTGTAATCCTAGAAGCAAAATGCATTTTTAGAACGCTGAAAATGCAAACTTTTTTTTAAAAAACTTATACTTTAAAAGCTCACACACTGAAGAACTACCTGCCACAGCCCCTTCTACTTCTCACAGAAGAGACTGACAACTGCATAGCTGTTTTGCAATGCACATAAATTGGGGACCAGAAAGGTCCTGTTTACATGGGAGGTGAAGCTCATGTGTTAACCTGCTCCAATCTCAGATATTCTAATATTACACCTAGATTACATGTAACAGGAACTGCTTCAATTGATGAAACTGTGCAGAACCCCACCATTAGCTGTAGTTTAAGATGTAGGCGGTTTGCCAAAACCTCTCTCTAGTCATTTTCAGTACCCCAAACACAGGATCTAACTGTTTCCAGGAATTTATCAGGCAACTCAAAATGCCAAGAGACCTGAAAATAGCAAATGAGAAATCCACATAAAAGTGAAGGTAGCTGCTAATGGACTTAAGAAACAAGATTGTAAGCTTTTGGTAATACAAGCATTGTTTCCAGAAAATCTGACTTGTAGGACAGCTATAAAAGGACAAACACCCTGATTCAGTTCTCTCTGTTCTCCTAAAGAAAGAGATCCACACACATCCATGCAGCTGTCAGCCAGTGAAATGACTAGGAATCTCCCTTCACTATGTACCAGATCTTAGGCTAATCAGGTAGCCGATTTGTAGTTTTGCACAGAGGCAAGTTATAAAGGGCCTGTGGAAACTCCACAGTTGAGGATTCAAGATTCAGTGATGCCTGTGAGAACATGGCTTCTCTACCCCAGTCCTGAAAGGAGTCTGATAGTAGTTTGAAGTAACTTACCTTCAATTCTTTAAATGCTTGAGCACGTCTGTAAAATGCCTTAATATTTTTAGCATCTATCTTCAGAGCTTCTGTGCAATCTTGTACTGCTTCCTTGTACTGCTTCAGAGACAGGTAACAAAGAGCTCTGGAGCACAGACAATGGTAGTTAAAGGTTTTAGGCTTCAAGTGGTGGGTTACAATGATCCCTGCTTGGGGGCACTATATTCAATCTTAGCCAGGTTTCTTTCTTGGAAAGAGTCACTGTACAAACGCTGCCCTGATTGGTAGAGATTAAAAGTGTTTTTCAAAACAAGGCTAGACAACATCTCACTGTGCAGCATTTGTGTACCCACAGCAGGTCTCATCTCAACCCCTGCCCAGTCACAAACTGCCCTTTAATAAAGAAAAAAAAACGCTCCTCTATAGAGTGAAGTTCTAACAGTCAAGGATCGTCTCATTTCCCGAGCTCAAAAACTTGGAAAAAAAACAAATCCGCAGGAATGAATAATTTTCTTAAGAAATAGTTTTCAGTCCCCAGCTGTCAATTTAAGAATTTCTAAGGTTGCAATTTTCTATGTATACTGTTCTGGAAGATTCTCTGTTCACTACAGCTGCCTTCAAATGCACCACAAGCCATAAAAGGTTTCTGATAAGTCATTACATCATTATTTTGTAGGTAGTGGAGAGAAGGCACCAACAAAAACAGAGCATTCTTAGCAGAACTAAAAATTTGAAAGGAATAGAAACCTAACAATTTAAGCTTACAATTTCCATACAGTTTCTTCAAAGCCACTTGGAAAAATAAAGGCATCTCCACTTGCAAAGCAAACTTCTGTTATGAGGAAAAAATCTGTCCCCTAATCTCCCACTTACTTGCACAAAGCTATGTATTCTGATTAAAGAACAATACTGATAGATGTTAAAGGCAAAATTCTACCCTCATGCCTGCATCTGGCTCTCATTTAAGTGGGAGCAGCGTGTGGACATCAGACAGCAGGCTTGCGTCCAAACTCAGTAATAGTTACTGCAATTACTTAAACAGTGCCCCAAAGGAAAATAGGGTAAATAGGTACTTGTACATTACCTGTTGGTGTAAGTTGCACATTCCTGGTTACTGAGCTTTAGACTCTCGCTGTACTTTTCAATAGCTTTTTTATGGTTCCCTGTTTTCACAAGTTCATTTCCTTCTTGCTTCAAAGTTTTTGCTCTTTCAGTCATAGCAGCAGTAGGCACTGGAAGTTGTATTTGAGAGAACATAGTACTACATAAAAATGAAAGAGCTAAGCAGTCACATTTGTTAATGGCAGTGATCAGTACAGTTAATAAAAAGTAGGTTTTTTTCTAAGTATGGAAACCTAAGCAACCACAGAACAGTCTGAATTCTCCCAGAGAAATCTGTACTGTGGAAAGACTATCTTTGGACAGAAACCCACCTAGATATCTGAGTCATCACTGGGCACCATAGATTTACTGAGAACAAGAGATGGCTAGACTTGCCTGAAGGGATCAAGGCCACAGGTGGATGAGGCTGAGAATCACACACCTGGCTTTACTCTCTGAATTGTACTTAAATTAGGTTATGCTGCAATCCTATCCATTCCTTGTTCAGCAGAGTTCAAGAATCCCAAGGTGGTGGCTTGTCTGCAGCATGATACAGGATGGAATAACTGGTTTATTAGTATCTATTCTATGTATTATAGTAAAGCCTACAAGTGCCAAAGAAGAACAGCACCCCACTGGATACATCCATTGTAAGAGACAATCTTTGCACTGAAGAGTTTACCATTATGGACAAATAGTGGGAGAAAGGAAGTATGTTATCCTTGTTGTAGAGACAGGAAATTGAGGTACAGAACAGTTAAGTGACTTGGCAAAGGTCACAGAGTCTGTGGCAGGAACTGAGACCACTTTTCCTGAGACGAAGGACAATGCCTTAAGCACCAGACCAAGTTTAGCAGATGCCTTGTACTTTACTATCCCGTCCGAGTCCCACAACTCCCTGTGCCATCTAAACATGGGAAAGGCTCACCGTGTTTTTCTAAATGTGCAGTTTCAGTTGGTTTGAGTCTTGGGGCAGCCGCCTGGCTTCCTGCAGGAGGAAAGTCCCATCTTCGCTGAGCAGAAACGGGAACCGAAGGGATTGGTGGGAGCTTCTGGCGCCATTCGCGGCCATCCTTCTCCAACAGGGCTTTTGTCATTCTGGAAATAGAGAAATAGGCTGTGCAGCTACCAAGTCTGCTGACAGAACAGGCCATCTTTCCAGGACAGTGCTCAGTTTCAATAGGCAGGCTCCTAACTGAGCATCTGCAGGCAAATACTGTGTTACTGCTATGCATGCAATCCTGCTAACTGCGTGTAGCTAGGAAAATGTGTCTTTAGGGTAAGAAAACTCTCATTTTAGTGCTTGCCATGAGTAGTTCAAATATTTAATGACTTAAACTTCTCATACACCCATGGTATATAAGTTCTCATTTTACAGGTGGGAAAATGGAGGCCTTGGGGTTAAATGGCTTGTCCCCAAGGTCACACAGAGAGTCAGTAGCAGAGCCAGGACTGAAACCGAGGCCTCCTGAATCTCAGTTCTGGGTCTGAACCACAAGGCCACGCTTCTTCGTGAGGAGATCTAGATATTCCAAGCAATAAGTAAATAAAGACAGGAAGTCTGTGGCTGCTGTAATGCCATTCAGAAAAGCTTTAAAAAAGACTATCCAGTTACCATAAACAGCAACAGTTTTTAATTTAATGGTATACACACTTTTGCAACAAGCTTAAAATGCATTTCAAACATGCTTCATGTCTTTACATATTCCCCTTATTTCTTGTCCAGACCCATTTACCAACATCTGTCAGCTCAGGTGCTGAGGAAAGTTTCTCCCTCCCTTTGTGAAAAGCAGAGCTAGGCTCTTCAGACACAAAGGGTTTCAATGAAAGGAGTCTCTTCTTAATATTGACAATACAAAAAGCAGAAAGATATGCAAGGGTGGGAGCTATGAACTTACTAGAATTCACCGGTGATGTGAAACATAAGATGATATGGGGCAGCACAGAGGCTTAATAGTTTAGTAGAACACACCGTGTTCATATAGACCTGCTCTTGGGAACAAAAATAAAACCGAGGAGGCTTCAGGTTCGAATGTGGCCACTTGTAATCAGTTTGTTGCCTAAAAATAAGCATTATATACAATATGGAAAACTTGCATGGCCAAATGGAGTCATTTCCCAGCTATAATAAAGGGAAGTAGCAACTTGATGGGAACAGACAGCTGTAGTGCTGGCAGAAGCTATCACCAAAGAACTCACACCACAGAAGCGGTGCTAGACTGCATAACAATTGGATCTATACCATTTATGAAGCACTCCAATGCACCCAACCTGCTCCCAGACAATTGTCCCAGTGAAGTGGGGCTGAGATTCACAGAGGCAGCTGAATGTGTTCTGCTGTACTTTCAAGTCTTCATTCTGGTCTGGCTAACAGTATGGAGTTAGGAGTTACCTGTTGACACCATCGTGTGCAGCCTGTAGAGTGCAATCAATCTGTAATACAGTCTTGTAGTCCACGTAGGCCAACTGGTATCTCTCCAGAGCTTCATAGGCTGCTGCCCGCCTCAGTAGGGGTTTGATTCCAAAAGGGACCAGGTCCAGTGCACTAGATCAGTGGGGAGAAAGCAACACAGCTCACTTGGCTACGAGCTACATTCATCAGAAAGGTAGTCAGTCAGAAGGTCAATTTTTTTTTTTTTAAGATCAGATTCTCGCGGGTACCATATCACCTGGGAGCTTGTCAAGTCTTAACTTTCTATGACCCAAATTTTCAAAGGCACAGTCTTGAAATGTGTGACTGTATTTCAAACTGTGTTCACATACTGCACGGCAGAGAACAAATCCTGCAGTAGTGGGGACTCGGTGAAGTTTTCCATCTCTAATTTCTATGATAATATAGCCAGTGGTTAAAGGAAGAAACTATTAATCTTTTCTCCCAGTGACATTCACAAAGACCCATTTTAGGGACTATCCTTTTAAAAAGTCTAACACCTGTTTAGTAGGGCTGTCAAACAATTAATTGTTTTAATCACATGATTAATTGTGCTGTTAATAATAGAACAACATTTAAATATTTTTTGATGTTTTCTACATTTTCAAATATATCACTTTCAATTACAACACAGAATAAAAAGTGTACAGTGCTCACTTTGTTTATTTTTTATTATAAGTATTTGCACTGTAAAAAAAAATAGTATTTTTCAATTCACCTAATACAAGGACTATAGTGAAATCTCTTCATCATGAAAGTGCAACTTAGAAATGTAAAATTATCTACAAAAAATCTGCATTCAAAAATAAAAACGTAAAACTTTAGAGCCTACAAGTCCAATCAGTTGTACTTCTTGTTCAGCCAATCGCTTGGACAAAAACGATAATGCTGCCTGCTTCTTGTTTATAATGTCACCTGAAAGTGAGAACAAGCATTTGCATGGCACGGTTGTAGCCGACGTCGCAAGATATTTTCATACCATTCACACTTCAACCGCCATTCCAGAGGATGTGTTCATGTCGATGACAGGTTCTGCTCGATAACAATCCAAAGCAGTGCAGACTGACGCATGTTCATGTTCATCATCTGAGTCAAATGCCACTAGCAGAAGGATGATTTTCTTTTTTGGTGGTTTGAGTTCTGTAATTTTGGCATCAGAGTGTTGCTCTTTTAAGACTTCTGAAATCACGCCCCACACCTCATCCCTCTCAGATTTTGGAGAGCACATCACATTCTTAAATCTTGGGTTGAGTGCTTTAGCTAGCTTTAGAAATTTCACACTTATCTTTTTTGCATTTTGTCAAATCTGCAGTGAATGTGTTCTTAAAATGAAGAACATGTGCTGGTTCATCATCCGAGACAGCTAATATATGAAATATATGGCAGAATGTGGGTAAAACATAGCAGAAGACATACAATTCTCCCCAAAGGAGTTCAGTCACAAATTTAATTAACGCATTTTTTTAACAGACATCATCAGCATGGAAACATGTCCCCTGGAACGATGAGCAAAGCATGAAGAAGCATATGAATCTTTAGACCATCTGGCATGTAAATATTTTGTGAGGCCAACTACAACTGTCCCATGCGAATGCCTGTTCTCACTTTCAGATGACATTGTAAACAAGAATCACGCAGCATTATCTCCCGTAAATATAAATGACTAGTTTCTCTTAACGATTGGCTGAACAAGGACTGAGTGGACTTGTAGGCTCTAAAGTTGTACATTGTTTTGTTTTTGAGTGCAGTTATGTAACAAAACACCCCTACATTTGTAAGTTGCACTTTCATGATAAAGAGACTGCACTACAGTACTTATATGAGGTGAACTGAAAAATACTATTTCTTTTGTTTGCCATTTTTACAGTGCAAATATTTGTAATAAAAAAAACCAAAGTGAGCGCCATACACTTTGTATTCTGTGTTGTAATTAAAATAGATATATTTGAAAATGTAGAAAATCCAAAAATATTTAATAAATGTTAATTGGTATTCTATTATAATTGCATGAATTAACTGCAATTAATTGAGAGCATTACTGTTTAGCAAAGAAGATTATACTAAAACTAGTATTCTGCTCCAAATAAAATTAATGGCTCATTTCCTGCTGCAACAGGTTCTCCACACTGCTAAACTAATTCCATTGGCATTAAAAAGTGTTCTAAACTTTGTTCCTATCAATGTACATAGCCATTCTGTTGCATATGAAACACACTAGGGTAGGCAGAAGGCTCTTAACTAATCCACACCAAAATGAGATATTTTTTAAAAACTGCTTAAGTATCATATTTTAAGCTTAGAGAAACAAGGTGGGTAATATCTTTTACTAGACCAACTTCTGTTGGTGAAAGCAACAAGCTTTTGAGCTACACAGCGGTGTAGTATACATATTGTGTGCTACTTACGTTTAACAATCTGTTCTACCTTGTATTTAACTGTGACACTCAGAATACCTTTCCTGGACTTAAAGAAGAGTGCTGTGTAGAATTCTCACTTACTGAGGGACAATCTCCACTCTGATATATTTTGCTTTCCACAACTTTTTCTGTACAGCTTTTCATGAGTGATGTATTCAAGTATTCAGATTCTAATATCTAAACTATATTGTTAAATCTGTTCACCAAAATGTGGGTTACTGCTGATTATGTACTCTATGTATCATATGACTTTTCAAAACAAACTTTGTATTTGTGGATAATTTAAGCACTATACTCAGATGTACAGACATTCTTTTCTCAACCTATGTACTATATCAAGGGTAGGCAACCTATGGCACAGGTCCTGCCCAGGTCCTGGCCACCAGCCTGCATTTTAATTTAATTTTAAATTAAGCCTCTTAAAATGTTTTTAAAACCTTATTTACTTTATATACAACAATAGTTTAGTTACATATTATAGACTTATAGAAAGAGACCTTTTAAAAACAGTAAAATGTATTACTGGCATGCGAAACCTTAGAGTGAATAAATGAAGACTCAGCACAGCACTTCTGAAAGGTTGCCAACTCCTGTACTATATAATTTTTTTTAACATTGCTTTAAATAACATTTTTAAATCTGAAAGCTTGTCGCTGTCACCAACAGAAGTTGGTCCAGTAAGAGATATTACTTCACCCACCTTTTCTTTCCAATACCCTGGGACCAAGATGGCTACACCATCACTTCAAGCATTTTAAACTTTGCATTTTTAAGATTTATAAAGAAATCTTAACATGTCAATCACAGATTCTCACTGCACTAGCTGCAGAAGGTGGTAAACTGTTTAAGGCAGAACCTTTGTCTTCAGAGCTGAGTGTACATGTAGCATGCTATTGGTGCTATACATACAAACTGTGGCCTAAAGGCAATAGCATCTGGCTACTGTTTTCCTACAGAGGTGGAAAGGGGCAGATTAGGGTTATGTCTAGTTGCTGTGTAATCACTGCTATTTTAAGCCAGAGTTAACTCAGGTTTGCTAACTCAAGTTAGCCAAGAACACTTTTTTGTGGGGCATTAGGCATACCCTAGATGAGCTATGTGGGCTTTTCCAGGCCTGGATCTTATAGCCGTAGTCTTAAATTTGCTGCTTACTGAGGAGCAAGTCTCTACCATGCCATATTCCATTACAAATGTTCGTTTGGGAAAGAGGCATTTGGGTATGGGAGGTGACCAGAGTCCCGGGCCTAACTCTTTATAAATTATGAGCCAAATCTAGTTCTCAGTTACACCTGTGCATAGAGCAGAATCTGCCCCTGCTTGACCCAGCATGGTAAAAATATTCATCAGAGAAGAAGAGAGACCACTAAAGATTGATTAACATCCTTATGCCAGGACAGAGTATCGTCACCCAGTAACAGGGGACATATATAGCAGATACTCACTTCTACCCAGATATAACGCAGTCCGATACAATGCAAATTCAGATATAACGTGGTAAAGCAGTGCTCCAGGGGATGGGGCTGCTTTACTTTGTTATATCCAAATTAGTGTTACTACAAGCAGTTCCTCTGCATGCCCCCCATTACTTGCTGCAGTCCCCCCCACCCCCAATTCACCTCCCTCCACCCTCCCCGGCATGCCACGCCAATCATCTGTTTTTCTCTAGACAGAAGATGCTTACACTGAGCAGTCCTTAACACAGAGGCTACAATTTCCATCCTTCAAGTGGCAGGCAGCTCGATTTGAATAGAGGACACTCACTTCCTCAGCATTCCTATCCCCTAAGAGCAGAGACAGAAAACAAATCAAACAGTATATTCAGTAGATCTTAAGACACCTCATTTGAAGTTTCCACTTGCTGCAAAAAGCAACTCTATGTGCTGTGAATATTACAGGTATTGACGTCACAGCTGGGGAAAGAGGACAGAGATGTTTAATGCTGATATTATCAGTACCAGTAATAATACTCAGCATTTTTCATCTCCAAAGCATTAGCTAATTAATCCTCATGCCTGCTGAGAGGTAGGAAAGCGTTATCATCCCTGTCCTACAGATGGGGAGAGGGAAGCAGAAAGGCTAAGTCCAATGTTAGGGTCAGATCTAGGCTTGGCGCTCAGAACTGCCCGGTTCCTAAGCCCACATCTCTCTCTCTCTCCTGTCCATAATTCAGTAATTCTGGCCTCTTCAATGGTGCAGTAGGCAGTGACAGCATATGGTGGTAGCCAGAGTTACTGAAATGCTCTGGCTTGCAGAAGCGTTTCAAAAAACACTCATAACTTCATGGCAGGGCAAGTTTGAGGCCTAAAGAATTGTAGCCGTGTTCCTTAACCCTCTGTTACCAGACCGAGAGTACACACACAGGGCAATAATGTCATACTATGGGTAAATAAAGCTGTTCCATGTAGGGGCATAGACCGGTGCCCTGTAGGCATTTGGTCACCTAGGCAGTTAAAGGGGCATCCATTTGCTGCCTACTATATGAAACTATTTTTAAACCCCCCGGGACAGCTGAGTGGATGAATCCCTGCTGCTTCCTGGCGATTTGTATTTGAGTGGGCACTCATAGAAATACTGGATCTGGAGCTCAGCTCTTCAGTAACAAAAGAGGGATCTGGTTCAAGGCACCTACCTACCTGAGGACCAGGAGCTGTGCAAGGAACAGGCATGGGGCCTTTGTGCCACTTGGGAGGGTGTCAGGCTGCCACCGCTCAAAGGAATGAGCGAACGCAGTTCTACACCCACAGGCAAGGGGTGGAGGAGCGGCAGCTTCCCACCCCGCCAACTCCACAGGCCAGGGAAGAGCAGTGATTTAGGGGAGGGAAAGGTGGCTTCACTCCCCCCCCCCGCCCCGGAAGGAGACTGGGGGGAAAGGCGGATTCACACCCCGAGCCCCAAGCGGAGCCAATTCCGCGCCCACATGCCCCGCCACTGGGGCGCCCCCGAGCCCCAGCGCGGCCCTAGACCCGCCCGCTTGCTGGTGCGCGCGGCTCAGGGCCCGACCGGCCGGTACCTGCCACCTCCAGCAGCCCCAGCGCCTGGCTGTAGAGCGCGGCGGCCTGACAGTACTGGCCGTTGCGGAACTGCTCGTTCCCGGCGCGGCGCAGCTCGGAGACCCGGGCCGCGGGGGCCATGGAGCACGGAGAGCAGCCGGCACCGGCCAGGCGCCGCGGGCTCCGCTGCAGAGCCTTCTATGGCTTCCTGCCGGCCCGCACAGGGCGGGACCCGCTGCGCCCGGGCCACGCCCGCACCCCGCCTCCAGCGCCTCCCCCCTCCTCTTGCGATTAGCTGTAGCCTCTTGAGCTAGTTCTTGAGCTACACGAGTCACTCTGCTTCTCTTGTGCGAACGACTGAGATTCTTCCGCAGTGGCAGCTTGGAGCACACTCACCCCAGTGGCCAGCCTGTCCTCCACTCCGGTTCCGTGGCCTGCTGGAGAGTTGGTGGCTCCTCCCTAGGGACATGAGCCCCAGTATGTACCTGATGCAGTTCACAAGCGCCCCACACCTGTCCTTTGTGCAGCAAGAGGGAGACCGTGGTGCACATTTATGTGGGGCGCAGCAGGTTGCAGCTCTTCTTCCAGCTTCTCCAGAACCTCTTACTGAGGTTCTAGTTCCACTTTTCCCTGCACCTCCTCATTTATGCCCACCCCATCCAGGGGCCCACAAAGTCATGACACCTCCTTGTCAGCTTTAGCCTGGCACTGGCCAAGATGGCCATCCATTACAGTAGAAAGAGGAAGCTGGATGGTGGGGTGTTGTGCCATCCTGAGGCCTATTTCTGATCCCTTATTTGTCATGCCTGTGAGCAGAGGTCTTCTGGGCAGCAGCCACTAACTTCTTAGACACCTTTAAAGAGCAGTGAGTGCTGCTGGAAGTTCTCTGCTCGGGTTGCCCTTCCAGTTCCCTGATTTTTAACTTTTAACCATAACTCCTATGACTGTCCCCCTTTTTTCATTTGTTGTCCCCAAAATATACTTGGGTTTAATGGCCCCTCTCCACTAGTTAAGGGCCATTAGCTTTGGGTAGGCCAAGGTCCTCTATCCCTTCGTAACCATAATAGGTTGGAGTGTGTCCAGGAGAAGGTAGAGGGGGTGGGAAAGCAGAAGGCTGGGAAACAGAGCTGCTGGGCTCTATTTTCAACTCCCAGAGCAGAGCCTGAAGAAATAGGGGTGCTTCCTTGGGCAGAGACTAAGGGGCTTTGGCACCCATGCTCCCCAGTTCTGGGCCTCAAAGTGGCTGCCTAAGACAATCAGGATGATATCATCCAATTGGATATTTAAATATATGTAAAGCAGTATGCAAAATAGGCGAAGGCGATGGGGCTGCTGGGAAATGGTTGCTCCAGCCCTCTATACACTACCCTGTCCTAGAGGCTGACTCGGAGCCAGCCCGGAGAGATGAACAAGAGAATGGCCCATCCGCGTCTTGAGTGGGGAGGGGCGGAGCCAGTGGCAGGACCACGCCCCCGCGGCCGCGGAAGGCGGGCGGCGCAGCGGTTTCTATAAGACCATGTGACGATGACCCCGCCCCTTGTTTCCGGTGTGTGGAGAGGAGGCGGAAGTGAAGCGGAAGTGCCCTTGGAAAAGCGCCGGGAGTGAGCGGCTGGAGTCATGGAAGAATGAGAGCGGCCCCTGCCCTGCTGCTCTAGGGCGCCATGGAAACCGTGCAGCTGCGCAACCCGCGCCGGTGAGGGGCTTGGGCTGTCGGGACTAGGGGTTGGGTCATGGGAGGTTGCGGGATGAAGGAGGGTGGGTTGGGCTGTGGGAGGTTGGGGGGTTGAAGGAGGGTGCGTCGGTCTATGGGGGAATGAGGGGAGGTGTGGGTCGGTGTGTGGGAGGTAGGGGAGGTGTGGGTCGGTCTGGGAGGCGGGGGGATGAGGGAATGAGGGGAGGTGTGGGTCGGTCTGTGGGTGGCGTGGGGGGATATGGGGGGATGTGGGGGAGGGAGATGACGGGGGTGGCGCTGTGGGAAATGTAAATAAAAAACCTGCCTGCTGAAAGGTTAGATCCCCTAAAATCAGCGCAGGTTCTGAAGTGACTCATTTGTTAGATATACCAGGTTTTCCCAGGGAGAGCAGGGAGCCGTGGGATGGGTGACATAGCAACCAGCATCACAGGACTCTTCTCCGCAGGCTAAAAATCCCCTCAGGCAGCATGTGTCACTACAGATTCACTAATATTGGTGCGTGGACCGTACTGCAGTGAGAGTGTTAGAAATTAATCAAGAAGGGGTAAAAAACAACTGACAGGGAATAAATGTAATATGTACGGAGCCCATGTATAATGGGGATAAATGGTAAAGGGCCAGGGTTATTAAATACATGGCAGGGTAATAAACCCTGCATTCATTGGGATTAGAAGAAAAAGAATTTGATAGTGGAGTGGTAAATTCTAGCATTTGTCCCTAAGGAAAAGCTTGCGTTGACTAGGGCAAGGTGTGGGAGTTTGTTCCTTATATATCCATGGGAAGAGATATCTGTTTTTTCAAGTAGGCTGTGTGTGATTGCAAGTAAACAATTATGGTTACAAATTTTGTTGTGGAAATGACCAGCACTGCTGATGTGCAGCTAAAATGTTGGCATCGCAATTTCCAATCCTCAGTGCCCTTGTGTTTTAATAAAATGTCCTCACAAATTTCCTTTTCTTAAAGAAGGATTAGATAAATTTAAGAGTAAACATGCATTCTGTCATATTTGCAATTTGCTCAGGCTAGTAATTGCATTATTTCAGAAACCTTAGTGAAACCAGAAGTCATAGAAAGCTAAGAATAGGATGAAGCTAAAAGACTTTAAGACTTTTCAGTAGGTTAAATATTACACAAGAAAGATGCAACCTGGAGTAATTACAAGCTACTTAATGTAAGTGTGATAAGCAGAAGATAAAAAATGGCCATACTGAGTCAATCTAGCCCAGTATCCTGTCTTCTGGTGCTGCCAGGTGCTATGGAGGGAATGAACAGAACAGGTAATCATCAAGTGATCCATCCCCTGTTGCCTATTCCCAGCTTCTGGCAAACAGGGATTAGAGACATGAAAGCTTGAAAACAAAAGCCACGTCTTTCAGCAAAGATAACTCTGTATAAGACATCTGTCTTATGACCATCAAATGGGTATGTTAAAATTGTGATTATGTTCAGAACGGTAGGAGATTCAGAAGATAATTGTCTTGCCCTGAGGCATTTCCAATCTAAATAGACATCCAAAAACATAGTGGGAGACCCAAATAAATGTTTTATAATAGCCTTTTAAGAATACATCGGACCCTTGCTATAGCCCGTGTCGCTATAGCAGGGGTTCGTGTACAGCATGGTCATTGCCATGGATCCCAAATTTAAATATTTAAATTTGGGATCCATGGCAATGTGTCTCCTGCGTTAGCGTGGATCCACGCATGGATCCTGAACCCCGGGCTATGGCGAGGGTCCGATGTCTTTTTATTGCAGTTTTAAGGGGAAAAAAAATCTCTGATATACAGGGTACCAAGAAAAAATATTTTTTTAACAAAGCTAGCTACAGTTATACAAAGAAGCAAAGAAAAACTGATATCATCTTATCATTTAACTGGTACCTCTTTACTGTAATCCAATAGGGAAGACTACACTGGCTGGGATACCGATGTATCTAGTTTTTCTCTTTTGCATGGAACGTCAGTTAATTAGGAGATTATGGTGCTTGGAGTTGTTGCTAAATTACTTCATTGAGGGAAACAAACCAAGGGACTTTCTCGTTGGTGACAAATTCAGTGCTACGCAATGATACAACTGGCTATGTCTGTTTTATTGGTTAGTCACAAGTAAATTTCAGTCTACGTTTCTGTGCGTCCAGAAACTGAATATTTCTAGGCGTTGATACACTAAGTCCGTCAAGTGATGATGAGTTAGAGACTCTCACCTCCTTAAGGGAGTACCTGGAGGATTTTATTGTTATACACGTGCATGCATATGCACTACATCATACTTTTCATAACTGCCATGTCTTATCTGACATTTGGGAAAGTTGGGTTCCCAACAAATGAGCACTTGGAGATCAAGAAGTTAGGCACTTTAAAAATATCTTAGAAACAATTCTCCCATGCTTGTGGTGGCCGTTGTGGGTGATTGTGGTAACTTTCTGTTTCCATTAATGTACATCTCTTGTGAGATTGCACACAGCTTTATCTTTTAGGTTAGATCTGCTTGGTCCCCATGTTCTTAGAATTTTTCAGTGTTCTTATGTCCATTTGTAAGATTGAGAAACGTGGACAAAAGACAGGGAGAGATGGAGACTAGCTAGAGAGATGGAGACTAGAAGAACACAACCAATGGTAACACTTTGAATGAATGAGGGGCATCAAATTGCTTTAAAGAGAACCCCAAGAGGTAGGAGCCTGGAATATGAAAACATTAACTGCTCTTTGTTTTTTTGCCACTAGATTAGTTTAATAATGGGGTCAGACTTGCAGAGAAGGGAATCTGTGAAAACATCTACAGCATAATTAGGCCTCCACCTTTTGAGGAAACCCTTTCAAGCTGTGGAAAAACAAATGACTCAAACCTTTTCTATTGAAAAATGGAAGCATAAGTCTTGCACTCAAAAAACAAAACAACCTTCCCCTCCCCCCCAATCTTTTGTACTATGAGATGTCAAGTCTGCTGTCAGGTTGCTTTTTTAATTGGTTTGGGGGGAAATCAGGCATAATTAGTCAATAATGAATTAGATGTTTAATTGCTAATGTCTTTCCTTAATAAGAAGTTATATATCAGTAAAAGTCACTCTTGCATGTATATTTGGCAAAAAGTGAATTTATGTTAGTTCTTTGCACTTCTCGCTATTCCAAATACTCAGAATGTTTAGTTGTAGTGCAAACTAATTAGCATGATAAGATGTTTATTCTTAACAGCTATGCACAGAACCTTGTATACTGTTACTTATGTCCCTCGGTGTTCTTTATCTTCTTTGTGTCAGGTACAGCAATGTCTATTGGGTGTGATGACTAGTTATATCTTGGGGTTTCAGTGAAACCTTTGAATAAAGCTGTTACCTTCCTATCATTTCACTGCAGCTGTACTTAAGCAACCCGAGATAGGGGATATTTTAGAGGTATCTCAGCAATTGAATGAAGTTTCAGTTTGTCAGAACACTATCAGTAGCTTGCAGCTGCTTCTAACGGTATATTTGAATGATGAAGTGAAGAGGCAGCTTCCTTTGTTCTGTGGCGTAGTTAGCAGTTGTTGTTTTAAATGATGGAGGAACATTTCTTCTAGTAGAAATGTGTGCATTTATTATTATGACTGTTTATGCAAACACTTAACTATATTTGACCCAGATTGGAGTGTTCATGTGCATACAGTAATGTTGGTTTTATGGTTTCAACCTTCTCTAAAAACGGTCACTGTAAAATACAGGATGTTCTAAATTAATCGGCTCACTGATAATTGATTCGGAGCTTTTTAGTAATGATGAAATAAAACTTGAATATGTTCAGAATCTGAGTATTCTGGTGTCAGTAGAAACAGAAGTTAAGTTGGCTTCTAATGAGCTTGTGTTCTGTGTGGATTTTCTAAAATTCTGTCTTGATATTTAATGATTGGGTCTCATACTAGATGCTTTTTTTAGTATAGTATCTGTCCTTTAGATTTCCACATTTCACACTGCTTGGAAATGGTGACTTATATGGTGACTATCTACTGATTTTTTTTTCTTTCAAGCATTCTGTTGGTTTAATGCTTATCTTTGCAGAGAAGCTAGTGACTGCTTTCAGTATTTCGCCATTTCCTGAGTCTGCTTGTTTGTAATATTTTCTTCATTTCAGGAAGCCATTGTACATAACGCATGTGCATACTGCTTTTGTATATTGCTTTTGTATATAAACAGAATAGAAAATGAGCACAGCATGGCTTCTATTCCTGGTTTTCAAAAACTTCATCAAAGCTTTTTATATTTTTTTAATAGTATCTGATGAGCCACCCTAGTATCACAAATACAAAATCTCTATTTTCTGTCTTTGGTATTTAGTAACTCAAGCTCAGAAAAGGCATCAGGTATTTATTTGTAAGTTATAGGTGGCTTACACACATGCTTCATCCTTAACATGGCTCAAGAGGGGGAATCAAAATGGGCTTATAACAGGGTTGTACTTGACTTTTGGATCCACAACTGAGCTATTTTGGCTTCAAATGGAGGCAATGTATCTTTTCTTGTGGCTATTATATGTCACTTAGTGGATTGCAAAGGACTGGTTTTGAGAGTTTGACCTTAAGAATTGTTTGGAACCTCATAGTGATTGTATGTAGCGTATGTTAAAGGTAACCAGCAAAGACCAGCTTTGTGCTTTTTCTTGCTGCTTTGTGATGAATGAGAGGGGTTTTTTTTCTAAATTGAAAGAGCATAGGAATCTTTAATAAAGGCATCTTTGCTTCTAAGTGTTTCAGCTATAGGAGACTTAAGCAGTCTGATTAAAAATCACTTTCTGTCTCAGTGAGATTTCAGTTTCATTGATTTTTTTTTTGTCATTATCCTATCAGTTCTCCAGTCATTTATAGTCTTCCAAGATATACAAAATCTGAATTTCAAATGTGAAAAATAAGCGAGGAAAAAACCTCCCCCAAACAAACCTTTTCTTTGTGCATCACAAAGCACCACAAAAAAAAAAGTTATGAAGATTTATGTAATAAAATGTTTGTGTGGGCTTTTGGTACAGGCTTTTTCTAAACTATCTTATGCCACAAGACTTTAAGATTGTTGAAGATTTGTTCAATAAGTATAGACATCATGATGTTCAAATGGTGTGGAAATGATCCTCAGTATATTCTGATACTACTTACTGTTTCCTGCCACTGAGAGGAAATGTAGATCTTTGTGCTTGATAAAATGCTGCCCCCCTGTAAGACTCTTACCTTTTGTAGTAGTAAGAAATAGCACTATCTGGTGTTCTGATTGTGCTAAATGCGGTTTACTTCACACTACATCTAACCACTGTGTTTATTCCTCAAGCAGACTAAATTTTATATCGTTAAGATAAGATGGATTTTGGTCAAATTGTCAGAGTTGCATGGTTTAAAATGAGTTTTATGTAAAGCTCTGTTCTTAGAAATAACCAAATTACAGAAATCTTAAACTCTTTCATTTCTGCATCTCTGTATATATACAGGCAGCTGAAGAAATTAGATGAAGATAGTTTGACCAAGCAACCAGAAGAAGTATTTGATGTACTGGAGAAACTGGGAGAAGGGTGAGTGTCTTATACAATGTGGAGAATGTGAACTTGTCCAAGAACATATACATGCAACGGCTGACTATTTGTGAAGACCTTTTATTTCTTTGTTCTTTTTTTTTTTTAACAGAATTTTTTTCGTTGAGGCAAGTGTCATTTTGAATATACTTCTTGCCATTGGAACATCTACATCTAAGCTCCAAGTCGTGTAAAAAACAGTTTTAAATTGAGGAACTGTAAAAATGCTTGAAGGGGCACTGTCTGGAAAAAAAATCTACATTTTTCTAGCTTAATGTAATGTGTCTGTTTTGATGACAGAGCCCTAATATAAAAAAAACTTTTTACTAGATAAAACAATAAGGACAGTATCAAAACTGTTTCATAGACATACCAATTGCTATTTCAGTATTTCCATTCAATGAATGGGAGTGTTGGCTTTGGAGCTGCATTTTTAAGGATACTTTTTAGCAGTGACCTCATTTTCAATAAAGTAGACAGAAAGAATCAGCATTCCCAGTGGAAAGTATTGGGAATCAGAACACATAAATAGTTGTAAATTTGTCTTTTTTGTTATCAACTCTTAATCCAAATATTAAATTGTAGAACATAAAATAAGTAATAGAAGAATTAAATGATTGAGAATTAAAATGTCCATTTCAATTGCTGTGCATTACACAGAGTAACCCTTTTGTTTTCCTGGTTTTTAATGTACAGGCTATAATTAGAAAACATCACCTCCTTACTGAAGTATAAAAAACAGAAATTAATTGTAAACCAAGACACACAGGCAAGCAAAAAATACGTAACACTAGAATAGCAAGAGTGAGAGGCATATTTCCCCACAAAGTGTTGGAGGGGAAAAAAAACACTTCCCTACTCCTAAGTGGAGAACTTGAAGAACTGTATTCATGCTGAATATTGAAAACTGAAATTAAAACATTCTTTTTCATCTTAAAACCTCTTGCTGGAAGTTCAGTGATGTTTAGAGAGAAGATGCTAACTAGAAGAAACATTCAAGGTGAGGTTAGCTTGCATTCTGATGCTCAGGCACCCATTTTTAATACTATACTGTGCCTGAATAAGATATGTTGAACAAATCATGAGACCAACAACTTCTGTAAACTCAGTAGTCTATTTCAAGATGAACCCATGAAACTGATGCTACACTTGTCCAGTAACAATATCTAGTTCTTGCAAAATTCTTACTAACCAGCATCCAGTTAAACACTTAAGTGCTGTCTGAAATTCTGAAACTGCAATTACTGAATACAATGTTGAATTCTAAACCTCTGATGATGTACAAATTTATGCTGGAAAAGTTTTTCTTCATCAAGATAGCTGGAACATATTTGGTCTATTTGAATTACAGTATATCAGTGGAGACAGACAGCTTGGTTTGAGACAAGATTTAGGAATAGTTATAGTAGGCACTAATACTGGCAGAGAGGTTGGTGGTAAAAAAAATGGAAAACCTCAGAAAAGTTAATTCTTATGGGGGTTTTTTGTATTTATTTAGTTTTATAAGAAATTAAGTTATTTATTCCAAGCCCTTCTGTTTCAAAGGAAATTTCTTATTCAGATCCTCTTATTCATTGAGCAATAACTGATTTAATTTTGGGGATGAGAGAGTTATCCAAATACCTTTATTTTGTAGAAAAACATCAAATTGGAGTGTAGAGGTAAACAAATCTTATTTCTTATTGCCTTTCTAATTTGCTTATCTCGGAACAGCTTATACTGTATGGTGCTGTGAAACAGAGACTTTCTTGGCTACATTTCCACTAAGCCTTGAAGATTTCTCTATATTAGGGTCAGAACTGTGTCTTGTGAGAATCCTTGCAGCATTTAATTCATCTAGGAACAAAGCCCCTATTTTTTTTCCTGTGTCTTGAAACTATTGCAGTGTTTTACCTCAGTCTGAGATAATCTGGACACCATCGCTATACTTCATGAATTAGATGGATATAAGTGATGGTTTGGTTTACTTCCCTGTTGCCTTCAAGTTTATTGCCATGACATTCACTCATTTCTCAAGAGTTATTCTGTGTGCTTTATAGGAAATCATAGCTGTGCCTTATTTGCAAATGGATGAAAACATCATTTTAAGCATGCAAAATATGAAACTCCTATACCATGTGCCTAAATGTAAAAGTAGGTAGTATTGCCCAAGATGATATAAAGCTCTGGGATGAGGACTGTGGTTGACAGCTTCACTCCTCTGGCACAATGGAACTCTCAACAATAAGGATACAGTTCAATGTGTAGGAGACAGAACATTCTCAGGGGCTGATCCAAGACACTGGAATGAACTTGCCCAGACACTAAGGACCCTCGTAAACCTCACCACCTTCCATTCCAAGTTCAAGGCTCATTTTTTTCACTTTGTCTTCTCTAACATAAACATATATCAACAGATATATCTTATTCAAACAGACAGAAAAATCTACCAAAACAAGACACTCCACTGCACATGTTGCTCTCTCTGGGGAGAGGATTAGAGAACAAACAAGTGACAGACATATAGTCACGTTGTTAAGTTACTATGGTAATGAGCATGATATAAAAAGCCAAATAGCGCAGTTTTGACTACAGCTCAGTTAAATATGTATTGAAAAATAATTTAGACAAGTGAGTTTGCTGGATTTTGGGTAAAAAGGTATTTTTAAGGTTATTGGGAATCTGTTGATTAGCATTCTTTTCTATGTATTTCTTATTGTTACTATAGCATCAGCAGCCTGTAGATTAACTGAAGTTTTACGAATACTCCTGTTTTATTATGTCCAAGTTGTATGTGGTGGTGTTCAAAAAATCAGCTATTAAGATATTCTTAGTAGGAGAGGTCACTAAACAATGTTCCTTTTTATTTCCAGATTAGGATGCACTTCTAAGTGTAAACCAAAAAGTGTGCCAGTTTTTAACCTGTTGTATTGCTTGTATTTAGTATTTCACATTTTGATTGTTACAGATCCTATGGCAGTGTATTCAAAGCTATTCATAAAGAAACAGGTCAAGTTGTTGCAATTAAACAGGTTCCTGTTGAGTCTGACCTGCAGGAGATCATAAAGGAAATATCCATAATGCAGCAATGTGACAGGCAAGTGCATGCAATGAATCCCACCTGCAACCCCTTAAGAAAAATATTGCATGTGATCTGCTTATCAGTTGAATCTAGGAAACACTGTGTTGTATTAAACACTTTTCAGAAGTGAGACCAGCCGTTTTACTGTCTGAGGATGACTAGCCAACATTTATCAAAGAAACATGATTTACATTGCATTTTTTAAAAATATTCTTATGTTGGCCTCTCCTCAGTCTAGTTTAATAGACTATATACATTTTATTTATACTAAGTGCCATTTGGAAAACTGAAAAAGCAGGTGATGTATGCATGATTTTTCTCTCTCCTCCTGCCCTCGCCACCTCAGCGTGTCTCCACCTGAGTTCCACTTATTTGTTTCACTTTGCATATGTACAGGCTAGTGCGCTGTCTGCAAAGGTGACAGAATTGTCATTTTCAGAGCCATCACTATCATGTGCTGATTTTAGTGCATTAAAATACACAACTAAGTCGGAGGACACTCAAAATTACTCTTGCACAAGTGGGGGTGGCTGTATTATGAAAGTCAGGCCCTGTGTATCTCCCACTGACTTCACTCATTTCCTTAGGAAAAACTATCTGAGTAGACAAGCTTATGAAGAGATCATATACATAACTGTCCCCCGCTACAAAAGTATTTCCCTTGGTTAAATATTTAAAAGCCACATACCATTAATGTAAGTAAGATTTGCAGTACTAAACTATGGACACAATGATTTATAATTCTGCTGAATACACTTCTACAGCTATTCCCTCTTCCTTCTGATAATCATTGTCTGACTAAATAAAATGTAACCTTTTTAGAACCTGGTCACAAAGTATTCTGTGAATTAATTTACAATATTCATTAGGCTTCTTTGAGTGTTTTGTTTTTAAAAGAGAGAGTAGAAGGCCTAAAATGAGACCTTCCATTTTGCCCAACTGCTTGACATTGTGAGCAGTAGGGATAGTGAATCGTGGAAGAACTCTGTTCTCTGCACAGACATTCTTGGAGACTCCTACAAGGTGACTGACTCTTCTGATATCAAAATTTAAATCCTTACATAAGAGAGATTGTCATTCATAGAGCAGAGAGAGTTTATTTGTGGTCCTTTTATAACTGTTCCATTTTTGACAGCCTTTGGCTTCTTTCTAAAGGACAGAGGGTCATTCTTATGTTCTGATGCAATAACCTACTCCATATTAATGTTTCTTGGGCAGCCAGGCAGCAACTGTAGATAAGATAAACTGACCTACTATACTGTAAAGACCTAACTCTTATTAGATTAGTAAAATGCATCATGTCTCAGAACTAAATTGCAGAACTGGGAGAAATGGTTGTTATGGTATTTAAGAGGAAATCCCCAAATGGAGGATATGAACATTTCCTGCAAACTCTTAACCTTGTAATATATTCAGCCTTAAGTCTGGGATCCCAAGTCTGACCCTGAACTCTTAGCATCTTGTTTGGCTGTGCTTTATATTGTGCTCCTATTTATAAAACTGCTTTCATCAACAGTATCTGACCTTTTTTCTCTAATTTTCCATAGTCCCCATGTAGTCAAGTATTATGGCAGCTATTTTAAGAACACGGACCTGTGGATAGTCATGGAATACTGTGGAGCTGGATCTGTGTCTGATATAATTCGATTACGAAATAAAACAGTATGTCCTTTCCCCTTACAGTCCATATTTATACCATGTCAAGTTTTAAGTGTCCAGTCTAAATATTACATATTTATATATTATACTAAGTAGCTTTGTAGTCTGTGCATAGTTATTTGGCCTGATTTTTCAGAGCATCCAGAGCTCTCATTAGCGATCCTGTGAGCTGCAACTGCCCAGCACTCCTGAAACCAGGATGTTTAACTACTAGGTAGCTAACTTGATCCTTCAGGAAAATGTAATTGCAATTTGTTTTAATCAGAAAACTTACTCAATCTGTGTGTCTGAAAAAAGAGAATCCCGATATTCAGTGCTAGGCTTTCTATAGCTGACCTTGTCTAGTTACATTGGTAGTGTAATAGCAAGTTACCTGTGAAAGGGCCGTATGCACAAAATACATGAAGGGAGACCAAGTAAACCAGTTATAGTTCATAGATAATACTGTATCTTGGTAACTGAAAGTTGCATAGAATTTTCTTCTAGTTGGTATGGGAATTGTATTTGTATTTCAAGGAAATGTCACTCTTTGACATGAGATACCAATCTAACTGCTTTTTTTTCTTTAGTTGACAGAAGAGGAAATAGCTACAATAGTACAGGCAACCCTCAAAGGACTCGAATATCTGCATTTTATGAGAAAAATACACAGAGATATCAAAGCTGGAAATATATTATTAAATACGGAAGGACATGCTAAACTTGCAGATTTTGGGGTAGCCGGCCAACTTACAGTAAGTAAAATTGTTACTTCAGTTGTGTATGTAGAAATTTCTCATTCAGCCTACAGGTACAAGTAAAACACTTACTGGAGAGATTATGCTAAATTCAATTGTTTAGCACTTACATGTATGCAGGTCACATGTATTGCAGTGGGGCCCAGAGGAGGGACAGGCAGGGGCTGATGCTCTGGCTTTCTTGTTCACAGAACTAAAGCACCAAAACAGCTGTGGATAGTAGCACATACTGTAGTAACACCTACTGTTTTCTACTGAGTCCCCACAGAGTTCTGCCAATGCATCTCAGTCCTGATGTACAAAATTCCTTATATTTCAGTCTTAGTAACTTTTGTGTATAATCTTTAGGGACAATGTTATTTATTAATGAATAGCTGGCAAACATGTTTCTTCTGATTGCCAAATAGTCTGTTCTTCTGTTCCCCCTCTGCTCACTTTCCGTTTTAGGATACCATGGCAAAACGGAACACAGTTATAGGAACCCCATTTTGGATGGCTCCAGAAGTGATCCAAGAAATAGGGTATAACTGTGTAGCAGATATCTGGTCACTGGGAATCACTTCAATAGAAATGGCTGAAGGAAAACCACCATATGCAGATATTCATCCAATGAGGGTAAGGATTGAGACCTCTTCAAATATAACTCTCTTGCAGAATGCAGTTGGCTGAGTAAACATTTTACAAGTTGCTATCTAGCTTTTTAATCTAGAGAAAATGAGCAAGCTCTTTTTTTAACCTGTGCTTTTTAATATTTAGTCAAATGGAAAAAATCTTCAAAGGAAAATCTGCCATCTTGATTCTTTTGTGTCAGGGCACGCAAAATTATTGTTTGTTCAGAATATGCATGCGTGGAAACAGGTAGTCTTGAGTTGAATCCAAAGTGAATCTTTTTGTCACAGCCATTAGTGAACACAATTTTTCACAGTCATGGTCATCATCATCACTTATTCGTCCAAAATCTCAGCCAAAATCAGGTGTTATCACTTATCTCGAATAGTTCCTCGGAAGTACAGCATGTTGCTAGAGGGCACTGTGTCACTCAGTGCTCCAATCTTTGCTTAGAGTCTCCAGATTTGCCTGTGGAGTTCATTGTTCCACTTCCACTTGGTCATATTGTTTCCAGTCTTCGCCATCCTAATTCTCACTAGATTTAGTGTACGCCAGTGTGGTGTTCAAGGTCAGCTCCCGTAAGGAGATGTTCTGAAGGAACCAGGTTCTCCAAGATCATTGGTTAATTCCCACCATTTTGTTACTCCCTTACTTTCCACCATGGTATTTTTGGGTAAGAGATTTTTCAGAGGCAAAGCTCTTTTGGGAATTCCACCTCTTGAGTGGTGGAAAGTGTCCATGCAGTGGGCATCCTGTATTATGCACCAATTTTTCTCTTTACTCTTTAGTAAAGGGCTTTCAATGGTTTAAAATAGCACCCACTATCACCCTCTACACAAAATAGTGGCTTTGCCATCGGAGGAAATGCCTGTGCGGTGTGCAAATCCCTTGCTCTCTTCAGAGGGAAATATACATAGCATTGGCATAAAGACTTGAGAAACCACAGGGAGTTTTGTTACATGAATAACTTTGCAAGTGTCTGTCCCTATGCTTTGATCAAATGTTTGTTGTGTGTTTTTATCTTAAAGATTTCCAAAATGAATGAACGCTAGAACAATACTTATTTTATTTTTATCAGGCAATTTTCATGATTCCTACAAATCCTCCTCCAACGTTCCGGAAACCAGAACTCTGGTCAGACAATTTTACGGACTTCGTAAAACAGTGTCTTGTGAAAAGTCCTGAACAAAGAGCAACTGCCACACAGCTTCTCCAGGTCTGGTATTTGTTACCTGGAGTGCTCTCACAGGGTATCAGAGAGAGTTCTTAACTAAACAAACCGCGGTTCAGGCAATGAATATTTGCAATTTGAAATGTTGGTTTCCCTTCATGTTTCCCCTGTACAACTTGTGCAGTGTAAGATCAAGTTGTCTGAGGTTTTTAAACCTTTAGTTTCTTCTTTAGAAATTAGACCATCTCCTGCTTTCTATTCCCATACTCATACACACACACACACATCATCTTTGTGCCCCCAGGTTTTTGTCAGTGTTTCAAGATTTTGAGAGAGAAATCCTGGCACTTAACTATTAAGCCATATAATTTATCCCTTAACTGACCCTATGCTTAGAAAAGAGCCCTATCTGATTATGTTAATGTCAAAGTCCTCCATTTCCTAGCTATCCCAATTTGCCTCTAGTTGTTCTGTGATCTCAGAGGCTACTACTTACAGAGATACAAACAAAGCTAGTCAATTTCTAAAGCACTCTCTGGGTTTTAATAACTAACTTTCCTTTTGCTGTCTTCCAGCTGATGGAGGTTACTTGCCCTCTGCACCATGTTAGAGGAGCCCCAGTTTTTCTCTCTATACTACCTCTTTCTTTCCATGACAGGTGCACCTTGGTCTCTGAAGCATTGTCAAGGGATCATCGCTATGGCTTTTTGAGTTAATCCTTAGAATGTCAGAAGCAGAAGGCAAATAACGAAGGCAGGCTATTAGCCTCTTATTGGAAAGTGATAGCCATAGTATTCTTAGGTGTTATGAATTTACTCATTTCTGGATATGACCATTCAGAAACAAACTATGAATGCAGGGTCATGCAGAAATGCCCTTGTAGTATGACTCAGTGCAGGTCTCTCATTCTCTGTCACTAAAAGGGTAAATTATGAAATAAAACTTTATAATAAAGTTTTTACTTGGTTGTGTACACCAACTATAATTCAGCAGGGATAGGCATAGCTCTGGGTAACAGTGTTTTATTGCTTTGTCTTCATATTTGCTGCTTATAAAATATATCTACTTTTTTAGCATCCATTTGTTAAAAGTGCCAAAGGAGCGTCAATCCTGCGGGACTTGATTAATGAGGCAATGGATGTTAAACTGAAACGTCAGGAAGCACAACAGCGTGAATTGGATCAAGATGATGAAGAAAACTCGGTGAGTGTTCAATGAACACAATAACCTTAAAATATTGATGCTGATATATGAGAGAGTAAGTACCTTTCCCAAACTGATCTAAAGTAGTTCACATATTTGGTAGTCTAAAATTCCTCCCTCCTGATTATTGTCATTGTTTGTATTATCATAACACCTAGGAGCTCTGTTCTTGGATTAGGACCCCACTGGCTGCTTTAACACAGAAATTAACAATACTACTACATAGTGTTCAGCTCAGTCACTGATCCCAGCGTTGATTTGTTCCCGGGTTTTCTAGCTTAGGACTGCTCAACTCATGTCTTGTCACTGCTTTCTATTAGCCTGCTCCCACCTCCTTTATATTCAACTGTACTGAGCTATGTGCCTTAGTGAGTCAGCAGAACATAGACACACCCTACCAGAGGACAATTACTAGCCCAGAAAAATACTTTAAAGATGCGTAATAAATATGTAGAAGACTTCAAATACATTTTCCCAACTGGATCAAGTTTTTCCTGTAGTAGAGAGGCCTTTTGTTTGTAGTCTTCAGTGTTTTCTATTTTGCCATATAACACAAGCATGTTGTTTTCTTCACACCATTTTCCTGATTTAGAAGCCCCTTTATAGAAACTTCATACTGTACAATAGAAACAGACACAAATTTAAGGTGAGAGGATGTGTGCTCAGACTTCTTTTGATGGTGTAGTGCTGTGAGCTTGAATTCTGTGCTTTTTTCATTTGAGGTACTGAGATTCCAGAGTTGCAGACCAAGTAATTGCTTGTTCGTATGCTACGTTTTGACTTTTGAATAAGTGTTGTAGTGTGAGTGGTCGTTTTTCAAAAGCCAACTTGAAGCATGCTTCATCAGTTTCAATCTGACTGAATAAAATGGACAACAGGTGGCCATTCTGTATAGAGCAAGCCTCTTCTGAAACTAGATTTGAATAGCATGATTTGCAGTGAAATATAGGTATGTTAAGTGCAGTGTTTCCTCACTGTGAAGTTAGCGCTGCATTGTGCTTTGAGATGGAAGTAATCTTTACTCACAGTGTCACCATGATATTGACTTTAAGGTTATGTGCAGCTGCTTATGTTCCTGAATTGTCAGAGCATCACTAACAGCTGGTGCCAGATAGTTGGAGGTGGAGGGATTCCTCTGGTGTAAAGATTTTCCTGTGGCCTCTCTGCCATGCCACATTACTGCTGCTAGAGGGGAAGAGTTACGAAGAGCTTCCATGGCACTGTAGGCTTTGTGCTGCAGCTTCTCTCAGTGCTGGAGGGGGAGTTTATTGCCCACCTGTGGTAAAACTTCACTTCTCTCCCTTTTCCCCCCATTAGCTTTTGTAGTTCATCCTTTTCCTAGTCTGGTGTTCAGGAGGTTTGGCTATGAACTACTGGCACTCTTAGTGGGACAGACGCTTCAGACATGGAGGCACTGGAGGAGGGCAGGCTGCACTACCACATATTGAAAGTGGTGAGACCTCGTATTTTAGCTCAATGAGAAGTGTAATCATTAGCCCTGTGACACTAGTTAGGATCACAAAGATCACAATCACATATACACAGCAACTGGGGGCTTACCACTTATACCAAATGACCTGTGAACATCATGGATTATTTTTTAATGAAATTCACGGCAATGCTGAGTATTGATTTTTTTTTTTTCAGAGTGTGCATGGTCATTGAGTCCTCCTTATCCCTCCCCCCACCAAACTGCTCCAGTTTTTTCCACAGCAGGGAGGTAGAAGTGAGCATCTGCATGTGCTTGTCTCTTGCTTAGTGCAGGTCATAGCACCTGGCAGGCAGAGTGTTGGAGCAATAGTTTGGGAATGGGACTGGATTTGGTGACCAGTTTTATACAAGGCACAGTAGTCAGCACCACAACTGCTTGGAACATGTGCTATGAGCCAGACCAACCACCAAACTGAACATGCCCAATTCTGCCTCCTTGCTCTTGGAAAAACTGAAGCAATTTGTCCTTGTCCTGCTCCCTTCTGACCAGTGGCTTTAAAGCTGTACAGCTCCTGGCCTTATACTGTGATATACCCAACGAGCCAGCCTGTCTAAAGGCCAGTGCCTGAGTGTTGCTTTCTCTCCGAAGGCTATGAACAGCATATTGCCAGTGATTACAAGTTACCACACAGCTCTTTCTGAGCAACCACGTTTGTTCTTAAGGTAAAAGCATTACAGAGAAAACCAAAGTTTCTATATGTATACTGAAAGCTTTCCAGAGGTCACCCATCAGTCTTTCTGTCTTAGCAGGGCCGTATGTCTTTGCAGACTTTTCACAAGGGTTGGGATCCCCTTTGCTCAGAAGGCTCTGTCCATTTGCTTGATCAGAGTGAAGGTCAAGAGTCAGTTTAAATGCAGCGTTTTTATACCAAAAGCTCTTTCTTTGTCTGTTGGCCTCTGAAATGCCAACTTTGAACTAGTATGTGCAAGCCTCCCCAGGGTTGGTACCTCTTTAGTGTTTGCAATCTGAGTGATTCACCTTAATCACCCTCCACTATTTTTAGTTTGTGGTGAAGCTGTGCAGCCTTCCCTCTGGAGTTTTGTACAGTCCCTGGCCCACAATGATACATGACCCAGTCCATAACCATCATGCAGTATGTTCTTTCAAAGATACTGCGTGGGATTGCAACAACTGTCAGTGTTAATGTGTGGTAACAAATGGAAAAAATATTCTCTGAAAAAAATGACTGAGTTTGATTTTAATGTACAATATTTTTTTCTTTAGAGCCTTGCAAATTCAGCTCATTCCAATTCCTTAAGAGTTTTAGTGGTGATAAACTATTTTAAATCTCCACTTCTAAAGACTGACATTATCTCTTTTGATCTTAGGCATGCACATACACACTATAGACTGAATACTGCTGCCATCTAATAACTGTGCAGTGCTCTCTAGATCATTTCAGAATGGGGTTTTAGTTCAACTATTCTGTCTGGCAATCTTAGGGCTTGTCTCCACTTACCATGGATCTATACTGCGGCGATCGATTCACGGGGGGTTGATTTTAGTGGGTCTAGTGAAAACCTGTTAAGTTGACCTCTGATCGCTCCCCCGTCAACTCCGGTACTCTGCTGGAACAAGAAGTATAAGGTAAGTCGATGGGAGAGTTTCTTCCATCGCTCCAGCATGGTGTAGACACGACAAGAAGTCAACCTAAGTTCATGTAGCTGGAGTTGCATAACTTAGGTCGGCTTAACCCCATAGGGTTGACCTGCCCTTAAAAACAATAGGAGCTGAATGAGTATTGTGACTTAATTCCTCCTAGTGTTAGGCCATTGGGCAGGGCTCAGATGCCAACTGGCTGTGTTGGGATGCTTGTACTGCTAATATTGCTCTTCTGTAGTAAAGTGGAAGACTTCAGTCTGCAAAGTTGTCACCCCAGCATCTTTCTAACAATTGATAAAGCTAGAGGAAAAGGAATGAAGAAGATTTTTCATTATCCATTTGGGAGTAGGAAGGAGAGCAGAAAAGGCATAATTTGTTACATCTTGCTGACTTTACAAAATTTGTATAAGATTTTGATGCCAAAGAAATATTAGAAGTTGGTACCAATTCCCTTTGAATGCTGCCACTCTTTTAAGAAGATTACTCTGATCAGTAAATGCATGTTTTGCATCCTCCTACAGGAAGAAGATGAAACAGATTCGGGTACCATGGTGCGGACAAGTGGAGACGAGACTGGTACTATAAGAGCTGCCAGTATAATGAGCGATGGAGCCAATACCATGATAGAACATGATGGAACCCTGGAATCCCAGCTGGGTACAATGGTAATAAACACGGAAGACGAGGAAGAAGAGGGGACCATGAAGAGTAAGAACTCCTTATTTTTAATGATTATATAGTCCCTAATTCACACAGAGATGAAAATGCAAAGGTCGAAGTGGGGAAAAACATATGAATGTATGTGGTCAAAACGTAAAATGAGGCCATACTAGAATTTAAGGTTTCCAGCAAAAGGGAGAAAGTTGAATGTAACGGAAAGTTAAAATTATTACAGTAAATGTCATATATATGGCAGCTAAGGATGTTTTAATTACAGTGAGTAATAGCTTTTAGCAAGCTGCTCTGCCAATGGGAGATATTAGTTTTATGGTAATTTATGTACTTTCACTATGCTATTTATTGTAGATAGTCTTAGTGTTGCTCTTACTTCCCTTGACAAAACATACTAAATAATTATAAATTATGAGTTAAACCTGGGTTTTCTAACTTTGAATTCAGTTAATAGTTTTTCTATTATGACATGTCAGCCTCACTTCCTGTTTCTAAAGAGATGTGCTGTCTGAAGTTATTAGGTGCTCTCTGTTGTCATGGTTCCACTCAGTAGATGCAAGCATTTTATTAGAGAGGTTTTACTTCTAATAAGTGAAGTATTATTGGTTATTTGTATTGTGATTGTGTCTTGCGTTCCCAGTCATGAATCGGGGCCGACGGTGCTAACAGTTAGCAAAAAGATGATGCCTGCCCTGAAGAGCTTGCAATCTGGGTATAAAATGAGACAACTGGTGAATATAACATACAGGGAGAACACAAGGTAACACCAAAACAAAACTGGTCAACGTGACAAGTATCAGTCACAGCACACCAGATGTCTAGCACTATCTGGGAGGGTGTGGGGGTGAGATGGTATTATTTGTAGGCATTGTGGCAGAGGAGAGGTTTAAGGAGGACAATGTGGTGGCTTTGCAGATGTTTACAAGGAGTTCCTCCCAGGCATTGAAGTGACATGGGAGAAAGTGCAACAACACTCGTTTTTTAAAATATAAAAAATAGGTGAAGAAAGTTGGTGTTGATGAAGAGCAGAGGTGGGGTTTCTATCTCAATAGTGTACAGTATGATAGGTAAGATGGAAATAGGCCATAAGGGCCTTAATTGAAGATGTGTAGCTTGGGAGAGCCAGTGGATAGAAGCAAAGAGGTCTGAGTGATGTAGGAGAAGCAACAAACCAGGAAAACTACCTTTGCATTGACTTTTTCCTTTGGGTGTAAGTGGCACAAGATTGCATTGACCTAGGCTGGAAAGGAGGTGGTTGCAATAGCTGAGACACAAGATGTGGATCTGGATGGCAAGATTTAGCTGAGAGCTTGGAGAGGAAAGGCTACATCTTAATGATGTAATACAGGAAGACGTGGCAGTTCCGTTTCACTTACCTTTTAAGCTGATATGGTGGTACAGACTAATGGTTATTTTCTTCTTTGATGGT
Organism: Dermatemys mawii; assembly: GCA_007922305.1. Taxonomy (NCBI): domain Eukaryota; kingdom Metazoa; phylum Chordata; order Testudines; family Dermatemydidae; genus Dermatemys; species Dermatemys mawii. Next base: position 12,885,109 of record ML677360.1, on the reverse strand, counting down.
TTGGAGAAATGCTGATTCAAACAGGCACCTCTTTCAGCATAATCAGGAGTTGAGGAGATTCAGCCTTTTTAGCCTGGCCTGTGAAAGTTTTTCCTGTTGTGGAATTTTCATGACCCAAGTAGAGACCTGGGTTCCATCAGCTGGAAAAGAACTGGGTCCCAGCCTGCTTGTGGCTTTAAAGATGAACTAGATAAGGGAATCTGATTAATTGGTGTGATTTATATTTGCACCAGTCAGTACTTAAGATGTGGCTACTGCATGCTGCGTGAGCTTCAACTCTCAGATGGTCCTGTAGGTTAGCACCAGGTACAGTGGGTTGCAGTTAAACAACACTGATACAAGTGATCTAGGAAAATGTCCTCCTTTTTCAATAGGCGTGATGAGATTTGTTCAAAATGGAATCGCCTTTGTAACACTCAAATGTCTTGTGACTCATTGTCACTTATTCATGACAGTAATGTGAGTACTTGGGGACTTGTGTAGTAATGTGCATATTTACTACTAATAATGCTGGAGGTCTATTAACTATGGAATCAGTTGTGATCCAAACTAGTGTGGAGCATCGAACCGTAAACTCGGTTGCTACAGGACCTATACTTCAGTCCTCTGGTTGTGTTGTCATTCTTAATTTACCTCTTTTCCCTCTATTGCGTGTTATCCTGATGCAGATATTTTGTTGAAAATTTAACTATAGTATATATAATTAATGTGGCATAACTAGTGCTGGAGGCTGAAATTTTACAAATTAAGCATGGTGTGGTGGACCCACTCTCAACTTTACTGACTTTTAGTTTGCCCTGGTAAGCTTGCGTGGGGAAACAGATGATGCAGCTCCACCTTTAACAATTGTGATGGGGACATGATCCAGCACTCCCTTCCTTACTGTTCTTCAAAAGCTACTCCCTCTAGTCTGATTGAGTTTGACTGCTACTATTTAACCTATAACACTGCATTTTAACCAGTTTGGGAGTCTATCTGATTTGTTCAGTTTTGACAGGTTCATCAGCTTTCTTTCACCACGACTGGAAAAACCTTGGCCAGCATTTGAAGTACCTGTTGTTTGGAGAACTGTATCTCTTTAGGAGCAATTTCACTTATGATAAGCTATAGATTGGCTTCATTAGTCCAGGTGATCTGCTGGAAGTTCTTCCTTACCACACAAACTTTGCCTTTCAACAGCTGAGCCTTCATTTCTGGCCTAAAATGCCTCTCTGGGAAAGATGAAGTACTTTGTTACATGCGGCAGACAGCACGCTCTCTACTGGTTTCATCGAATGGCATTCTCAGCAAACAGGAAACAAGACTGCAAGACCAGATTAGCACTAACAGTACTAGAAATGGCTCCTAGTTGAAAAATTTTACACATGGAGTATTTGCATGAAAGATATGTAGAGGAGATAGAGTATAAAACAGGGAAGTGTTATATGCATAGCTTAAATGCTTTAGTATTTGGAGGCTGTTCAAGTATTAGTGATAATCTTGCTCTTATCATTCAGGCTATAGAGAATCCAGTGATAAACAGAGGGATGGTGTTAATGCTTGGCCAAGAATAAAAGGTGTGAGTAAAAATCCTTCATACACTCATATAGCACAGAGTATATTTGATTAACTTAAGCAATTTTGAAATCTTAAAAGATGGTACCTGGAATGAATTGGGTTCATTTTCCCCAGAATTCCAGAAGAAACTTGGTCTCATTCTAGCTAGTATTTTTCAGAGTTTGAGGGGAATGAAAAATCCTTTGTAGGATTAGTCTAAAAATCCTGTGACACCTTAAGATGACCTTGCTGTTGTCTAACATCTGAAAATGGCAAGTCTCTTGAAGCTGATTCCTGAGATAAAGGGGTATGTTTGTAAGACAAGAAGTGTCTTGAACATCTGGTGTATAGCACACAAAGATAGTTACTCAGCATTTACATCTCATTGAAGGATGCAGAGTTTAAAATGATGGGTACAGTTTGACGCTGCAGGAGGGTATACACTCCTCTGCTCCTCACAGATTGACTTGGAAAAGGGTCACTTTGGATGAACTGGAAAAGTGTCAAGAAGGGGAAAAATCTTTTCCTTCCTCCCCCAGTTAAGAACTTTTTCTCATGGAAATCCATTCCTGCAGACTTGGAGTTTTGACAATACTGGAAATATGTTACAGATGCTTCAGTTGGCTAAGGTGAACATCTTCAGACTCCATGGTTGGCTTGCTCCTTAATGCTCTCACATGTTTGAGCTACCAGCATGGTAATGGCTAGATTGTTTGTTTTGTTGTAGGGAAGGTTTGTTCCTTCCTTGCATCTTAGCATTGTTCCCAAAGGCTGCACTGGTGATCTGAGTTTAAGTCCTCAGGGCATGGTTACACTTGCAGGTTTATAGCGGTATTGGTTATAGCTGTCCTCATATACAGCTATAGGGATAGCACTATAGCGTGCCCACACTGACACCCGCCAGCGCTATAGCATGGCCACATTTGCAGCACTTCAGGCGGCATTGGGAGCAGCGCATTAGGGCAGGTATCCCAGCATTCAGCTGGGTGCAATGTGCTTTTCAAACGAGGGGCGTGAGGGGGGACGTGTTGTGTGTATGGGGAGGGAGAGAGCGAGTGGTTTTTCCGTCCTTCTGAGAGCCTGTCAGCGCGTGTCCATTCACAGAGAAGATTAGCAGGCTTTGTTTTCATACAGGCTCCCTCCTTAAACATTTGCATTGCTTATCTGCAGAGTTAAGAGAGAAACTCTGAAAAGGTACTTCCACATTCCTCCAGCCGAGTTCAAAAGAAAGGGAAGAGACGTCAATTGCCTTAAATGGCTCCAGGCATCTGAAGAGATCACTTGTAGCGCAGTGGGTGTCCACATTCTTGCCGTAGCGCTACAGTGGGAGTGCTACAGCCCTTATTCCCCGTGCAGAGGTGGATTACCAGGAGCGCTATAACTCCGAGGTTATAGCGCTCTACATGCCTCGCCAGTGTGGACGGGTAGTGAGTTATAGCACTCCTGATGGCTTTATAGCGCTATAAAGTGCCAGTGTAACCATGGCCTCAGTTACTGAACTTCCATGGAAATGATCAACACAAACTTTTGTGACTTTAGTAGGGGTTGCATTGGCCCCTTCCAGGAGCAGCGTTGGGTTGGGAGAGGCAGGGAGCTTGCCTTAGCCTTGCTGCAATACCGCCCCCACACCTTTTCATGCACTCCAAGCCTTGAGTTCCCTCCCAGAGCCAAACTCCCTCCTGCACCCTAACCCCCTACCCCAGACTCAGCCCAGAGCCCCCTCCCACATTGTGAAACCCTCGGCCCCAACCAGAGCCCATACCCACTCCAAAACCCCATACCCCAGCCCAGTGAAAGTGAGTGAGGCTGGGGGAGAGTGAGTGATGGAGTGACTGGGGTGGGGTTTCAGGGAAGGAGCAGGGTAGATCCTGGATTGCTCTTAAATTCAAAAAATGATCTTGGACATAAAAAGGTTGGAGACCACTGGATTAGACCAACTAAGAATAATTGTGTATAAGCATTATACAAATCACTTAGGAAAAAGTACTTCTATATGATTTTTCACAGGAATTCCTTAGTTCTTTCAAATGAAAACTCTTTTCCACTTGATGGCACTTTAGACTCACCATTTTCTCTTGGTGGAGACGTTAATATGCTTACAAATTGATATAGAGTTCTGAAAACTGTCTTTTCTGCTGAAATTTCAAACTTTGGCAAATATTGATTAACCATAAGTAACAGGGGAAGTCTTCTTCCCACTGTTATGCAAGCAAGGAAACAGAGTTATCAAAGCTGACTTACATTTCAGTGTTAGTATGACTGAAATGGGATAATAGTCTGTGACAAGGGGAGAGAGGGAAAATCAGGCATCTATGTACAGTAGTTTACTATAATTTAAATGGTCACCCAAAGAGAATAGGACAAGAGGTATTTAAGGTGAGAATACCTATTGTTCACAAACAGAAAACATATTTAGTTTTTCCTGTTAAAGAATCTGGATAATATGGCTTCTCATGTTTTAAAGGGAGCAGAAATTTAAAGGGGTTTTTGTTATAAGAAAAAAGCCTATGATCATTCTTTCACTTTTGAGTATTTCCCCAAACCTCTGCTATCATTTGTTAACTATTCACAAGCTTCACACCAAGGGAAGAATGTTACCAAAATTCTGTTTAAACTTGGATGGGAGAGAGTAACTCACAAAGAGCAATTATGTATCAATTACATCACAGTTAAACAATGGTAAACCCCTTCATTTTTGTTCTACTTCAGTTCACTTACCTTCACTTACTTTCTCCTTCACCTCAAAAGTCTGTGGTCCTTAGAAACTTGAAAGTAAATAGTTCTGTCCTCCGACTACTCTGTATAGAGGATGCACATGGTAATTTTACTTTCACAGGTGAAACACCCAACTTTAAAACCAGAGTTTATGTTGTGGTTAGGGACATCCTACAATGGCTACTGCAGTTGTTGGATATGTCTTAGCATCTAACCAGAAGAGGGAGCTCCAGAACAGGCTACTGCCAGCTGCTGTTTGAATTGGAAGATGAGCTTCTAAATCAGGGGTCAGCAACCTTTCAGAAGTGGTGTGCCAAGTCTTCATTTATTCACTCTAATTGAAGGTTTCGCGTGCCAGTAATACATTTTAACGTGTTTAGAAGGTCTCTTTCTATAAGTCTATAATATAGAACTAAACTAGTGTGATATGTAAAGTAAATAAGGTTTTTGAAATGTTTAAGAAGCTTCATTTAAAATTTAATTAAAGTGCAGAGCCCCCCAGACAGGTGGCTAGGACCCAGGCAGTGTGAGTGCCATTGAAAATCGGCTTGTGTGCTGCCTTTGGCACCCATGCCATAGGTTGCCTACCCCTGTTCTAAATATTTGGAAGTGTCAGAGGACTTCCTCAGTCTGAGGAATGAATTTGATGTTCCCAATGCAAGTGCTGTGGCAACGTCACTTTTGTGCACACTACTTTCATGTGCATTTAATGCCATAATTTCAAGAGGACCCAGAGCAGCTTGGTTTCATTCAGCATTTTTGCTCTTGCTGTCACAGAAGTACTTACATTTTTTAAAAAAAATTGTCTTCAGCACAGCTGATTTATTGATTTCATCATTTGGAAAATGACCATATCGGGTTAAAAGTTAGCTTAAACTCCTTTTCCTTTCCTCTCCACCTCCTCCAGTAATACTCAATTCCTTAGTGCAGCCCAGTGTACTGTCCATATTAATATTCCTTTGTATAACTGTTTTTAGGGAGATTGACCAAGCAGCAGTCTCTTAGGAGTTTTCAAATGCCTTTTCTGTGAATTGCCTCCAGTACTCCATTTTTTCAATTTATTTCCATGTTAATGTTCTCTTAATGTTCAGTTGACTTTTTACAGCTCAATCAATTTATCAAACAAGCAGCTGAACTCTTTTGAGGAAGGATTTTTTCAAAATTGTAAAGAGGTGAAATAATGGCATTTTTAGTGCCCACTGTGTTGGATGCACCGAACGGGGGTTGTGTCAGCAGGAATCTCTATGGGGATAGGGGCACTGTCGGGGAATAGGAGCAGGGCTGGGGGAAGGGACCAGACTCCCTCTGTGCCCGCTCCTGTTCCATTCCATTCCCAGTCTGGGCTGGCTCTGCCACCCCCTCGCTCCCTGCCCGGCCTCTGTCAGCTGCACCGGGGCTCTGATGCTCTTCTGTGCTGCTCCAGATTTTTACCCATGTCTGTGATCCAACAGACTGCAATCATTGGAGTTGGAGAATTTTCATTAATTCATATATTAAAAGTGATCTATCTTTCAAATGATAACTGGTGTAGCAATTCATGGTAAAGAGTGTTCAGGTGAATACAGCATGAAGATCTAAGTTCTTTTACATATTAGCAGTCGGAGAGTAGAATCTTTCCAGGAGCTTGAAACTCTGGGGTGCTTATATTTTTCAGTAACTGCAAAACTGCATCAAAACTGGTTCTTGCCACCACCCCTCTTTTTTCCCCCCTGTCTTTTACCTTTTAAAGGAAACAAAAACCTACCTTTTAAATGAAAAAGGGTCGGTGAGATATTGAAATGTCATATTTCAGACTAGGCTTTTTATGGAAATTCTGGGAAACTGTTTCCTCTAGCAACTTCTGCTGTGTGTGATGAAACTTTCAGAGTTTCTTCTGTTCTTAATGAATTGGTTTGTTTTTTTAGGATTTAATCACTTAACAAGTACATTTTAAATCTAGTATATTTATGCATAGGGTTGAATACAGAAGTACCAAAAACCATCATGTACTAAGTTTGGTTGCTTAAATATTTTACAATTGCTTGCTTTTGTTTTTCCAAGAAGATACTCAAGATAAAATATTCAAACATTTGCAAAAACCGAAAAACAAAGAGGTCACTAGATATCCTAGTCTGTTGTACAGTAACCTTTTAGTCTTTGATTTTTCTGAGAACTGCACCTATTTAAACTGCACTGCTACATACTTTTTTTTGTTATAAATCCATTGTTAACAGCTTACTTGATATGAGTTTAACAGCTTTGGAGCAACCTTTAATTTTAACTTTTAAGAGTTAGCCTTCTGAAGCACCAAGGAAGGGCACTCATTTGTAATATCAGGAGCTCTTGATCTGCTCAGAGACCAGAATAATTATTTTAGTATAGCCACAACAAATTTTTTTATTGTCCTTTCTTGTTAAAACATCTACTAAGCCAGCCATAAGCTCAGATTGCTAGTGGAAAAAATGTTGGTATTTCCTCTTTAAAGATAAATTTCACTAACATTCTTGCAATTGTTATGTGTTTGTATTTAGTTATTAAAATTTCTTCTCTTATCTCCCGGCTGTATATATGTTAGTAGACATATTTCCTGCTATTTGCTAGTATTCATAGTGCTGGTAGACACTACTGAAAATCTTGTCTTATCCATATCTTGTGTTACTTGCTCATAGAATGGATAGGACTTGAGATGAGGAAAGGTGGTATCTTGGAGCTTTTTAGGTCTAAAGAGTAGAAACATGATCTTGCAGGTAAGACAATTCTACTGCTGTCTTGGGCTGTTATCATAAGTGATCTCATATGTGAAGTAAGAACTGGCTTTGTCAGTACTTAAACCTGACATGTATGTCTTCAAGCGGCCTGTCGCTGTGGGGCATAAGCACCAAACAAAACATATGATGGAACTGGAGTGTCCCACTGGTGTCTTTTATAGATGAGTGAGGCTCATATAGAAAGAGTGAGGCTCTTTATTGTAGCATACAAATGCAGCAGTGTGGCATTAGCAGCTCTAATAGCACCATACCCTTTGTCATTTGGATATGATGTAAAATATATCCCTGTTTGTGATTGTTAAAGATCCTCTGGCACTCCTCACAGCATAGGTACATTAGCCTCAGTGTCTTAGCTAGATTCCAAATCCAATGATTACATGAGTTCACCTGGAATTTCCAATTACTCTTGAAATCTCTTCCTATATCCTAAGCTGGCAAATCATTGTGCTCTGTTAAGAAGCCACCTTCCATCCTAGAGATGGCAGCATTTCTTTAATGACTGAAAGTGGGGGTTGGGGGTAGGTGTGAGGTGCGTTCTGCAATTTTTTTAGGTGAGAAGAGTCAGCTGAACATGTCATAGTCTTGGTAGTCTTGTGTTAAATGTACAAGATACTGATATTTTAACTTAGCTAAAGTGAAATATTTAAGTGCAAACATTCAGTAGACCTTTTACGAGTTAGTAGTCTAATTTTTCATGTAAAGCAATGACTTTGCTTGGTAAAAACAGTAATTTAAAATGCTCAGCATAATTAAATGTGAGTGGCTTAGAAGGCATCCACTAGGTTATTGTTGCAAATGAATAAAGCATTATTTATCTATCCTTATGAGGCAGTTCTACATGGTTTAATGACAGTTGGTGTCTGAAGTTGTTTAGTTGGCTGGTATTGAAATGGATGATGTGGTTATTGCAGAAGTCTGTCGTTGTCATTTTTCTGCTATTCTTCGGAAGATGATTTTCCATAACACCACCTCTGGTTCATATATTAGGTTATTCAGAGTCATCGGTGGTATAGCTTTATATCTAAAATGAATCGGACCATTTAAAAGTAATTGGAACATAAAGCATTATCAGCAATATGTCCTCAGATATTATGATGAGCATTGTATAAATACCTACATTGACTAAACACTTCCTTCCCCTCTGTAGCATTACATTATACTGTTGATTCATGGTGAATATAAATGTCCACAAATGAGAACTTTCTTCCAGTACTAGGCATGCTTCCCTGTGCTAGTTATATTATGATTTGCTTTTCACCTTCATCTTAGCAGTGCTTCTGGTAAAGATGACTGCTCTTAGTTTACTTCCCATCCCAGCAACAGGAATATCGTGTGAGTGCAGTAATGTAGACGAGGAGTGGGAGTACATATGCTGTCATTTTTGTGTTGACAGGAAAGTGGTGTGTTTTTTAACAGTAGGGTACTGAAGTTTTCTAAAACACATTGAGACTCTGAAGGCATTAGCCAATGGATTCCTTTTTTTAAAATGGGTTACAATTGGAGTCTGAGCTACACACTTGTCCACTTTCAATTCTTTGCATGCTGAATCTTGTACATGGCCTCACCATTAATAAAGCTGATAATACATGAACATAAATTCCATCCAGCATTCTGAAATTGGAAGCAGACATATGGATGTTTAATGTAGTTCTTTTTGGGTAGGGATTCTGTTCTTTATTCTTCATTTGGCACACGTAAGAATAACCTGCTATGAGCACTGATGGTGCTAAATAAATACATGTAATAGACTGGAAAGGCTTCAAAAGAGCTGTTGTGTTCCATTTTGTAATTAATATGGCTCTTAAAATGCTGACTATATATTTAAATGATGAAACATTAACAGTTCCAGAGGAGCTATATTGATTCATCTCCATAAGAGGCTTTTTTTAAAGGTCCTAAGTACATACTTACATAAAGAAGTTATTTTAGTCTAATATGCATAATGCCCGCAGTATATCCCATAGTGATTCTCTATCTCTCCTGCACTTTCACTTCTGTTAAACATTAATATTTTGATACCACCCAGTAATACTCTAGGGACATGTCTACTTGTTATATGGTGACAGACCCATCTAGTTTGGTGTCTTTGTCCAGCAGTGGCCTGTATCTGACACCCTTCTTTACAGAACCAGGCTTAATTTTTAGTTTCTTTGGTTTCTATCAAAACCTTAAATGGAATTAAACAGGTGAACTTTGTACTGAATTAATAGCGGATGACCTTTTTGCAAAGCTGGTGCTAATGTAAGTCAAGATTACAAAAATAAATCTACTATGCCAGAATAACATTGATTTGGTATATTGTCTTTCCTTCTCAAGGAGCATTTCTGTCAATCTTGCTAAATAAGCAACCAGACTCTGAAATTACAGTAGGAATTAAAGTCCCCAGAGCTGTGCTAGAGTTGTCATTTTACAGTCTATTTCCATTCATCATTTCCTTGTCAATTAGTAAATCTACATCTTAATCAGCTTAATAAATTATTCCAGTAAATCAATATTTAAAGTTAAAAATGTCCTGTACAAATGTATTTAATTGGTGGCTATTATAGACTGAAGGTTATTGTATCCCTCAAAGGACAAAGCTGACTTCAAGGTTACTGGTGTCCGGTATAATGTGATGAGAAATACGGTACAGACTTTCTTTTAACTATTGTAGAGTTATCAAAATCTAACCCAGAAGCTGCTTGTAGTCATTTGCTTTTTATTTGTATCCTTACGTTGCTCTTCTTTGTGGAAACAGAAATTTAGTTGACTAAACATTAGAAATTTGTAATTTGGTTTCACTGAAGTTACCAAAGGACCCTTCCAAGACTGACTTAACTAGTCATGTGATTGACTGCACCTACCCACAGATGTTACTGTGAGCAACAGTTAGTTGGTAAAGAATAAAATTTTACTGTTATGGGAAGAGGGGAGGATTTTTTAAAAAAGGTTACTTTCTGAATTAATCCCTGCAGCACAGCAACTACATATAAGCAAAATTATCTTTCAGTAAATATATAAAATCATGAAAATCAAGCAGTACTCTGTGAAGGAGCATTTAAAAATGACTTTTTCAAACACTCAGCACTAATTGTAACTGTTCATTATAATATAGATTTAAAAAAACGCTCCAGACTACCCAGTATTGTTTGTGTGTACGCACAGATGAGTTCATGCTGCTGCCTCCTCTTTCTTGACACTTCCCTTATTCGGGGTTTGTGACTCTTGCAGCCTTCTTCTAGGCTGTCACGCAGACTGGTCTCTCTGGAGGCCATTGATGTCCAGTCTGCATACAGAGTCTTGGGTCTCCCCATTTGCCATCTTTTGTCAAGAGCCATCCTACTGATATAGCTCTCGGGTCTCGACTGGATATGCACATACCAGTGTAGCCCAACCTCCTTCAACTTGTCCTCAATTGGAACTACTCACATTAACCCCCTTAAACCTCATTTCAATTACTATCATGGATTGCCCAATATGAGTTCATGCCTATTCTACAAAATTCCTCGGTATTCATTGACTATAACATTTATAATGTGCCTCTTGCTTCTAACAGTATCGTGCAGTTGCATAGAATGAGTATGCATAGAGTATCTTCACTCTCTAAATAAATGTTTTGTCACCACAATGGTATTTAGATTTGTATTCTACTTCAGTAATTATCCCCAACAGCACACTATTTTCTTAACTTTGCAATCATGGTTCCAGACCTTCATGCAGTCTGTTTGAAGGTGACTTTGTTGATCTGATTCTGTACAATGAGGTTTTTAAGAAAAGAAACTATTGCCAGTGGTAGAATAAAATAATTTGTCTAAACGTCTGTTACGATGCAGATGTGTAAGCATTTATTTTCATCCTTCATCTGTTTGCTGGCTTAGGAAAGACAAGATATCCGACGCAGTGATGCTTAAAGAGTTCTAATGATATTTTCATACTATTTGTACAGCCATCTCTTTGTCTCTTTCAGTATCTGAAGCCAAGGATCATGCTAAAATATCTTATTGCTTTATGGAAGTTCACTTTACTCTATATTTAACACTTCTGTAAACACACAAGATGTCCTTTAAAATATCGAGTTGGTACAAAAATTCAAAACATTATATCTGTTAATAATTGGATAAAATCTAAAAATTAAATTTTACAATATAATATGTCAGTTTTACTTTAAAGAATAGTATCCTGTAACTAAATATGTATGGATTTCCAGATATCAAAAATTAAGCACCGATTAGTAGCATACAGTCTCTCTTGAAAAATTTAGACCCTTGATAAGTCTTTGTCTGCGTATCTCCTAAATGTGAAACTCTTTTGCCAAAGATTATCTTTGGGGGGCAGATAGGGATAGCTCAGTGGTTTGAGAATTGGCCTGCTAAACCCAGGGTTGTGAGCTCAATCCTTGAGGGGGCCATTTAGGGATCTGGGGCAAAAAATCTGTCGGGGGACAATACTTGGTCCTGCTAGTGTAGGCAGGGGACTGGACTCAATGACCTTTCAAGGTCCTTCCAGTTCTATATGAGAGGCATATCTCCATATATATATATATATATATATCTATCTTATGGACAATGACTATTCTATATATTTGAAGTCCCATTTTTTATTAGTTTTGGCAATTATACTTTATTCACTTGTATGGCACTTGATGGTGTAACCTTAACTACTCAATCTAGACTTGGCTTATGTTTCGCTAATTTTGGTGCCATTTATACTAGCACTTGACCTGGGGTAACTGTTCTGGGAAATTGAATTTGAGTTGCTGGGTTTTATGGATATGTGAGACTTGACTTCTGTAATGGCTAAAAATGTAGTTAGACATGAATGATTTATTGCATTGTGTAGACAACTGTGTTTTTATGACAATGAAATAAACATTCCCTTTTGAAAACAGGGTATTCAAAATAGGTTAGCTGACTTGCTCTTACAAAACTAACTCATATGTAATGTGCACAAAAACCATATGCAGCAATTTATCCTAAATGAAAGCAGTATTGCATTTAGCTGTGACTAATCTTTGTAAATACAGTTTCAGTTTTTCATGATCCTAAGATGTAGCTTACTGCAATAGTATATCTTCTGTACAAGCATATTTTTATTCTTATGCTGAGATGCTATACGAAGTATTATGTGCATTAAATCTTGCTTGTCAGCTGAACGTAAATTTGAATACATATTAGACAACATCTGAAACTGCACCAGTTGCACTAGCAGGTAAGTCTTAACTTTGTCAGTCATATCCTTCATATCCCTATATCTTATACTGTCAAGAATCCACATTGAAACTTTCAATATTTTGTTACTTCTAAGAGTTCTTATATTGTCTGATTTTTTTTTTTCTTTTCTGGGGTGCTTTGAGGCAACAGTCTGTTCACTTTTTGTCTCTTTTCCCGCGACCTATAACCCAATATGGCATCCTAATGATCCTTTAACTGAGGAAGGCTGGGCTCCTCCTCGATCCCATCTGATCTATACCTCAAATCTCATCGGTGTTTCAAGCAGCAGTGTCCTACCTGAATGTGTGGCCACATGCTTCCATTTTTTATATAAGATGAGCGGGGGTGACAGTGTACTAGAGGGGGTTGGTTGGGTGAATTCATGCTTAAATGTCCTTGGATCCAGGGGTGCTGTAACAATTTTTATAGTGGAGGTGCTGATGATGGAAACCATGTATTTGGTGGTGTTAATACTTCAAGCCAAGGGGTGTGGCAGCATCTCCAGCACCTTTAGTTCCCGCACCACTGCACAGATCGTGTTAAACCACAATCCAAATGTAATTGTGGCGGAAGGAAGGCAGGGCATGTTACCATTCTTATTTCTAATCTAATCTAATGAAACAGCCCATCTGGTTTTTTGGTCTTGGCAAAAGTGGACGCCTATTGCATCATGTCCTCCTTAAGTCCACAGTGGTCTCCCTACCTTTCCATTTACTTAGATTCTGATTGTAATGGAATGTGTAATGGAACTGAGTGGGTATTAGTAATGGAGAGTTTGATGTCCATGGCATGTGCTTAGTTTTCTGAAATATGAAAAATTTGATGACAAGAAGATGAGGCACTTCTGTGACTCAGTAGGAGAACCTGTATTTGACCAAGGCAAATCTCGTAGCAAAAGAATCTGATAGAATAAGTGTTGATTTTAAAATCCATTTCTCCCCGACCCCATGCACACCTTAGAAAATTAATAGTCCTTCCCTGCGCCTTCAGCCAAGGACAGGGCATGTAACCTTTATACTAAGGAACTTACAGGGGCTTTCTTGGAGTGTGCTGGCAGCTGGCCTTCTGTACTGTTCCAGTCAAATGGAAAATGTAGCATGTTCTCACTTGTAAAACAAATGTTGGTTCTGGTCTTATTAGTTGTTGTTGAACTTTAAATTATGTCCATTTTTCCATATTTTGTAATGCATACAACCTAGTTTGTAATAAATAAGCCTGCATCCAGCTGGCTGAAGTCTGCATTCAACTTCTAGTACATATGGCTCAGTCATCTAGCAGTTTGGTCTGATGGACTTCGCACAGGTCTAACAATCAGAACCTCTGGACCTCTAATACAATTGGCTCTGATACAACTTGCTTTGTGGTCTCTTAACCTCTCTTACAGGTGGGGAAACAGAGGCAAATGGGGATAATACTTCTCTCACAGCAGTGGCATGAAGATTAGGTATTTGTCTAGTGCTTTCCAAATAGATAGTACTTTGTCAGCACCAAGTATTATTATTATTATTATTTATTATTTTATTAGTGATCTAATTGGTTGAGACACATTCTGTTTGGTGTAATATAAAATGATCTCATTTCTGATTTTTATAGAAGTGACTATTGTTTTACCAGTTTTTAAATATTTCCAGGGAGGGATGAAACGATGCAGCCGGCCAAACCATCATTCCTGGAATATTTTGAACAAAAAGAAAAGGAGAATCAGGTCAATAGCTTTGGGAAGAATGCATCTGGCCAGACAAAAAATTCTTCTGATTGGAAGGTACCACAGGATGGAGACTACGAATGTGTAAGTATATACTTTGAAGTGTACTGTGGCCATCCCAAAGGTTTTCTGTTAATCTTACTATAAGAGCTGTCTTATTTGGACAAAGTACAGTGGAACCTCAAAGATACAAACACCAGAGTTAGACATACCGGTCAACCGGCCACCTGGTAGAACTGGAAGTAATTCTGCAGCAGTGACAGGAGACAGACACACACATTCTAACCCTTCACTACTTTGGGGCTTTAGCCCTAGGGCTTTGGGTCAGGGTTGGGGCTGTAGCTGCAGGGTGAGGGGAGTCAGGGCTCCAGGCAGGCAGTGGTGGTCAGGACTTCTGATCCTTGGGAGCACCAGGGCCTAGGGCTTCAGCCCTGTGGCTCCTTTCCTGGCTTCAGACTTGTAGGGGGCATAGGGACTTGGGGCTTAACTGTGAGGGGAGCACTGGTTTCATCCCCATCGTGCACCCTCTACCCCCTCTTCCTAGTTGAAACCGGGAGCAGAGCTGCTGGGCTGAAGCCTTGAGTCCCAGCACTCCTCCAAGTTCTAAAGCCCTGAGCCCTAGTGTTCCTGAGGGGCAGAAGCTCTGACCCGCCCCCTACCTGGAGCTCTAATTTACCCCCTTCGCACCATCCTGTGGCTGCAGCCCCAGTCCCCCCCAGGCGACTGAAGTCCATAACATCTTGTTCAGAATTATGAACATTTCAGAGTTGCGGACAATCTCCATTCCTCAAGCATCTGTAACTCTGAGGTTCTATTGTAATAAAAAGTCAAGGAGAATTTAAATGTTAACTCATTACAGCCTCTGAATGGGTATATTTTTCATGTAAGAACATCTAAGACACTCAGGTAAACTTTCTGTAATTTTACTCCTTTTTATTTGAAATGAGTAATGACTAAAATATAACCAAAATTCCATGTGGAAAATATTAATCCTTAATGAGTAGTGTGTGAATCAGTGTTGCCAAATCTCATGATATTTTTGGTATGTGTTATCTTAAAGCTTTATGTCTCAGAGTCATGTTATTTGCAAATCTCAGCCTTCATATTTTTTAAAACAAAAGCTGTTTCTAGCCGCCTTAGATACTAATGGAGAAAAGCTGGAAAATGGAGACCTTTAATGTCTCAAAACCAGGATGCAAAACAGGACCTTAAATTTGTTTTATTTAAAATCTCATGATGACTGTTAAGATACTCTCACTTTTGGGGGGGATCAGACTTATGATTTTTGAATGATTCTGGGGTT
Source organism: Dermatemys mawii (assembly GCA_007922305.1). NCBI lineage: Eukaryota > Metazoa > Chordata > Testudines > Dermatemydidae > Dermatemys > Dermatemys mawii. The sequence goes on along the minus strand of ML677360.1, from coordinate 12,869,914 downwards.
TGCAGTATACAAGTTATTATACAAGATGGATAATCCACCTTAATGTGGTGTTTTTCAGCTGTTTCTTTTGGTGATATTTCAGCAGAAGTTCTTTCTGTGTTAGCTGCTTTTGTTTTATTGTACTCTATTTTAACTTAGCTTGAATCTTGGGTAATATGAAGGAATCAGATTGAATTCATTAATGTTGAAATTCATTCCAGCATCATAAAGCCATGCAGGAAGCAAAATCTACCTCCTTGTCATGAGACATTGCTTCAGAGGAGGTATTTCAGCCCAAGGCTGGTATAGTAGCTGCAGTTCTTCTGTGCCTTTTGCACTGATTCATAGGGTCGTTGGAGCCATGAAAGCATAGATCCTGTAGTCTCTCCACTTTTAGCTTAAATAGGACCGACATGGAGACTCCACTGGAGGGCCATTGCCCATTCCTCCTGTAGACCTTTGTAACACACAAGCTCTGTTTTGCCCCTGCACACCACTGTTAATGTTCAGAATCACTTCAGAAACATGTTTTACAAAAGTAGTATGAAAGCTGCAGGCTAATTTACCAGCCTATGCACCAAAGAGCACTCCAGCCACAGTATTCCAGTCCTTTTCCTTCAAGGACTTGAAAATAACAGAAAATAAATATGTTTTTTCCATTTGACCCAGGATTATCTTCAGGAACCTATCTGCTCTCTACAGGATTACACCCTGTAGGCCATCTGCCTGGTAGTCAGGGCGAGCCTCTGTGTTCCATTTCCCTTCTAGCCTGTTCCTTGCAGATTATGCTCTGCAGGCCACCTGCCTGAGAGTTTTATATAAAACTGGGCTCTTCCCCTGACCTGGGGACTACTGCAGGAGCCTTCCTACTGCCTGCAGCTCTCCAACTAACTTGAGTTACTTGTTACCTGTTGGTTTTTTTTGAGTATCAGGTGATCTTCAAGCTGTCACCTGTGTCCTGGCCTCACAGCTTCAGCTGGGTAGTGGCTAATTAGTCACAGGTATGGTTAGGCCCAACTCCTTTTAAAAGGGTCATCCACCCTCTGACATAAAGTAAAAGAGGGAGAGAGTTATATTAAGGGGTGCCACATATCTTCCCTTCTCCATGTGTGCATGCTGTCACTGAATGGGTGTCCGTGTTGCCCAACGATTTGAGGCTAGACACTTTAGTGTAGTAAAGGATACACATTTCTTTTGAAAAGAGTTGTGGAGGAAAAATTGCTTTCTTCTGTTTTAATTCTAATAGGTTGATACCAAAATCCATCTAAAAATTTTTCATATAAATATTTTGGGACTTTATTAAAAACTGTGAAGACACCAATTTATTACCATAGAATGGTGTGTCCTCTTATGGATCAGTGCACATCTAATTCAATGGGAGTGCGCACACAATGAGGGAAGTGTGCAGTGTAGAAGGCACAAGGTAAAAGGGAAAGTTCTGTGACATAAGAATGACCATACTGGGTCCAGTATCCTGTCTTCTGACAGTGCCCAATGCCAGGAGCTTCAGAGGGAATGAACAGAACAGGTAATCATCACCTGTTGCCCAATTCCAGCTTCTGGCAAACAGAGGCTCAGAACATTGTAGCTTACAGAGAAGGAATATTTTTAGACTTGTGATGAGTAGCTGTTTTGGCTCAGTTATGACCTTGTTTACTGCCTTCTGTTATTACTGAAGTATTGCTGTTTACATAGATTACCAGTTTAGTGAAAACACAAAAAGGAAGCATTTTGAAAGCAATAAATCAAACATTATTTAAATGTTCTTAGGTCACCCTCATATATTAATTTGTAAAAACCTCACTTCCAAGCAGTGTACACTTCCTTAGCTCTATTTTCCCTCCATGCATGAATATGCCACAGTCTTGCATCTTAATTCTATAATTGTACTGACTCTCCAGTTAATTTTCTTTTATGTACGATAAGTACTTGAAAGCAACAAACATTAATGCTGAATTGGCACAAGGGTATTTCCTGCAGCCTTTAAATGAGGGTTAGTAACAGTAACATGTTGTGTAATCCAATCAAAAATTTAAAGCTGAATACCTCTCCTGTTTGGTTAAAAAAATTGAATAGTGTAATCTAATGATGGGGCTTTAGGCAAAAGTCATCTGTTAAACTGCCTAGTAATTAAATGTCCCAATGTCATAAATTGCTGGAAGTAATTTAGTGAGGTTCTTTCACTAGTAGTATCAAGCACGTTCAACCTAGACTGAACCCAGTCCTGGATTAATTCTGCTTTGTCAGAGGGGTGGACATGAGCATGCTTTTTATCTTAATTGCTGTGGTTCCAAGTAGAGACCAGATCAGTCAGCTTGGAGATAAATATTGGTTTCTCTGAGCCTCAAGAAATGTGATTCGAAATACTGTTTGGTTTGTTAGCACAGTCTAGTTTAACATTTTGTTCACCTTAAGTCCTATATGTTTTCTCCCTCCTAGCTTCTATAAACTGGAGACTCCTGGTTTATAAGCAAGTAACGAGAATAGTGTAGCTGAAGTTGACATAGTTAGATTGACTTACCACAGCATCTTCACGGTGGTGAGTCAAATTCTGCCGCTCCCCTGTTGATTCCTCCTGCGCCTCTTGCAGCGGTGGAGTACAGGAGTTGATGGGAGAGTGCTCGTGGATCGATTTATCATGTCTAGACTAGACGCCATAAATCGACCCCTGATAGATTAATCCAGAGGTGAAAGTAAGCCAATAGGCCCCGGTATGGCATACAGCAAGAGCTGATGCGCCGTACCAGAGCAGCCCGGCTTCCCCAGGCTGCAATTTAAAGGGCCTGGATTTCCCAGCAGAGGCTGGAGCCCCAGGCCCTTTAAATTGCCATCAGAGCCCTGCTGCTGGAGCCCTGGGGTAGTGGGGGACTCCTGTGGCTATTTAAAGGGTCGGGGATCCTGCTTACTCTGCCTCCCCTGTCCTTTAAATAGCTGCCGCTTCCTCAGGGCTCTGGCGGCTATTTAAAGGACCGGGGCAATAGAAGCAGGGGATCCCCGGGCTATTTAAAGGACCCGGGGCTTATTTAAAGGACCCGGGGCTTCAGCTGCTCCTGCCGCCCCCATCCTTTAAATTGCCTCCAAAGCCAGGGGCAGCACTTTAAAGTACCCAGCTTAAAGCGCTGCCACAGCAGCACTTTAACATTGTTGCTCTTTTTTGTGCCCCGCCCCCATCCACGGCCCTGCCAGGTCCCTACTGGCAGGGCTGCCAATGGGAGTGCAGAACGGACACTAAAGCTGACAATGGGGGATGGGGCAAAAGGAGCAGCTACCCAGCCCCAGACAGTGTGGGTTGGGGGGCTGCTGATTCCCCAGCCCCGCCCCTTCCACCCGAGGCCCTTCCCCTTCCAGGGAAGCTCCCGCCACTCCCCATACCGGTAAGTAAAAAATTTTACTTTCATCCCTGGATTGATCTCTCAGCGTCGATCCCTGCCATAGCGTAGACCTGCCTATAGTTAAACTAAATAGCTTGAGTTCCTGTAAGGCATGCTTTCTAATCCTTTAATCATTCTCATGTCCCTTCTCTGAACCCTCTCCATTTTATCGACATCCTTCTTTAATTGTTGGCAAAGAACTGGACACAGTATTGCAGCAGTGGTTGCACCTGTGCCAAATATGAGTCATAATAAGTTCTCTACTCTTAATAGAGATTCCCTGGTTCTTGTGTCCTAAGGTTGCATTAGCTCTGTTAGCCACAGTCTCACACTGGGAGCTTATGTTCAGCTGATAATCCTCCATGACCTCCAAATCTTTTCCAGAGTCTTTGCTTTCCAGGATGGAGTTCCCCATCCTATAAGAATTTCCTGTATTTTTTGTTCCTAGTGATATTAAAATGCATATTGTTTGCTTGTTCCTAGTTTATCAGGTGATCCAGATCACTCTGAGTCAATGACCTGTCCTCTTCGTTATTTACCACTCCTCCAGTTTTTGTGTCAAAGTTTATCAGTGATAATTTTAAGTTTTCTTTCAGGTCATTGATAAAAAATGGACTAAGAACCAATCCTTACAGGACCGCACTAGAAACAAACCCATTCAATAATTCCCTGTTTACAGTTAGCCAGTTTTTAATCTCTCTAATGGGTACTATATTAATTTTATATCTTCTTAATCAAAAATCACAGGATCCCAAGCCTTACAGAAGTCTATTACATTAACATTATTACCATGATGATCCAAAGTTGAAATCATAAAAAAAAAAATCAAATTGGTTTGACAGGATCTATTTGTTGATTTTTGCATTTATTACATTATCCTCCTTCAGTTCTTTCTTTAATCGAGTCCTGTATCAGCTGCTTCATTCTCTTGTCCAGTATTAGAGTCAGGCTGACAGGCTTATAGGTAGCCAGGTCATCCTGTTTACCATTTTTTAAAATTGGGACAACATTAGCTTTCTTCCAGTCTTCTGGAACTTCCCCAGTGCTCCAAGACTTAGGACTTGATTACACTGGCACTTTATAGCTCTATAAAGCCGCCAGGAGCGCTATAACCCACTACCCATCCAGACTGGCATGGCACATAGAGCGCTATAAATCCACAGTTATACCGGTCCTGGTAATCCCCTTTGCCAGAAGATTAAAGCTATAGCATATTGAGTGCTCCGTTTTAGCTCCAGAGTAAATGGGTAGTAACAATATATCGCTTTGAGTGATCTCTGGAACCGCCCCTAAGCAATTTAAGCCAATTAAGCCTCTTTTCCCTTTGTTTTGAACTCGGCTGGAGGAGTGTGGAAGCACGTTTTCAGAGCTTAGCTGTAACTCGGCAAATCAACAATGCAAATGTTTACCTTATGAGCAAGTATGAAGGAGAAGAGTAGCAGGCTTTGCATTTCAAAGACACTTTGTTGACACACTCTCAGCACGCCAAAAATCCACTCACTCTCTCTCTCCGCATACACACAATGCCCCCCTCGTTTTAAAAGCACGTTGCACCCAGCTGAATGCTGGGATAGCTGCCCATAATGCACCACTCCCCATGCTACTGCAAGTGCCACAAATGTGGCAACGCCAGTGCGGTTGTGGCTGTGAGTGTGGACATGCTGGAGCGCTGTCCCTGGAGCTGTATCTGAAAGCAGGTATAACCAAAACCACTATAAAGCTGTAAGTGTAATCAAGCCCTTACTGAAAATCCACATTAACAATCCAGCAAACTCCTCAGCTAACTCTTTTAAAACTCTTGGATGCAAATTATTTGAACCTGCTGACTTAAAAAAATCTAACTTTTAAATCACTGAAAACTTGTCTTTTTATGTTAGCACAATAATAAATTCCTGATCATGCTTTCTTGGCATCATTACAATACTGAAAGCTGTTCCAGATTCCATGGGAAAGTGGTGAGAATGAGATGGGAATAACTTCCTCTCACTTTTGTAGTTAATCTGCATCCTTTTGCTGTAATGTGATTTTTTTCTGTCTAATTCTAAATGTCTCTACAGAGCAATGCTGAGCTTTTGTTGGAGATAATATATTACTACTTTGCCTCACTAATCAAAAGGTTGGCCACAAATTCTAGGTAATTTCTTGGAAGTAAGTCAAATTTCACCAATACTTAGTGTTGGACACCATTGCAAGGGCATTTGGATATCCTCTTATGTTTCCCTACAGGCACCTGGAGCTATGTCACTTCTACTACAAAAAGTTAGGATTGAAACAGATTGTCTCAGTATTTACAGATAATTGTATCTCTCAGAATGTATTTATTAGCACTAGGGTCAACCCCTGATGCTTTAAAGTCTCAAATGAGCATTTGGCGTTTATTTGTTTTGAAGCCACCTGCACAATATCTGTGCTTTTGGAGGCCTGTTAGAGGTGCTTCTCTTAAGAGTTATGTTAATAGCCCATCTGTATTTAGCCATTTATGCTGCTTCTAACTTCCAGAGCTGCCAGTGAATACCTGGCAGAAATCCAGTTGATGAAAATGGGTATGCTTCTTCGTTCAAGGGATCTCAGGAGAGCCTTACTCATTGCCTTTAGCCCTCATTAAAATCCTCTAAATTCTCTTAAATATCAGGAATTCCTGTACTGGCAAGTTTTAGCTCTGTGGCTGGGCAAGAGACCATCATTCAGAAACAAAATTCATGGCTCTTCTCTTCAAATAACCCACCTTCTTTGGGAATAATCTTATTTGGTTCATGCCTAGGCAGTAGTGAATAAGCCCTTCTCTTCCCTTCCCTGTAATTACTAAAAGCCAGTGTCTCCCAGCTACCTCAGCTAATTGTTAACTGGTTAAATGAAGTATTTTTTAATCATTTAACCTGTTAACTTTTTAAACCTATATTTGCATCCCTAGCTCACACGTTCACTGTACTCAGTTTTGCATTAAACAGACACGACTTTTAGCCATGTAGTACTCCCATGGGGAAAATATTGTTCTCCATAGTAAATGTTCTCTATCTAGTCCTATCTGAGAAGTGTTTTGCAATTAGCTGTTTTTAAAACCCCTACTATGTGTCAGTCATAGAAGATAAGAATTAATTTTTGCCCATTTAATTTGTTGGACTCTGCAAGCCCAGCATAGATTCTTCTCTCCTCTCTACTCAGGTTGTCTTGTTTCATTTCTGTAACTCTCTTGGGGGGTTTATGCATTACAATTATTAGGACTCTTCAGAAGTTCTAGAGATAACATAAGGCAGTAATCATCATTGAGGTGGAAATATTCCAAGATACAGCTTGACTGACACATGACTGACAAAGGGTCAGATCCTCCTTCTAGCCTCCTTTGGCTAGGTGGCTATTTTGTATTTCAATAGCACCTACAGGCCCTAACAAAAATCGGGGCCCCACTGTGCTAGGTACTGTACAAACACAAAATTATCAACAGTCCCTGCCTCAGAGTTCACAGTCTAAATAGATGAGATAAAGGGTGGGAGGAGAAATGAAGGCGCAGAGGTGAAGAGACTTGCCCAAAATCATATAGCAAGTCAGTGTTAGAGCTGGAATTTGCTTCCATGTCTGAGCCCCAGTACAGTGCTCAGTTCTTTAGGCCATGCTTCCTCTTTGTTTTTGTCAGGCTGACCCCTGGGGATTGTAACTTGGACCAGAAAGCTGCATAAATTGAAAGATTCACACACACACAAAAAAGTAACTGAGCCATAGAAAGACACATTCGTGTATTGGATTTTCATTTATTCAGATAATGCAGAAAGTGGTGAAGGGAAATCTGGCAAACAGTTGAAGGAAAAATTACTGTGAAATGTATTTGCTTTAACTAATTTAACAAATGTAACCACATCTGTTGTGTCTCTTAAAAATTCCCTGCAATGCATTGGGAATGCAGTTGGTATCAGAACTGTAATTAACAGATGTACCTTGAAAGGAATTTATGGTACCATCTTGGTTTCCTCATTTAAATTACTTTAAAGTGTACATATTTAGACAAGACTATTTCCACAAGGCAATATTAACAATGATTGGTTAGTTTTAGAAGCCATCATTTCCATTTATGTGTACTTGATAGAAGTTATTGTAATTGTGCACGTCTGTAAGCTAGTTCCGGTCCAGAGCTTTTAATGGCCATTGTCCAGATCAGTTCCCTTCTGCAATATAATGTAACCCAAAGTCAGCCCTTTCTCTTACTTGAATAGGAATGCAACACTTTTTTCTGAGCTCTTATACTGAGAACATCTCAACATGTTTTTTAAAATAAAGCATTTCCCCCTCTTGCTGTGTCAATATCCTTTTGTGGCACCGTGGTCTTGGATCTGTTGTATTTAAGATCTCCCTAAGTTCTGAGATCTTTAAAAAAAAAAAACAAAACACAGTTGTAAATTTACTAGCAGGGAAGAGAAGGAAAAGCATTTTAGAAATGAGTAGTAGCTTTCTCCTGCAGAATTGTTGATGAAATGCTATTGTGGATTCCCTTCCCTTTTGTCTGGACATATTAATTTTGATTCTATGATATACTGAGCTCTGAACTTAACTCTTACTGAGACGTCTACAAATAATAATGTGAATGGACAAGAAAAACTTCTTGTTTTCAGAACAGGCTAAATCAATGTACTGTATTTTAGTTGTGGTGAAACTGAGATCATCTGCAGCCTGGAATCCTTTAGTTGTAAGGTTAAGTACTTTGTGGGCAGCGTAAGTCCAGGCACATTGGCTCATTAGTGTAGTGGTGAAAAGTGAATTGAGGCTCGATAGCCTTTTCAGTCCTAATCTCTCCACAAAAGGTACTGTTAGCATCCTAACATAGTGGCATGTCATTTACAACCCAGTACAGTTTCTTCTGCAGTGGCAGAATGATAAATTTAAAGTTTTAAGAGTATTTTTATTAATTAAAACTTCAAGCTTTATTACATATTCCTTTCTGATGCACTGACAACTTCATGGCTTGCAGAAGAATGTTAATGATCTGCTGGTTGTATAGTGAAACCATCTATTTATTTCAGTGCAAATGATCTATCAAGAGGAAGTGTTAGAGACCAAGTGATTTATTGATCATTCTGACCATGCTCTTCTTTACAATGACCAGAGTGTCTGATGTATTCTAGTCCTTTGTGAAAGTGTCATTTGTCTTATGAACAAATTGGTGTCTACCAATACCTGGTACATTCAGATTGCTTTCTGTCTTTTTGAACAGATGGCATTTATTGTTGGATGGCATTTATTAGCAACTAATTGTTGACATTTATGGCTTTCCTGCCTTTTGCCTGACTTTGTGGAAGTTGAGTTAATCAAAGGTGTGGGAATATACGAAAGAAGAAAGGTGGAGTTTTTGTACACTTTGTCAGCCCGCGGAGAGTAGCAGGCTAGATAACTAGCTCTGCTTCATTGCTTAGGGTTTGTCGTCACATACAGTGCAACAGCAGTGCAGCAGCATTGCTCTAGTGCTTTAGTGAAGACACTACTATGCCGATAGAAGTAAGGCATAGTTAATCCACCTCCCTGAGAGTCAGTAGCTGTGTTGTTGGGAGAAGCTCTCCCATTGACATGGTGCTCTTTATATGGGAGGTTAGATTGGTATAACTACATCATTTGGAGGTGTGGATTTTTTCACACCCCCTGAGCAATGTAGTTGTACTGATTTAGGTCTGTAGCATAGATCTGGCCTTAGAGGAGATCTGAAGAGCTGTCTCAAACAGCAAAAAAACCTCACCAAGGATGCACTTGTAGAGCTGATTGTACAGACAAGGTTTTTTAATTACATTGTTATACAATCTAGGGACACACCCTGACACTGTGTGAGATGTTTTTGAGCTTGTTTACCACTTAAGTTTTCTGCCTCTAATATGGCTCCCTGAGTTTTAATTCACTTGTATTTATGAAATTGCTTGGAAAATAGAAGTCAAGGAAGGTTCCAGAGACAGAAAAATAGGGTAGCTGTATTAGTCTGTGTCCACAAAAACAAGGAGGAGGCCAGTGGCACTTTAAAGATTAACAGATTCATTTGGGCATAAGATTATTTTAAGCAAGTGCTGCTGCTACCTTTCTGGCATGTTTGTCACATCCTTTCTAGCAGTAGTTTTAATGAGAAGCCTCCACACATCTGAAAATGTGTGTTTTTTACCCATGAAAGCTTCTGCCCAAATAAATGTTAGTATAGAAATATACATAAGGCCCTGAAGAAGTCTTATTTTGTTGGTTCTTCCCTATCACATGGCTTGAATGGATATTCTAAGATGAAGCACCAAAATCCAATTTGGGGGGCAGAGAATCCCTACTAGAACAAAAAATCCATCTTGCACACTTAGGTCTTTTGTATGACTTCTATTATACTTAAATTAAATTGAACCATTGTGAAAAGCATGTGTTAAAATAACATTCACTATCATTTTTTAAATGTACTTTTTCTGACCCAGAGCCTTATGCAGTGAATTAAGGTTGTTTGTATCAAGAATTCCCTTGAATATCTACATTTTTTGAGCAGGGCAAAGGGGAGCTTCCATTAAAACACTACTTTCTTCAACTGCACTGAATGTTTCATGACTAGACCAAATGCTTTCAGTGAATCTAGAGGGATTTCTCTGTCCAAACATTTTTCTTCTCCATCTATCATATACTCCCCATTTCCACTGGCAGTACTGGAATAGAAAATACAGCTTAGGCACTAGCTTTTAAAATAATCATACTTTGATCATAAAGTGAATTTATTTGGCAAGGTATTCATTATTTTAACTAGTCACGTCTGGAAACCGTGATGGATATTTCTATCTAGATTATGCATTACTTCGGCTCTATTCATAGCTAGAAAAAATAGACATACAGATTATAATGTATTGAATCCATAATGCAAAAGCTGCTTTTGATGGGAAAACACTAGTGCTACAACCTTTCTTAGAAGGAGAGGATTTAAGTTAAGAAAATAAATCCTGTTTCTTAAAAGACTCAAGAGGCTGGAAGGAACTGTCATTAATTCCCAAGATTCAAATTATAGCCCTCTGATGGGTCTCTGCTAATTGAAGGAGACCTTTCAGTAAAGCATACTGTCTAGATCAAGGTTCTCACACTTATTGCACTGTGACCACCTTCTGACAAGAAAAATTACTACACAACCCCAGGAATGGGGATTGAAGCCTGAGCCTGCCCAAGTCCTGCCGCCTTCGGGGGAGAAGCCGGGGGCAAAGCCTAAGCGATTCAGTCTCAGGCAGGAGTCCTGTAACATGAGCCCTGCCACCCAGGGCTGAAACCCCAGGGCTTCGGCCCCAGAAAGTCTAATGCCAGCCCTGGCAACCTCCATTAAAATGGAGTTACAACCTACTTCAGGGTCCTGACCCACAGTTCGGTAACCGCTGATCTAGATGTAATTTTTCACTGTGAAATTTGGTTATAAGATGAGACATCTTTCTATTGAGGCACTGTTTTATTCATTGGTTTTAAATGTCACATCTCGGCTCATAAAATTAGCCATTTCCATTTACCTGTCCAGCCCTACTTATCCAGCCATCCCTGCTCACTGCTTATGATTCTCGTAAGCAAGTGGTGCTGATACCTTTCTGGCATATTTGTCACATCCTTTCCAGCAGTAGTTTTTAATCACCGATGCTTTTAATAAAAGTTTAATATCTTGACATGTATTTATCACACACTCGCCTATTAAAAATGAACTTTGGCGTAAGAACATAAAAATGACCATATTGGGTTAGACAAATGGTCCATCTGTAAATCAGATCTTCTGACAGTGGCCAGTGTCAGATGCTTCAGAGACAATGAACTGAACTGGGCAAATATCATGTGATCTGTTACTCGTTATCCTGACTGCCAGAAGCTGGTACTGAACATGTCTACAATGCAATTAGACATCTGTAGCTAGGGGCTTGGGCTAAGAGGCTATTTAATTGCTGTGTAAATAACGAGACTTTGGCCACAGCCTCAGCTCTGGACCCCACCCCCCCACCTCACTGGGTCCTAGAACCTAGGCTCAAGCCTGAGCCCAAATGCCTACACTACATAACAGACCCTTAGACTGAGCCCCATGAGTCAGAGTCAGCTGGCATGCACTATAAGCATACCCTCCAAGGCTTAGGGATACCCAGAGCATGGGGTTACCAACTGAAGCTTTCGTATGAGCAATAGCAGCCAATACAAAGTACATGTGAACAGTTCTGAATCTCCATCACAAATCCATCAGTTCATTAAAAATATGTGGAAACTCAGTAGTGTTACCAGACTGATTCTGCGATAGGTTGCATCTACTGTCATACACAAGGGATTGAATTAGTGCAATCTTCCGCTCCTGCCTGTTCAAAAGATTCCTAAATCCATTATTGCTTATAATCCATCTCGTTTGTTTGCTAAATGTGACCAAAGTTTCAAGGCTATTTGTATTGGGAAGGTGGTCTTGAACCTGCATTGCAAACCACATAAACAAATTCATGGTTGCTGCAGATTGCTGGTTTGCTTTACAGCTACCTCCTTCTATGTAGGCTTTATGAAAAAAAACAAACCTGAGAGCTCTGGATTCCATTTTAACACAAAATAGAGATGCATCACATTTTGGATTGAAAACCTTATGGTGGCAATATTTGAAATGGGAAAAGTCAAGTAGTTCAGTGTTCCTAATTTTTTTTTAATATCTGCCATGGAAGATAATCATTTTTTGCTCTTTTTTTCCCCCCCATTGGGAGGAAAACATCTTGTAAAGTAGGAGTCATCATTCATTCATACTATTTCACTTGGCACAAACTGACCTTGATTTGATTGCAGAGCACTCACTGTTATAACTTATTCTTGCTGCCAAAGTTACATTTTTGTTGCTGTACCATATATAGCCGTCTGTTCTTGATATATAGCTTAATTTAAAAAGTATCCTTTGGGTGAGTTAAAAAATGCATGTAAAATATATAAGCTGCTGTTACGGTTTGCAGTTAAGTCTTTTTAGATTATGGCTGTACTGTAGCCTATCAGCCCTCTTAAATGGAAGTATTATGAACCTAACACCGTCCTATAATGTTGTTTACAGGACAAAACCTACAAAGCTATAAATGGATTGGCTCCTGGTTATCTTAGAGATGCCTCTTTCCCATGTGAGATTGTAACAGTTGATCAGCTGCGGTGGTCAAGTTGAAAATTCCTTATATCAACCATGAGGGGCTGGGCTAGGGTGTTTACAGGGAGTGGTGTTTTGATGCAGAATTCGTTTCCTCAGGGCCTAGACTTACTGACCTTAAGGTCATATAAGGTCCACTTGTTGTCTTGAGCTTTTTTGAGTCGTGAGGGGTAAGTGGTTAGGTGGAAGTTGTGAAGACAGGATGCACCTTTGGTATTGGAACACTTTGCCATATTTGTGAATTTTCTATGAAGAAGCTAGTTGACATAAGTGCTTTTTAAAATTTATTTTGATTTAAGTGCTAAAACTGTGTTTGGTGCCGTACAAACTAAAGGAAGAGACGGTCACTGCCTAAGGAGCTTAGTCTAAAATATTTATAAAACATTTCTTGGCTGCAGTCTATAGGTAGTACATGGTTTAGTTTGGACAAATATCTGAATTTCTGTGTGAGGCTGGTGAAAACATACTTGAGTCTCATTTCCATGCCTCTCTCCTTCCTTTTGTGTTTGATTCCTCATGATACGTTTTTTATTTCTTTGTTCAGTTTTGACACATGCATAGAAAAGTCTAATTTGTGCTCATTTTCAGTAGCATACTGTGTGTATAATTACTCAGTAGTCTTCCCTGTTTATCTCTCTAAAGCCCCTTTGCTAAGGTTTTATGCTGTTATCGGTATAGTGTAGTAGGCATCTTTCAGTCTTGAGAGACCATGGGTATGCACACTTGTGAGGTAAAGAATTTCCTCAGTTGGTTTTATGGCAGCCATGGTTGTGACTGAAGAAACCCACTGGAGAGACAATCTCTGCCATATCTGTCACATTTAAAGGTAATGTTTCAACCCTGTGGGCTCTGCCTTCTGCAAGCTCTTTTCTTCTCTCTTTAGCTGGATGGCGTCCTCTCGTAACTCTGGAGACCTCTTAGTTCTTGTTTCCAAAGGCTGTGGTCCTGAGTGTGATCTTCCCAGTTTGCCACACTTATTTCTTTGAGGTCTTGCTTGTATACTTCCTTGAAATGCAAGTTTGGGCATCTCTGGGGTCTTTTTTCAGATACCAATTCAACATAGTGAATGTCCTTTGAGATGCGCCCATCATCCATTCAGCACACATGCCCAAGCCAGTGGAGGCATCTCTGAGGAGTGTGTGCATTCTGGGTATACTGGCCCGCTTGAGCACCTCAGTGTTGGTGATTCCGTTCCTCCAAGAGATTCCAAAGATTCGATGAAGGCAACATATACGAGAGCTGGTGAGCCCCTTCTCCTGATGAGACTATAAGGTCCATCAAGGTGGATTTGATTTAAGGGACCAGCGGGGGAAACCCCAGAGCGATGGCGAGGTGAGCCCTCCGCCGCGTGCCGGCAGAAATTGGTTTGTGTGCCACCTTTGCCATGCATGCCATAGGTTGCCCACCCCTGAATTAGTCCAAAGGAAGAAAATATTCTTTCTACGGTGGTAGAAGAAGCAACTGGTGTTAAAAGTGAGATTATCACTTCAACAGTCTCTGAATCCAAGTGCTCCAAGTTCACTGGTGTGACTTTCTTTAAAACATCATCAGCAAACATTTATTTCTTGAATGGTTCACCCTTAGCTCTGAAGTTTATTATAGATGGCATTATGGAGGGATGATAATAGGATGTTATAGCCAACTCCTCTTCAGCAGTTAAGGTTTGACCCTGGTACCAAGTATTGAGAATATTTGCAAGAAAGGGAGCTGGAGATAGTGCTTGTCCCATTCATTTTTTTAATGCTTGTAATTCAACTCTGAATATTGCAGTTTCACTTTTGTTTCTACTGCCTGTCCCTCCCTTCTCACATTTATTTCCATTTATTGAGGTCCACGTCTCTCTCACATGCAAAATTACAGTGCTGATAACACACACATGATACACACCAGTCTTTGTGTGTTCTGTCAGTGTGGTGTTTTGCCAAACCCTCTTACTCAGTCTAGACATTGTAGTGGTGGCTTTCCCAAAGCAGATGCTGAGTTTCTGTTTCAAGTGAGAGGTTGACCATGATAGTGGATCCCAGGTATGTGAACTTGTTCACCACTTCACGTTCATAGTTGTTGATCTTGATGGAGGGTGCTGCTTCAACTCCTTAGCACATTAGGTTTGTCTTTTTAGGCTTATGGTAAGCCCCAAGTCTTTGCAGGCTTTGGAAAAACCGTCCATGAAGTTTTAGAGATGGGCTCTGTGCAGGTTGTCACTGCTGCGTCATCAGCGAAGAGGTGGTGTTGGATGAGGATCTCCCAATTCTTGGTTTTAGATCTGAATCTTGCAAGATGGAACAGCTATCCATCAGATCTGTGGGGTTTTGGGGGCATTACTTATGGAGGAGTTAATACAGTTATTGAATATTTCCAATTAATAGTGGAGGAATAAAACAGCTAGTGGACTCCTTAAAAGGCTTGCCCTGTCAACTTTCATACTGAACTCGATGAACAGCTGTTTTTTTAAAAAAATCAGTTTTATTATGCCCTTAGAATAGAAAGAAAAATGTACATCCACATAGGACCTATTAAAAAACTGTTGGAAATATTTAAAGTCCCTGGAAACTAACAGTCTCTATTGAAACAAATAGTGTTTGCAAGTGGCTAGTCTAGTTCCTTCGTGTTTTGTGTATACCCACAGCGCCATAATAAATAGTAAGATGGACGACTACTGGGAATCAAAAATAAAATTAGTCATTTAACTAGACATAGGTTTCTAGGGGACTGCACATGGTGAAATAGCATCTAAAATTCATCTGAAATCTCAGAGATTTGGCCCCATTTCAGTGAAGAGCACCATCTCTCACATTCCTGCAAGCTCAAGCTGTTCATTTTAAAATACCCTATAAACCGTTTGTTTTCAGTGCTCCTTCACAGGATTTTCAAGCAACTCTCATTCATTTTGCACTCAGATGAAACAATTTTGTTATCTTAAATTGATTGACTGTTGTAGTGGATAGGGGAATCAGATTGGCATTTCCAGCTATACTCCAGAATTGCCCCTTTACTCCAAAATGGCCCCACGGGTACCATAGGAGGTATCCTTCCTCTATAGCACTCTAGGCCTAGGGAACAAACAGGAGGCAGACATCTAAATTGCAATGGTTGTTTCTAATCTATTACTGGCACTTAAGAGTAAGCTTGGAAAAACCACAAGCAGATCCAACTCAGGTCCATCTCTAATAGACATTAAGCTGCTTTGTTTAACTCAGTTGTCAGTCTTTATGGGAAAAAATGCTGTGGAAATTGCAGTGCACTGTAGCTTTAAAGTGTATCAGGTCCTTGGACAAATGACCATAATTCATTGAAGTTATCCCTTGGGCCTTATGCCTTTTACTAAATAGAATAGCTAAGCCTACTGGTAGCTTAGCACAATTAGAGTCAGAGCACTGAAGAATCTATCAGTCTATTGGCAGTGGACTGTAGTTGGTCAAGGGGTTCAGCTCTTGTAGTTCTTGTTTGTGAACTTCTGTTCCTTCCTTTTTTCCTTTAACTAGCTAGGCATTGAGCTTTTGAACAAATTTTCCAGTGTTGCCTGTCTTCCAGTAGCATTTTCACAGCAGGGTATAATAAGTATTAATGGAATCTGTATGTAAATCTCAGAAGAATGCAAACAGTTTCATTACCACTTAATTATAACACTTGGGTAGTAAAAGCTTGCTGAATACTTTCCTCAAGCAGTGTGAAAGGCATGATACGAACTTTACTCCATGTTTAATTTTACTGCTCATAGAAGCTTCTGTAATTTATTGTAATGTATAAAAAGATTTTTGAGGATTCTATTTAAGAAAATCAGACAAATCGTAATCACTTGGCAGGGTGAACAAATCTGAAATTTCAAGACAAATCTATCATTGTGTAAGCACTTTTTCTTAGTACTGTTTTCAGAAAACAAATCTTCTGGATAGGCAAGAGAGGTTGAGCTCTCCTGTTGGTCCAGACAAGATGACCTTAGCTTGGTTTCTAATTCAATTACTGAAAAAATAGTGAGAACTTATCTTTGTGGTTTTTAGGATTAGTCAGCTACTTTCTAGGTCCCTGAAGGAGCTTAGATTTTAAAATGCTTGAAGTTCAGGGCTACAGAACAAAACTATTGAGTTTGTCACTTTCTTTGTTTTGATGACATGGTCTGGTGTGTGTTTTCAGATATGAAATACGTTACTTGCACTGATACTTGCTCAGACTAAAAAAGGAAATGGTCTTGGATCTCATATGATTAAAATGTACTGATCAAATCTGTGTTGAAAAAAAATCTTTGATAATTCATAGAGAATGGAGTTTTGGAGCCAATTTCCCGTTATTGTAACTCCTGTATATTACTGAGAGTAGTAACAATATGGAGTAGCTGTATGAAATCACTGATGGTAGAACCTTTCCTTTCTCAGCCATTTCAGACATTATTATAATCAATACTGAAATGGAATTCTCAGCTAATAAGAGCTAGTCAGTGATGCTCTAGTTCAGGCCCGTACAACATGCGGCCCGGGGGCCACATGGGGCCCGCACGGGCTCACTGTGCAGCCCACGGGGAGTGAGTAGAGGTGGGGCAAGCCAAACAGTGGAGTGCGGGAAAGCGGATGGGGGCGGGGAGAGGGTGAGGCTTTTTGGCCCACAGCTGGGTTTTTTCAGTAATATGGCCCTCCCTGCTTTCCGAGTTGTGCAGGCCTGCTCTGCTTATTGATGCGGAGCTGCATGGTGTTTCCTCAGTTATACCGTTCCCTATAATCTGGATGTGGGTGTCTGATTCGCATAATCACTGTAGTCACTTCACAATAATTGTGTAGTGAATGTACAGATCTCTTCTACTGGCCTCTATGATCCGTCTGTAATTGCTTCCTGTATTTGGAATTTTCTGACTGTTTGCCAGCAGCAAAGATGCTGTTTTAGCTTCTCATTCCCTTCAGAGGAAATAGAACAACTTCCAAACGGTGAAAAGGAAAGAAAATAAAGCTGTCAAAAAGGTGAAAGGGAAATTGTGTTTATAAAGCTACAAATGCTTTTGACTTTTGATCCTCTCATCTTTCTCCCCACCATCCTCCCTGCCAGCTGGCAGGGCCTCTGTATTATTAAACTGAATGACAGGGAGGGGCTGGAATATTCCTATAATGACTGAAAATAATCCAGGAGAGAAGGGCCTTGCTGACCTGTAAGGAGAGAATGGATGTGTATAGATAGGAGGGACGATAGTAATGTGGTGAGCAATAAAGTTATTGCTGTCCTTGATACAGAAAACATGAAACCTGAACATAAACTGGCATATAATAGTAATCCCTTCAGATAACAAGGGGTCAGAAAGTCAGATATCTAAGTAGTGAAAAGTAGTGAATATCAAGGAAGATTTGAGGTCACTTGGTTCCGGCATATGAGTACCTTCACAGAGGGCAAATAGCTTGTACTAAAGAGCTCTTTGGTTCTTAGTATGCCTTTCTCAGATAGATTAATGGCTGAAAGAAAAACCAGAGAAATTCATATTTGAAATATAAAGCTTTTTTCTTTTTAAACAGTGGAAGGTGATTGTCTCAACTGTTCAAATACCATTGTTGGTCATAGGATCTCCATCTTTTGATGTCTTCAGCTCAAGACTGGATGCCTTTCTGGAAGATGTGCTTTGGGGCATGTCTTCACTGCAGTTAACCCAAGAAAATGATTTTCAGTTTTGAGCACCTGGTTAACCTAGCCTGGATGTGAGCAGCCACACTGCAAAGTTGTGCTGGCTATAAAACAAGAATTCAGATTTGCGAAAAGGTTTCAAGGACCCCTCCCTCCCTTCCACTCCAATGTGAAACAAAAAATGAGACCTTTCCAATTTTTTTGTAAAACAGGAAAACACAGACTGGAGAGTGAATATCATAGGTTGGTTGAGTCTACAGCACATGTCTACACTGCAAAGAAAAACCTGTGGCACTCCATCTCAGAGCTCAAGTTAATTGACTCCAGCTCATGGAGCTTGGGCTGTGAGGTTAAAAATAGCAGTGTAGATGTTACTCCTTGGTCTGGAGCCTGAGCTCTGAGACTCGATACCATGGGTTTTCTTTGCAGTGTAAACATATTGCAGATGGGTCTGGGACTCGGCTCGCCTTAAGCAACTGTGTTTCCACTGAGGAGGTGAGGAAAAGGATCAGATGATAGCTTGAAGATCACCTGATCCTCTGAAAGCCAGCAAGTAGCTCAGCTGAGCTGGAGACATGGGAGTTGGTAGACTTCTGCAGGAGACCATGGAGCAGGGACAGAGCCCTGTCCTAATTACATAGGATTATCAGACAGATGGCTTGCAAAATGTAATCTACAGGGAACAGGCTAGGAAGAAGAAGAGATGTTTGCCTAGACTCCCAGGCTGATGGCCTGTGGATTGTCTATCTGTAGGGAGTAGATAGACCTCTGCAGAAGACCCTGGGAGGTGAAAGGGCATGATTGTATTGAATGTGTGTTAACTAGCTTTAATTTGAAGAAATAATACTGACACTCTGAAGAAAAGGGACTGGAATCCTGTGGCTGGAGTGTGTTCTTTAGTACCTGAGCCAATGATGAAGCCCACTGGCTTACAGTGGAGAGGTAGAAAATTTTAGATGATTCCCCATTCCCCAATTTCATGATGGATTTGGGCCCTGGAAGAAAGGGAATGGGAAGAAGGATGCTTTGTTGCGTAACCCTGAGACAGTGAGGTGATTCAGCTGCAGTGGCAAAAAGCCCATATTCATGAATAGTAGAGTAGAACTGACATAAATGTACAAGTCCCAAGGACCCTGGGTCTGCTGTAACATAACCAGTCTGTCTGAAATACAGTACCATTACTTGATTCAGCTGGGAGAAGGATTCCAAGCATGCTGAACTAGGTCTTTTCTTTCCTTCATAGTCAGTAAGGTTTGGTCTACACTCAGGTTTTGGAGTGAGGGGTTTTTTTTAAGGGTGGGGGACATGGATTCATCTAACTATTTCAGTTAAGGGTGTCATTCTTACACCCAATATAGTTAAACTGGTATGACTCCTAGTATGGACACAGTTATGCTGGTGTAAAAGTGGCTCATTTCCATAATGGGAAGTCCATTTTGAAACCAATATAGTTAAAGCAATAGAGTGTGTGTAGAGATATCTATGCCTACTGTTCAGCATCAGCCCTCTCTCCCTCTTGGAAATTCCAGCACAAGTGATGTTATGAATCACACCACATGCTACACAGCCTACGGTGTGTGCAGCCAGAACACTACTTAAATAATTAAGTTACATTAAAAGCAGAAGCTTGTGCTGTTACAATTTATTTTTCAAATCCTTTGAAAAATTAATATCTGTATTTTAATCTTACAAGAAATTCCACAGTGTTTGCATTCACCCATTGCCTTCACATTATTGAGAAACTTCACTGACATTCTAAGGCTTAAAAAATATCAAGGTAATTAGTATTTAGCAGAGCACTATGGTTTGTGCTTATTAACTATAATATCTTTTCATGACTTAATTTAGCATACAATCAAGCCCTGTGCTGCTTAAGGCAAGCTGAGTACAATTGACTTCAGACGTTTGACCATGTTTATAATTAAATCTATTGGTTGTCCTAGTTTTGTGATTTCTAAAACAATTGCTTGCATTGGGCAACTTGTTCTAGAGTGATAAAATATTTAATGCCTGTTTTCATGGGCCGTTGGTGTAGAAGAGAATGAGACCTTAATTTTTATGTTCGTGTTTAATATATGCAGGTGATGTTCAGCCAGCACTTCAAGGGAAAGTGCTAGAGAGGAAAAATAGTTGTTTTTAACAAAGCTAAAAACTTGCCAGTTTCAAGATCTGAATTCTGTACCACTGCTCAGCATATGAAATGCCTCTCTGCATTTGCTTTATTTTTGCCAAAAGAATAACAAACTTTTTGCTGGTTGTTTGGGTCCTCAAAAAACAAGCTGGTAGCATTGTTCAATAATTTGCTGTACTCAACGACTCTTATTTAAAACAAAGTGCATATATTTGGTATGATGCTTAACCATTATTTCAGATTGCAAAAAAGGCTTGTACCAAGAATGGCCTAAGCTTTTACATCTGTCACAGCTCTTATACTTGAATTGTTGAGACTTTACATACTATCTATCTTAGTGTCTGCTATAGTAACACACTTGAGGTTTGGATTCTCGTTACAGTTTGTTGGATTGCAAATAAACTGTGTACAAATAACATCAAATCAGCAATTGTCGCCCAGGAATAAAATTCATGGTTTACAAATGAAGAATGAAAAGTACAAAAATTTAGGTGGATAAGCATCAAAACCCGATTTAGCAGGAGGCTGAATAGTATATTTCTAGGTCTTGACCTAGGTTTTATTAAAGGGAAAACATCCAGATAATATTGATGATATAACTCTCTGAGCCAAGATCATTGAAACACAAGTGCACATAGTCTCTTGCATGAAATGCCTTCCATGCCAAAGGATCTCTAAGCACTTAACACACTATTTATAGGAATCCCTTCACCCACCACTGAAATGTAGCCACTTCTGGAGTTAAATGTGCAACTCCATGCAGCTTGATCTGTATTGTTATGTACAAGAAGCTCAGATACTTTGAGATTCACTTATTTTATGGTATTGCAATTTGCTGCAAAATATCCAGTTCCTGAAGACCTGAAATTTGACGCAAATAGTTTGGTAACAATTAAAACATATACCAAGTTTTATTTTGAATGAGTTCATATGTCTGCCCATCTACATTTAAGGTTCTTTATCTGTTTGCTATGAAGACAGTGTGAACCAGGGTATGTTGTGACATATATAACTTACAAGCATGCTATTTATAACCTACATCCTATGACCCCTTCTGCCTCTCCAGCTACTGTCACATCTCTCTTCACATCAAGCTCCTTGAGCATGCTGTCTGCTCCTAATATTTCAAATTCCTCTCCTTTCTTGGGCTGTTCTGCAATCAAACTTCTGCCCATCCGCTTTGTCTCACTAATGTCACTTAAGGTGAATGGCACTTGGCCTTGTACAAGTATGTCTTCTCAGTTCTCACCCTGCTCAGTCTCTCCACTGTCTTCAAAACAATCAATCGCTCTTCCCTCCTTGGGCACAGAATTCTGAAACCCTAATCTGTTTCCTTTCAGTAATTTAATGCAGTATCTCCCTTTGCAGATGGTGACCCTTAATATCATCCTTATTTACTTCTTGCCCTTCTGCACTCTACATCTGGGTAAGCTCTTTATAGTGTAACACACCTTAGACTAGATGTTTTTTCAAAAGTGACTAATGATTTTGGGTGCCTCCATTTTTGGATGTCCATTCCAATTATCTGTTCCTTCAAGGGGTTTGATTTGCAGCAGATGCACTCACAGCATTTTTCTGAAAATTAAGAACCCTTTCATGTGGGTTAGTTCAGGCACCCAGAAATGGGAGCAGCCAAAATCACCAAAGGGTCTCAAAGTAGAACTTCCTACTCTAATTTATAGCATGCCATTTTTGTGTAATTGTGTTAGATTTTAATGGAACAAATATAAGACACAATACTTAATCTGAAAATCCATATCCGTCCCAAAACCTGTTGTAATAACATTCTCAAGATACTGTATCTCTAGTAGCATATCACATTTTGGCATTTAATGAGTTAGCATAGCATGAGTACCCCCCTGCCCCCGTCATATCTAAATTTCTCCTGTCTAATACCACAAGCAAATAATCAGTTTAGTACTCTGCTGACATAAAAATCTAAGCTGCTTTGAATTTCCTTGGGGCATTTTAGATGGTGGATAAGCATTCAAAGGTGGTTACATTTTGGTGTGTTAAACTGAGAATAAATGGAAAATACACTTGGTAAAAGTTTAAAAAATGTGGTTTTGTTAGGTTTATTTGTCTGGCTCAGATGTGCCTCTACCATCAGGAGCTTCTTTCCCCATGAAGCTTCAGCTTTCTTCCTTTTGTATTTTAATCTTGGAAATGCCCAATCCTCCTGATGAAATTATTTGGCAAAACCCATTTTCTACAGACAACAGAAATGGAGTTTTGACACTGAGGTCCAGGCCCGGTAAAAGCCAGTCAGAATATGTGGGCAAAGGTGGTAGGTGATAACCGGGCATGTGAGAGAAAATCTATTGAGAACAGTTGGAAAGTTGGAAGAGTAACTGGGGAAGGAAAAGGGACTCCCCTCAGTGCAGTAGATACTAGTTATCTTTTCACTGAAGTCCCACTAAAAACCCTGTGTTATCCCTGTTACAAACAAAACCTAAATGTTATTTTCCTAAAAAAACTGAATCTTATTAGCAACTAAATTCTAGCTGTGGCTACTGACGTTGGCTTTGGAAATGTATTGGGAACTTCCTGTTTCCTTACCTCTTGATGCTGGCCTGAGATTGTAATAGTGCACTGTTTCTGGCAAGAAATTTTGCATGGCTGTCACCCTATCGTTACTTAAACTTTACCTGCCACAGCAACTTTGGGATGTGGTTTGATCACAGGTTCACTGCTTGAAACTAGGTTTAAGCTGCTTGACAATCAGATGGAGAACCTGCAAATCTGCCCTCTGATACCCAAGAATAATGGTCAGATTAACAAGAGTGGCGGACTGCTGGGTGTTCAATAAAACTGCAAAATCCTTGCAATTTCTAACTAATCTTTCTGTGGCTTTATAGTCTCTTGACTTTAGGAATTAATTTATCTTTTTGAAGAGCTCTTTATTTATTTATGACTTCCTGTTCTTTCATAAAGCTATCTGTTCTATCATATTTATGTACAATTCATCTTTGTGTTTGGCTGAGATGCACTGTATATAGGATGCACTTCAGAGGTGAATAACACCTTATTTTGAAAACTCAACAGTTTAGTCAACAGAGACAAAGCACAGAATACATAATAAAATGAGAAAACTCTAACCAATTTTGAAACTGTGTCCTTCTAGAAATAAAGCACTTGTGTATTAATCACTTGTCAGGGTAAAAGACAGTTGGTTAAGATGTAACTGGTTCAAACTGCATCATGTTCCATTCATTTGTGAAAGACTGGAAAGTTTATTTTCTAAAATGAATTTTACAGCTTAGTTAAGAATTTGACTTTGTAGTTTAGAGGTTAATATAGTTGATAAAACAGGCATTTGTTTTGCTACTAAAAACTAAGTATTCTTTATTTTGTGCTATAAAACTGCTTATTCATCAATTATCAGTTACTGAAAGTATGTGGAGACCGTGGAATTATTGTTTTTTAACCTCAATAGTTTGATTTTGTTACAAAAATCGGTATCTGGTTTGAATTTGAACTCTGATGCTAAAAGAACCATCTGCTCTTACTGGCAATGGAGTATTGGCTATGCTCCTGTGGAGCAAATAATAACAACATAAGAAGGGCCATACTGGGTCAGACCAAAGGTCCATCTAGCCCAGTATCCTGTCTACCGACAGTGCCCAATGCCAGGTGCCCCGGAGTGAGTGAACCTAACAGGTAACGATCAAGTGATCTCTCTCCTGCCATCCATCACCCCCCTCTGACAAACAGAGGTTAGGGACACCATTCCTTACGCAGCCTGGCTAATAGCCATTAATGGACTTAGCCTCCATGAATTTATCCAGTTCTCTTTTAAACCCTGTTATAGTCCTAGCCTTCACAGACTCCTCAGGCAAGGAGTTCCACAGGTTGACTGTGCACTGTGTGAAGAACTTCCTTTTATTTGTTTTAAACCTGCTGCCCGCTAATTTCAATGGGTGGCCCCTAGTTTTGCTATTATGGGAACAAGTAAATAACTTTTCCTTATTCACTTTCTCCATACCACTCATAATTTTATATACCTCTATCATATCCCCCCTTAGTCTCCTCTTTTCCAAGCTAAAAAGTCCTAGCCTCTTTAATCTCTCCTCATATGGGACCCATTCCAATCCCCTAATCATTTTAGTTGCCCTTCTCTGAACCTTTTCTAATGCCAGTATATCCTTTTTGAGATTAGGAGACCACATTTGTACACAGTATTCAAGATGTGGGCGCTCCATGGATTTGTATAAAGGCAATAAGATATTCTCCATCTTATTTTCTATCCCTTTGTTAATGACTCCTAACATCCTGTTCGCTTTTTTGACTGCCGCTGCACGCTGCATGGACATCTTCAGAGAACTATCCATGAAGACTCCAAGATCTTTTTCCTGATTAGTTGTAGCTAAATTAGCCCCCATCATATTGTATGTATAGTTGGGGTTATTTTTTCCAAAGTGCATTACTTTACATTTATCCACATTGAATTTCATTTGCCATTTTGTTGCCCAATCACTTAGTTTTGTGAGATCTTTTTGAAGTTCTTCACAGTCTGCTTGGGTCTTAACTATTCTGAGCAGTTTAGTATCATCTGCAAACTTTGCCACCTCACTGTTTACCCTTCCTCCAAATCATTGATGAATAAGTTGAATAGGATTGGTCCTAGGACTGACCCTTGGGGAACACCACTAGTTACCCCTCTCCATTCTGAAAATTTACCATTTATTCCTACTCTTTGTTCCCTGTCTTTTAACCAGTTCTCAATCCATGAAAGGATCTTCCCTCTTATCCCATGGCAACTTAATTTACATAAGAGCCTTTGGTGAGGGACCTTGTCAAAGGCTTTCTGGAAATCTAAATACACTACATCCACTGGATCCCCCTTGTCCACATGTTTGTTGACCCCTTCAAAGAACTCTAACAGATTAGTAAGACATGATTGCCCTTTACAGAAACCATGCTGACTTTTGCCCAACAATTTGTTCTTCTATGAGCCTGACAATTTTATTCTTTACTATTGTTTCAACTAATTTGCCCGGTATGGACGTTAGACTTACCGGTCTGTAGTTGCCGGGATCACCTCTACACCAGCCTGTGTAAGTATTTCTGGGGCTCCAGGTGAGCAGCACTTCTACCAGGTGACCTTGGCAAAGGCACTGTCAACACACTCTACATCCAGGGAAAGCAGTCACTGCAAGAAGTGCTGTCCACAGTAGAGGCAACTGTCAGCTTCTCCCATGACCTCTGATTGGCCCAGACCTACTATTTAAGCCTTGAGAGAATGCAAGGAAGTCATCTATGTAAAAAGGTTGATCCCTGACCTGCTGCTGGGAGACCCCCACTTTGTTTCTGGTTCCTGCTGCCTCATCTGGCCCTCCAGTTCCTGGCCATTGACTCTGATTCAAATTGCCTACAGCTCTAACCACTGGACCTGACTGACCGTACCGAGTGCCTGACAGCCTGCTGGCTTCAGAGTCTATTACAAAAAAAAAAAATTAAAAAAAAAAAAATCCTAAACTGTATGAGACATGGGAAAGGTGCTAAGAAAGGGGTTTGTGCTAACTGGGAGATGAGATTCAATGTCAGATAACGAGAATTGCAAGGAGAATTGGGATTCAGAGGTTTTGCTTGCCCTCAGAGACCATTTTGTGGCTCTTTGTGCAGTTCGGTGTGAATCTGATTTCATATGCTGGAGACCAAGAATTGGCTTGTAGAAATACTGGCCTGTAGGGGAAATGTATGAAAGCTGCTGGAAAATTACAGTTACATCTCTTCTATGCCTAACTTTTATTTATTTATATATAATTAGTCACAAGATAGGGAGCCTTTTTACATCTGTCACTAATTCAGATCTGGTCCAGATCAGCTGTGACTTCACACAGCTAAAGGGTTGTTGGCAAGGGGCATGTAAAATAAAATTGCCCACTAGGAGCTGGTCTGAGACCAATTTCCGCACAACTCAGTTGACACCATCAGGGGCATTCTTGTCACAAATGAGATATGACTTTTTCTCCTTGCTCCTAGTAATGGTCCCTGAAGACCAGGATTAAGGTCGCTTGCCAGGGAAAGCTTGCACTATCACTGCTGTACCTGCTCTCTGGATAATAAAGGACTTCACTATGCGATTTAATACAACCCCTGCTTGCTTGCTTGTTCTTTCTTTGGATTTTAATTCATTTATATTGGAATACTTGCACTCTAATGTCCCATGTTTTTACTTGTTTAGAGCAGTGGGGAAGGGTGGTAATTTTTCACCCTTAATTTGTGTTTTTAAGGTAAATATTTTGTGCAATTTAAATCTGGCGTAGTCTGGCTAGAAATACTGTAGCTGTTGGAAGACTGTCTCTGGAGCTGACAATTGCAGAGGTATAAATTACAGAGCACTGTGCCCTTGGATATATAACCGGTGGCTATGTCTAATGTGTCTGCTTCGATCTATTATTTATTCTCTTCTGCTTGGGATCTTTTACATTCAATAAAATTAAATATTGCAGTGATACCTCACTTAACTAACAAATGAGAGTCTGTTAATCTTTTTCCTATTTTTTAAGGATTGAAATGAAAAAACAAACTCAGAAGCAGATTGATGGAGTAAACATTGCATGGCATCAGGTAGAAAATTATCCATAAGTCTTCCTGATCTGACTGCATAGGAATCTCATGGCTACCTTGAGTCTTTTCTTCAGCGAGTGGGTACATGGGTGTAATTATCTATCTCCAAGGTGCCCATCACCTTATCTGAGATAGAGATGCAGGGATATTGAAAGGCAATGTAGTCATCTTTATTCTGCAGTTTAGATTATGTATGGGAGTTTGTCAGAATATAAGCATGATTCCCGTACTGTTTATAAACGATGTACAAAATTTGAAGGACAAATGTATAAATATACAATTGGTTGGATTGGAGAGTTCCTCATGAGCAGTTGCATCACTGATCAGATAGTTTGTCTCCTGTTGTGTATCAATGTGATGTAATGAGGTCATTTGAAATACCTCCAGGAAAAATAAAGCTGTTAATTTTGAGTAGTTCTAAACTAGATCAGAGAACTGGTAGGTAAACTCACACGGGAAGAAAATATAAGAAAAAAAGAAGTTCAGGAGAACTGGTAGTTTTCCAAAGACACAATATTAAAGGCAAAACAGCAAACTATCCTGATGTGAAGGAAAGATAGGAAGAATAGTAAGAGTGCCAATATGGCTCGATCAGGAGCTCTTTAATGACCTAAAAATCAAAAAGAACTACAGAAAATGGAAACATGGACAAATTGCTAAGGATGAGTATAAAAGACTAGCGCACACCTGTAGGGACAAAATAGGAAAGTCTATGACACAAATGAGGCCCACCTAACAAGGGATGTCAAAGGCAAGGTAGTTTCTGAAATACATTAGGAATAAGAGAGAGACAAAGGAAAGTGTAGGTCTACTACATAACAGGGAAGAAGACAAATCAAGAAAACCAAGGTGTTTAAAATCTGTTTTACTTCAGCCTTCAATAAAAGGTTAATGGGGACCAGATCCTCAACATAATTAATACTAGCAACCAGGGGGAAGGTAACACAACCAGAATAGGAAAGAACAGGTTAAAGAATATTCAGGTAAATTAGCTGTATTCAAGTCAGCAGGGCCTGATGAAAATAATCTGGGGGTACTGAAGGAACTAGTTGAAGCAATCTCAGAACCATTAGTAATTGTTATTGAGAACTCATGGAGGACAGGTAAGCTCTCAAAGAACTGGAGAAAGGCAAATATAGTAGGTATCTCTAAAAAGGGGTGGGGGAAACAGACCTGGGGAATTTCTAGCTTAACTTCAACACAGGAACAAATTTTAATATAATATATGGAGATATACCAATCTCATAGAGCTGGAAAGACCTTGAAAGGTTATTGAGTCCAGTCCCCTGCCTACACTAGCTGGACCAAGTACTGTCCCCTGACAGATTTATTTTTGCCCCAGGTCCGTAAATGGCCCCCTCAAGGATTGAACTCACAACTCTGGTTTTAGCAGGCCAGTGCTCAAACCACTGAGCTACCCTCCCCCCATTTATTAATTATTAAACAATTTGTAGGCACTTGGAGGATAATAGGGTTATAAGGACTAGCCAGCATGGA
This sequence comes from Dermatemys mawii, assembly GCA_007922305.1. Lineage (NCBI taxonomy): Eukaryota > Metazoa > Chordata > Testudines > Dermatemydidae > Dermatemys > Dermatemys mawii. The sequence continues at coordinate 12,841,662 of ML677360.1, read as the reverse complement.
TTTATCAAGGACAAATCATGCCAAACCAACCTAATTTCCTACTTTGACAGGATCACTGGCTTAGGGGTGAGGAGAAGCTGTAGATGTAATATGTCTTGATTTTTAGTAATGCTTTTGACACAGTCTCACATGGCATTCTCATAAGCAAACCAGGGAAATGTTGTCTAGATGAAATTACTATCGTGTGTACACAAGTTGTTGAAAGACTGTACTCAGGTTAATTATCAATGGTTTGCTGTCAAACTTGGAGGATGCATCTAGTGAGGCCCTTGTCAATATTTGTACTAATGACTTGGATAATGGAGAAGAGAGCATGTTTATAAAATGGGTAGATGACACCAAGCTGGGAGGGGTTGCAAGCACATTGGAGGATAGAATTAAAATTCAAAATGACCTCGATAAATTGGAGGATTGGTCTGAAATCAACAAGATGTAATTCACTAAAGACAAGTGTAAAGTACTACACGTAAGAAGGGAAAAATCAAATGCATGACTCAAAACGGGGAGTAATTAGGTAGAAGTACTGCTGAAATAGATCTGAAGTTATAGTGGCTCACAAATTGAACATGAGCCAACAACATGATGCACTTGCAAAAAAAGCCTAATATAATTCTGCTGTGTATTAATAAGAGTGTAATATGTAAGACATGGGAGGTAATTGTCCCACTCTGCTCAGCACTGGTGAGGCCTCAGCTGGTGCATTGCGTCCAGGCACAATACTTTTAGGAAAGATTGTGGACAAATTGGAGAGAGTACAGAAGAGAGCACTAAAAATGATCAAAGGTTTAGAAAACCTGAGCTATGAATAAAGGTTAAAAAAAATCCTGCACATGTTTAGTCTTGAGAAAAGATGATGGGGGAGGGAGGGAGCTGATAAGTCTTTAAATATTTTATCGGTTATTATACAAAGGACAGTGATCAACTATTCAACATGTCCAGTGAAGGTAGGACAAGAAGCAATCAGTTTAGTCTGTAGCAAGGGAGATTTAGGTTAGAAACTAGAATGTTTTCTAATGATAAGGATAGTGAAGTACTAAAATAGGCTGCTAAAGGAGGCTGTAGAATCTCTATTATGGGGGTTTTTTTAAGAGCAGGTTAGACAAATGCCTGTCATGAATGGTCAAGATATTTGTGGTCCTGCCTCAGTGCAAGGGATGGGATAAGACAAACTTTACCCCCAGATATCTGTACATTATTAGACAATTCTTCCTTTCTTTCCTATCATTTTGCCTCTGGCATTTTTTCCTAAAGAAAAGTAAATTCCAGTAAGCATAAATTCATGGAATACTGAAGTTTGTGACACTGCCCCACGACAGAGATGTGTACGGTAAAAATTGAATATATTGTAGAAAATAGTGGTCTCTGTGGTTTGTATTGGAGCCCCAATTACCCAAACAACGGGGGCCATGACATTTTTTAGGCAAAAGTTTACTTTGGTAGTGATATACAGTGAGGGTAGGGGACAACCTTAATAAAGCAACCTTTCAGATTACAGGATTTATAATGGATTTCAAATGCACTACAATTACTTGTGGTTACTGTCCTATGAAAAGGATTTACACTAATCGCATAGGGTCTCATCAAAGATATGTGACTTATATCGACAACTCCATATCATTTTAATTTCAATGAAAGTGAAGGACTCATAGCCCTAGCTTTGGTTAGATGTGGTTTTTTGTTTCCTTCCCACCACTCCACCAATGCATCTCTTCATACTGACCCACAACACCTCTTCTGTTCCAATTTTTCACCTCCTTTCAGGTTCTTATATCCTACCCATCAGCATGGTGTCTGAGCATCTTCCAGAGGTGCACTAAGCAATATGTGCTATACATGGTACCTTCTCTATGACTCTCCTCTCACTAATGGGAGAAATAGTCTACAGATTTTATTTTGTTATGAAGTGCTATGTGCTTTTATTTGTGAAAGCCAAGTCAAAAGCACACCCTGCACTTGGATGGAGGCTGGTGAGGTATGTTCTTGGTTTCTGAAAGTGAGAGTTCTGGTCCTAGATTGGCTCCGGCACAAACAAGTATTACATTTGCAGTAGATAGTTGCTTTGTGCATAGTTGACAATGATGGTCTTCATCCCAGATTGAGGTTACTTAAGTGTCCCAGGCTCATGTTAGTAAGAGCCTTGAAGATGAGGACTGAGACTTCACATGTACTGTTATGTTGGGAACACAGAAAGTGCCATTCTGAATCAACTCCAGTGGTCCACCTATTTTAGCATCCTGTCTCAGGCAGTGGCCAGCATCAACCGCTTCAGAGAAGGTACAAGAAACGCTGCAAGAGACAGAATACTCTCCCATGGAAACCTCCTAATCTCTTACTTAGATTAGTAGTTAGAGTTTGGCATAGGCCCTGAAGCATGAGGTGTCCCATCATTTCTATAACTTTAGTTTTGTAGTATTAATGCTGGCTGTTCTGTGGGGAATGACAGCCATTTCAAGGTTTAAAATGATGTAGCCATTTAATCTACATATTCAGCATTGAATTATTATTTTCCTCTTTGTCTAACTTTACTTGACTACATTATATTCCCCAGGCTCATAAGGAGTAGAATATTGAATAATTATCTTCTAAAACAGCTTTTCTTAAATCAGTACGAAAAGATAACAGGTGCCATACATTAGCTTTAGACTGTTCTCTAATAAATTGTATTAACATATTTAAAGTATATATATCTTATGAAGAAAACACCTTGTCTTTCTAGTGAACAATTTTTGTACTAGATGGGCAAAATCACTCTGTGTCATTACTAAAAAGCTTTCTTGTGCGAGGATTGTTATAATGTATTGTGATACAGTCAGGCCAGATGGTTACAGGAGAGTGATGGAAGATAGATACATTAGTCCCAGATTGAGCAGGTTCCTTTTCCCCAGGTAAGATAACAGGGACTATTCCAGAACAATCAGGAACCTACTAGAACCAATTAAGGCAGGTAGGCTAATCAGGGCACCTGGTTAAAAGAGAGACCTCCATTCAGTTGGAGAGGGGCATGTAAAGAGCTGGGAATAAGAGGATGTGTTGCTAGAGGACTGAGGAATACAAATGCCATCAGGAAGAAGGTCCTATGGTGGAGACAAAGAAGGTGCTGAGGGGAAGTCATGGGAAAGTGGTCCAGGGAGTTGTAGTTGTCACACAGCAGTTACAGGAGACACTATAAACAGCTGCAAGGCACAGGGCCCTGGGTTGGAACCTTGAGTAGAGGGCAGGCCCGGGTTCTCCCTTCCTCCCCACACTCCCATCTCCCTATTTGACACAAGAGGAGTTGACCTAGATTGTGAGTCTCATCAGAGGGGAAAGTCTCTGGCCTGTTCCTGACCCACTAGGTGGGACAACAGAGACTGCGGGGATTGTTCTCCTTCTTTTCCCTCATGCTGGCCAGTGATGAGGTTAGCTGGGAGAATGGCAGGTTTGAACCAGTAGCAAAAGTGGACAAACTGAGGGCTACTGTGAACCTCTGAGGCAAGCAAAACTGCCAGAAAGTGCAGGACCCACCAAGACAGAGGAGGAACTTTGTCTCAGTGGATATTAATAATGACCTTAAAGTAGTTGCTTTATCTTGCACAAAAACACTAGTGAAATTCCAAAAACTGAGTCATGCTGGATCTACTAACAGATAACCTTGTGACTTCCAGGCATTATCACTCTACAATCTAAGAAAAGTCTAGCAAAGGAGTACTTAATTTGCTAAGCACTTGAATAACTAGCAGGATTTCTCTTAACATTTTAGTACATTGAGGACTCTGAAATTACAGCAATTGTCATTAAATAATAATTTGCCAACAGTACCCTTATACTTCTAATAGGAACTAATTGTGTTAACTGTGTGGTATTGGTTGGTAAATAACTAAAACAACCACTATAATTGCATGATTAAAAATGAAACATTTAGAGGAGTGCTATTTGCATTTAACAGAAATAAAAAGAAATACTCTGATTAGTGGTTAATTAACATTTTAATTAATTTCATTCACATAAAACCACAAATTCTGTTGCATATTTTATTTGCCCTTCCCATACTTTCCTGCAAGAAGTTCTGCAGAAAGTGTTGTCAAGATTTGTGCAAATATTTATAGAAGTAATTGCACAAAGTGTTTGGCCACTTTGAGAAGTTTTGGGGAAATGGGGAGTGTTAACTTTTGAATGATTTGCAACGTTAGACCAGTGTTGGGGCACAGCAGCTATACCAAGGAACAATGCAAATCAAGATTTCTTATTGCATTCAGTTACCATAATCAGTTTTCAGTTCTTTAGTACCTCAAATACATTTATCATGTTTCCAGTACTCTAAGGATTAAAGGCATGTACTAGTCTTCAGACACTTTTAAGAGTGCGATCCCTGACAGTTGAATGCTTTGGTGTGAAAGGGACAAACTTTAAGCAATTACTTTTGATATTTTAAGTTATTTCTTACCTCACTTTTTGGCTAGTCTATTTGGGCTTACAAAGGAGAACATGCACGTAGCATCACTTAAACTCCAAAATATGGTTACTTGAGGTCTCACTCAACAACGTAGACTCAACAAGACTACTTTCATGTATTTATACAGCATTATTCTCTCTGTTCTTGATGTTCTGAAACAAACTCTCCCCACTTGTTACCCCTGTGCGATCCTGGAGGAGGGGAGAACTGTTCATAAAGCTGGTCCAAGGCTGCTCTGAATGCTGAAGCTTGCTTGTGGGTCCAGTTAACTCTGCTTCAACCTGTAACCCTGCAGGAAGGGAGAGGCTGGCTGTGGAATTTCAGCAAACGTTGCAGTCCATGCGGTGGCATCAAGTTTATATACCCTGATTCCCAGTTCTTGGAAGAGGGCAATTCTCTTGCTTTTGATTTGGCTCTAGTCACCTGGACACTCAGATTGCAGGCCTAGGTTTCTCTCTTGCTTCTGCCAGCATCCAGTAGGTGGTGTCAGTGTACAACAGATTTCTTCAGTGCTTCTCTTGGACGGAGGGTTTTTATGTTTGATTTGCTTCAAAGGTTGTTTTTCAGTATTAGTCCAAACTAATGGGAAATTTCTTCCAATATTTCAAAGTTAAACCCTGGTTAGGTTCTTATCTTTTTCCCTTCTTATGCTATACAATTCCTATTCTACAAAGAAAAAATCCCTTTCGTCTTCTAAATCTAGTAAACACATGGTCCATACATACATTTTCATTTCACATCTTTCAGGGCTTATCAAATACATGAGCTTCTACACTAGAGGAACACAATATTCAGATATAGAGAAATGTATGTCTGATAACTCTCTCAGTGATGATTTTACTAGTGGAATGGAAAGTTTGCAGATGACAAAAATTGGAGGAGTGATAAATAGGGTTGCCACTTAGCTGGATTTTACCTAGACAGTCTGGTTTTTGGCTTCTGTGTCCAGTGCCAGGTAGGGTTGGGTTTTGAGTGTAAAGTCCTGTCAAAAAGGGAACCTGGCAGGCTGTGGTCAGTACCACAAGCCTGATTATCATTGGGTAGGGGGAGGTGCTGGATCATTAACTCTTGCCAGTCCCTGCTCAGCTGAGGCTGCCTCCTACGTGCACACAATCTCCTTGTCAGGCTGCAGCAGCTCTTGTCCCAGTCCTGGAGCAGAGGGAACCCATCTGGCAGAGGTGGAGATGATCCAGCCACAGTGGGGAAAGAAGCAAATGACTGAAGTGGGGCCTTAGGAGAAAGAGGCAGAGAAGGGAGCAGGGCCTTGAGGGTAAGAGGTGAGGCGCGGCGGGCTGGGAGTCCAGTTACCAGCCATTAGAAAGATGGCAACCTTAGTGGTAAATAAGGAAGAGGACACGTCATTTACACAGACAATCTAGATCTCAGATAAGGGCCCAAGCAAACAATGTGTCTTAATGCAGCTATACGTATACATCTAGGAACGAAGAATGTAGACCATACTACGTCTCAGGATAGAGTTCTCCATCCTGTGACTTTGAAAAAAGATGTATATGGGGACAATCAGTTGAATATGTGATCCCAGTGTGACTGTTTGTTTTCAAAAGGGACTGTGCAGTCCTTGGATGCATAAATGGGAGCCTCAAGTAGGAGCAGAGATGTTATTTTACTTCTGTGTTTGGCACAAGTGCTGAAATACTGCATCCAGTTCTGATTCCCACAGCTCAAGAAGGATGTTGATAAATTGGAGAGGGTTCAGAGAAGAGCAGAATTATGATAAAAAAAACCCCCACCCTATAGCCATAGACTCGAGGAGCTCAGTCTATTTAGCTTAACAGAGAGAAAGTTAAGGGATGGTTTGATTAGTCTAAGTAACTACATAGGGAACAAATCTTTAATAAGGGGCTCTAGAATCTAGCAGACAAAGGTATGACACAATCCAATGGCTGGAAGCGGAAGTTAGATGAATTCAGAATTAGGGCATACCTTTTTAACAGTGAGAGTAATTGACCATTGGAACAATTTACCCAAGGGCTGTGATGGCTTCTCTATTACTGGCAATTTTAAAATTATTACTGGATATTTTCCTAAGAGCTCTGCTCTAGGAAATATTGTGGGGAAGTTCTATGGCCTGTGTGATAATCCTGTCTGGCCTTCTGTATAACAATGGTCTCTCCTGGCCTTGGAATCTGACTTGACTCATAGGAAGATATATGTACTATTTCTGCTTTGAAAGATATATGTTGGACATCGTAGGGTATCCATAAGTTTGACCTCTGGGACTTCTGGCTTTTTGGGTCTCACAGCAAGCTATTCCTAGCTGGTTATAACTGACATTTTCTACACTTCTCTCTGGTTCTTAATTCCTTGTAGTTAGACAGTGAGGTGGGAATCCTTATCACATATACATCATGAGAGGTTCCTTTCTAAGGGTTTTATAATAGCTTGAAGCCTAGACAGATTCTTTGCTTTCCTGGGAATTGGACCACCTGTTGTGATGTGCAGCTTGATTCCCAGTCTCTTGCTCCAACATGCAGCTTAATTTTGGAACATGTATTGGAGTGATTGGCAGTAATCTGCTTATGAGGAGAAAAAGGTGCTTGCTTCTCGATTTATGTAAACGGAAAGGGCTATAGTAACCCGTATTTGACATATATACATTTTACAAGCATGTCACTTACTTGTCCTTTTGTTTCTCAATTAACCCCTTATTGCTTTTTTCTTGGTTAGTTCAGAACCATTTTTCTGCCTACTGTTAGGATGCTGTGTGAATGTTTATAATCTGTCAGAGCAGAATTCACTGAAGAAGTGTTGATCTTCTCTGTCCAGTACTTTCACAGGCTCTGACGTTGGTACACATTCTGTCTCCTTTCTGCTAGTTAAAGAGCTGGGGCGTAGAGGAACTTCAGAGGAGACTCTCGGCCCTTGATCCCATGATGGAACAGGAAATCGAAGAGATCCGCCAGAAGTATCAGTCTAAACGACAGCCAATTCTTGATGCCATCGAAGCCAAGAAACGTCGGCAACAGAACTTTTAAGAATGCCACTGGTAGAATAAATGTCCACCCTCTGAAACAATCAGAACCATGCTTTTATGACTGCTGCCCAGATTGATGTCTATTGAAATGTGTTAGCAAAGTAGGGAGCAAAACTTCTGCTCACTTATTTTTCCATAGCACCTTTCTGAACTCAGGAATGCCATTAATGGGACACCCTGCTGGATGGATAATGGTATGTTTTAATGTTGGATATATTTAAAATGGAAAGTGTATTTCAGAGGAGTTATGTTACTGTTTTTAGATTAAACTTGTTTTAAATCAGGGGAACAGATACAAATAAGACTAACTTTGGTTCATTTTCTTGATGTAACTTTCAGTAGTCCATTTTCTTCCTTTTGAATTTAATATGTTCTGTGGTATTTAATGGCTGCATTTTTTAATTTTTTTTTTGTATGGGCTCAGTTTCAAACATTTTAACTGTGTCTTACTACTGTTAAGGTACTGTGGAACGTGTTAGCAAATTGAAGAGGTCACTGAAAAGAGTAAGAGAAGAAGCAGAAACTATTCCCACCTTTGGAAAGGAACAAATCTTACTTTTAAAAAGCCTGTAATAAGCCCCATGCCTTACCCTGTGCGCTTTAAGCAAGTGTTTTTTGAGACCGTAATTTTGTCTTGTGAGAACTGTATAAATTAATACTGGTAGATTAAGCATGTTGCTGTGCTTCCATCAAATGCTATTCTGAAGTTTAAAAGCCTCACTCACTTAAAACAAAAACCAAACAGAGTTCCAGTGTAAAACAAAGCAGATGTCCCTTCATCTGCATCCTGGGAAATATCCTTCATTTGGTTCCTACTAAAAAGTTTTGTGTGAATGCTCTCTGGAGAAAATGGAGGATTTTTTGCTCCGCTAAGGAGAGGATTTAAAAATATTTCACTAATTATGGTGATTTACAGGGCTTTACAATTTCAAGCTTCCATCTTTAGATAAAAAATTAATTGCATAATGTTTTACTTAGCTTTTCTGCCCAGCTTGACCTCTACACTGAAAATAAAGATAGGTTACCCGAAAGATTAAACAAAAATATATTGATGCCAGATGAGTTGGGCAACTGAAGTTCCAATTTAACCTGTTCTACATTTAATGTGGCTAAGATCAATCTCTTCCAGTTTTCCTGGACACACTGGTGTGTGATCTGTCTGGGATAACTATGTAAAAGTCTGCCTTTTTCATGGTATTAATGAGTTGTGGGTATCACCAGATTGTACGTTTACCATCCGTATGAATCCGCTTACCTTGAAATGATTTAATAAATACTTAGTGACATGCAGAGCAAAACAGAAAAAGTAATCCAGGTCTCTCCAGTTATAGATGCAGTGACCTAACAGTGGGTGTGCCGCACATTGGCAGCGGTAGAGCAAAGCTAATGTTGGATTTGATTTTAGGATCCTCTTGTAATTGTATCTAGTTATTCCACATAAGATGAAATGTTTATAAAGAGCAAGTATTTCACTTATTTTCCTTTCTCTGATAGAGTGACTCATTTTCACGTCATCCTTCTGAAACAGGCCTTGGTACGATGCACACAATTAAATATCAATGTTTCCTGAAACCAAATGCTTCTAGTAACAAGAAGGGTTCCTGTCATAGCCAGTGGAAGCATTATAGTTTTAGACCCTTTGTTTCTTGGGCTTATGCCCTCAGTTGCTGTAAATCAGTGAGCTCTGTTAGCATAGAAGGAGTCATCACGCCAATTTACACCCTGAGGCTCTGGCTTTTAACATCTTCAGTTTATTCCTCAGCTGCAACTAGACAGAGCTAATATAACTGACTCCAAGAGCTCAGCAGCCTCATCAGGCAGACTGCTGAAGGAAAGCGAGGTGTGGCAATGTGTTCTGGCACAACCTGGGAACAATGCATTCCAGGCATACCCACATTACCCAGCTGCTGGGAAGTTAGGATTTCTGATAGCCTCTACTATTGCAAAAGTTTCCAAGATGAAAATCTTGAAAGAAACCAAGTAAACTGAGTTAAAAATCACTTTCACGGCAGGACCTAAATAATTCAAACCTCTGTGGTAGTAGATGACAATCTCTTAGCAATAACAATCTGGCAATTTAAATGAACCATGCAGGCTAGTAAGCGCCTGTGTTGACAATATAGCACACTAATAATGCTGGACATAAACACACCATCTGCAGTACTTATTAAAAATTCATCCAATGTGTGTGTTTGCTCACTCAAAAATATTTATTAAAGATGCTCAACTATCTTTTGTGGGGGGGTTAAGGCTAATGTTCATTACATTCCCTTGCTTAAACGAAGCTTCCAGTAACAAGATGCAATTTTTTAATTTTAAATACTGGATCATGGCTTAGTTACTTCTAATACATATGCATTTTGCCTCTGGCATGAAGCACATGTACAATACGAGTGACTTGATAGCAGTGCATTGCTTACACATCAAGTAGACCATTCTGTTAGGAATGGTTTCCTTTGTACCATATTTACCACCGATAGACAAAACTTCTTTCAGCAATAGGACAACATTGAGAAGCCCATGTTTTATTTAAAACACCAAAGCTGGATGCTTGACTTCAGTTTTCACTTTACTGAGTACATAACTGGATTGCTATATTACTGCTTATGGCCAAATATAGGGTTAGTGAAATAACTTTCACTGAAATGGTTGCCTATGAAAAAATCACAGCAAAAGAATCCAAATATGTGAAAGTAAAAAGTGGTCCAATTGTTTAATTTTCTCTTAAATCTGCCTTTTATCCCCATAAGAGTTGAGGCTTACAACTAGATTTGCTACCTTTGGAGTTTGAACAACTATGGGAATTTTTTCACCTTCAAGAATTGGTCATCTTAACTAGAGAAAACATTTCCCTTTTCAGATTCCCTGAAGCAGCCTCTCATATGCTCACTTCTTAAATTCCTCCAGCCTGTGACTACTGAGGCTTATATCCTGAGGGAAGGCAATTCAGGCAACATTTTTAAGCAATATGTTCATTTAATTGTGAAATTATATTCACATGCTTTATGGGTCCATCTTCATTGCTGAAAAGTGTTCTGGACAAACTGTCATCTTCACTTTCCAACCTGCAAAGATGCTGATGATGTCAGTTATGTGAGACTTAATAATGTGAAATTTGTAGCTTTAACTTTTTGTAACAAATTAGTGATACGGGCATAAAGTGCTGACTTGAAATGCTATTTTGTAAGATCTGACTGTTTGTATATATTAGTATTGTCATTAGTTTGTATATGTATGAAATAGCAACTTATTGTATTTCCTTTGAGTTTGATACAGGAGATCTTGTTTGAATGATCTTGCTCAAATATCTTGCCTTAGTTGGTCAAAATGACAAATAAACTGTCCTAAATGAAAGTCATAATGACTTGACTATTTATGTGGAATTTAAAAAATTCTTAATAATACAGTATTTTCTTGTTTGAGTCATAAGCACCAGAAACATTGAAAGATCCTCAGATCTTTCAGAGCAGTTTTCTTAAGGATAGGTTGATTCAGAAATTGGTAACGATATAAAACCTATTGCTACTAGAGAACTGGTTCCAATCTATTCCTGTTCAGCAGTGGGCCCATCAGTTAACCAGTGGATGATTCTTCAATGACCTAGAAGTTGAGTCCAGTTTCTATTGGACTTTTTCCACAGAAATCAGTTGGCACCTTTTGTTAGTCTCAACGGAAATCAAGCACATGTGGAGACAGAACTCATTCCCTCTGAGGGGTACCTTACACTGCCCCAGCTGCTTGTTGTATCTGTTCTGTGCCTAGGACTTCACTCTCCAAGATCACTTTCACAAAGGGAAATGTGAACATATGTGCTGGGGACTTAAGTGCTTGAAGCCCAGATTTTCAATGCTACAAAATCCTGGCTGATCTGGCACCTAAACACTCTCCACCTGCATTTTTGCTGTACAGGTTCCATGGGCACCTCAGTTTCTACCTCTGGGCATGCAAACTAGTGCCTCCTTCAAGTCATCCGGGCACCTATTTCACAGTGTAGCTCCAGCATGATCCTCAAACCTCAGGTGCAGATGAGTACTCACCCAGGCTGTGGAAGAAGCAGAGGAATGCCTTAGCCCCTAAACTAAAGTTAAAGGAAGTAGCATGGAGGCCACTACAGCCACTGCTGCCTTAAATGCCATAGATGTCTCAGCTGCCTGACTCCAGGAGAAGGGTTCATGGCTATGGTTTGCAAGCAAAGCGAGTTGTCTCCCTCCAGCCCAGACTTAGATGCTTTAACTCCTTGAGAGGGGCAGGGTTCAGCATACAGCTCATTAGGATCTCCCACTAGTTAATTTGGGCAGCTCCCTGCTGACTATATTGGGTTTCTAGGGTATGGTTACACTTACAAGATTATAGCGCTATAGGTTATAGCGGTCCCCTTATACAGTAATATGTATAGCGCTATTGTATGTCCACACTCAGATGCTCCTGCGGTATAGCATGGCCACATTTGGGGCACTTAATGCAGCATTAAGAGCAGCGCATTAGGGCAAGTATCCCAGCATTCAGCTGGGTGCAACGTGCTTTTTAAACGAGGGGGGTGAGGGGGGACGCGTTGTATGCGGAGGGAGAGAGACAGTGGTTTTTCCGTTTTTCTGAAAGCCTGTCAGTGAGCCTCCGTTCACAGAAGGCTTTGTTTTCACACAGGCTCCCTCAAACATTTGCATTGCTTATCTGCCGAGTTAAGAAAGAAACTGTAAAGAGGTACTTCCGCATTCCTCCAGCCGAGTTCAAAACAAAGGGAAGAGACGTCAATTGCCTTAAATGGCTCTAGGCATCTCCAGAGATTACTTGTAGCGCAGTGGGTGTCCACATCCTTGCTGTAGCGCTACAGCAGCTGCGCTACAGCCCTTATTCCCCATGCGGAGGTGGATTAATAATAGCGCTATAACTCAGCAGTTATAGCGCTATTAGTGCCTTGCCAGTGTGGACGGGGAGGAGGTTATAGCGCTCGTGGGGGCTTTATAGCGCTATAAAGTGCCAGTGTAACCATGGCCTCAGACACCCAATAGGAGACACGTTCTCCTATGAAGAGGGGGCAAGGGGAGAACAGGACATCTTAAATCAAGGAATCCACAAAGCCTAAGTATGGCCATGCTTATTATGCCTGTGCATGTTCTTTTGTGGTTCTGGGCCATCAGGCATTGGTGAGCAAGGGCAGAGTGTCTTTATCCAGCTTTATACTTCATCCCCTGCAGAAGACCTGGGTCTGCCCTCCTCAGTTTAGTTTTACAGTTTCTGGGGATGGAAGAGGGACATGTTATCTATACAGAGTTTATAGACGACATATTAACCTAGTGGTTCCTCTGTCTCTGTAGAGCAGAATGAAATGATTGCTGCGGGAGGGTGGTATCTGACTATTGGGCCATTTAAAAACATGGGAGCTAACTCATAATTCAAGAGCTTGCAATTTGAGTTAGCAGTACATTAAAGAAACTGTGCAGTCTTTCTCTGCCAGTGCCCTCTCTATTATACACTATTTCCTTGAACTGCTGCTGCAGTTGGAAAAATCTATACTAGAGAAGGATGACAAAGTGAAGCAGAAGAAATTGAATTGATGCCGGCTGCAGAGTCGTCATCTTTGGTTAGCCATGCTGGAAGAAATTAAATTAGGTCAGAGCATTTAAACACAATTCCTGAATTAAAGAGGAGCACGGGACACTGGAGGTATTACAGCAAAATGACTAATGCCTGGAGATGGGGGATAACATGGGCCTATTCAGAACACAGGTTATCGGCACATTTTGAAAGGGCAGAATGAAGATAGAAGTTGCACAACTCCTGCTGTAGCACTGATATCACCCCTGAACTGTCATAGGTCTCAAATACTGACTAGTTCATAAGCATAGGGTTAATCTAGGAGCATCATGTGCACTGCAAAAATAGCTATGGGTGGCAAAGTATATAGCGAGCAACGATTCAAGAATGCACAAGAAGCCGCCTGAGCCAGGGGCTGGTACCTAGACCATATGCCCCTGAGCTTTGTCCCATGTAAGTCGGACGTATCTAGCATATCTGGATAGTTATAATACCAACAGGAGTGCCCCCTCTCTCCCCTTTCCATGCATCTAAAGCAAATAGCACAACCTAGCAGTTTAGAGAGACTTGAAGGTGGTATAAATTAAATGTAAACTCACAGAACTGTTAATGCTCCCCTAACAGGAAACCCTCATCTCCTTTAACCTTTCCTTAACTTCCTGGGGCCACATTCTAATAGTAAGCTGGGCAGTCTTACACATGAGCTCTGTGAAGGGAGGAGAGCCCAACTGGGCTCAACTACTGACCTAGGTAGTTCAGCATTTCATCGGGTGTCACAAGAGGAAAGGGCTACAGGATGCTTCTATTCCCAGCCATCCCTCCAGCGGTCTACATTCCCACTTCAACCCTTGTGCTCTTGTTTACCAGCACGAAGGCTAGAATCAGGCTCTAGAAATCATGTTTGACAACGCTCCCATCTTGCTCTTAGATCCAGCTATTTTTGTGCCAGAAGGAGAACAAAATCCACCTCCGCTCTGGCGAACCAATAAAAAGCACAATCAGCAGAAATATCCTCAGTCTCCCAGAACGCCAGTCAGCTACTCCTAAGCACACAGTGATTTAAATCCCTGTTAAGTGGTTAAAGTCCATGCAGCCAGCCAGGTTTTGTTTAAAATATGATTAGAATTTGGCTGCCCCTGCCCATGCCACTTCACCACTCTCCCCATAAAATAAATGTTAGAGCTGCATGGACACCAGAAGCCCCAACACCATCCTTTACTGCAGCATCCTTTGCCAGCTACTTGCTTGGTCAATGCAGCTGAATGGCATCCCAAGCCTCCGTCCTTTTAATAAGTGGATTGTTAAAGTGGGGGATGTCCTGACCCTTGATAAAGCTGAACTATAAGAATGGCTTATGTTAAACTGCTGCAGCCACTTAGCTCCCATTCACAGGATCTAGGAATGATCCTGGGACAAATAAGCCAAAGACTTAGCAACTTTTCCCTTTATTAATAAGGGAAAGGTGTTATAAGGAGGAGGGAAAAACAAATGTTTTTCTTAACCTGAGGACAGGACAAGAAGCACTGGGCTTAAATTGCAGCAAGGGAGGTTTAGGGTGGACATTAGGAAAAACTTCCTAACTGTCAGAGTGGTTAAACACTGGAGTAAATTGCCCAGGGAGGATGTGGAATCTCCATCATTGGAGATGTTTAACAGCAGGTTAGACAAACACCTGTCAGGGATGGTCTAGATACTTAGTCCTGCCATGAGTGCAGGGGACTGGACTAGATGACCTCTCAAAGTCCCTTCCAGTTCTAGGATTGGGAACTGTCAAACATCTTGATGGACTCATGATTTGTTTGCATGCATGTTTGTTGGAATGCAGTGTCCCGCTCTGTCTGCTCCCTTATATGTATTATCATTGTGCTTTTTTTTTTATTGAAAACTTACACCCAATAGCTCAAAATTCTTCTTAGCTAGGTTCCTTAGGCCAGGTCTACACTACCTACCAGATCAGCAGTTAGTGATTTATCTATCGGGGATCGATTTATCGTGTCTAGTCTAGACACAATAAATCCAGAGGCGGCTCCAAGCCTCAGCACAGCAAGTGGGCGGCCTGCCTGTCGCTGTCAGGATGGCAGGCAGGTGGCCTTCAGCAGCATGGCTGTGGGAGGTTCACTGGTCCCACGGATTCAGCTGCATTTTGGCGGCAGGTACGCCGAAGTCAAGGGACCGTCAGACCTCCCACAGAAATGCCGCCGAATCTCCCACAGAAACGCCACCGAATCGGCAGGACCAGCGGATCTCCCGCAGACATGCCGCCGAAGGCAGTCTGACTGCCGCGCTTGGGGCGGCAAAAAACGTAGAGCCACCCCTAAATAAATCGATCCATGAGAGCTCTCCCTGTCGACTTCAGAACTCCACGCCACGAGAGGCAGAAGCAGAGTTGACAGAGGAGCGGCACAAGTCGACGCGCCACCATGAGGACATCGAGGTAAGTCAACCTAGGATACATCGACTTCAGCTACACTATTCGCGAACCTAAAGTTGCATATTTTAGGTCGACCCCTACCCCTAGTGTAGACCTGGCCTTTGTAGCTTAATTCTATAGTCTATCCAACAACCTCAAAAGAGATAAGGAATAACTTGAGATCACGTAAAAAAAAAAAAAAAATTAGAGTGGTTTTAATTACATCTTACTGAAACTTATAATGCAATTACTCATGTCATGGATACAAAACTGGACACATTCAAATATGCACATGGAAGGACTCTCAACACTAGAAGAATGAATATTTGTATGAAAACTACAGCACAATAAATGCACAATTTAAAATAACATTGTTTCTTGACTGATTGCTATTGGACTCCAAAAAGCTACTGTTGGAGATAAAATACAGACAGCGTACTGATTTAATGTCTATACCATGGTATTATGTAAGACTACAAAAATACTGGGAAAATATACAAACAGCAAATGAACATTTTTCCACTGCATTCAAAGATGTTCTCTTGGAGATCCTGCCTGAAGATTGCTGTTTCTCAAATAAATTTTTATATTCGCATGCAATCTTATGTATTGCACAGCAATGGAAATGAAAAAAGATCCCAGAGTTACAGGCATGGATTTCAGCATTCTCCAGCACACCACCCCTGAAGAACTAGGTCAGAAACTGAGATCTTAATTTTGTAAAAGTTGTGAGTGCTGATCTAGGGATAATGATATAAAATGGACTCTTCCATTCATTGTGCATGCAGAGAACTCAGCTACAGAACACATTCATCTGCAAAGAGCTACTTGTTTATCTGCATGATCTCTACCAGAAGTGCTAGGATATTCCTTTATATGCACATTGCAAATACAAGCTATAAAGAGCACTTCACCCGCCCATGTCCTCCCTACCATCTGTTGTGGTTTTACAATAAAATTTTCCTCTTTATTTTGTTTGCACTCCCCCCTTGCTGTGTGAAAGGTGCACAAAAACAAGAGAAATCTGACAGACTACACACAAAGTGCTATCAAATGCATAAAGCAAATAAACTGCAAAAATATTTTCCTTTAGCAGAATTTTCTATTTTAGTGTGGCTAATTCATAATTTTATCATGAGGCTGGAGAGATCTGATGTTTTACTTAAAACCCCAGCACTTAGAGACTAAGTAAGAGAATCTCAGCCTTCATATTTAAAACAAAAATAAAAAGAGAGTTTCTAGCCCTCATTCCTGTAGAGAAAAGTCAGCTGCTGTGACCCAAAAACCAGAAAGCAAATAATAACCCCAAATGTGTGGGATTTGCTTGTTTTTCATCTCATGGGTTTTTTGGGGGGCCTGACAGTTTTTGAACATTTGAGGTAGGTAATACAGTGATAAAAGTAGATAATTAAATTAACTGTCCTTTTAATCTTAGTTTTATAACCTTTAGCTAGAAGAAAACACTTAATCAGATTACCTTTTCATCATCATCTCAAGGCAAAACTAATCAATATCATCAATCATTTTTTCTCAGCTTGGAGAGCAGCTTTTGCAGCAACAATTTGAAGTGTTTAATTGATTTACCTCCTGTACCACATGAAAATACAATCAGTCTTATGAAAAGTGATTAGGGAATTTGATTAGCAAAATTATGAAGACTGCACCATCATGTCAATGTTCACTTAAGGGGCCCCATGAAAGCAAGTGAGTCTGCTACTGTTCTTACAAATTATGCTTTCAATCCAAAAACTAAGTTTTTGCAGCCTTCTTTTGCACTTGGATTCATGCAGTGAAGCATGGTTGGTAACACAATGGGCTATAATCACTTATTTCTTTGAGTCACACAGTTCAACCTTTATGCTCCAACTTCTTTCCACCTCTGACAAACTCTAGCACCACAAGTTTTATCTCATGTGCTAGCCATTAGGATTTCCCAATAGGCTCCCAATCCTGATATAATTACTTAGTAATGTGACTCCTCACATCCTCACAAAGAGCTGGAGAGGCTCAAATTATCCTAATCCTTCAGCCATATTCTGTAGTTCTCAATTGAGCAAAGTGCCCTTTGAAGACAATGGTGGTTTTGCTCAATTGAGAGCTGCAGAATTTGCCCCAGGTGTTACTGGTTTTGCTCTAGTACTAGGGTTCAGACAGGTTTCCAATTAGAAACTCTGGTAAAGCTAGGGTAGCATTGTCATTCCATAGCCCAGAGGGCTAGAATTTAAACAAGGTGTTTTTATATATAGATAGATAGCTAGATATAGCTGTAAAGTTGGTGAAAATTAAATTCCAGTTTGTTACTAACCATCTGGGCAATTCTAGCTCAAAAGCCAGCTTGATAACTCTTTAAACAGTAGAGACCTACCCTTCCCCTGCATACATTGCAATTCCTTCCCTGGGGACAGGTGGTTTAGAAGCCAGAAAGGTGGTTTCAAAGTCCATAGAAGTCAGAGGATCAGGAACCACTCCAGCTCGTCTGAGTTAGTCATTTGAACTGTCTGCCTGGAACATTTCAAGGACAAAAAGAGCCATGTCACTGCAGAGAGTCTCCCAGGAGAAGAGGCATGGTTTGGGTTTTTGGAAAGCAGCAATTGCTACTTCAGAGATACTGCAGATTGATTCTGCCAACTAGTGAACAGCAGCAGCAAAAAGGTATGCTGGGGAAAAGTTCCTATAAAAGAGGGCAAGTGTGTCCCATATCACTTGAGTAGGAGACTGTGAACTGTTATAGCTCAGTCACAAAGTGGGGTTGCTAATAGTTACAGCATACAAAGACCTGGGAGGATTAACTATTTGATGCTTGTGCAGTTCTTGGAGGGTATAAAGCACTATTTGTGTGCTAGGTCATTATTCCAGAATATTAGCTTATCTGGGGAGGCACTTCCAGACCTATGAGCAAGATGGACCACATGGGGTTTTCTGACTATTGTTAAGAGCAGGGGCGACCAAATGCAGCCTGTGTGTTACACAGCTTGACTTTGATATGACGATGCTGGTATGGGGGCTACAGGGCCTGGCTTGCATCCCAGCAGCCTGTCTGGCACCTGGGGTTTTCCCTGAGCTGCTCCTCCTTAGAAAAGAAGGTGGCTGCCCTTTTGCTGCATTGTGTGACGGATCCTGTGTCCCTTCCTCATGTGAGCAATCCTTTTGACTTCCATAGAATTGCTTGTCTGAGTAAGGGTTGCAGGAGGACCTCAGTTGGCTAAAGTTTGGGGTCTCTAGGAGGCATTTCAAATAAGGCAGCAGTGTATTAACTACTTGATCTCTAGTACAACTTGAAGTTACTCACCATTTCATTAGCCACAAGGACTCCCCAATCAGATGTGTTTAATATCTAATGAGCAATGGGGAGCAAAGAAATGGCAGAAGAAAGATACAAGTACCTGAATCTGGATCTGTCCCCTTGATCATTTGAGAGTTGGCATTACCCGGTTCTCACAGCACCTTTCAAGAGGAAGAATATAGCAACAGTGTTCACTGAAATTCCCATCACGTCTGTGTTAATTCCAGGAGCTGCCAGGAGTCCATTTTCAATCAGCAAAGTAGTAGCTGCCAGCAGAGATTTTCATTTTGTTTTACACTGAGATTACACTGAGGAACTTAGTATCAGGTGTAGGGAGTGCAGAGCAAAGCACCTCCCTCGTAAAGGTGAATGAGTGTCAGGCTGTTCTACATTATCCTGGGCACCATTCACCCTTAGCTCCTGAGCACTGCTGCCTGTGAAGTTACTGGTTAATGCTATACTTATGCATAGTCTAACTGGATTAGTCAGCCAGTGCCCTATCTACCACTTTTCTGTCTGTTGAAGAGTCCAAGCTCTATGGTTGCTGTTTTCTTTTGTCTCTCTGAGGTACTTATGTGGCTCCCAGGAGTACTGCAGTGTCTGAGGAGCTCAGGTTCGGATGTATTTATTCCTGCAACATGCTGTCAAATAGGCAGTGCTATCATCCCCATGACAGACAGGGAACATCACAGAGAGGGTAAGACCCAGATCCACAAAGAGAACTCAGCATTGAAAGGTGTGGAGAAAGTAAATAAGGAAGTGTTATTTACTCCTTCTCATAACAAGAGCTAGGGCTTTTGAAATTAAGAGGCAGCAAGTTTAAAATAAACAAAAGGAAATTTTTTTCACACAACGCACAGTCAACGTGTGGAACTCCTTGCCAGAGGATGTTGTGAAGGCCAAGACTATAACAGAGTTCAAAAAAGAACTAGAGAAATTCATGGAGGATGGGTCCATCAATGGCTATTAGTCAGGATGGGAAGGGATGGTGTCTCTAGCCTCTGTTTGCCAGAAGCTGGGAATGGGCGACAGGGGATGGATTGCTTGATGATTACCTGTTCTGTTCATTCCCTCTGGGGCACCTGGCACTGGCCACTGTTGGAAGACAGGATACTGGGCTAGATGGACCTTTGGTCTGACCCAGTATGGACGTTCTTATGTTTAAGTATCTGAAACCAAATTATGAAAAAGAAAAAAACCTCCACTTTGTTTTGTGTTTTGTTTTTAAATTTAGCCCTTACTATTTTTAAGTCAGAAGGTTTCCACCAAACTTGGGTAAAAGGTTGATTTTAAAGCAGGGCAGGTTACTAGGAGAAATAGCTACACTCAGTTGCATCCTTCTGGAACCACATTTACCAGATGGGGAAGGGGGAAGCCACCACTCAGTTTAAAGCCTTCCATTCTGATATTTTACAGAGCCCCAGGAGTGCACAGCCTCTTAAAACACAACCCTGCAAATTGCTTGTTTCCAACAGCTTCTGATAGGCCTGTGAAGTCACTACAGCCTTTTCATGGGATGAGGGAGCCAGAGTTCAAATGGGGCTTGCTTTATGCCTAGGAAATACATTAATGGTTTAAGATTAGCAGCCATGTTAGTCTGTATCCGTAAAGAAAACGAGGAATACTTGTGGCACCTTAGAGACTAACCAGTTTATTTCAACATAAGCTTTCGTGGGCTATAGCCCACTTCATTGGATGCATAGAATGGAACACGCAGAAGTAAGATGCATTTATATACACAGAAAGCAGAAAAAGTTGGAAATTACCATACCAATTCTAAGAGGCTGTTTAATTTGGATGACCCATTATCAGTAGGAGAAAAAAAAACCTTGTGTAGTGAAAATCAAGTGGAACTGTGTCTGACAGTTGATAAGAACCTGTGAAAATAAACTTAACTAGGAAATACATTCAATTAGTATAATGACTAAGCCATTCACAGTCTCTGTTTAACTTAACATTAATGTTAAGGATCCTTTCTATGCATTTCTCACACCAGTTGCCTGGCACATATGAATAGGAGTGAACAAAGCTTTGGAACTGCTAATCTGTAATTTCACACCCTGCAGATATTACACAGCCAGTTTAATGAACTAAGTGTAAATGAATGATGGGGTAGGTGATCTGAAATTTATCAGGAGAGGTGAAAATCTGTGTCTCAACAATGCGTAAGGTCCCTTAGCGAGCCTTCCAGGGGAAAGGCAGTGGGAGGGGCATAGTTACTTCTGCCCTAGGAGAGCTCTCAGGATGTTAACTCCACTTTACAGGTATATCCATGCTATGAACTAGACATGCGTTTTCTCATCCCAACAGCCTGGGGGATGTGGTGTGTCTGTGTAGAGAGGGGCAGGGCAGGAAGACAAGGAGGATTAAAAAAAAAGGTGATGAATGAACCCAGTCAGGACTAGGGCTCAAATCCTCTAAGCTATTTAGGTGCCAGCAACAGACACCTCACTCTGTACCAGCCCACTGACATTCCCTTGTAAATACTCACAAATGGCTAAGGCTCCTTTTAAAGGAGCCTGTCACAGGCACCCTCCTTCTACAACCCTCTCTCTGCAAATCAGGATTCAGACCTGTGTACCCCGTGGTACACAACAGGGCATTGCCAGGAATACACTGGTTTGCTGTGTCCATCGGAAGTCATTCTGGAAATAGGAAGTTTGCCCCCAGCTATTGAAGGTTCAGCCAACGTAATGGTCCCAGCCCAAACAAGCCAATTTAATTTCTATAACATTAAAGCTCTGAGCTGCCCTAGAAAGAGAATCAAGTTGCAGACTGGGTCATTTACCTCTTTAATAAAATATACAGTTTGCATTCCATGCATAGATATAAAATTACTGTACATGCTTTAATTATTTGCATAATTCTTTCAATTAACATGTTCACATTTAAATATGTTTTGCTACTGGAATATTTAAGGAGTGAAGGGAAACCCCTTCCTTTATTGGACAGCAGGAGCTGGTAGTCTCCCAGAGCAGAAGAGTAATTCCTCAATGATCACGTCTCACTGAGAGAATGAGGGAGGTTTGGATCACAGCGATGTTGATTTCTTGATACTGGAAGTCTCCGATGAAGAATATCAGTCTAGCTACCTTTCATGTCTCTCCTGGAATCAGTTTACAATGCAGCCCATGTTGTCCTTCCTGCAGTGGACTTGAAAGGACTAAATAGCAGTTTCTTGTCTAACTCTTCCCTCTGTGCAGCTGCTCCTATGCTGGCGTGTTGTTGAGAGCTGCCATCCCCACAGCTGAATGAAAATTGGCAGGAGTTGGTGGCAGGGGTTTTAGGCTTAGATTTTCGCACATGCATAAGTGTGCACGTGCACATTCGTTCCCTTTGAATCAGTTAGCAGGCGTGTGGCCATGTGCACTACCTTAGCTGCCTGCACAGATAGCCAGTTGAGACATCTCGGCTCAGAACTACACACCTTGGTTATTCATCTGCACAGATACGATACCCTGGGCTTCCTTGGATTTGTGACCATATTATGTTCTGACACCTTTAAATGATGGAGCATCCACATTGGCTTTTGGAGGAAAGTCTTTTAAAAAAAAAAAACAACTCAATTTCAAACTATGGAGCCTGGGATAAGAAAAACATCTGTATGATTAACACTCAGCCAGGAGCTCTTCTAACAGCAACCCTAATAGGAAACCCCTGTGTGTGTCCCTCTGTCTGCAGCCTTTGCTGTATTTCCTGTCCGGTCAGTAATCTGCAGCATTCGAGCACCCAAAGTGATTCTAGGCTTGAGCTCATGGCAGCTCCCTGTATTGCTGAACTCAAACACAACAGGCAAAGTCCTCAGTCCCCCTCCCTGATAGCTGGGTTCCCCCTTCCCCTAACAGAGGAACATTCTGGCATGGCATAAAGCTGGCTCTATGGCACTTACTCCCAGCTCCTGCCTCTCTACCAGCGTAAGGAGCCGGAAGGGATGTGACACTCCAGCAGTCTCTAGCTGGCAGAGTGGTCCCTGCTGGACCAGTCCCCAGCCCACCCTGGGATCAAGGGGACAGAGAGATGGCTCAGAATCCCCTTTCCCAGCTCCTCACATCCCACACTGACTGACTGACCCCAGCTCAGTCAGACCCAAAGATATAGCTCGATAGTCACAGCCTTTGTTTCTATAGCAAGAAAGCTGCCTATTAAAACCCAGCATCCTTGGCCTCTACATGAAGAGTCCCCTCTCTGTAGGGCTCTGCTTGGTTTCCAGGGAAACACCCTCTCCCCAGCATGAAGGTGCATAGGTACTATGGTGATGGGAGACCATGAAAGGGGGAAGCAGATTCCACAGCCAAAGAGCCCCTGCAGCAATGGTTCATTCACAAGTAGCTGGCGAGAGCTCCAATAGCAATTGGTCCAAGGCTTTAGGAGGAGGCTTGGCAGGGAGCCCAGTACCATGCACAGCAATAAATTAAAATCAGTTTAAAACAACCACTACTTATTTATTCTAATGAAGGTCTAGTCTTGTCACTTTCTAGTCACCTGAGGTCTAGCCTTGTCACTTTCCCCTTTTAGTTCTTACCCACTTTTCCTGATCTTGGGGGGCTGCAGTATGATTCAATCAGCCCTAGAAGTCAATATTGAAGGTTAATGTAATGTAATTTTTTTCGGCTGTGGCTACAAAAAATTGTTTAGAGCTTTGACCTTCCCAATGCCCCTCGATCCCCTGGCCATACTGCAATAGTAGCTCAGAAAATGATGCTTATTCGTATGTGCCAGTGGCAGGCATGCAATCAAAGTACTGCCATTTGCATATAATTCATTTACAACAGTGGTTCCCAAACTGGGGTTCACGAAATGTTACAGGGGGTTCTCAGGAAAAAATTTCCTAATGGTGGACAGAGTTGTCCCCAAAGACTCCAGGCAGCCTGCGGCCAGCAGCCTGGAGCCCCTGGACTTCCAAGAGCTAAGCAGATCAAAGCAAGTATATCTATCCCACTGAGGAGATTTCAACTTCAAGATGCCTAGTAAGAAATGAAAAGGGGGGTGGATATTTTTTGCTGTTTTTAAAATTAAATAGGCAGCTAGTATTGTTTGTTTTTAAATTATTATGAAGAACAAGTTTAAGCTTTGTTGTAACGTGCGTTGTTTGCCTGGACTGCTCAAGACTGAATGCTTGTGTAGGAGGAACTCTTCGAGTTCGCTTCTTAAATACCTTCATACTGTTTCCCACTTGATACTCCTTGATGAACTATAGGAGCCTTGTCTTATAACAGGCTTATCAAAGTGATACAAGCTTGGAAGAGTGTTGCGATTTTCATAATACAATAAAAATACTGTAATAAGTAATTAATGATAAATAATGTGTAATAAGCATGTCATAAAAACAAAATTTTATATTTCCAGGATCACTGCTTTTATAATTTATACTCAGGTAAAGGACAGAATCCCTGGAAATATTCATTTTTAGGAGGCGGTTCGTGAGACTTGACATTTTAGTGAAAGGGGTTCACAGGTTGTTAAAGTTTTGGGAACCACTGATTTATAACAGCAAGGGCTGAAGACTCTCTAATAGCTAAACACATGGTGTGATGCACCCCTATGCTGGCTCCAGCCCCATGTTGAATGGGGCATAAGGAATTGCTTTCAAAGACTAAGTGCTCCAGGAAGGGACAGGGCAGGGAGAACCTGCCACCTCCGGTTTCTGGGAAATTACAGCTGTGGGGGGGTCTGTTCCCACTTGGACTTTTCTGGCTAGATTTACTCTAGAAGCTTCCAGAAAGCATGGCTAATGGGGCTGGGTTAAAGCTGAGCACCTCTGGCAGAGGCCTCTGCAGCGCATGGTGCCCAGAACAACACTGCGCAGGCAGCATGCTGTCTAGTCCAGTGCAGCAAGGGCCAGGCCAGGCCCAGCTCACTTTAGCCTCACAAGGGGAGCTTGGCCTATTGCTTGGCTTTCCAGCAACCCACAGAGGGCAACAGCATCTCTTTACTGCCATCACCTATGCAGCAGCCTTTCCCTCCCTGACCAGCTGCTTCATGCCAGCCTGGGTTCCTTTGCCATGTGCTGTCTCCAAGGGGGCAGCTTCCAAGCAGCTGTGACCCATACTGTCCAAATGGCCCCCATG
The DNA here is from genome assembly GCA_007922305.1 of Dermatemys mawii. NCBI lineage: Eukaryota > Metazoa > Chordata > Testudines > Dermatemydidae > Dermatemys > Dermatemys mawii. Next base: position 12,816,939 of record ML677360.1, on the reverse strand, counting down.
CTGCTTCTCCTACCCCTGGGCCCAAAGAGCCCTGTTCTCTCTCCTCCCCTGCCCTTAGGGCTCCTGACCAGGGGCAGTGGAGCATTCTCGCCTCTGGCTGTCTGGGGTGGCGCCCAGCCCTGAACGCTGCCGGGTTCAGTTAGCACAATTTCACATGAGCACTACTTGCCTTTGTGAGCCAACTAATCCCCATCTGCTCGTTATAAGGCTCCTTGTTAGGTGGGGAACACCTCTGAATTCATTACCATCCCTCTGGGGCCTGCTCTGGAGCCTGCTGAAGCCAATGGCCCCAGACAGGGACAGAGATTAGCACTGCACTTTCAGAAACCCCTGAGCCAGCCTGGCTTCTCAGACCCTCCATCGCTCTGGGCGGCCTGTCAGTTGGAGTGGCTGTTTTCCCAACTGCTCCCAGCAGGAAGCTCAGCCTGCTGATGCTGTTGGAGAGCAGAAGAGGCAGCTCAGCGTCTGACACCGTGACCAGCGCAGGGGACTCGAACGTGGCTCCAGGGGGGGCGGCTTTTATTTTTAGAAAGACAAATTAGTTATTTTTTTCCCCTTTGTTGACGTTACCAAGAAACATGACCTAGAAACCCAAAAGCCATGCAGGAAACCAGGCAGATCTGTCGGTAGCTCAGCTATAACAGTATCATGCGGGTACACTCACCACAGGGACGCCTCCTTGAGTCTCATCTGGGGATTAGCTCTTGATCAGGCTGATGCCCCCTTCTTTGGATGTTCACCCCATGGACTCTGCCTCTGGACTCAGGTTACTCCCTCTATGACTGAGCACGCCAGGCAGCTCACTACAGTTCTCCCCATGGAGAGCAACAGAGTCCCGCTGGACCAGCTGGCAAGGTGATATCTCTCACAATCCTGTGCTATTTCCCAGCAGGACAACCTAGGCCCACCTGCTACTCTGGGTTCTAGTCCAGGAACCCAATAATCTTCAGCCAAGGTCTGCACAATCCTTCATCTTGCTGCTCCTTCCTCCTACACCTCCCAGAAGTTTTCTTCTCTATGCTTTGGGTAAACCCTGCCCTTCGGGCCAGGATCCCAGGCCTTCTCTCTCTAGGTTTCCTCTTTAACCAACCATTTAACTGCCATCTTCCACACTACAGCCTCTTCCTCCCACAAACTTCCCAGCTGTAATCCTTAGTCACCCTGCATCAGCCATTAGTCATTTTCAGTCAAGCCTGACTCTCCCCCAAGGGTGGCCTGCAGGGTTAATTGGACCTATCTGTGCCATTTTAACCCCTCAGGGCTGGTGTGGGTTGAATACCTCATTACAGGCAGTTAGCACCGATCTACCATCAGTGGACATAAGTCTCTCATTTTTGCTCCTGTTTTTCTCTATGCAGAAGACACCTGGCTAGTCAAACTCAAATACTTAGGCCCTCAGTCCTGCCCATGCTTAACTCTGTGCACTGTGAATTATCCCAGGGAAATCAGTGGACCCACTCACAGCCTGCAAGTGCATAAATCCTGGCTGGAGCATTACACTTAAAACAACGAACCAAAGTACTGGATGCTCAAAGGCACAGAGAGCTCACAAGGGGTCAGATTAAAATGAGCCCCCTCACACAGCTCTGATTTTTCACTTTTTCTGAGCACTAATAGTGGCCTTGTTTGGTTTTTGCAGGGAACTTCCCTTACCCATTAATAACTGGCTGGTTTCCCATTAGGTCCAATGGCGAACTACATTTTCTGTGTCAGAACTGCATCTTTTGGAGAGTTATTGATCCTTTTTTTGAAGTTCTGTTCAAGATGTTTTATCAATCATTTCTTCTGTCTTTATAGTTGGTTGGAGTGAATGGAAAATCTCTGACATGGGTGAACAGGCCAAATCCCTCCCTGGTGTGACTCGGCTGAAGTCAACAGAGTTACACCAAAGATCAGTGTGTGTCCCTGAGTGTTTTTCATTGCTCCTGTCTGTGTTTGTTCCTGTTTGTTCCTGGCTGTCAGGACAAAGATCAGTGATGAGCAAGGCAGTCATGGATTCCAGGACTTTACCAGGCCTCTGGGACTTCAGGAGGCAGAGGCAGGACAATGTGCCCTTGCCTTGCAACTGGGGTTGGATGGAACTAGGACTGTGTAGCCCCAGCCCTGCAGCTTCCACTGGGGGCTGTAGCCAGGGCCGTGCACCCAGCCCCATGGCTTCTGCCGGGGTCTGCAGCCGGGCTGCGCACCCCTGTTCTGCAGCTGCTGCCAGCTCTGGAGGGAACTGTGCCCCTGCTATGGTGGGGGGGCTCAGCCTGTCAACCCCTCCCACCTCCCAATTATTTGTAGTAAAAGTCACAGACAGGTCATGGGCAATAAAATATCACAGCGCCCATGACTACTAAAAACACCCGTGACGAAGCCTTAGCCTTAGTGATGAGTTTTCCGGGGACACTAAAGAACTGATGTCTTTATTGCCCTGGCACCACATCCCAGCCTGAGAAGTGGAGGCAACTGGGAAAGGGACACTGCAGAACCACAATGAGGTGCATGTGTCCAGGTCTGGATTGCAGAGGACGGGCTTCGCTGCATGCTGGAGCCCAGGAAGGGAATAGCAGTGGGGTCCAGGTCAGAAGGGAAGGGCACCAGCAGAGCTGGGGGCTGGAAGTACAGCATAACCGAGTTAGCGTTTGCTCAAGGACTGTTGTGCTAGTGAAAGGTGCAGCCTGGCAGAGCCTGAAACTCTGCTAAACGCCCAGACAACTAGTGTCTGGACTTCCCCCACCCCATCAAGTGTTCTCTGTCTTCTACCAACGTGTCTCAACCTTTCTTAACCCATGGGAACTGCCTCTGGGAACTCCCCCCATCCACATTCAGGGCTTAGCCTCATTGAGGGCTGGAACTGCTAACAATTCCCTTCTCTGCTCCCCCGCTGCAGATTTCCTACCTTAGTGAGCTGGTCAATTGGAGGTGGTTGATGGTTTCTTGTTTCAATCTGGGGTCAGTCAGATCACCCACTGGATGTGCACACTGTGTTCTGGAACTAGCACTCAGCACCGCTAAATGAGAAACACTGCCGTAAGGAATGGGGGGTGCAGGAGCTTTAAGGGACAAGCCCCTGTGCTTGCGAGCAGGGATCAGGAGGGAGACAATGATGGTGCAAGAACATGCTGGGCAACTTAGATTCTAAAAGTTAGGGATAGGAATGAGCAAAACAAGGTCTTGCTGCTTCTAAAAATGTGACTCTGGAACCAAAAACACATCCCAGCAGAGATATGGGGATGGACGTTAGCCACTTTCTGTATGCAAGTGTGGGGTGGGGAGCAGAGCAAGACCATGCGACTGAGGAGTTTCAGGGGAGTGGGTGCTGGGAAGGCCAACGAGGTATTTGAAAAGCCTTAGAGGGTAGCAGAAAGGACTGACACATATCTAAGGAGGCAGAGGAGGGCAGTGGAGAGCAGGGGGAAGGATCAGCAAGAGATGGCTGAATTTGGCACCAAACTAAGTGTGGTGATTTCACAAGCCCTGCCCAGACACAGCAGAGTACCCTGTCCAGCAGATCAGTGCATTGGAGTTTTGTTTCACTATGTAACTAGCCTGCGGCTGCACACAGCAGAATGGCCAGTACTCGGCAATTTCGCCAGAGATAGAAGGCTGTGAGAATGAAGGCAGAAAACCCTATTGGGATCATGCAGCATGAGTCCAGGTACAGGCCATGGTTTATCACTCTGCTTTAGGGCATCACACATACAGCAATGACATCATCTCTTCTTGCTACATCTGCCAAATCTCTTGCAAAGATGTTCTCTCCTGGGCTTTCCTATGAGAGCACTGGCAACCTTTTCCAACACTCTCTCTACACATCTCTCGGGGCAGATTTGGTGTGAGCAGTGGGTTTGCGGACTGGCCAATGCACACCATGCCAGTTTCACACAGGGTGTGCTATGTGACACAGTGCCAAACTGGGGAACACATGTGGAATGCTGGCAAACATGGAGTCATCTCACAGCCTTACTGAGATCTCTCCTAGGACTTCCCATGTGGTGTCACAGAGCCCAGGGCAAATCCAGCCTTCTGCTTCTCTCCAGAACATTGTTCCTGGGGGGATGATGCTCTGAACAGAGCAAGCTTCGTGACTGCATGTCACTAATGAAGGCAAATGCATGCGCTGAGATGAGGGTCCTTCAAGGGCACCTGAGGATGACTCCAGTTTCAGCTATGCACTAGGAGTAAAACACTCTCTCTCTCTCTCTCTCTCTTCCTGGTATGTTCCTCACCATGGTATCTAGGGCCCTGGTTACACTGGCACTTTATAGCGCTATAAAGCCATCAGGAGTGCTATAACTCATTACCTGTCCACACTGGCGAGGCACGTAGAGTGCTATAACCTCGGAGTTATAGCGCTCCTGGTAATCCACCTCCGCACAGGGAATAAGGGCTGTAGCGCTCCCGCTGTAGCACTACGGCGAGAATGTGGACACCCACTGCGCTACAAGTGATCTCTTCAGATGCCTGGAGCCACTTAAGGCAATTGACATCTCTTCCCTTTCTTTTGAACTCGGCTGGAGGGATGCGGAAGTACCTTTTTAGAGTTTCTCTCTTAACTCGGCCGATAAGCAATGCAAATGTTTAAGGAGGGAGCCTGTGTGAAAACAAAGCCTGCTAATCTTCTCTGTGAACAGACACGTGCTGACAGGCTCTCAGAAGGATGGAAAAACCACTGGCTCTCTCCCTCCCCATACACACAACACGTCCCCCCTCACTCCCCTCGTTTGAAAAGCATGTTGCACCCAGCTGAATGCTGGGATACCTGCCCTAATGCGCTGCTCCCAATGCCACCTGAAGTGCTGCAAATGTGGCCACGCTATACCGCTGGTGGGTGTCAGTGTGGCCACGCTATAGCGCTATCCCTATAGCTGTATATGAGGACAGCTATAACCAATACCGTTATAATCCTGTAAGTGTAACCATGGCCTAGGCTCCATTAACTTTATCATCCTTATTTTTCCTCTTTCTTCACTGAAAGGATATGACCAACTTAGGCTGTTCCCAGGACTGAAACTATAAGGAGGATGGGACCCAGCATTTATATCAGTCCTGGCTGCATACCCACAAGGCAACCAGCCAAGTCTGAGATGGGCTTATTCATCGCACTCCAGTGCTGCAGAGAAGACATTGTGAGACTGTGAATTCCACCTCCCTCCTTTGGCAACTTTCTCTGTTGTGAACACTATTGCAATTTGGATTTTACTTCTCTAGGGGAGGGTGGGGAAGGGGACTAGGAGCTGGGCGTTAACATTATGATAGACAGCGACAGAACATTAGGCTGCAGGGTGATTGCCCTTAGCTAACCAAGGACCTCGTGAGCTGTTCCTGGAGTCTAGTTGGATACATTGAGGTCTCCCTGTTTCTTCCGTTGGTTTCCTTTTCTAAGCCCGTTGTGTTTAATTCCAAATTTACTGGCACCCGCTTATAGGTCATTTTGGGGGCACTGACAGCATTGCCATTAATACAGTAAATATAGTAATTCATGAAGTGCCCAAACTGATACAGCTGCTGTGTGTTGCAACACTCAGGATGACAAACAGCTGGCACCTGATGGGCATACTGCTTTGAGCTCTTGGCTCTGAATGGTCCTTGCTCAGCAGAGGATGAAGTCCAACATTGTGTGGAGTGCTAAGGGAGGCCAGATGGATGCTCAGAAAGTTTGGGCACCACAGAGTCACTCTTGTTCTAGTTCTGGTCACTTCATCATCCTGGCAGAAGGACAATGCACCGTGTGAGCAGCGTCTGCAGTCTCTGCTCCTGTTCACTTCCAGTGAAGGAGGCAGTGAGGGGAGAAGGGACAGTACCATACAAACCAGGTCCTTGCTGCCACGTGTCTCCAGGACAGAAGGTGCCAGAGGGGGCGGTACTCTCTAGCCTCAGTACAGTCAGCGAGCAGGAGGGGTGTCTCTGGTGAGGTCACGGAAATCCTCTCTTCCTCCCTCCTGCAAGGCTTCCCCCAGAGCCTCTGAGTGATGGTTCTGCCTGGGATAATTCTCGGAGCCCTTGGGCTCCTTCTTGTCGCTGTTCCGCACGGCAGCCTCAAGGGCCTTCTGCCTGCGGTAGAAGTGGGAGAACTTGTTGAAGATGATGGTGATGGGCAGAGCCACCACTAGGATCCCCCCAAGAATGCACCCTGAAGCTGCCAGCTTGCCAGCTATGGTCACCGGCACCACGTCGCCGTAGCCCACAGTTGTCATGCTGACTGTCCCCCACCACCAGCAGGCAGGGATTGTGTCAAAACCAACGTCCTCTTCCTTTTCGGCAGTGTAGGCCACTCCGGAGAACACAGAGACTCCCACTGCCAGGTAGAGCAGCAGAATGCCCACCTCTCTGTAGCTATGCTGAAAGGCAAAGCAAAGGCAGAGTCAGCAGAGGCCCTGACACTTTCTATAGAGCCAGAAAACAAGATCTAATGAGTGTGAATACAAACCAGGCTTGCTTCCGACATCCCTCCCTCACTCCCTCATATTCCGACTGGCTCGCCTGTCTCGTGTCTCATGTCCATTCCCTGGAACTTTGCCTCTGCCTTGGTGTCACATGAATCCACCACTCCACTGAGTTAGAACTGTTAGGATATAGATATTTAGGCCTGTCTGTAAAGGCCTGTACTTTAAGAATGTAGGTATATGTCTATCATTTAGCTAGTTATAAAAGAAAGACCATGTGTAAGGGCCTTCTCTCACTGTGACAGTCTGAGGCCCTGTTTTTAGGCTAATGCCTTTGGCTAGGCAGCAGAGGCAGCCAGTACAGTCACATCCTCACATTCCAAAGTGCCTTATCTCAATATGACTAATCTGGGGTTGTTAGAAAGGTGATCCAGTCTATCACGTCCAGTGAAAGGGAAGAGCCTAGGAGATGTGCAAGGAAATTTGGTTTGATAGTTTTATATTTGGTAAGAATTCACTTATCAATAGGCACAGCTGAAAAACCCTTACGTCTTTAAATAAAACGAGGAATACTTGTAGGACCTTAGAGACTAACCAGCTTATTTCAGCATAAGCTTATTTCAGCATAAGCTTATGCTGAAATAAACTGGTTAGACTCTAAGGTGCTACAAGTATTCCTTGTTTTATTTATGGATACAGACTAACACGGCTGCTATTCTTAAACCTTATGTCTCTATAGATGTAGTTGGGAAATCCTCACTTCTGTATTTATAGTTCCCAATTTGCTATTGTTTATTTGCATGGTCTCTGTCTGGTTCTGTGATTGTTTCTGTCTGCTGTATAATTAATTTTTCTGGGTGTAAACTAATTAAGGTGGTGGGATATAACTGGTTGGCTAATCATGTTACAATATGTTAGGATTGGTTAGGTAAATTTTAGTAGAATGATTGGTTAAGGTATAGCTAAGATTATTACTATATAAATTAGAGGCAAACAGGAAGTAAGTGAGTATTTGAAAATAAGGAAAAAGGAACTTGGATTTAAGCTTGATGGAAGTTCACACCATAAACAATAAATAGTTGGCACCTTTGGACTTTGGGTATTGTTGCTCTCTATTCATGCGAGAAGGACCAGGGAAGTGGGAGAGTGAAGGAATAAGCTCTCTGATAAGAACTCCCGCCCTTCACTGTGGCGTCTGGGCACCTTAAATGTTCCAGTAAAGGATTTTAGGTTCCCACCATATGGGGAAAAGGTATTTATTTGGGAGTGTGGGGAGCCGAGCTGGAGACAGAATTCTGCACGTATTGGGTGGGGGAGCTCCATCGCTATTCTAATTGTTTGCAATCAATTGCAATCAGCCAGCTGCTGAGTCAAGTGCTCACTTGCCCTCTGTCCAGAGCTGGCACCAGTTTGATCTAAACATGTGGGCCACTGGGACTCCCTGAAATCCATGCCCTGCTGGAGCACCTCTCCGGGTCTGACTCAAGCTACACAGCTGACTCCCACTCCTGCCTATTGCAGGATCAACCAGCAATGCTCCGACCATTTCCAGTGGGGGTTACTGGGAAGGAGGAATGAACCAGGAAGGCCTAGTGCTCGTGGAATTTGGGCACTGAGCTACTGGAGTCAAAATGTCCTGAGTGTCCATGGATGCTTTCGACTAGACTCTCTGGTTTGTATGCAGCTGAGATGCAAACCTGTCTGGGGTCTGTAGCATTAGTCAGGGACACAATTGATTTCCAAGTAGCGAATCAATATCTGTCATTCTCTTCCCTTTCACCACTTGTAAGCCTGCATTCATAACAGGAAGGAAGCACCTCCATGGAGCCAGATGCTGGGCAATGAAAGGCCCTGCCAGCAGCTGTACAGCTCAAAGGAAGGACATGAGCCAGGCAAGGCTAGTGTGGTTTTCTCTCATTGTTTGTCACTGCCATTTTGTGGGAGGCTTGTTTGGGAGCCTCCTGATGATTCTTTGTACCTCCTCCGTACCACCAGGCCCCATGAGGGATGGATCCATCCTTCTGGCAGAAGAAGATTAGAGACAGTGTGTCACCATTGCTAAGTTAGCTTCCTGAGGAGCTAGTGAGCAATGCAAGGTGCTCTCTGTCCTCGGGAGCAGAGCATTCTGCCTTCACAGAATTCCCAAGCCAGAAGGGCCAGGGAGAGGGAAGCTGTGTCTGCGTTTAGAACTGATGCAAGCCCCCTGCAATACAGTAGATTAGTGGGGGCGCTGGTGCTTTCTAGAGCCCCACAAACATCTGCTCACTGCTGCTGTTCCAAAGGTCCAACACTGCAACTCGCAGTGTGGGCAGGAACTGCAGGTGGACAGGGCAGCTGTAATGGGCTTGGAAAGAGGATGGGGGGTCAAAGAGGTGCAGGTGCAACTGTGGTGGTGAAGGCAGGCAGGGCACAGGCAGAGATCAGAATAGCCCCAGAGTCTCTTCCATGACCACCAGCTCAGTCCTGCCCCCTGCCCCACTCAGTCCAGCTATGCGCTGCACCATACCACTGCCAAGAGATCAGGGCTTCCAGTCTCCTCTGCCCTGAGGCTTAGAGGTGGGACATAGGCTGCGAATGAAGGCCCCAGGAGGTTTAAACGTTGTAGGCTTCACTTCCTTAGCACAGCTAACACTGAGCGGCATTTTCAAACCCGGGAGCCTAAAATTAGGCTCCTCCACGGAGATGTAGAGACTTCAATGTACGTGGCTGGATTTTTAGAGGACATGAGTATCCATCGCTCCACTGGAGTTTAAAGTGAGGGCTGGCTGGAAGCTGACAACTTCCAATCAGACCCGGGTCCACTGTGGCTGGAGGTCTCTGCCTCTGCTGTGGGAAGCACAAGGGGTGGTCAAGGTTCAAGGCTGGAGCCCTGTTAATCCCCCAGGCTGAGGGTGTGGTTACATCGGCACGGTTTGGCAGTGCTTCTGGCACTGCTGCCACATTCGGGCAAAGAGGAGCCGAGGACAAGGACTCTTCTGCTCGGCCACTGCCATGTGCAAGTCTCAAGACAGGCTGCTGTGGGCAGGGTGCATATGCGCAACCGCTGAGCTGCTGTCATGCCAACAGGCCAGGTCTGTAGTGTGTCAATCCATCCATATCACCGCTGCATGTCGCGCTGTCACATGTCAGGTGGAGAATAGCGGGCGCGATTCATCAGAGGGGACGAATGCACCGACACGTGGGCTGAACGGGAGCTATCCGGCAGCCTGCTATTTATAGGCAGGGACTAAGTGACAAATCGGGAGGGACAGTGGCATAGTGACAGCACATGGAAGTCAAAACACAGAGCAGCACAGACAGCTCAGAGAGAGAGAGAGAGAGTAGTGCCGGGAGGCTGCTACAGGAGGAACTAATCAAGGCACAAGAATCCAGAGGTCAATGCAGGAGAGAAAGGGTTACAGGATATGTATGTAATTTACACCTGGAGCTAATGGGACACAGCCTCCTGAATCAATACTGTGCTCTAACCTTTTTATAGCAATCATTACTTTACTTTCAGCTTCTACTCCTCGGCCTTCGGGGAGCAAAAAACAACTTAGTGTGTGAAGGAGAGGAAAAATATTCTTCCCAGAAGAGCTTCTAAACAGAGGGCTTTTCCACCCCATCACCCCTGCTCATATGGTCTCCTCTAATTACTCTTGGACACATGCTCCTTTTATCTTGGCAGGACTCTGGATATCTTCTAATGAGAAGTTTCTCCCCCACTGAAATAATTTCCTTGTGGTGTTGGCAGGAGAGGAAGCCTTGTGTTCTTGGGAAGGAATAGGAGTGAGGGGGACTGCCCCTAGCAAGGGAAGGGCTGTTTGCTTTAGAAACACCCCCTCCTGCCAGGTCTTGGAGAAAGGGCTAATGAGAGCTGTACTGACTGAACTGATGAACCCACTTTGCTCCTTTAATTGAGGCTGGTAACATCTTCAAACCTTTTAAATAAGCTCATGCTTTTGGTGGAGATTTTTCTATTCACATGGCAATGTTTGCTATATGATCCCAAGGGGAGGTGACAGGCAGAGTGACAGTTTCTTCCCTTTAACAACCTCCTTCCTTAACTGTGGGCATGCTGCTTTTGACAGAAGCATGTCATCTTTTGTCACTTACCAGCCCCCAGTGCAAGGTAACTATCCCTGATCTGGAGTCCTTTCCTGAGTCTTGGTAGATCAAGGCAGGACAGGAAAAAGATGGAAATTTTTAGAGATGGGATGTTTTTTACCGGGCTTGTTTACATAAGGAAGTCACACTGGTATCAGTAAACTGATAATTAAACCTGTACCAAAGGCCACGTGATCACTCATTTCAGTGTAGGAGTGGTTTAGTTTGGTTTAGCTTAAGTCGATTGGAAACAGGTTTCACTGAACAGAAATAAAGCACTTTCCTAGCCATGATAACTCTGTGCCTAGCAGAGTTAAGGACAATGAGTTTTTTCCAAGTATATTAGGAACAAAAAGAATCCTAACAATGGTATTGATCCAATATGAGATGGAAATGATAGAATTATCACTAATAATGCAGAAGAAGAAGTGTTCACTAAATAGTTCTGTATGGGGGGAGGGGAACCAAATGATGTAGTCATATCATATGCTAACTCTTTCCATTCCACTCAGTAGCTGCTGTTTTAACATCTTCCTAAAGTTAATCCTTTGTAAATCAGCAGACCCAGATAACTTACATCTCACTGTTTTAAATAAGATGGCTGAGGAGTTCACTGGACCACTCATGTTGATTTTCAATAAGTCTTGGAATACCAGGGAAGTTCCAGAAATCTGGAAGAACACTAATGGTATACCAATATTTTAAAAAGGTAAATAGGATAACCTGGGTAATTTTGCCTCTGTATTTGGCTCTGTGAATATTGTGTCCAGTTCTGATATCCACAATTCAAACAGGAAGTTGAAAAATTGGAGAGGGTTTACAGAAGAGCCACGAGAATGATTAAAGGATTAGAAAATCTGCTTTATAGTGGAAACTCCAGGAGCTCCATCTATTTAGCTTAAAGAGAAGGTCAAGGGGTGACTTGATTACAATCTATAAATGCCCACAGGGGAACAAATATTTGATAATGGGCTCTTCAGTCTAGCACAGGTATGATATGATCCAAGGGCTGGGAGTTGAAGATAGGCAAATTAAGCTTGGAAATAAGGTGCAAATTATTAACAATGAGGGTAATTAAACCCTGTAAGCCTTGCTTTCTCTGAGGTCACACTCACACTCACTCCTCATCTATCAATCCCTGAGCCCCTGCATGTGCAACCAATCCTAGGGCAATCCCTCAGACCACATGTCATAGGCTTGCTCTACAGTTAAAAGTTAGCTCGACAGAGCTATGGTGCTCAGGGGTGTGAAACATTCACAACAGAGCTGTTGTTATGGTGATCTAATCCCCCATATAGACACATTAGGTTGATGGAAGAATTCTCCCCACTACCTAGCTACTGCTGCTTGCAGAGGTGGATTACCTACAGCAATGGGAAAACCCCTTTGTCATTTCAGGAAGACTACACCAGGGGTTCCCAAACTGGGAGTCGGGAACTGTCAGCCTCCACCCCAAACCTTGATTTGCCTCCATCATTTATAATGCTGTTAAATATAAAAAAAGTGTTTCGTTTTTAAGGAGGCGGGGGGTCACACTCAGAGGCGTGCTGTGTGAAAGGGGTCACCAGTACAAAAGTTTGAGAATTTCTGGTCTACACTATGGCGCTACATTGCCATACATGTGCTGCTGCAGCACCTATAATGTAGACATGTCCTTAGCCCTATTCAAGCTTTGCAGCATATCCCAGTGCTCTGGACAGTAACCTCCTATTGTTTGTCATCACAACATAAAGAAGTATTTAATTGCTCCTTCCATTTTGCCTGAATGAAGGGTGCTTAGGCTTTCAGTGGGTCTGTAACAGTTTATAGATCAGAGACCTGCTGAATGGCATCTATTAACACCTTTCAGCAAAACAACATTAAACAAAATGAGATTCATCTCCATTCGCTTTTCTTCTCTTCCTGCATCCCACTTGCTCCCCGGATGCAAACACAGTCCCCAACTCTCCAAGCACCTCTCAGGCTGGGGAGTCACTCCTCCTTAGTCTTATTCAGCACTGTTCTTTCCTATGCTCATTTTGTGTCAGAAAAAGGTGCTGACCGGACAGCCTTGGAGTCGGTTTATCCACAACACAGCATCATCCACCCCCAACTACTCAGACACCACACAGGCAGCTCGTCAGCTAGCGATCAATGGTCTCAAAAGACCTGGCATTATCAGTATGGAAAACCTTCTCCCATCCATCACTCAAATGAGACCATCCATCACATGGACCCACGTCATCTCCAAGCTGTTCTGGTGCCTGAAACCAGCCAGAGACAAGTCAGAGAATCCTAGTCTGTCCAGATGTCCCTGGGAGTAAGCTAAACTGTCACTTGACTTCATAGGTGCTGGAACTAGGGGGGACTTGAACTGGTTTCCATTATATACAGGGTTCACAGTTTGGTTCAATGGCTCTCAGCATCCCCACGATACAAATTGTTCCTGCACCCCTGCTTGACTGTCCTTGATGCCTTAAACACAGGAACAGAATCACTGCTCATGGGAGGCTCTCATAGGACGCTCTGTGTTTTGTGAAGTTCACACCTCCCTCCCTCAGTAAAGCACTAGATAGTAGCTAAAACAGAAGAAATTATCCTCCCCTCCCATGCATCATCCTGAGTCGAGCACTGGGGAGGTATTTTAAGGCCTTTGCCCCACACAAGCCCTTTTTTCAAAGAAGATGGAGGAGAGAGACACTGATTCTGCCCTGCTCAGGTCTCCAAACCAAAGACGAGGCGAAGCCAGCTCTACAGTTGTCACTAAGAAGAGAGTGCATCGGATTCTGGACTAACGCAGAACTGGCAAGGACTGGATGGATGGTCACCAGTGAGACAACAGCCACTTCCCCCTGTTTCTGCTTGCTGGCACAGGAAAAGCAGCATGACTTCTGCATGGGTTTCCATGCAGTGCTGAGGAATCCATGCCACGCCACCTCCCCAGATCCTTAGAGGTGATGGCATCACTCTTGTGTGTCAGTGATCATGTGTACACAACAGAACTGCTTATTCATATGGATTCTTTTATGCTCTGACTTTTTAAATCAGAAAATCAGTGAGTAGGCAAGAGTGCAGAAACACCAGCTGCGGACTGTGGAAGTGTGGGACTTCCCCTGTTGCTTCATGCTGAGGAAGGCTTCTGATCTGTTAAGACCAGTGTTCATGCCCACAGGGTGTTGTTTCTCACTCATTCCTAAAGTACAGCATGGTAGGCAGGTATCTGCTGCTGCTGCAGAATCCCAGGACCCTAACCTCAGTCTCCAGGAGGAAATGGCTTTTACACAACTGAGTTTTAAAATATGTTTTAAAATTTCCTTGTGATGTGGAGCACAGAGAAGCAAGACACCAAAGGACCTCGATGTGCATTATTGCAAGTGTCTATGCAAAACAACCAGACTTGCTTCTTAAGTTACAAAACACAGCAGGCACTTCCCTAATGTAGCTGTCACCCTAACTGTGTGTGGCTGTTTTTCAAACACCTTGCAACTGCAGTTGCCCCTCACTGAATTAGAGCAAATGACCGATGCTACTGTTCTGCAGTAACAACTGACCAACTCCCCCTCGAGCCTGATCATGCTTTCCACTAACCAGGTCCTGCGCCTCACTGCACCCCAGGACCTGAACAGTACAAACATGCAGCAGTTGATCTTACAAAAGCCTCATATGTGTCCATATCCTGGGAACAGCACTGAGTCCTGAGAGGGGTACAAATGAGGGGAAGAAAGCAGAAACCACCCTGCTCCCCTAGGGTGCTGTACACATGATAGAACCTATATCCAGCATCTGAAAGGGGGCTGAAGAAAGAGGAGGCCCTGGATTTAAATATCAAGTGCTGGGTATTACACAGCTGCCTCCATGGGGCCTTATTGTTAACAGGCCTTTGTGCATGGCACTAGAAAATAACTCTTTCCAGCAACCTTGAAAACATGCACTGGCCACATAAGACTCAAGAGCTCACTGCTAATGCTTGAGAAATTTATGAACACAATCCTACGACAGGGCTACTGTGATAGCAGGGGGCTGGACTTAATGACCCAGCAGTTCCATTCCAGTTCTATGTGTTACTGGGATAGCTCCAGCAGCATAGACATGGGGTGGGGGTGGGGGTGGGGGAGGTGGAAACTGACAACAGCAACTTCTCAGTGTAGCCGACGAAGTCAATCTCTGTACCATCCGTAGGGATAGCATTCAGCAGCTGTCGCTTGCCTGAACACCTAGGTTAGGTTAGCGCCTATATATATATAAATTACACACACACCTTCCTACTGTATGTTCCACTCTATACATCTGATGAAGGGGGTTTTAGACCACAAAAGCTTATGCCCAAATAAAATTTGTTAGTTTCTAAGGTGCCACAAGTACTCCTCGTTCTTTTAGCAGCTACAGACTAACATGGTCACCACTCTGAAATCTTTAGAGATACTGATGCTCCCAAAGAACGTAGAAGAGCGAGTGATTTAGGACAAGAACTTCCACGGTCCAGACGAGAGAATAAGGAGGCTGATTCCACGGCAGGATACAAACAAGGCTTTGCTTAGATTGCTGTCCAAAACTGCTCAGCTCCGGCTAATAATTCCAAGGAGAAACAAGCTAATCTTCCTCTACCAAGACCTGCAGCTGTGGGTGCCAAAGTGCCATCCTGTGGGGAAAAGCTAGGTCAGTGTGGAATGCAGTCTCTGATTTTCAGGGACTTATCAACTGGCTATAAAACACTTGCTCCACACTGGAACATAGCAGCACCTCCAAAGGCCCTAGTCTGGCAGCAATGAAGAGAGAAAAATTGTTTATACATTTTTAGAGAGTTTCTGTTTAGCCCCTGGGAGTTACTGCAGGGCAAGAAAAGCAGAAGTCAAGTGCTTCTGTAACTCAGACATTTCAGTTTTACAAACCGTAGCCAGGACTAGAACACGGGCGCTTGAGGAATCTGAGATTGTCATGTTTGGAAATTAGTTGCTGCCTGTGCACAGTCATGTGTTTTCAAAATGCATTGCTCATTGGTAACTCCATACGAACACAGCTGCTTCTAGTAAATGACTGTTTGTAGGAGAGACTGTGTCAGTTTGGAAGAAATTACTATAATCACCCCAATACCAGCTGCTTTAGAAGACTCCGTACTATGTAACTACTGGAGCTAAGCTAACTGGCTCCAATGAAATTGGAGCCCTAAAGCCAGAGAGGTTTGCCCAAAATTGGCCTTCACATGAGTCAGAGTAGGGCTTCTTCAAAGATATTTTCTCTAATGCAGAGGTGCACAAACTTTGGTCCACGGGACCTTCCTGCCCAACACCTGAGCTCCTGGCCCTGGAGACTAGCCCTGGACCCCTCTCCTGCTGTTCCCCCTCCCCACACCCTCAGCTCACTGCGCTGCTGGTGCAGTGCTCTGGGCAGTGGGGTGGCGAGTTCTTGCTGGGTAGCGCAACTGCAGAGCTGTGGCCTGACCCGGTGCTCTGTGCTGCGTGGTGGTGTGGCTTGCTCCATCCGGGCAGCACAGCTGCCTATCCTGGCGCTCTGGGCAGCGTGGCTGTAGTGCCACCAGCCAGTGATGCTCTAGGCAGCGCCGTAAGAGGGCAGGGAGGGGTTGAATAGAGGGCAGGGGAATTTGGGGTTGTCAGATAGGGATCAGGGGTGATCAGAGGGTGGGGAACAGGAGGGTTGAATGGGGGCAGGGGCCTAAGGGGGCAGTCAGGAAGGAGAGAAGGGGTTGGATGGGGCAGCAGGGGTAGCCAGGATCGGGGGTCCAGGATTGGTCAGAGGACAGGGAATGGGGAGATGGATGGGACAGGAGTCATTGTGGGGCCGTCAGGGGGCAAGAAGCAGAGGTGGTGGGGTTGGTAGGGGGTAGGAGCCGTATAAGGGGCAGAGGCAGGACCATACCTGGCTGTTTGGGGAGCTATAACCTCCCCTAACCAGCCCTCCATACAATTTTAGAAACACGATGTGGCCCTCAGGCCAAAAAGTTTGCCTGCCCCTGCTTTAATGCAACAAAGGAAAATCAAATCAAGCTCAGCTTCCATCTTAGGACATTAGGGTGATGATACAAATGAATAAACACAAGGGACTGCAGTGTGAAGACTGGAAGTCAATCCTTGGCATATTCTGTTGTGCCCATGTGGCGCAAGACTCGAACCACAGTCCCTGCCCAGGCACAAGTGAGAATTAAGCATGGGGAGGAAGGGTGTTCTCCTGGATAAAGCACTGGACTGAGACCCAGGGGACTTGGATGCACTTCCTGACTTAGCCATAGGCTTCCTATGTGACTTTTGTAAATCTAGCCCTAAGTGATGTGCCCAGGGTATTTAGGATCTAAAGATACAGAGAGCTGCCTACTGGGATTTACAAAAGCACCTGAGTTAGGCACTCCCACTGACCTTCAAAGAGAGTTAGGCACCTCACCTGTATCTGAGAAGCAGGATAGCTGCATCCAATATCACCAATTGGCCTTCCAAGCCTGAGAGGGACTACTTAGAGCAGAGATTCTCTGATGTTTGCTGCCATTGGCGCCTCACTGGCAGCATCTTCTGGAAGTCAATTTCACGCAGGGAGCATGGAGTGCCAGGGCCAATTGTTCAGAAAGTCAATAAAAATAAAAGGCTGGAGGGACAGAATGAAGTACAATAGGTAGGAGCAGACAATGAGGTGGGGCAAAGCGTGACTGGGTCTGGCTTGCAGCAGATCCTCTTTCACGTGGGACTTTGTCCCCTGGAGAAGTTTTGTCAGAACCAAGAGCTGGATCCAAAGATCACAGAAGGCAATGGGAAGGCTCATTACTTTAATGGGCTTTGGCTCAAGCCCAGGGTGATCTGATGAACATCCAGAGTTTCTTTACGATAAACAGCAGAAATCTCACTGCTCATGTCTCTGTGGCACTAATACTAATCAGAATCCGCTTGCCAAAGATACCAACTCCCTACTTCCCTCCTATGTCAATGGGCTTTCAGTCCTGTGATGCTGTATGCTCTTGCAGAAGGAAGTTAGTTAATATTAACAATACTTTATAATTTATGTGCCCAGCAAAAAGAAACTTAAATCTGATGCAATGGTTTGGTGTTTTCAGTGAGATTTCAATCTCTCCCAAATGTTACATCTGGACTTGACGGGATCACAAGTAGATCAAGAGAGACTTTGCTCAGCATCCTTCAGCAAATCAGTGGCTCGGACTGAATCAAAGCCCAGGAAAATCATAGTTCCCCAGAATTTACCCCCTGCATAACATACAATGAGCTTGTCGGTCCCCCCTCTGTTGCGCTGTCATTCACACTTAGCAGCAACACTGAAAGAGTTCAGGGAGCCTTTCCCACATGTACAGCTTTATTGGAATTCTGCAATGAAGAAAGTAACAATTTTACATTATGTTTATAGCCATCTTTTGCCAGATTCCTCAGCTAAATGCTCACTTTTGAGACAGGTTTTCAGAAAGAAATGGAATTGTTTTGTAACAAAAACTACTATTACTTTAGAAACAGCAACTCTTAAAAACCACTTAAACATGGGCCTTAAGACAGGTGTTGTGTTTCAGGCCTTTATAACATGTTTGTGATTTTAAATCACACTACTTTTCAAGTGTGCTGGTCTGGGTAGGCAGTCTCTCGACCATACACTGCAGAAACACATATGGGGATCATAATTTAGGTCCCTGGGACCCTGGCACTAACTATTTTTGTCTCTGTGCACGTCCAACAATGAGTCTTCCCAGTTTCTCTGGTTTGGCAGCCATTCCACCACTGTCAATCCAGTCGTCCTGACCCCAGGCCAGTTTTGGGGTGTGCGCAGTGCTGGAGTGGCCACAATACTGAAAAATAAGAAAAGAAAAGAGTTAAAAGCCACCGTGATACCCCATCTATTCCTAGGAATCCCAGGATTTATTATGTGTATTGCAGGGGTGTCCGAGTCTGACTCATGGACCAGGACCCTCTTGTGCCATGTGCCATACAAACATGCTAAGAGACAACTTCAGTTCAGATTGAATTTTAATACCTTCTTGGAAGGCACTGTCTCCTTGGCTGGAGCGGATAAAGGGCATACAATAGAGTAGACAGTCACAGACACTTAGGAAAATAAAGATATGTGGTGCTGACAAGTTAATATGGGATGGTCATTTTGTATGACTAACAATGGTGACCAGACCTTTGAAAACAACTCTTTGCAGAGGGGCCTATCAAGAGGGAATAAGAGCAAGCAAGGGAGAAGTCTGATAAATTTGCACTGGTGAACTCTTCACATGGCTAAGGATATAGGGGGATCAGCACTATGTGTGTTTCTGTGGGAGTGGAAGCAAATACGCATAGCCTCACACTTTGATAGCTAGGAATATTCATTCATTTTTGCTTTATGATTTTTTTGGGACATAGCTGCCAAGGACTGGAGAAACATACAGGCTGAGATTAATTGGCATCTCTATTAGCTTTCTAAAGATGTATTTGCTGTTCGACAATAGGTGGGGTGGGGCAGTATAGTTATTCCCCCAATTCTCCTGGGAAGTGGTAGTTTACGTGTATATCACTTTTCTGGCAAAAGGGAAGTAGGACTGTTTCTCTGAACATTAACTAGAAAGACAAAGTGCGTCTGCTTGTAAAGAGAACAGCTGCATGGTACTGAGATGCCTTTGTCTGGCATGTGGGCTGATGGGATTCAAAAGAGGTTTTGGCCACAGTGCCCAATATGGAATTTTTTACAGTAAGAGTCTCTACTGTTTAGACTATACATGATTGTTATTGTGATTAATTGTTTGTATTGCAGTAATGCTTGGGAGCCCCAGGCAAGCGGGAAGCTGACCTTGAGAAATTACAGCAGGCTTGAACTGACTGGGCTGGGCTCAGCAGCTGCTATTTACGTGGCCGTGAATGGAGAATGGCAGGGGGAACTGGTATGGCCAGGAGGCCAGTGGAGACTGGGTTAGGGTTGGAGATTTCCGCCTCGTGAGGGCCTTTATATGGGACACTAATATCAGGGTTTGTAACAACCTCTGAAAACTCTTTCCCCACCCCCATCAGTTCATTGAACAGTAAAGAGCTGCCTACCTGCAGTAGAGAGCCACTAGTCTGCAGACTCCTCCTCTTCCTGCCAGATTTGCTTAATCGCCGTCTCTTCTGCTGTGTCTGAATCCAAGTCCCCTCATAGAGATCCTGCCAGTGTCTCAGGCATCTCCCAGGCTGGACCTGTGTCCCGCTGGCCTGCTCAGGACCGGGTGCTCAGCCCTCAGAATTGCAGCCTGAGAGACTAAGACTGTGTAGAAGGGAAAGTGCCCAGAATTCAGTCCAGCTCTTTGTCGAAAAGCTACGTTTTCTGCCTTGATCTGGGCCTACTGTTGTGTCCCAGATCCTGTTATACCGGATGCTCCTTCAGTCTTTCGGCCTCCTCTTGGCACCTGCTTGCCACTTCAAGCGATGCCCACCTCAGCCAGTCACTCAGACCACTAGAGCATTGTGAGCGACTGAGCTGAGCTGGCCCACAATCTCCTCATCTCCCTAGAGGGAGGGATACCAGTGCTTGAGTGTTGGCCTCAGGCGAGCTGGCAGCATTCCCCACCCCCTCAGCCCCGCTGGAGACAGAAGTAGAATGAAGCTGGGTTTTGGGAGTAGGTCGCACAGCTGAGCTCCACGGTGCCTGCCGTATTATTAGAACATTAAGTGATTCTGGCTAGCTTGGCCCCTGTGCAGCTCGTAGACCTCACAGGCCAGATGAACCCAGAAACTATTCACACCACTGGCTCTACTGCACCTGTGCTTTCTGACCACTCTGGTACTGTATTGGCAGAGACTGGCATGGTGGAGCATTACATGGCCATTACCTTTCCTTGAATCATGTCTATAAATCCAAGTGTGAATGCCTGTATACCTTTGGGAGCTGTGTGTGTGTGGACATATGGTGCTACAGGCATTCTAAGTGGAGCACACAGTGCCTAGCATGCCAGATTTTTCTACTACAAGGTTTGTGACAATACCTTAAGGAACCTTCCAGTTTCCATGATCTGGGACCCCAGTGGAAGTACTGTAGAGACCTCTCCCAGCTACATCTTATTGCAATACCAATATCTTTCACACCTAAATACCACAGCGATAGATAAGGACAGAGCGGTGTTTACCTTCAAGGTGGCCCCTAGTGACCTCAGTCCAGTTGAATGCCGAGCCAGCTTCAGCACCCGGAATATCCTCATGAGCCGGAACACCTGCACCACCTTGCCCAGGTTCCCCAGCTCTGAGTCGCTGCCCAGAGTCACATCCACTGAGAGGGTGATGTAAAAAGGCAGCACTGAGACAATGTCAATCAGGTTTAGCGGGTGTTTGAAGAACTTCTTCAGGTTGGGCGCAAGGAGCAGGCGGGAGGACACTTCAAAGGTGAACCAGGCGATGCAGAAATACTCCAGGTTGTGCAGAACGGGGTCATCTAGCAAGTTGTCGTCCTCATCCAGTACCTGGTACTCCGGTATGCTGTGGATGCACATGGTGGCTATGGAAATGAGCACCACACTGATGGACACAAAGCTGAAGAGTTTGCTGGGGATGGAGTAGCCTGGGTTCTCCATGGTGAGCCAGACGCGCTTGCGCAAGTTGCCACAGCGCAGGGTGCTGTAGCGGAGCAGGTCGTGGTTGAAGTCAGAGATCTCGTCGGGGGACGTGTCCACACTGCTGACCTCGCTCTCCTCGTCCCAGTTGTAGTGCCGGCTCTCCAGCTTACGCTCATGGTAGCGGTAGCTGCAGCAGGAGTCCAGGAAGAACTCGTTGATGCCCCAATACTCTATTTCCTGGCAGAAGGAGAAGACGCACAGCTCCTCCATGACATGCAGCTTCCCAGTCTGGTAGAAGTGCAGCACATACAGGAAGAAGCCTGGGTTTCTATCAAAGTAGAACTCCCTGGCGCTCACATCATAGTCATCACAGAGCTGCAGGATGGACTCCTCCGAGTCACAGGACAGCAAACGCCCCAGCCGGGTGTTGGGGAATTTAGAGAGCGCACTGGAGCTGAGCCTTCTTCGCAGACCCCCAACGTTAATGTTGATGACATCGTCCTCAAAATCAGGATCCCAGTAGTTTAAGGTCTTGTTGACCATGATCAGTGGAGCTGCTGCTGGTTCAGCCTGTAGATAATACACAGTGCAGTTGAAGTAAAGGGGTACAGTCTCTTTATGCAGTGGTCTTAAAAAAAAAAAGTGTAGTTCAGCTAAAAGTCATGGGCCAGATGCATCCTGGGTGGCAACAGATTAATTTTCCCCGTGTTTATAAAAATGATCTGCAAAGGACTTAAAATTGGAGGGGTTTTCATGATGTTATCCAGAAAGCCTGAAGAGATTTTTTTTTTCCTTCTGGAGACATTCCTCCTCCCTTTCCTGCCCCACGTTTTTCTTTTTTACCTGCAAAATGGGAGCCCCCAGTTTTGTTGAGGACTACTGAGACATAAGGGAGTTTACTGTGACCTCTAGCACATTAACTGAAAGGATGGAGGTGATTCCCCTGGTCAAAGTGATAATTAGGAATTGACATTATACAGGGTTTATTCTCTCCCCCACACCCAAGAAAAGTGTTTTAAACAGTATGACTTAAAAAACCCTCTTCCTCTTTGTAGATTAAAGTTTATACTGTCAGCTCTTGTAGCATCACTGTTTCATCAGTTCTACTGTTGGAGAGCCTTACAGCCTTAAGATCTCTTTACTTTCTTATTAGAGCTGGTTGAAAAAAATGACATTGTCCATCAAAAAATAAAATTTAATCCAAATCAGAATGTTTCATGGGAATATGCCTATTCCAATGAACTTTTTGGTGGAAAATTTGCCACTAACATCAGAAATTATGAAAGTGCAGATATTAATGTCATCTAGATATATTTTCAGAGGGATGGATACCTGGCTTCTGCTTGTGAACTCTCAGAACTGTATACCTGCCCTTTGTTGGTACAAACACCTGCAGAATCCTTTAACAATTCCAGAGGTATCAGAATTTGCACCCATAAAGCCAGTTAGGATAAATAGAATTTGCACACAAAAATCTAACACTAGAATTCTTTCAAGCCTACCTGCAGGGTTTGCACTGCAAGATGCACACCACCCTGTCTCAATGTAGTCCTTTGGTGGGATGGAACGGGACAGAAGTGCTGGCCTCTTTGTCAACAGACATTAGATTGATGCTCAGTTTCAGAGATTAAAATTTCTCCCTGGACAGTTTCTCAGGGCTTTCCCTTGATGGTTTTGGTCAGCCTGGTGTTAAAAAAAGTCCGTTTCCTCCTCTGCCTCACAGTCACATGGTGAATTTCTCAAGCACACAAGTTGCACAAAAACAAAACACACCACACAGATGCCACATACCCTGTGAAAGATAGGGCAGTGATAAGGACAATAGTGAACACTGCTGTGCAGCACAATGGTTGGAGCTCTGATCAGAGAGAGATTCCCTTACAGCACTTCACAGTGACGATAGTAGAGGCTCAACTTGAGGGATATTGCTGATGAGGTATTTTTCCTGCTCTGAACTTCTTTTCAAAAGATCTCAATGTAATATTCCAAAGATTGCTGGCTTCAAAGTGGAGCTGCTGATGCTTTTAGGTTCCTGTAAGTGCTGCCAACCTGTGATTTCGCTCTGTGAAATGGACTGAATGAGATCAAGTAATATCTGTTAATTATTAATCCTCTGAGCATGGAGCCCGTTTTTCAACAGGGAAGGAGCAAAGAGTTTGCAACTGGAAGTTAATACGCAAGCTCTTCCCGACATCTTCAGCCACATTGCTTAGCTTTATTCACCACCACGTTACACAACTGCCTCCCCAGGGCATGTGCTTTTTATAACATTGAGAACTTGACATTTTTAGATTTCTAATGGGTTCATAGGTCACTGGGCAAAATACCAAGGCCGGGAGTGACTGGACGTAGCTTCCACCGGTCTCTGAAATCCAGTGAGAATGTTTTGTCAGGCAGGGAGGGATCGCTTATTTTTCTCAGTTCTAAGGCTATGTCTACAGCAGGGTCCTCAACCTTTCCAGACTACTGGACCCTTTCAGGAGTCTGATTTGTCTTGTGTAACCCCAAGTTTCCCTCACTTAAAAACTACTTGCTTACAAAATCAGACCTAAAAAATACAAAAGTGTCACAGTACACTATTACTGAAAAGTTGGTGACTTGCTCATTTTACCATATAATTATAAAATAAAACCATTGGAATATAAATATTGTATTTACATTTCAGTGTACAGTGTATACAGAGCAATATAAACAAGTCATTGTATGAAATTTTAGTTTGTTTGTACTTTACTAGTGCTTTTTATATAGCCTGTTGTAAAACCAGACAAATATCTAGATGAGTTTATGCACCCTTGGAAGACCTCTGCATACCCCTGCTTGAGAACCACTGGTTTATGCTACAGCTTAGGTTGGCATAACTTATGTTGCTCAGGGATGTGAATAAACTATCCCTCTAAGCGACATAAATTACGCCGACGTAAGCGTTCGTCAGCACTGTGCAAAGCTGGCAGGAGAGCTTCTTCCATTCATGGAGGTGGTTTTATTATGCCAATGGAAGAGCTCTCTCCTATCAGCGAGTATCTTCATCAGATGTGCTGCAGCAACAGCACAGCTACAGTGATACAGCTGTGCTGCTGCACATATAGACATGGCCTAAGCCTGGAGTTGAGCAGGGAGTCTGCAACTTCTGCTACAGAAGGAAACTTTTTGTCATGGGTGCATAATAGAGTACCCATTAACAGGCACAAAAGTTGAAAGGGACTTTGGAAGTTCCCCTTTCACAGGCCATGTCTAGTCATAGGAATAAAACCCAGAGGCAGGTTTGAAATGGAGGGTCTGGGAGAGAGACTAATGCCAGATTTGTGCTAAACAACAGCCTAGCAAAGGCATCCTTTAATTCTGCTGCCTCTCTGAGCCACAGCTCCTTAAAGAAACATGCTCATCAACGCATGAAACAAACACTCACATTTCACTATGTCTGGAAAAAACAATTGTCTGTGATAAGCCTCAGAGCCTAATTGCATCACTGTCTTTCCTTTCAACTCCTTTCAAAATCAACATTTACAAAAAAATACGAACGTGGGGAGTTGGTGGGGGTATGTTACTTTTAAGGGGGTAAACTGGAATTTCCATGACCTATAATCTTCTCCATGGAACATTTCCTCACAGCGCATCTGTGGTGAAGTGATGACTAATCCAGGTTCTTTCCAGAAGGATGCCTGTGAATTTAAGCTTCTGTGGGGAAGAGACATATCCCGACGTCATGCCTGAGCATCTGCATATGCCACAGGAAGCAGCAGCTTGGAGGTCCTGAGACAGAGGTCACTGAAAACAATGGAAACTTCAATTGACTTCAGTGGGCTTTGGATCAGGCCTTTGGGGGAACAGGCAACTTGTGCAGGCTCAGAGGTTTGCATTTGCAGTCAGTGATGGTGTCAAAAGCATTTGAATGCTGTGCCCCATCTCAGAATTCCTTTTAGATGTGATAACTTCTTGTAGTAATACCTTCAGATATGAGGAGGTGTGTGTATCACTCTTTAAAGCATCAGGTAGCTAGGGCCAGCCTATTTCCCATCTTGGAAAAAATGGGCCTGTGGAGGTCGCAAGCCTTTTGTATTAGAGGAAAATCCCCATTCATGCACTGAAAATATTGGGATGGGGGAGTGTCATGAACTATCTGAGATTGTCTCTTCTGATGTTAGTTTTCTAATGGGTAACACTAGTTCTGCTCACATTTAACTCCGCTGTCTAGAAATGCAACAGGAAATAATATTTTGATGGCTGTTCCTGGGGGGTTTCATTGTTTTTTCTTGCATTCACCTTGGTGACAATGTTCAACTTTAAAAAACAAAAAGCCCTGAGCTAAGACCTAAGCACTATCTCCAATATCAGGTATTAAGACATGGAGTCATTTTACACTTAGAGAAATTAACTTTTGGGTTCTCATGGATTTTGGGAGAGCTTTTTTACAGCACAATGGACAATGAATACCAATGAGATTGTCTGGAATTATATTCCAATTTGCAAAATTTCCCCATTAGTTTAAAGTATTCATTCAAATATCTATACCTTAATGGAAAAATACATTGGGATAATGCTTGTCTCTTCTTGCTAAATTTACATAATGTATTTCAAGTAGTCTAAGGAGACAATCATCAGAATTACACAAGTTTCATAAATATGGATGCTAAAAATGCACTGTGCTTTAAAATAAACAATCGTGAAAACTTTCACTTTCTGAAGCAGGTGTCTGAGGCAGTAGATATATATTATGCACTCTCTAATATATCTGAAATGCATCCATAAAACATGCTAAAACAGTTTTCTTGGACAACACCCTTTTCCCAAATACGTACCTTCTAGTTGGAAGTTTTATATTTATTCTAAAATGCCCAAGACCTTTTTTCTCTGAAAATACTGGGAAAAATGAAATATGTATTATGCACTTGCTGAGAAGCTTAAAACTTGAATCTCAGCCCTGAATTAAACACATATATGTATTTTTCTTGAAGGATAAAGAGTGCTTTGGATTAACAGCTTTTGCAACTTTGCCCAACACATGGATACTTCCTGTTTTGACTGAGATTAAAAGCAAATTTCCCCAACAGAAGCAGTTAGTGAGGCTGGTATTTTTTAGTTTTAAGGCACACTTCCTTTCATTGTAGCTCATTTCTAAGTCCTCACTCCTCAACTTCTGTGATCATATTTTTGACAGACTGCTGCAGACAAATCCTATAAATGTTTACATGGTATGTGAATTATGATGCACCACGTATGATAGTCACCTGTAAAGTGTCCCTTGGTGAGGGGAGGGAGGTAGTGGTGATTGCATTAAAACACATGGCTGCAATATCTAAGCTGTTTTTCTAGTGTGTGAAGAAAAGGAAACAGATCGGCAGAGGCTGTTTGGGGGAAATGCGCTTTGGGTCCAGCACCACTCATGGAATTCTTAGCAGTCATTTTATTACATGCTAAGTGCCTTTGAAGAGTCCTTCTGTTTCTTTCCCTGACTGATTTCTGTTTGTCAAAGGATGCCCAACAAGCCAGTGGGAGCCCAGTCTGGAGAGCTGCAGTTTGCCTTTAATGGGCACTTCCTGAGAAGGGAGAGGGGCATGGTCCCTGCTGCAACCTTTGCTCTCCTGGGCACCTTCTTTGTTCTTTGGAGGCCTGTTGCACTGAAATCAGTGGAAAGATTCCCATTGATTTTAATGGACTGAGCCTTCCACTGACTTGGATGGGCTTTGGGAGCAGGCCCTGGGAGGTTCTTTGGACCTCAGTGGAGAAAGCAGTCTTAGCCAGATGCCTGAAGGGGCCAGGGCAGAGGTGCTCAGACTGCTGCATTAGATGGGGATGAACAGCTCAAGGTTTTCAGCAAAATCCCAGGACCAAGGGCTGGGGATCCCCATCCCTGCTCCCTCCCCAGCTCAAAGGGGCTTCCCCTCTCCCCGGGGTCCCATCCAGATGGCTGTGGCAGCAAATGTGCATCAGCCTCACTGCAGTGGGGAAGCACCAGACGCTGCCTGGGAATCCCCGCATCAACTGCGGGATTCCCCAGACTGAGCCACCCCCCTCCTACTGCTCAGCCCCTGCTTGAGGTGGGAAGCAGCAGTGCCCAGAGATTGCCAAGGGAGCCCCCTCCTCGTGTGGCTCTGCATGGAGAGCAGGTGCGTGACTCAAGCTCCACAACCCAGGACTGGGCAAGAGGAGAGGGAAAAACAGGCTGCCACTAAACCCCACCTATGTCTGGGGAATGGGCCAGGGTGTCCTGGTACATGGGCTCTGCCCAGGGAAGGGGAGGCAGAGACCCTGCATAGGGTGTGTGTGGGGGGGACACAATCCAGGAGAGGGGAAACAGAGACCCTGGCACAGGAGGCGGGCAGATACCACCCACGGAGGGGAGGCAGAGACTCTGGCACACAGAAGGGGTGAAGAGGGAGACCTGGGCACAGAGGAAGGGAGGCAGAGACCCTGACACAGAGGAAGGGGTGAAGAGGGGGAGACTAGCACAGGGGAGGGCAGATAACAGCTGGAGAGGGGAGGCAGAGACCCTGGCACAGGGGGAGGGGAGGGGTGAAGAGGGAGCCCCTGGCCCAGGACAGAGGAGAGGCAGAGACCCTGGCACAGGGGAGGGTCCCCCCGAGGTCCCGTCCCGAGGCGCTGGGCACCGGCTGCCCCTCTCTTACCTGACAGCCCAGCAAGCCGCAGCGGTGCGTGTGCGCCTCCCGGAGCAGCCCCTCAGCCCCTGCGCCCTCTCCGGGAAGCCTGGGCAGAGCCTGGCGCCTCCATGCTGGGACCCTGCCTCTGCCTGGCCGCCCCCCGGCCCTCGCTCCGGCTCCCCTAGCGCCCGGGCTGCGCGGTGCCTGAACCCGGCTCCCGGGGCCCGCTCCTGCGCGCGCCGCGCTGGGGGAACGCGAGGCACCTGCCCAGCCTGCGCGGGAGCGGGCTGCCCGCGCCCATCCTCTGCCTTTTAAAGCCCCGGGAGCCAGGGGCTGGCGGACAGCTCCATGCTAGGCACCGTCGGGAAGTTCCCCCTGTATCCATTGCAAGAAAAAAAAACCACTCCTTAGGGATCAGGGGGCATTTGACGCGCTCCGAGCTGGCGTCGAGCGCGCATCTCCCCTTGTGAGCTCAGCAGCAAATCCGCGAGAGGAGCCAAGTGCCCAGGCCCCCTGCTGCATCGCAGCTCTGCAGCCTGGACCCCCCGGGGGGAGGGGAGGGTAATTCACTAGGACAGGCGGTGTCGGGACGGGAAAGTGCCCCCGAAGGGGGCTCGGGCAGAATAACCCCCCACGCCCCCGCAGGCAACAGCTGCTGCGTTTGGTTCTTATTGTGCATCGCCGAGAGCAAGAGATTCCCGAAGCGGCGCTCTCCAAGCAGCCCCCGGTACGTGTCAGCGCCAGGAGTGAGCTCCCCAGGCTGGCACTGGCAGAGCATCTGCTGAGACGACCGGCCAACAGGACCCCGGGAGGGGGAGGGGGCAGAGGGACTATGGGGCTGATCCACATCTCACCAGAGTCAATGCCCATTGGTGCCAGTGAACTTTGGATCAGGCCCTACAAGGGCAGGACACGCATGTCACTGGAAACAATAAACATGCAGATAATTCAACCTGTTCTTCCGGGGGCACTGGCAACGCAACCACCACAGCATGTGTGAACCAACCGGCGGGGGCTTTAGGGGAAATGACAGTCGGCCCCCCCCCCCCCCGATAGTCAATGAATGTTAAAGCTCTGGAGTAAGTATTCCCAGTGAGGAGATAAAACTTTTGCCTGCTCTGGCAAGGTTAGGACGGACAAATCCTCCTTGGCACCGATCTAGGTGGTACTAGCAGTGAGAGATGCCAGGTAGCCCAGGATTTTAACACTGTCATCTAACCCTGCTCAGACTGACCCCCTGTCTACACTACAGCTTGTCTAGCTTGTAAAAACCTCCTACCACCAGTGCAGCTCTCCTGAGCTCCCAGCAATGGGAGCGCTGCTGCAGACCGGCTGCTCTGAGCAGGACCAGACAGCATCACCCAGGAACTAGTCTAGTGCTGGTGGAGGAGGAATTCTGCACCCTCTTCTGCTAGTGTGAGCAAATTTATCCTGAGTGAAACTATCTTGACATCAGTGGAGTTATGCCTGGGGTGCATCTGTGCCAGAGTGTTCAGGCTCCAGGCACAGGGTCACCATCATTCACTGGCACACCCAGCACAGGGATGTGACCTTGGCAGCAGTTCTTGTCCATGTATTGCTAAACTCTGTGTCTGGTGGAAAGGTGACCTCAGGAGAGCTAAGACAGGGCAGACTCCAAAACGCATTTAGAAACTTGCAAAATCATGCAGCAGCATTGTGCACACCTGGGAAACCAGGTTCTGCCTCACGTTTGAGATGCTCTGAGGACAGGACCTTTGGTAGGCATCATCA
Source organism: Dermatemys mawii (assembly GCA_007922305.1). Lineage (NCBI taxonomy): Eukaryota > Metazoa > Chordata > Testudines > Dermatemydidae > Dermatemys > Dermatemys mawii. Next base: position 12,787,651 of record ML677360.1, on the reverse strand, counting down.
CTGACTTGGAATGACCTAGGCGGGGAGGCTTAGCAGGACACCCCGCTGTCTCTTTAAGAGGAGATTGTCGTAGGATGAATGAATCCAGAAAAGCCCCAGGCATGGCTGTCATCCCATTTCAGCTCATTGGGCTGCCTTTGCCACCCAGGGCAATCTCTTTGAATCACGAGGGCCCAGAAACTGTTACAATCCCACACTCTATCTGAGAGGTCAGTTACCAGGGTGGAGTGAAGGGAAAGGAAAAATCTTAGTGCTCCATCAGGTGAGGGCTGGTGGTTACATTTGCACGCAGAGTGGCTGTGTCGGTATCTATGAGAGTCTGGACAGGTGATTTCTACACAATCAGCCCAGAATGAGACTTCATACTATGTTTGGGATTTAACCCATGTCCTCTTCATTCCAAGTCTGGTGGCAGGTTGCTGCCCTCTCTCGCCTTTCTTCCAGGTTAGACGCAGTTTTCTCTTATTGCTGTTTGATAAAAAAAATGTATTTGTATCTTCCTGATAGTTTGAGGAAACCTCTGCCTCCTGCTGTCTTGTGTTTCAGACACACATTATTATTATTGGTAGTCTCTGTAGTCACTCTCTGATAGCGCCTAGGGGCTCAAAACAAAGGCCCCATGCTGATAGGTGCTCTACAGGAGTGCAATGAAAAAATGGTCCCTGCTCTAAAGAGCTTACAGTCTAAGTAGTTTGTGCAGAAAGTTAACCTCTGTCAATGTCTCCTGAGTCACATTTTTTTGTGCCATCTCTCCTTTTTGTGTTTGAACTGTGCCTCGTGTCCCGCTAGTCTTGGACTGTAGTTTTGGTGAGAGTCTGGCTGGGTTTTGCACGTTTCACTCTGCCGGGTTAATCACTAGTGTGATAGTTCTCTGTAGCAGAATGAGCTCATTCCTGCTGGAGGATCTGTGTGTTTCCATGTGTAATGTGTCAGTGTCTCGGTGTGTTTTCAACCTGCTTGTTTACATGGGAAGGAAGCAGCAGTGGAGCGGGAGTCTTCAAGGGAGGCCTCAAAAGACAAAGGGAAATTCCTCTCTGCTGTGATATGAAGCAAAAGTTATTTATTTTTTATGGTAATTAGGGATGGCTAACTGGAAAACTGGGGGGAAATGTATGTGAATTCATCTGAGCAGAGCATCCCAGAATAAAAATGTAGCCGTATAATTAATTATGGTGGCAGATTTAGCGATTCCCCAGCCCTGAGAGTGGGGTCAGGGATGTATTTTAAATTCAGTTTTCTCCACATCTCCTTTTTGCATGATTGTCAAGCGGGATTTTCTTTTTCCCTCCAACTATTTTTCAGACAGCCATTTTATTGGTGAGGAAGTTTGCCTGGGTGCCCCCGCTTTATGCCCCTTTGAGGGAATACTCCAGATTGAGTCGTTTTGTTTCTTTCTTGTATTTAGCTGTAAAATATGCACTGCCCATCAAAAGCCTCTGGTGCATTTACTTAAAAACCACCGTCCAGCAAAGATAACCAGCAGTGACAAGGGTCCAGCATCAAGCAGAACTTCAAGCCCTGTCCAGAATGCCCCCCACCCTTCTAACACTCCAGCTGACAGACGAGGCAGAGACTCTTGTGGAGAGGGGCAGGTCCTTTATTATTTATTTATGGAGAGTCGTCAGTGCCCACAGGGCTTTGCGGGGAAGTGAAAATATCAGGGGAGAAATCCTGGCCCTGTTGAAGTAAATGGAAGTTTTGCCATCAGCTTCCATGGGACGGAATTTCACTGCAAATCGTTGCCTTGAGGAGTTTGCAGTCTGAAATCAGGGACTCTGGAGTGCCGCAAAGGACCCATCTTGCCTTCATTTGATCTTTCGAGCGAGGAAAGGGGCCGTGGGATTCAAGCTGGGAAAGGCCACCAGAACCCTGGGCATTTCTTGATACTTTCTATTGATGCCAACTACTCTGTGGTCCCTTTGACCATAAGAAGTCGACGAGGAAAGGGCACATTTGGGATGAAAGTCACCCCTATGCAGAAGGCCAGCACAAGCCCTCAAAGGGCTTAACCAGGACTTGAAAGCTTAACTGGGATTTAAGTGGTACACAGGCTTTGTGCTGGGGTGAAATTCCCTCTTGTTGCACAGACTCGGATGTGGGAGAGAAGATTCTCCCCTGTTAGCAAACCAAGGTCTGATCTCTTCTTTCCACAAGGCCCTTTCATCCCACTCCACAGTGGCCTTGCAGTGAGCAGGACACAGTTACTCCCACTTTCAGGCCTTTTACACTGCCAGAGCCAGGTAACAGGGGCCACAGTGGCACTGAGATCCAGGCCCTGCTCTCTATTGTGAGCTCTCTATTTGTGTACTCCAGATGCCACTGCGTATAGCAGTGCAGGGTGGGTATGTGAACTGAGCATGACTTTTCTGAACTAACTCAGGATGATGTGGAGATGGAAATAGGCAGGAAAGCAGGTCAACTGAAAATGCCTTACCACCTCTTCCTTGCACGTCTGTCCCCTTCTTTCTTTGTGCAGACAGGTGTCTCTCCTCCCACCGATGCCCACTGGGATCGATATCCCCAGGGATGGTAAATCCCCTGCACAGAAATGAGAGAAGAAGCCTTTTTCCTGTGTGTTCTCTACAGTTCAGAAGCAAATCACAGAGGTAGGGGTAGTCTGAAGCAAGCAGCCATCACAAGGATGCAATGAGTCACTGCAAAAAGCACTTGGCTTACGTCGGCTTTGTTGCCTTTCCATTGCTGATGGTAATGTAGCAGTAAATAAATACAGGGGAGAGGATAAAAATGAATCTCATGCATCTGTATAACTCCTTTCAGCACAGAAGGATCCTAAAGCACTTCCCAAGCAGCAAACTGACCTACCAACTACACACAGGGTTCATGGAAAAGCAGCCACCTCTGGGGTGAAAGGCCACAACTATTTGACAGCACATAGTTCCACAACCCAGCAGTTTAAGACAGGAAGGGAAGAAGGATCCTGTATCTAATTGAAAATGCAGGAGGAGCTCATGAGGCAGAGAGCCATCACCAAACTGGCATTCGGTTAGCATGCTGGGTTTTAGCATCTAGGTGTAAAAATAATAGTAATCCCTTTCCGTTCAAGAAAACTAAGTGAGGGCAGAAGCGGAGATGGCTTTTGTTAGTCTTCTCAGCTCATGACAGCTGGGCTCTGCACCAACAGACCAGTTTGCCCTCCTTGTGTTTCCTGAGCCTTTTCCACAAGGGACCGCTCGCACTCTGTAATGATGGGGCGTCACTCTGCACTTCTACTCCCCCTTTCCCCATATCAGCTGCCTGCTGACAGACTTGCTTCTCCCCATGCCATCATCTAGAGACTCACTTCATTGTCTCTTGGGGTTGTTGCTACAGGAGGCATCCTGTGTGCCAGGCTGTGAAATTGCAGCTTGCAGAAGATAGCGTATTTCAGTTCGTGCACAGCTAAGCTGCCTTCCTCAGGCCCTGAGTTTAATTCCCCTTCTGCAAGTGCAGAAATGAGTGGTAGAGGCAAATGGCCACATGGTGGGCTTGTCCTCGGTCACATAGGGAGCCTGGGGTGGAGCTAAGATACAGCCCAGGTCTCCTGTCTCTTAGTCCAGTAACTTACCCACTCAACCACCCATCCATCCAAGCTCAAGCCCTGGTTCCACTGAAGTAAATGACAAAACTCCCATTGACTTCAATAGGGACAGGACCAGGATTTAAACTGAACTGGAGCTGTCCACAGTGGTGCTCTGATACATATTTGTAAACCGATGGGGCTGACGCCCTGAGTCCCGGCGCCTCCCGCGGGGGGACTCTGGGAAATATTCTTTGAGAATTTAAGCCCTGGCTAGGACTAGTGCACTGAGGCCTCCAAGGTGACCTTGAAACGTCAAAGCTGCAAGAATTGATTACCATAAATACATGGAAATCCCACAAGCATAAATAGCCAGGAAATAGAAACAAGCTGGAAGAAGCCACAAACCTTAATAAGTGCTGGAGCTTTCACCACACAACCCTGCTGGCTCCTCTCTGGCCTGCCTCAGTGCCTCAGGCCATCTGCGGTGCCTTCAGTGTAATGATGATGATGAAGATGATGGGCTCTCACTGTGCTCAGTGGTCAGTTGTAAGGAGATCGGTTAACACAGTCAAGTAAGAGTATTACCAGAAACCACAGGAAAGGCCATCAATAAATCCATTCAGACTCTCTCGTCGGGGTTGTCTATTAAAGGCCGAGCATCTGCTAGCAGCAATGATATTTCTCCTCCTGTAGTACAAACAGTGAGATGTGATGGGCATGGGACATGCCTGGACTCGTTACCTGGCAACTGGTGATAGCTGTGACATTGATCACAGAGCCTTAAACTTTTCCAAAGTCTGGACCATCTTATACCTTCCAGTCCCAAATGCACAACGTTCCTGGGCTCCTACAGCAATTTCTTGCCTCCAGCAGTACTAGGAAAGTATTTCGTGTGTCTTTCAGGGGCAGCAGGTTTGTACATTTTTTGGTGGTGCCCAGAATGGGTCCAAGTCCTCCCCTGCCCACATACACACACCGCGGGCTCTGAATTTTGCTGGAGCTCAGGCACCATGGGCCCATACAACTCACTGCCTCTGCTTTGGTTGTCTTTAGTGCAATAAATGTTTTATCATTTTTGAAAAATATGTAGATTGCAATGTCTCCATTTACCCTTCATTCAGTCTCATTCTGCCATCTGTTCTTTCTTGCCGCTGGAGGCAAGGAAGGGAGCCTGCAGCATGGCCAGTGTCTTTGAAAGCTCACGGCTCTCACGTAGGCACCAAAATAAGGGAGTAGGAGCACAATTGTCAAACATGCTCAAGTGTCTCAGGAGTCTGACTTCCATTTTCAAAAGGGGACGTAGCCTAGTCTCATTGAAAGTCAATGGAACTGGGTTTCTAAGTCACTTAAGCACTTTTGAAGATTGTACCCCCGATTTTTAAAAAGAGCTTAGCACTTTTGGATGATGAGCCCCTTTGAAAATCTGGCCAGAAGTGAGAGCTGCTGAGCCCTTTTGAAAATGTGACCCTATGTGACCAGTTTTCTCTCTGCAGGGGCCCTGCAAGCTCCCCTTGCAACTGCAAAAACGATTATTTGATCAGCTCTGTTGACTGGCCTATGGAATATTCCCTGCAATTTTCATACAACTCCGCGTTTATCCAGGTGCAACCAATGCAAATCTCCCCTCTCCTTACCCAGTTAGTCATGTCTGCAGCCTGAGGATGCCTATCTGTCTATGATAATGCAGTCTGATATTTCAAACTAAAATTATTAATTGCTAATTAATTGTCACTGATCCTGATATTGGGCAAGTGGGAAATGCCCCAGTGGTTTTACATTTTCAATAAGCTCATATCTTCTGTTTCAGGACTGCCTCCAATTAACTTGGTGCTTAACTGTATGTTTGAAAACAGCCTCTGTTACAGTCTAAAGATTAATGGAGCCCCAGAGCACATATCCAAGAGGAAAGTCTCAGCTGTTTTCCTCTGGATTGATTTTGCCAAATGCATCCCCCCCTTGTACTTCCTACAGCAAGTTTTCAGTGGATTCGAAGCTGATGAAAGAGGCCCCTTGTGGATAAATATCTGCAGGCCACAGGCACAGTGAGTGCAAGAGATGTACTATCTTTCCCACACATACCATCCTCTCTGCCTCTGAGCTTCATTAAAACTGGAGGCACTTCATCTGGGGAAGAGGGGCATTCAGACTCCATGGCCCCATTCAGTCCTTGTCCTTGCCAATGATGCTGCCCACAAAATGAAAAAGGCAAAGAGGGAGCAGAGGAGGGGGGAGGGAAGACAGGATGAGAGCCCACCCCAAAGTTTCCTTTGTGAAAGGAGCAGCGGAAGTGGTAACTGTCAGTGGAGAAGTAGGTGCAGGGATGTTGGCAAACCAGGTGCCAGCTCATGCCCAGGTCCCCATGTCTCAACTGAACACTGGCAAATACATACCTGGAGCCAGTCTGACTCACGTCTATGGTGCAAGCGTTGTTATAGACTTTAAGGCTATAAGGGACCATCGTGATCATCTAGTCTGACCTCCTGCACATTGCAGGCCATAGAACCTCGCCCACCCACTCCTGAAATAGACCCTAGCCTCTGGCTGTGTTACTGAAGTCCTCACAGCATGGTTTAAAGACCCCAAGTTACAGAGAATCCACCATTTACCCTAGTTTAAATCTGCAAGTGACCTCTGCCCCATGTTGCAGAGCAAGGCAAAAAACAAAACAAAACAGAAAACAATCAACCAACAACCCAGGGTCTTTTCCAATCTGACCTGGGGGAAAATTCCTTTCTGACCTATTGTTAAAATAGGTATTAAAATTATAATAATGTGTTTAATGTTTAGACTTTATTGTTGCTTGTGAGTTGCTGCCTGCATTAATCTCACTTATAGCATCTGTATTCCACATTGTCAGGTAATACTTAAGTATTTGTATTCTCAGCCTCTAAGACTATGTAACAAAGGCACCAGAGAGGAGAGAGACATTAAGTAGTGTGAAGTGCTGATCTCCAACAGAAGGTGTTACATCTTGGCCAACAAGGAAGGCCCATTGACACAAGGTGAACCATTGGGGAACATTAAAGAGGACAAAATACTTTGTTTCTCTTCTCTTCCCCCACCCTCCACCCCAGGGAGATGTGTCATGAAAGTGGATTCCTTCCATCAGCTGAGTCTACAGCTCAGAGTACATGTGGAGAAGGGAGTAAAAACCACCACAAGAAGGAATGGTATCTTTATGCTGCTTGGATTCTGGGGAGAAAGGTTTTCTAGGCATAAGCAAGAGAACCCCAGTGTTTAGTCTGGGTTAGCCCTAAAGGACATATAAAGATTACTCATTATAGAGACTTCTATTTCCTTTTGAAATTTAAGATTGTAACTCTTTTGTGTATCTGTGTATCTTTGTGCTTTAACATTATAAATAACTCTCTTATTTCCTTTTCCTATTTAAGGAATATGTGCACATTTTATTATAAGATTGGCTACAAGCATGGTCTTTGGTGTGAAATCTAGGATACAACTGACCAGGGGTAAGCGACTAGTCCTTCAGGACTGGGATATTGCTGTGATTCTTGGTGTAAAGAACCACCTACTACAAAGGTAAGTTTACCTGGGTGGCAAGAAAGGAGTACCCAAGGGGATAGTCAGTGACTCCATATTAAGGCTGCTATAGGGCCTGGAGAGTTTCCACTTGATAATTGGTTGGTAAAGTAAATATAAAACTCACAGCCAATTTGGGATTTGTACCCTGGCTCTGAACAGTCGTCCCTGAGGTTGGTACTCACGCTCTTGAGCCACTGCAGGGCAGATTGATAAGGAGGATTCAGCATCACCTCCCAGCTCTCTGCAAAGCCTTGGGCCCAGCACCACAGGTAACTGTATCCTCTGTCTGAATCCCAGGGCTGAGGAAGGTCAGGGGCTACTGGGTTAGGCTGCATAAGCAAAACTGCATGAGGAAGCAGCAGAGCAGCTGCAGGATGAAGGGGTGAAAGGAAGGCTAGCAGTGATGTTCCCCATGGGCTGCTAGTTCACTGTGCAGCGTGAGATTGTCAGCTGTTAACTGCCCTGGGCAAGGGCCATGCTCTTACTAATCTTAGTTCGTCTGCTGACAGATCAGTTCTCACTTCGTGTTTACAAATCCCAAACAAGGCTGGGTGAGAGCTCCATAAAGGGACCTGTGTGCCAGCAGGGACCGGGCTTTATGGCGTTTGTGTTACGGCCGTGGAAGGAGACTCCTCTGTCGCGGCTCAGGGGGGCTTTGACTTCCCTGCCTGGTGTCAGATCTAGGATAATCTCCTCCTGCTGCTGGAAATTGACTTTGAACCCCCTCACTGGTCAGTTCTGCCTCCCTCCTTGCAGAACTTCCCCAACTAGGACCCAAGCAGGAAACAGGGAACTTGCTGAAGCCCAGATGAGACAATTTGGCAGAGCCTCTGACAGCTGGGAGGACCCTGCTGTGAGCAGCAAGATGGGCCCAGCGGGGTCAAAGGCACAGACTGGTGTGTTCCATCACACAGAGCACAGATAGGCCTCACATACGAGCTCTGATGAAGGCAAAGTGGAAATGCGGCACACATGTAGGACGCAGATGTTCTCCCACGCACAGTCCTGCCATTGCCCAGCAGCAGAAGCTTCCTCCTAGCTGGGAACCAGCCTCACTGACCTGGAAGAGATCTTGCAAATGCCTATCAGCAGGCTGCAGGTACTCACAGGGAGCATCTGGTGTGTTTCTGAAGGATGATCAATTACCAGAGGAGTTGTCTCAGGCCCCAGATGTCTCTCTCTGTGTCTGGTCATCACTCAGACCTCACACAGAGCACAGCCTTGTACGCAGGAGACTGCTTTCTAGCACAGGCAGCGACTTCCCTGCTTTCCCCTGCGTGCTCGACACCCGCATCTGTCCCCAGCCCCACCCCCACTCCACCCCTTCCATGTGGCTCCGCCCCTACCCTGCCCCTTCCCCAAAGTCCCCGCCCCAACTCTGCCCCCTCCCCACCCCTATTCCAACTCCTTCCCCAAATCCCCAAAAATTAGTGGGTGCAGAGCACCCAGTAATTTTTCCCTGTGGGTACTCCAGCCCTGGAGCACCCATGGAGTCAGCACCTATGGTTTCTAGGGGGCTGTTTGATAGGTCTGGGGCGAGGGAGTTGTGGGAGAGCACTTGCCATGGAAACATGCTTTAGGGCAGGGTTCTCAGGACAGATTTTTTGATGGCCTCAGAGCATGGCCACCAACACGTGGCCCCCTCACAGTTTTTCCTAAAATACTTAATTAGCTTTGGGAAAAACAAATGAATACGCACATAGACACGTCCAAATCATGGTCATTTATTTATTGCTAGCTAGTAAGTCTGCTGTGAAAAGTGATATTAACAAACATACGAGTATCACTTTTCACAGTTGACTTACGCAGCCCGGATGAGGGGTTTGGAGAGGCAGCAGGGGGCTAGAGTCTGAAGCCCATTGCTGGAGCCTGGGGCCTGCCACTGTGCAGCCGGAGCTGGGACTGGAGCCCGAAGCACCGCGGCCAGAGCCTGCAACCTGCCACCCGAGAGCTGAAGCCCAAAGCCTGAGCTGCATCACCCTTGGGAAGGTGGGGAACTCACACACTGCCTACTCCTCCAGCGTTGTGCCCTAGCTGTCTTCAGCGGTGGTGGGGAGGGAGAACCCTGGCTGGCGGTCCCAGCAACCAACACCAAGGTGGTGAATCCAGGAGCAACAGGAAGAGGGAGGCACAGTGACTCCTCCCCCTCCCTCACACGCATGCACCCACACACACACACACTGCAAAGAGGGATCAGGCACTGCTTAAAAGGGTGTATGGGGACAGGGCTTCAAGAGGTCACAGGCCCAGCCGAAAAACCTATGACACATAAATATTGAGCTGGCTCTCTAAGCGTTGTCTGACCAAAGTTCCCGCTCCCATGTGATGATAGACACCTCACCTCCCTTCTTTCCGGAGGCTTCCCCTGGGGAATGCAAGAGGCTCTGATTCTAGGAAGGGAGTCACGCAGGAGTGGTGGGGGACTTGTCCCTGGAAAGGGTGGGGTGGGGTGAGAGCTGAGCAGGGGGATACAACCCAATGGGAGGAGACAGGGAGATGGTGCTGGGAGTCGGAGACAAGCAGCAGAAGAGGAGCAGAGCTGCCGACGCTCAGTCCCCCAGTGCATCCCAGGCGCTATGATGGTAGCCACACACCTCGGCCCCCAGGGCTTTGCAATGTGACCCCACAGTGTGTAGCGGCTAGCCAGGGATGCCCCATGGTACGTCCCTGCTGAGTAGCGGTGTATAGGGAAGGCCGCTAAGATTACTTTGCCCTGGGATTGACATTTCAGTGGTGATTATTCCACGGTTTTCTCTGTGTGCTGAAACCCAGCTCTGCTCTTCAACTATTGCCAAATTTAAACCAAATGTCAGTTCCAATCTATCCTGGAATCTTCCTCAGTTCACTGGTTTCCCACGAGAAAAAGCAGAGCAGAAAATAAACATCAGGGCCTGTTAGATCCGGACAATCCCGGCTACAGCCACGCAGCTCTCTCAGCCCCCTCCTGATTTTTTCCATGCCAGCTGCACCTGCTTTCATTCCACCCCTGGCACTTGGAACAGTTTCCCAATCACACTAACAAACTAACCTCCCTCTTCACCTTCCAAAACCACCTGATCGCCCACCTGTCCTGTGAAGCCTCCCTCCCCCTACCACAGTGTTTGTCTTGTCCCGCAAAGCTGTGGCTCTTTGGGGGCAGGGCCCTCTGATTGGCTGGATGTCTTTTACCTGTTGTGCTCTTACTATGCCATAGGGCTGAGATTTTCAAAGGCCCCTACAGGAGTTAGGCACCCAGATCACGCTGAAGTTCAACCAAAGATGAGCACCCAACTCCCTTAGGCTCCTTTGAAAATCTAAATCTGTGCACATTAATAGCAATAACCACAATATTCCCTGTTTCAGGCTCTCCCAGTAACTAGAGCTGCCCTCGACCCACACTTTAGATCACAAAAGCCTGCCCCCGCAGTTGTTCACTTTGTGCTGACTACAGTAAATTCCTCCTTTAACCCAGCTCTCGTTGTCTGAGATGACAATGGGGCTAGAGCAAGATCCCACAGCCAGATCCACAGGGAGAAGCGCTGCCCTGGCTAGACACGAGCCCAGCTAATGTCCGGCTTTGGGACTCTGGCCTGCTTCCTGTCCGCAAAGTGGGATTGCTTGAGGGCTTCTGACAGGAAGCCTTTGCAAAAGCTGCCTGCTGCAAAGGGGCTGTGTGGGTAAATGAGAAGAGCACGCTGACCCTGTGACTAGACTGTTGAGTCATTGGGTTGGCATTTGTAGACCAACCTGCTAAATGAATGAGCTGGCCAAGAAGACGAACGCTCCGATCATTCAGGTCTTGCTGATTCACTCCCCTGTACAGTGGAGGGTTGCAGAATCAAGACAGTTTGGAGCAAGGCTTTTGTCCCTCACACTGAATGGAGCTCATTGACGGGCTCCTTTCTAAATCCGGAACATGCTCCGTCAAACATAGAACTTCCCCAGCTGTACAAATGGCTTCATTAGTTGTCAGCTGTATTTTATGAGGCTTTGAGTTTTAACTGGCAGAGGACTAGTGTATCGTGTGCTGGAGCTGACATAAAGACAAGACACAGAGCAGAAATTAGACCCAGCTCTGTGTGACAGAACCAGACTGTGCTCATTTGCTCCCAGCACCCACAGGGATGTCCCAGCAGTGAGGGATCACTGGAGTACTGCTGTACTCTGTCCCCGCCCCCTACTCCCAGTCACGCCTCCTCTGCTGGGTTGGAGGTGGAGCACAGAGCCTGCTACTATTTCCGTGCTATTGCTACCCTTATTCTGTGATGTCCCTATTTTGTGGGAATTGTCAGGCAGGGACAATTTTGCTTCACAATGGGGGCCATTGGCTGGCTTTTTACAGGGACTCGGGTGTGGAGAACAGAGCTGTTTGGAAAAATGACAATTCTACTTCTTGACAACTTCTGAGCTTTTTTGACTTTTCTTTTTTCATTCCACACTGGAACAAAATCAAGAACTTTCAGAAGTTTTAGAAAAATGAAATAGTTTCGAAATGTCTGTTTTTGGATCGGAACAGCCAGGTTTTTGTTCTCTTCCTGTAGCTCTTCCATTTCCCCTTCCCCGACAGTCAGCCCTGGACCTGAGAAACCATCCTGTCAAAACTTGCATAGAAATTGATATGTTTTCACAACGTTTGCTTTTGATTCAATGGGGCTTTTCAGCAAAAAAATGTTTAGTCAATAAGCTTCCAAACCACTGTCACAGAGAAGTAACAAGCGTATCGTCCTGGTTAGATCCCTTCCATATTTCTGACCTGGACTTTGAAACAACTGAAAAAGTGTCTACTGCCTACGAAATCATCCCAGGTTTTACAGTAAGTCTGATGCATTGTGGGACAGGATTGTGTGTGTTGTAGTCACTGCTGGGCAGATGCCCAGTTTTCCCCATACACTGTCGATGCGTCCAATAAAAACACTTCCGTGAAGAATTTTTTTAGTCATAGTTCATAAGGCTGATAATTAGTTACTTTAATACCAAGCTGTAGTGCATTGATCTGGTGAGCTTTTGGAGACGAGAAACAATACAAAAAGCAGCAGTGCATCTCGTAAGATGTTTATTATCCCAGAGCCAGCTGCCCATGCTTTATTAATAAGAGCAAGTCACAGGAACTCCTGATGCAGGAAGATATTTGGGTGACGGACCACTGACTGCATTTCGTATCCCATCAGCCAAGGCTCTGATCACACTGGGACCTGGATATTTCTCTGCTTGACCCCATGTCTCTGATCTTTCCCAGTAAGTATGAGCCACATCTCTTTGTGTCTCTGGGAATATAATGTTTATCGTCTGTAGTACAGTAAACTTTTGCTCATTTCCCCCCGATTAATGTTAAATCTAGTGTCATGAATAATTCACAGAGCCTTATTTAATATAATTATTTCTGACATCCAGTGGCTGGGAATAGCATCTTGGGACATGCTGTTTGCAACCAATAAACTCCAGAAATAATGAATAGATGCTTATCCCATGTGAACCGGGAGCATACAGTATGGGAGGGAAATAAAGAACAATAGGCATGCACCTTCCAAGGGAATGACTGATAGCTCTTTAATAAGGATAATGTGAAAAAGCTAAATATCGACACAGTTTTCTGTTTCTTGCAGTCACATGGCATGTTCTTACCTTATATAACTGTCATATGCATTTTCACACAGAGGTCAGACAAGACAGGATTTCCCCGATGTGCCGGTGCTGTCACTTGGGGAGGTGAGAGGCCGCGTTCAGAAGGAAACAACGCATCGTGGATTGAAGACAATCTTTGATGACTGGAGGGCTCTGGGCTCTTTCATGCTATCTTTGCTACAAAACCCCTCTGCCTTCCCCAAAAGTGACTTGCCCCAGTATGACAGTTTGCTTTTGATATCTGATGTCCCTGTGTTCATGTGAGATGTGCATTTGCCTGTATTCCAGGGCAGATAGCTTTTGTTATAGCTGCATAGCTGTGGGGGTGTAAAGGGTCTTGGTGGTTTGTGTTGTGTGTAGGTGAGTAGTCCAGTACAACCCCTGTGCAGATAGGTATATGTTCAATGTGTGTGCATGCAGATGGCTGGTACTTGTGCATATTGGTTGTGTTGTATGTGGTTGTTTGCATGCAGAGGTGAGATTGCAGTGCTTGTGCATATAGGGGATTGGCACATCAGAATTCACACACCCATGTGATGGCCTCCTCTCCCCATTTTATTGGGGGAACTGAGGCACAGAGCCATGCTTGACTTGTTCAAGAAGACACAGCATTCAGTGGGAGAGCCAGGGCTAGACCCCAGGAGTCTTCTCCTTTGTCATGTGATGTGACGCCTGCTGTGCTTGTATAAATATCATCACTGTTATTTTTTTTTACTTAAAGAGCCCCCTAGATGTGCCGGGTACTTTACGAAGCAAATATGTTCTGCCTACCCAAGTCACTGACAGTCTAAGTGAAGGACATAAGAGGAGGAGGAGAGGAGAAAACTCGGAAGGTAAGGCTGAGAGTCAAGGTCACTTGTGAAACTAATGCAGACCTCTAAAGGATTAGGAAGACTTTGTAGCACCTTAGAGACTAATGTCTTCCTTGTCTTATTTACGGATACAGACTAACACGGCTGCTAATCTTAAATCTCTAAAGGGTTGTTAAAGTTGAATGTGCTAATTTCTATTCAGTCCTGGACGCACATGTCTGTGTAAATCTTTGCCATTTTAACTTTACTATATTGAAAATATAAGTGCTTGTGAAGTGTTTAGAAAGGGCTCCGTGTCCCTTTCTACTGTGCCAGAGTTACCTTCAACAAATGTCCAGCAGGAGCTCCCTTATCAATCTACAGACAGTGACAAAATGGACGAGCTCCATTGGCCCCCCTGGCTGAGGGCCCCGTCACATGTCAGGGCAGGCGCAATAGATCATGTTGTGCTTATTCCACTACACGTGCTACTTCTGTACCCAGACGGTTCCAGGACACTGATTGTTTTCTTTGTTGTGCCTTTCAACCTCTTCAGTACTAAGTTAAGAGCTGTTATTCTTGGCTTGCCATAAATATGAGATAATAAAGCCCAGCTGCTTCTAGCAAAGGAAGGAAACTGAATGAAGGAATTAGGAGAAAATGCCACTGGCCAGACCTTGCTGGCAAGGGTGTGATTAAAGGGACAAGGGCTGAAGACACGTAGTCCCTTTCAGCCTAGCAGGAACAATGTCTCCCCAGCATCTTTTGGCTGGCTGTAGAGGTAAGGGAACAGAGGGACTCCTACACAGGGGGAAGAGGAGGGTCTGATGGTGCACCAGTGCTTCAATTCCCCCTTCTTTAGCTATTGCCGCTGCCTAGTCTGGGTCCCTGGTTTTGCTACCTAGCCACACGCTCTGGAGCTAAGCCAACTGCCTCCCCAGTAAAGAAATCCATGTGGCTGCTCCATTACAGCATGAGGCCACCAGTTGGTTAACTTGGCTGATCACAGCCACTGAGATCTCCAGATCCTGAGCTTTCAGTCAGCACCACGTCCACCTGAACCCAGTGGGGAAAAGATTCCTCACCCATGAGAATTGGACATGATGGATTATTTCGCCAGCCTGTTTGGAGGATGAGGGAGCAAGGTGTGAGACGGGCTGTGACGTGACAACCTCCACAAAAGCAGCTGAGCAGGGAGAGAGCACAAGGCCCCACTCTATCCTGGCAGCACCACTGGGCTTTTGATTTGGAAGAGCACAATGAGCGTGGGATGAATGGTCCCTGGCTAGCCGCATGCTGTCAGTGCCCTTTGCAAGGCACAAACATATTGTTCTTCATCACTTTATGGAGTCCAAAATCTTCTGCAGCAGATGGGTGCTGTGGTTCCGGCTTCTGTGGAAAGCTGGATAACACAGATCCCAGGGAGAACTTTGTAGGCTTCATTGGGGTAGAGACCAAGAATCTCAGCTTAGAAATATGTAACTCAAACATTTCTTGGCTCTCTGCAACGCCACTGTATGCTGTAAGTTCAAGACTTGGAACCTGTTCTGTGCTAGACTGAGGTGACGCGTCATGCTGTGGATCTGACCCTTGGCCGAGCTTTGCATGGGAGATGAATGGCAGCCGGTCACTAGAGCAGAGAAGACATGAACTGACCCCCAGCAAGTCACTGTGGATTGCACTGTCGCTGGGCAGGATCTGCAGCATTCAGAATGCTTGGGCCACACGTACAACACAGAACAGAGCATCGTCCAACCAACCTACATGCAGGAACCTAATCCAGGAACAGAGATCACTGTCACCTCCACAAACACTGTCTAGTGCCAAATCCCAGCTCCTCTTGCCAACCAGAACTTCTCTCTGTTCTTTCAATTAGAGAAGATATTCTTCATGTCCCTGCCTAGAAACTGATGCTGGTGCAAATCATTACCCTGTTCTAATCCAGAGGTGGCTGCATTTAGTGGTGGCTGAGTAA
The DNA here is from genome assembly GCA_007922305.1 of Dermatemys mawii. Classification (NCBI taxonomy): domain Eukaryota; kingdom Metazoa; phylum Chordata; order Testudines; family Dermatemydidae; genus Dermatemys; species Dermatemys mawii. The sequence goes on along the minus strand of ML677360.1, from coordinate 12,772,221 downwards.
TCCTTGTGTATATAGACAGCTTCTAAAATGCGCTGGGACTCTCCGGGAAGAAAGGTACTATACTGATCTCTGTTGTTGTTACTACTGTTATTTGTGCTCCTTCGCATAGATGGGAATCTATCAGGCTTTGTTCTATACATTGGAAATAAACAATAAAGTTTATTATCTGTAGACAATAGCTGCTGCTTTTGCAGCTGTCTTGCTGAATGTACACATGTATAGAAAATGAGCTAAAAATTTTTGCATATACGTTATTCTTGTGTAGACTGTAGCAAAGTAGCAAACATTCCAATGCTGCCTCCATTTGCCAGCAAGTTGATAACTGATAGCACCAGAAATATAGATCATTCCATATAACCACATGTCAGACAAGTGATTGGCAGGTGGGCTGCAAGTCATATGCATATTGGGCTGAAGTCCTAGGAACACTCTCTCCAGTGTGTGCTGGCGGGTCCTGGGGAGAGGTTTAGGAAATTCTGTAGACTAAGGCAGCATCCTGGTGTTGATAGTGTGAGCTGTTGAAATGGAGAGTCCTGCCTATATAGGGAGACCAGGTGTTCTGATTTTATAGGGACAGTCACAATATTTGGGGCTTTTTCTTATGTAGGCTCCTATTATCCCCCACCCCCATCCCACTTTTTCACACTTGCTCTCTGGTCACCCTATACCTATTCACAGCACCAGCTCTCTCCTAGCTCAGGGGGGCCTCATAAGCTGAGATCCCAGCAAGGACAGAAAAAATCCCCACTACTCTTAACAGCTGTGATGACAACCCTGAAGCCAGCGTCTGGAGACAGCATGCTCAATTCTCCATGCAAAGTACTTTCGCTGATGTAAATCAGTGTCACGCCCCTGAAATCAACAGTGCTACATGTGATGTCACGCCAGAGATCAACTCCCAATACCAGGGAAACTCAGAATTAAGCTCGCAGAGGGCTCAGTCCATAACTTCCCCAGATGTGAGTGGTTTTGAGTGTAAGGGTGTGTCAGCTTCTGACAGTGACTAGATCAGGGGTCTCAAACTCAGATGACCACGAGGGCCACATGAGGACTAGTGCACTGACCCGAGGGCCGCATCACTGACACTCTGCCTCGCTGCCCCTGGGCCCGCCCCCACTCCACCCCTCCTATGAAGCCCCACCCCTGCCCTGCCTCTCCCCATGCCTTCCCTCCCCCATTCTAACCCCTTCCCTGAAGTCCCCACCCCAACGCTGCCCCCTCCCTGCCCCCAAGGGATGCAGAAAGGGTGCAGGTTGCAGTGGGGGCTCAGGGTAGGGAATTGAGGTGCAGGGGGTGTGCAGGGTGCGGCAGGGGGCTCAGGACAGGGAATTGGTGTGTGCAGTGCAAGAGGGGTGAGGGATGGGGCAGGGGGTGGGATACAGCAGGTGGGTCAGGGCAAGGAGAGCAGGAGGGGTGTGGGTTGTGACAGGGGACTCAGGGCAGGGAGTTGGGGTGGAGGAGGGGTGTGGGTTGTGGCAGGGGACTCAGGGCAGGGAGTTGGGGTGTGGGATGTGGCACTCTGATGCATTTCTTGTGGTTTGATACTAAAGTGACTTATGCCCCTTTTTGCATGTTGCTAAAGGAAATGAAGAGACGTGAGACAGAAAGAGAGCGGATCAGATCAGCTGCAGCAAACTGGCCCTTTCCCCTCTTGTTGTAGATGGGCCAAGTTGGGGAAATCAGGTGGGTCGCAGGGTCAACCTGTGGCTGCAGCCCTTTCATTTCCTTTGCCTTCTTACCTGCTAATGGCATCAGAGATTAACATGGGGAAGCCAAGGGATGGAGAACTGATCTAGTGCTGCCCAGAAGGTCCCAAAGGCGCCAGATTCCTGAATGGCCTCAAGTCTGTGAAAAAGGAACCTAACAGAGGATCCAGCCCTTCTGGTTTTGTGTTTCCCTATCTGCTGAAACAATTCCGGATCTCTGCTCCACCAAGGCAATTATGTGTGTATTATCAAAGCTGCTATACCAAAGGGTTTTATGTGGTCATTAAAATAATGAAATATGAAGAAGGATGACTAGCGGCAGCCGCTGAGTAATGCGTCTCGAGAGCTGGATTTGAAGCTTTTTCAATTTCCATTCTCAGCATGTGCATTGGTCTCCGATTAAGTGACAGCGCATCATCTCCACGCTGGCAGATTGCACAGTTCCCTTTGGAAGGCCCCAGGAATGCATAACAACGAGGAGCTACTCAGGCTGACTGGGAAGAGGCTGAGCTAGAGGAGACATCTATGATGCATTGAGAGGAACAAGCCCCACATAAAATACACAGCATTTAGCAAGGTCTTTACAATACACACTCCAGGCAGCGACCAGCTGTTCACCTGCAGCATGCAAAGACCTTCATGGGCATGAATCCAGCTCACAGGTGTTACTTTGCCAGACTCAGACTGGGGGAAGAACAAAAGCTGCTCCTCACTTTTACCAACAATTCAAAGTGAGAACCAAAAGTGGTTCACTTTTTCATGACATCATTTGCCTTTTTCTGTTTCTCCAGCTCCAAGAGTTTGCTCAGCCAGCTCAGAACAGGGAGCAGTATTGTAACCAGTGCTTTCTCACCACACACCTGACAAGGCTATTCCAGGTCTCACACACTCACAGAGCTGACTCAGCCTGCACATCTGGAGTGGCACAAAAGCTAGGGTGACCAGAAAGCAAGTGTGAAAAATTGAGACAGGGGTGAGGGGTAATAGGAGTCTATATAAGAAAAAGCCCCCAAAATCAGGACTGTCCCTATAAAATCGGTACATCTGGTCACCCTAACAAAAGCTGATGGAGTGGAGGGGATGAATCTGGCCTTTAGTCTCTGTGTACTTGTGCAGTCATGCACAGAAGTCAGGGAAAGGGAAACTCATTCTGGTTTGATTACTGTAAGTGGCATGCTTGTCACAGTGTTTTATATCCTGTAAATGAAAGGGTTAATGAATTCTAAAAATATATGCATGCGGGTTAAACAGATCTATCTATCTATCTATCTATCTATCTATCTATCTATCTATCTATC